>CM019041.1:32305048-32979215 GCA_009664405.1 Drosophila bifasciata
GCACTGGTCTGACGGACCAGGACACAGGCCAGCACAGCCAGAAGTGAAACGCAAAAGTATCTCATGGTTGCTATTGTTGGTTGCTGCACCTTCGATGTCTTCTCTGCCAAACTCCAGTCAAAGCCGGCCTTTATATACCCCACAACCGCAGCGTGATTCTGCAAATTGTGTTTGCATTTGCGAACCTTTTGTTCCACGTTTCAGTTCGGAACTCCAATTGCGCAGACAATTGACAAAGAATTATTCGCAAATATAATATCTGTCTCTGTCTCTGTCGTCTCTGCTGGCCATACAGCTGCCGAAGTTTGGTAAACGACCTCGAACATTATCGACACCCAACGCCAATGTGGCCTACCTCTGGGTGCTGAGCGAGTAGAGTCGAGCGAGTGCTGATGATTGTATTGCATATTTGAGAGCGCGGATCGGAGTTCGGGAATTAGTAACAATAGCAAAAGAATATTTGCCAAAATATATATATATTTAATGCCATAACTAACTAATGCTCTGTCTCTCTGTCTCTGGGGTCAGGTGTGTACTAGCTGTTTGCTGGTGTGATTATTGTGTGGCTTATTTATTGCGTATATTCACTCGGCTGGACTGTGGATCGACCGCGTGGTAGCCATTGTTGCTTCTGGCACGAGAACCCTGTATAATCTCGGCCATGCTGCAGCTGCCATTGGAGCGGGATGGCAGTGAGTTACTTGAGCTGGAGTTGCAGCTGGAGCCGGCGGCCAGAATGGCTGGGACGCTCTTGGGGCCCTGCAGGGACGGCTTCGGGGGTATGATATCGTTAAAGTATCCCTCGTAGAGGACAAAGTGATTGGCCTGCGGTATGGTGCGCACCAGGGCGTAGTGGCGGGCCATGAAGAGTATTAGCTTGGGGGAGGGACGGTCAACCGATAGCTTCACCGGGGACCACTTCTCCTGCGTTAGCATCGCCTCGAAGAGCCGCTTTCCCAGGCCACAGCGCTGGCGGGACTCGTGCACATAGAAGTCCAGCACGGCTGGGGCCCGCTTCACCTGATGCGGCTTGCCCGCCCCGTCGTACAAATAGAGATCCTTGGTGCCCACCTTGAGCAGCCCCACTACACTGCCGTTGGGTCCATCGTTCACATCCCCCAGCAGGTAGATGGTTTGATTGTCGCTCTTCTCCAGTCGCTGGGCCGTGGTCACCGGTCGGAGCAGCTCCTGGGCTGTGGCCGACAGCTGCCCCACATGGTCGACTATCTCGGCCATCTTCAGTGTGGCGTCCGCGCACTGCACACGCGTGCCGGATAAATCCTGCGGCACCAGGTCCGACGACACCTTTATAATCGCCTCCGGGAACAGAGGCTTAATATCAAAGCAAAATGCAGTCATTGCATTTAGTTGTCCTTTTGTGTTGTTCCGGCCGAAATTGAAAATAAATGATACAAATTTATACAAGCGTTAATATTGTTGAATTTTACGCCGCTTACACAAGGGGCATGACATACGCACATTTATGTACATATGTACTATACGTGTAGTTACATACATACACACATTGTTTATTATTCGATATTTTTCAGACGATACTTATCGCACGAGCATACAGTTTTGTTTGAAATAAATTGGAAGCCCCAACAATATGCATATAATAATTATCATATAAGACTATTACCTATCGAAAGTTAATAAAGTGCGGTCACACTAAGCATCGGCAATAATACAATATCAAAAATATCACCCCCATATGGCGACAAATCAATGATAAACTTGTAAGAATTCGTGTTAGAATAAATCCAATAAATCCATCCATAAAGGAAAATACAAATTTGGTTTCGATAGTATAAAAAATACTTGATCGATACCACGAATCATACATCTATATTTTGTACAGTCCTATAACACTGTAATCACTTGTGACGTCATAAGCCACACACATCTTCCAGCATCGTTTTCAACACTATAAATTCGTGGAATTGAAGCGCACAAATTAATTTAAGCGATTGAGAAAGTGTTGCAATAACTAAGAAAAACTAAGCTCAAAGATGTGCAGTTATGGGGATGAGTCCACAAGAAGAACCAGATGTCCGTGGAGGATATTCACCAAATGATGGAGAAGCTGCATGACCGTCTGCAAGAAGTTAAAACCGAAGTGAGGCTCTGCTATGTACAATGAATGTACATACATACAATACTACTGTATATGGAATATGTAAGCACGTTTCCGAATTCCACATGGCGGGAGCCTATATTTATTTGTTGTTTGTTTTTGTTTTTTGGCGCAAGTGGATTTGACTGCCATTCAAGCATGCAGATTGCGCAACGTGTTGAGCCGGCTACAGGACAGCGAGTGAGTTCGCCGGACATCGTGGGAGGAGCGAGTAGTGCCTACGATCTCGTTGAAGTATGTATGTTCACAGTTGCCATGCGGGAGACTGTTCATCAATGTGCACCACGTGGACCATTATGTGACAACATGCCGTTAAGCGTGCCTAGCCCCTGGCCTGGCTTATACTCTAAGCCTCAGCCCTTGCCTTTTGAGACATTCCCATTCGAGTAACGCTAGAAGTCAGCAGCTTTTGACTAATGGTGGGTGCGATAATCAATATCCTGGTTCAAGTGTCATTAAGTAGCGCCGAGCCACACACACACACACCTTTGGGCGATTAGGCAAACCACAAACAACCCACAAATTAGGCCTGCGGTTGCCTCCACTGATCGATGCTCTGTTTGTTTTTGTTGGCCCACTCTTCATGTACGCCCAGGCAGCAGGTATAGCGTGTCCCTGTCTACCTGCATCTCGGCGGGGAGTTGGTCGTTCGGATCGGTTGTTCACAGTTGTAAGCAGCAAAGCCGAGCTATAACGAATATACATACATATCTAAATATATGCATAAGTATTTGGGGGACACTCCAGCCCTTCTAAATCTGGAGTCATTGGCCAGTGGCACAGCCTAAAGTGAATCTTTGTTAGGGTTGTTCGCTTACAGCAGTTCCCACTGTACCGAAACATTGTTGTCTATTTATGCTTGCACTCGGCAGCAGATCGAGCTGTGCCGTTCTTTCCGTCTCTTCATCTCCCAATGTAGCCTATCCTTCGTGCGCTTCCCCATCTAAGCTGCTCTCTCGCACCCTATCGCTCTCTCGTTTGCATGCTCTCTCGATTCACTGCTCTCCCGATTCCTCGCTGTTGTTCTAAGTTTCGCTTGCATTTGGGCGGCACTGGCAACTAGTCGTGAGGCTTCACTGCAACTGGAATCGTGTGGAAACGATTCTCATAGTCTTTGGACTGACTCTTCGTGAACTCTCGGCTTAAACATCTACATATGTACATATGTACATATGTAGGGAACTATGCAGGGAACTCGAGCTAAACACTTGGGATCAGTGCGACTCTATTGAATCCCACTTCGAACCAAAATCAATAATTACTAATATTTGAACGTGGCTTGTCCTTATAAGAATGAAACAAATGTTTAGATAAATTTTTTTAATTGCCTTAATACTACAAAAAAAAAAACATTCATTAAAATTAGATATTGGGAATTCGTTTGGGTCAGGGTCAGGGTCAGGTTCCAGGATTCGTCGTATCATTTGGTATATGTATCAATTTGTTGCTCCATTTATGGATCACATATGGATATTTCAGAACCATTTCTTTTTTCACGCTCTTCACGCTCTTCGCTTTCTTCGTGGTCGCTGCTTTCTTGTGGCGCGAGATCGTCATCTTGCCCCTCTTCCTCTTTCTGTGGACGGTGATTATCCTGCCGCCAGACTTTGAGGGAGTACTGGTTGGGGCAGTGGTGGGAGCAGTGGTTGGGGTGGCCACAGTGGTTGGGGTTTTGGTAGTGGCCACAGTGGTTGTGTCTGCAACGGTTGTGGCGGCTACAGTGGTTGTGTCTGCAACGGTTGTGGCTGCAGTGGTTGTGGCTACAGTGGTTGCGGCGGTGGTAGTCTGTGCACTTGTCTGCCGGACCAGACACAGCTGAACAGGGCCAGGAGTAGGAGAACGCAAGAGTACTTCATGTTGATGATAGTTGGAATGGCTTGCAACTGATGACAACTGCAGAGATCCGACTGCCTTTTATTGTACTCCAGCGGGACCATTATATTTACAGTAGGATTTGAGAATTGAAACTTCAGTTGAAATCGGAGAGGCAACACAACAAAGTGCGAGTTCGATTATTGTTTGAGTATATTGTTCGGAACTGTGCCGGCAAAGAGAAGTAATAGAAAATTGGCACGTGTTTGCACAGTTGTCAGGGGCACAAGCATAAATTTGCGAATTTGCGAATATGCGAATTTATTGTTTGACTAGACCAGACCAATTTTTGTTATTCGCACTGACTGACACAGTTTTTTATTTAGCAAGCCCCAGATAGTTGGAAAGCCATCCGTAATCAGATTCGGGGTAAGCCCAAAGTGGCTTCAGCTGGAAACTGATCCAGAAACAAGATTATCTGCTCAGCTATAAAAGCCGATGGATGCTATCCAGAAAAGCATCAGTTGCAAGCCATTCCAACTATCATCAACATGAAGTACTCTTGCGTTCTCCTACTCCTGGCCCTGTTCAGCTGTGTCCTGGTCCGGCAGACAAGTGCACAGACTACCACCGCCGCAACCACTGTAGCCACAACCACTGCAGCCACAACCGTTGCAGACACAACCACTGTAGCCGCCACAACCGTTGCAGACACAACCACTGTGGCCACTACTGTGGCCCCAACCACTGTGGCCACCCCAACGACTGCTCCAACCACTGCCCCAACCAGTACTCCCCTCAAAGTCTGGCGGCAGGATAATCACCGTCCACAGAAAGAGGAAGAGGGGCAAGATGACGATCTCGCGCCACAAGAAAGCAGCGACCACGAAGAAAGCGAAGAGCGTGAAGAGCGTGAAAAAGAAATGGTTCTGAAATATCCATATGTGATCCATAAATGGAGCAACAAATTGATACATATACCAAATGATACGACGAATCCTGAACCTGACCCTGACCCAAACGAATCCCTGATAGCATCTGTTAAGTTTCTAATTTCATAAGTGCATATCTACAGCATATGCATGTATTGTATTGTATGTTCTCTAGCATTAAGGCAAATATAAAAATGTATGACAAAAATAATATAATATTATTCCTGGGGGAAGTAAATAATAGTTACATGGGGTTTCCACTAAGGTTCGATCAGGATATACTATAGTTAAAGACGTCTCCGGACACCAACTCTTTTTTCGTGGGAGTCCTCCCAAGTTATTTCAAAGATGTTGGGTGCGAATTTCTTTCGAAAAGATACAGAAATACACTTCGCTCTGTGGCTAACTCTTCGGCTACAGGGAGTCAAAAATGCGTACATCTACACAAAGGTCATCAATTATTTACGGATGTTTTCGAGCTGCATTGAGCTGCCAAACTTCAGTTTCAATGGAAATCCATTAGCAGAAAAACCGAACCCACGAAAACAGCAAAAAGGCAGAAGGAGAAGGGAGGAGGGAGGATCAGTTTCGTGTTGAAAATAAGTGAAAACTTTCTGCCCCGAAACAACAAAACCCAGAGGGGGGGACATCATTTTTGTGCCACGAAAGAGTTGCCATAGGATACCGGCACAACCAGAGTGTGTGCGTGTGTTTGTGCCGATATTTGACAGGTAACAAGAAATATTGTAAAGAAAAATCAGCAACAACGATTAGCATAACAATGGAGACGAGACGACGCACACACCTGGCAACAAATTTAGAGCATATAGTAGTAGAAACCACTGAGCAAACAGCAAAAAAGCAAAAAGCAACAAAAGCAAATAGCAACCGCATCGCGAACCAGCGAACAGAACTTCCATTGAACCCCCCACCACCCACCTTTCACTTTCGGTGAGATATTTTTTTTTGCTGGCTGTGAGGGGCGGTGCTGGGCTAGAAATTGTTTCATTACGCGATGAATTATTCGAACCATTTTGGAGCACAGCATTGGGGGGGGCTGGCTTGCTGGCTGGCAGTCGAATGTGCTGCCTGTCGCCGCCAGGTATGCAGAGAACTATGCCCAAAGTCGCCCCCAAAGACAGGTCGTTCGGGGCAAACGAGCTGGAATGATAGTTGGAATTTGGAATGGCATCTCCTCACCCAAAAAAGCAGACAGCGGAATGCTGCTAAATAATTCATACGAATCTAAATATTTCACATAACTACTACTATACAGTAATTTGGCCACTCAATGCGTTGAAAGCGGTGGCACCTAAGAGCATCTTAGTACTCAAATGCTCGGGGGGGTATGGGTATGCCTCTCCATCTGTAAACTTTAATTATGCATATTTGTGCTGTGAGTCAGTCCTAAAGGTCTTTTGCACTGCAATAAATAATCGGAAATTTATTTGCTGACTTTGCAGAAGATATCAAAGCTCCCCAGTCAATGGGTGGATGGAAGGGGAAATCATTCTAAAAGCAATTTCATATTAAAAACGTCGCTAAACATTTTGCTGTTGTTCCACAGACTGGGATAGAGCCATAAAGCTGCAGGGCATACGAGTATCTGTATTTGCTATTGATTTTTATTGAGACATTTGCAAAATTAATGCCTCTGATGCGGGAGCTGATGATCCCAGGAAGCACTCGACTCGACTCGATTCGACTTGTCGAATGATGAGCGGCATTAATAAATCAATAGCATTTTGATGGCAAATAATTTGAGCAGCAGCAGCTCTGTCTGCAATGCTCTCTGGCTCTTCCTTTGCCACATCCTTGACATTCTGCCTCCGGCTATGTGTGTGTGTGTGCGGTCCTGATAAGCAACTTCCATGGCCTCCAGTTATCCAGCTGCATCGAGAGTTTACCCCACAGACTCGTGTCAAGTTACTTTATTGATTGATGCGAACAAATCTAGTTCCTGTTGTTCTGCTCTCCAGCTTTAACAGCGAACCAAAAAAAAAGGGGCAGCAGCAAAAATAAAACCCCACGCACACACACACACACACGGGTACACCGGATCTGTATGTGTACTATAAAAAAAGAATATATACAAAAAATGTCATTAATTTTGTGCAGACCCGCACAATGGATGAAATGAAAACACAAACGTGCTGTGGATGGATTCATTCCCACATGGGGGAATGGGGAGGGATTGCAAAATGGGGATTGGGATAAGGCACCATCCAACTGACCTGGACTCAAATGATAACATTTAAGGGGCTCTCATTTTGCAGAGTTAAAGAAAGCTCTATTTTTGTTGCAGAATTACACAGATTTCAAAATTTTTTTGAATATTTCAGCCTGATAATAGTAATAGTAGCAGTAGCTTATTTGATTATATATAAGTATAGTATATTAGATTGGAAATGGATGATCATTCTCTTCCTCGCTCACACACTCTGCCGAATGCAGTGTGCGCCCTCGGGGGGAGGTGTAAGAAGAGAGTTGTGGATGTCAATGTAAGCAAATATAATACTAAAAACTCCATATTCTGACTAAGTACGAGTCTAAAAAGTAGAGTCGCGGCCACAAATGCAACTCACAACGTTCCGTCTCTTTTTTTTTGTTATTTACAGGAATCGGCTGTACATACGTTTGTACTCAATTAGACCAACGAAGAGGATACGGACATCATGCACCTTCTGATGAAAGTCAACGATCTGAAGAAACGTTTGAACGTAAAGAAAAGAAAATGCCTTAATAAATTTGGTTACCCAGCAATATTCACCTACTAAAGCCTCGGACCAGCAACTCCTCAATAAAGTGGCAGCATCACGCATCACTTGGACAGCCTCAGCCTTCTGGAAGTCGACACGGATCCGAGATGGGTTGCTGTCTGCATAGTCGGGCTACAAGGCCAATGCGCTTGGCACATTTTGGGTTGCTGGGGCCACAGCCATAGTCTCTTGATTCAGTTGAAATTTCTTCCCTGTAACACCAGCAAAGCAAACCTAAGTGCAATGCATTTTATGTGGTTTTATTATGCGTTTATTTCTCATTTACTATTAGTTTTACAAACAAAGTTAAGGTTATTCGTTACTGCATACTGCCGCCTTGGCTATTCTTCAACTTCTGGATTGCCGTGGTGGCCCACGTGCAGAGAGATTTCGTAAAAAGATCTTCTGACCGCTGGCCCTGGGCCAGGAGTCGAGTGATAGCCTCAATGTCCAACAGTGTCTCGAGACATGACAGTGACCCTGACCCAAAGCAAGTGCAGAGATCGCTAATCAAATCAGCAGTGAGGGCTATCATCGATTCGCACACCTTCCCATCGTGGGCAATGCGGTTGATCAACTGAACTATGTGCTCTGTGATGGTGCTCCACGAGCAGCAACACATGGCGAGGGGGTTGTCTGACCGCGCCCCTTCAGGCCGCGGATGATGCCAGTGTATGCCTCGAGGACACACTCGCCCAGCGCGAAGTCGTACTCCTCCATGTCAAGGCTGTCGGGATCCTCCAGGAGATCGCAGGCGTCACGCAGCACATCCAGGACTCTGTCCGCATAGTTGACGAAGGGAGAGCCAATGGCGATGGCCATGTCCCCGAAGGCCGAGACCAGTCGCAACTTGGCGCAGCGATGGACCCTGGGCTGTGCCAGACTGCTGATCATCACGGACACAATCTCGTCGCAGTAGGGCACCATCTGCTCCCCTGAGGGCTTTACAAATTTCGACGGTGAGCTGCGCGGTGGCAGAGCAGACCCGACCATCCAGGTACTTGCCCAGGCCATCGACCAGGAAGCACTTGTAGTTCGGCATATTACGGCAAACTGAGCGCCCAGGAGATCCACCAGTTTGAATACGACGGGGAAGACGTCCTGCTTCACGCCTGCCGACGCGCCAGCAGGCGAAGAGAGTACGGCCAGCAGGGCATTCGCGACGAAGTTGCACATCAGAGGAGCATTCTCCTCCTCCTCGGGCACCTGGCGCAGCAAAATATGCAGCGTGTGGCAGAGCAGGGAATGCAGTTGGCTGAGCTTCCGGCGATCCCGATCGCTCATGTCCGACTCAATCATGGTGAGATGGTTCACACGCTCAAAGATCGCGTCGGCAGTGCGGCACACCATCGAAAAGGAGTTGGGGGATGAGTGCTGATTCATTTTCACAAGAGCCACTTGGGCAGCGCATCGCAGATTATCCTGGCCAAGGTAGGGGCAATCGGTCGTCTCCAGCAGCTTCGTGACGATGAGCTCAAAGTACGGCGACAGGGCAACCGTATCGCCAGTCGGAGATGCGTTGTGCGCAGCCTGAAAGAGGCCAAGGAATACCCAGCACACATTGGTGGCCACTGGATGGGCCTTCAAGTTCTTCAGAAAGGCATCTACGAGTGGTCGAAGTGTCTCGTGTGTCTGGTCAATGGCGGCCAGGCGGACATATTCGCTCGGCTCGGCCCTGCGCATGCCGAGGACGTGGTCCATGAGCATCTCCTCCAGCTGATTCTCCATTACGTTGCACTGCATGTCCTGGCAGATGTAGTCAATGGCCTTCAGGGTAGACTTGCGGAGCAGCCTGCTCGATCCCTCGTTAACCACATTCTTCGCCAGCGTCGGGATTAGAGCTTCCCAGCGCATGATGGGCAGTTCCACGACAGCCACAGCTGCCACGCATTGGGCGGCAGCATAGGTCGCGTCTGCTTCGTGCCTAATGCGGCCAGCACGGTGTCTTTGATGGGCTCACAGGTCTCATCGGGGAGTTGGAGCCATATCTGCTGCTTTTGATACTTTATCTCCCTCGTCATTGCTGGTCAGGCTATTCTTTATCTGCAGGGCAGCGGCCAAGCGTGCCACGGTGCTGTTTGCAGAATCGAACAGGACGGCGGACAGGGCCCTAAGAAAGTCGGACAGATTGCCGGCTGCTGCCTCTTCCAGGTATTTGTTGGCCAACGAAAGTGCCTCTCTGTCTGTGGAGATCGTCTGCTCCAAGACTGCGACCAGTTCCTTTAATTCAGATGCCATAATTCACGATTTTCACTTAAGCTTTTGCCTTTTGCAATTAATTTCGTTTTTCTACAAAGCAGGGGTGTTTCGCTCGGTATATCGAGCTGCCATCGATTTGGTGGGACCAGAGGCTTTTGTGCGCGTAAAGCCTAATACTCAGACGCGCTTAATCGTGCGAATCAGGGATGATATTCGGACTTACTTAAGCTTTTGCCTTTTTGAAATTATTTTCTCTATTTTTTGAGATGCTACTTTGGTTTAGTGATGGCAATTGGAGCCCAGCTGTTTTGTTATCGAACAGAGTTGCATGGCGTTGCACAATCTGGAACATTCTATTGGGAGAGGTATAAAAAGGCTTGCTGCTGACAATATTGCCACGAAATAATAGTAAAAACGTAACCAGGTACGCATATCATTTGAGTATATCAATACCCATACAATTCTTACTCAGCGATACATAAATAAATGCAGAATGAATGGCAAGGAAGAGAAAGTTGGAAAAGAGAAAATGCAGCATGTTGCGGCAACCGCTGGGACCTCTCGAATCGTCACCAACTCCGTGGAGAACATGCGGGAGGATTCCGACCTGTCGCCGCGCGTGCGCAAGCTTCTAAGCTGGCTGGGACGAGCCATGCGCATTGAGACGACCAATGGACGCCTCATAATCGGCTACCTGGCGAGCGCGGACGGAGAGGCCAATGTGGTGCTGACCGCCTGCACCGTGTACAAGTGCGGAGCGGATGTGAAGGAAAATGCACCGCGCTTCCGGGGCACCATCAAGATATTGGGCAAGGACATTTTGTCCGTGTGCATTGTCAGGGAAGAAAACGAATAGCTGAGCCATATGGCCACTATATGCGGTTTAAGTAGTTATTAGTCCTAAGTGCATAGCTACTTTCTGTGTTCTAAATATCACATAAATCGCTCTCACAACTAAAATATATTTTTAGCGTAATATCGACTCGTGGGAAGCCTGTAGATAACGAAAAGAGCACCTAGATCAGGGGTCGGAACGCAGGAACTCGGGTTTGAGAGCGCAGACAGACAACTGGAACGAAGGCACAAAATAAAAACGTTTCTTGCTTCTCTGCCGCTGCAGTCAGATCCCACGAAGATGCTTCTCTGCCGCTGCAGTTAGATCCCACGAAGTTAATTCTCTGCCGCTGCAGCCAGACCGCTGCAGTAGGTCCCACGAAGTTGCTTCTCTGCCGCTGCAGTCAGATCCCACGAAGTTAATTCTCTGCCTCTGCAGCCAGGCCCGACGAAGTTACTTCACTGCCGCTGCAGTAGGTCCCACGAAGTTGCTTCTCTGCCGCTGCAGCCAGACCCGACGAAGTTGAATCTGCAGCCAGACCCGACGAAGTTGCTTCTCTGCCGCTGCAGCCAGTCTCCACGAAGTTACTTCTCTGCCGCTGCAGTAGGTCCCACGAAGTTGCTTTGCTACCGCAGCGTCAAGCTCCACGAAGATGTTTTTCTGCCGCTGCAGCCAGGCACCACGAAGTTGCATCTCTGCTGCTGCGATGGGGGAGCAGCATAATGAAGCCATTTCTGCATAAGCCGAAGCCACGCGAAGCTTAGGCTGCGCTGCCCCGAGATCTTTACCTGTGCTGCCAGTCTCAGTTCCAGATGATGGATCGCAAGCTTAAAGCTTATTGTAACGGGAAATCAGTCAATCCGTTCAGCAGAATGAGAGTTGACAATGGATATGATCGATGGAAATTGCAAGGAAAGTTTTGGTTTTACTAAATGTTCTCTAGACTAACCAAAGATTTCGCTCAATTGTTCTACTCGCTCGTTGGTTAGCTCTGGTATTCCCACTGTTCGTACAACCAGAGAGAGAGAGAGCGAGCAGAACACATTTTCGTTGTCTGGATTGGCCTTCGCCTAAAGAGTAGTTATACTCGTATAACCAATATTTAACAAGCACAAACTGCCAATTGATCAATGAAATCGATGAAGCGAAGCAGCGATTCTCCATTCGGATCGATGAATGGAGACTCCACACGGCAGAGATGTACCGAAATAGAGAGTGTTCGTCGAATTTTGGCAAATATTATTAGATCGTTTAGAAGCGTTTGGCGCTTTGAGACCTTGGCTGGCAACTGCTGGTGTCTGGCATTTTGGTGTGTGTTTGTTCTACTGGTCATTGTGCTCGCTGCTAAATTGGTTGGCATTTGTGCAAATATTTGAATAAGCGTAGTGTTTGGCTACGGATATTTCTCTGCCGTTGATTGGTGCTCGCGTCACGCAGGGACCCTGCCGAGTGATATAAATAGGGGCCCATGGGGGCTGAAGATGTCAGAGAAGAGTTGAAGCTCCTCCACTGAATTTGTTCGAGTCACCTCAGCCAACATGAAACTCCACTGGATGCTCCTGGCAGTTTGCCTCGCCTGTCTGCTGACCCTCAGCTGCAGTGCCGGCACCACCGGCACCACCACCACCACCACCACTGCCGCCACAACCGCTGCCGACGGCACCACCACCACCACTGCAGCCACCGCCGCCGACGCCAGCACCACCCCTGCCGCTGCGGCAGCCGCCACCACCACCGTCGGCAGCGAAAACACTACCGCAGCCAGCAGCGAAAACACTACCGCAGCCAGCAGCAGCAGCAGCAGCAGCAGCAGTAGCAGTAGCAACAAAAGCAAGAAGAGTGCCGCTGCCAAGCGCAAGGCCCGCCAGCGTCGTCGCAGGCAGGCTGCCGCTAAGAGGAGGGCTGAGCGCAAGCGTGCTGCCAAGAGGAGGAACAACAGGGGTTAGACAGGATCAGGCTAATTGATTTACCAATGCCGATACCAATGCGGACGAAGCGACAGCAGAAGAGAGAATCATTATCATCTCATTGGATTGCGATGCTCTGCTCCTCCTCTGCACGCTGCCAACTCCAATTTTTTTTAACCCTCCTTCAGTAATAAAAAATGTATCTTGGGCTCTATAGTTTAAAAATGCTTAAAAAAAATCAATCTTTTTGTTATGATTTTTGGGGGAACACCGCTTAACAGCAAGTCTAATTTATACGGGTTTGATTTTTAAAAATTTATTTTATATTCCAGATACAAATTTGAACTCCATCTGTTGCTAAGAAAAACCACTACTATTTCTACCTTGGTATTCTCATAAAGAGAATCTTCCCATTTCTGTGCAGTTTAAATATTTGGTTAATTTTTTAGTGAGGTAACATAAAGCTATGCAATTTGATCCTGAATGTAGCGTATAGAAGAGGAGAGAGAGAGTACTTAAAGTACTTTCGGAACGCATTCCATGAAAATTAAGTGGTTCAAAGCAGCGTAGATAATTCAGTGAAGAGTCAAGAGGGGGATGGGATGGGATGGTGCCGGGCACATTTGCAAATTGAATTTGACCTGACAGTCACAGGACAGGTTACATACAGGACACTCCAGCACAAAGCAAAGAGACAGAGCCAAGCACTCGTATGCCGCAAGGAAGGTGGAGGGGGATGGAAAGAATGAATTTAACGGGGCATTTGGAATGCACTGAAACGGTTAGCTTGATTACTTGGCCCTGCCGTACATTGTTGCTCCAAGGGTGAAAGGTTAAAGCTGCCACCAAATCAACCCACACACAAAAAAAAACACACACACATATCCGCTCACACTTGTACAAATGTACGAAAACTGCTCGTGCTCTTCCTTATATAGTACTTGTATGAGGACTGCAATAAAAAAAAAGCAACAAGTTGAAAGACCACGCAAGCAAAAACCAAAAGCCATCAACATACATACACCCCATCTCCCCCAGCACCCCTTCCCAATACCATTCCCAATCACAAAACCAGACCACCACCACCCCCAACCACAGCACAAAACCCATCAGCAATTCGAGCACATAAAAATGGTTATAACCAAGAACCAAGGAATGGTTATTGCTGACAACCGAAACCGAACATGGTTATACCCTAATAAATAATATTAAAATTAATAGGGGGCAATACTTAATACTTGCTTAATACTTTCTCTCTCTCGTTGTTCCACTACTTTTCATTCTTCTATACAGTGAACACAGTAAATACAGTAAAGTTCCACACTACTTGACAGATCGATTACGAGTAGAACAGCTGATTTTGGATTGTTTTCATTGTGAATTGTTGCCCATTCTAAGGGTTATACATACATACATATATCGTATTTCTACCCCATAAGGAATAACTCTATTTAAGCACTCCTTTACCTATGTACAACTTTCTTTTTAACGAACTTCTTGGATTATATCTACCTTTGTGGTAGCTTTCTTTTAAGCCTTCCTTGGGTTCGCTAGTTCCTTCTCATTAAATTATTGCAAACACCCGTTGGCAGGGGTGAGGGTATCGAAATGGGAAACAATAACAAGAAGCAAACAGCAATGCCAACACAATACACAGTACAATGGGCACAACTGTTGCTGTTGCTGCTGCTGTTGCTGTTGCTCTTGTTCCTCGTTCTCTTTTTTTTTTTCTTCTTCTGGCTTCTGGTGCCTTTGCTTTTGCTGTTGTCTGGCACTGCCAAGTAATGACAGGCGCGAGCTTGAATTGAAAGCGAAGCGCAGGACAGCCACAGAGCCACAGTGCCATAGAGGCATAGCCACACCAATGGCACACTAAGAGCCACACACAGAGCAACACACACAGCCACACAGAGCCACACTAGCAGCAACAGCAACAGCAAATAAGAGAGAGAGAACACAACGGTAGTCGCGTGGAAGTGACATTCGTCTTCAGACAAAAGACCAAGCAACAAGAAAGAGATGGAATGGGATGGTGAAGGAAGGATACGGCGATAGAGATGGCAATAGAGCAAGAGGAACAGCAGCCAGGCCCAGCCACAGCCACAGCCCCAGCCCCACTCCCAGTCCCAGCACACACCACAAAACACAAAAGGCATGCTGCCTCATTCCATACAGGGTCCTCTCATTTATCAAATTGAAGAAAAGCCATCAAATTTATATAGCACAACCCTTGGCATATACATCAAAATCATTTGATTTCATTTCAGATATCATTTAGCCAAGCCAAAAAGTATGCACACAATTTCACGACTCAACCATAACAAAAATACTATATATACATATGTATGTGTACATATACTCGTATAAAGAAGGTTATTGATCGGATCAGCATTACTAATTGAGTGCATATACTATGCACAGATATACAGATATACATATGTATGTATGTATGTCTGTCTGTCTGTCTCTTTGGATTTAATCGGAAAACGAATGCAGTTAATTAGCTTTAAATGTTCGAGTATGTAGGATTAATCCAACAAATAAGTGCACAAAATACTGATTAAAATGTAGCTTTAATTTTTTAAAGAAACTATTTATAGAATAATCTTCTAGCTAATCGGCATAGATTTAAAATAAATGAATAATCATATCTTGCAGTTATTTTGGAACAAAATACAATTCTAATAATAAATTACTGATTAATATTGGACTCTATTCCTAGGCAGATTCACACTTTCTTATACCCGTATTCGAAGAGTAAAAGGGTATATTGTATTTGTGGTAAATGTGGATGTGTGTAACGCACAGAAGGAAACGGTTACGTAAAACATTTCAAAAAATTCCACATAAATCATACTGACTGAGTACGGGTAAAAAAGTTGTGTCGCGCTAACGGCGACACCACACGTTCTTTCTCGATTTTTTTTTAAATTATGTGCTTATTATTTATGTGTCAATAATTTTCGTTGTATTATTAATGATTTACGTATATTATTTGCATTGAATTCAACAACTATTTCCACACTGTCGAGCATTGTTTCTCTCCCATTTGAAATTCGAACTCAGTTGCTGTCAGTTTGTTGCTATCTCTGGGATTCGCTATCATTCTGTTTGGTTTTATGTTATGCGTTACTCCCAGGACACCCAGTATTTATTTATGCACATACATACACACATATAGTACATACATTTGTACATATGTATGTATGTGTGTATATATTGATATGCTGCGCTTTGTGGCCGTTGATGTTGATATGCTCGACGTGACTTATATTACATATCTTTACACCAATACACACACACACATAAGCATATATGTACATATATTGTAACCACATCCACATCTGGTGGCAGGCAATAGCGAGTGTGTGTGTGTTTTTTTTTTTTTTCATGGATACGCCATGGGGGTGGAAATCTTTCCTGAAGATACCAATGGCCCGTGCCATTGGCATGCACGATTCCTTGCTCAAGTCAAGGCCTACGTACTAAAACCACCCCCACACAACAAACACACCTCCACCCCCGCGGGATCACCGTTAGGTATTGCTTCGCGGGGAGGGGGGGCCTATTCTAGGCCGCTACGTTACGCTCTTTTTCGCATCGTCTCAGGTCATCCTGGATGCGCTTAATGAGACGGTACACATACATTCTGTTTTCGTCCGATGCTAATGTGAACTCTACAAGCGACTCCGGCGGAGGGACACTTCCCGTCCATGCTGCGTATCTGCTACAGCTGTAGAGGACATGCTCCGGATCTTCAACTGCGGTTGGGCACGTAGGGCAGTAGGGGCTCGTATCGTGCTTGTACTTGAACAAGTACCCGCGATATCCACCGTGTCCTGTAAGAAACTGGGTAGTGTGGTAGTCCACCATGCTTCTGCTGCTGTCGGTCCCCTCCCCTGACCTTGCCGATCAGTTTGTGCGTCCATCTCCCTTTGCTGCTCCGGTTCCACCTTTCCTGCCATATTTCTATGGAGCGTTGTCTTTCTCCGCTTTGGATGGCATCGGAGCCGTTTACGCTGTCCTCTCTTCCGAGTGCCTTCTATATATAGCCTGCATCTCCCTGGCCAGTATGTCCACTGGTAACATTCCCGCCAATACGAGTGCTGCATCCTCGGACACGGTCCTAAATCCGGATATTACCCTCAGAGCGGCTAGCCTGTACGGTGCAGCCAGCTTCCTCCTCAGGCTCTTGTTGTGGACTACCGCTGCCGTCCACACTGGCGCTGCGTAGAGCAAGATGGAAGACACTACGCTTGCCATAAGCCTTCGTCGTCCAGGCTTGGGGCCACCTACGTTCGGCAGTATGCGAGAGAGGGCTCCCTGCATCCTCGCTGCTTTTTGGCCGGCATACTCCACATGTGAGCGGAAGCTTAGACGGTTATCCAGCATCACGCCCAAGTATTTTAACGCGTCTTGAGACTTTATTAGGTCCGTTCCTACTCTCACTGTGGCATACTCCAGGGTCTTCCTGCTCGTGATCAAGATCGCTTCTGTCTTGTGACTGGCCAGATCCAGACCAGCTTCTCGCATCCAATTGGCAATTGCTTCGATTGCTGTGTTGGCTGCGGACTCGATTCCCTTGATCTCCTTGGCTACAACGACTAGTGCCAGGTCGTCGGCGAAGCCGATTAGCTGGCATCCCACTGGTAGCTGCAGTCTAAGTACACTGTCATACATTAGATTCCACAGGAGTGGTCCAAGAACCGATCCTTGCGGGACTCCTGCCGTGACCTCGTACTCCGTCTCTCCTTGATCCGTCTCGTAGCCTAGCACCCTATCTGAGAGGTAGCTGGAGATAATTTTAAGCAGGTACCCTGGTACTCCGATCTGGCGCAGTGCAGACTCAATCTTGGCCCAGCTGGCCGAGTTGAAGGCATTTCTGATGTCCAGCGTCACTACTGCGCAGTACTCCTTGGTACCCCCACCTCCATCTTTTTCCCTTCTATGGCTTTCGTGGCTATGTTGACCACCGCCATAATGGCGTCCACTGTCGACCGAGCTTTCCGGAAGCCGTACTGTGCCTCGGATAGAGCCTCTGTCTCATCTACGAACACTAGGAGCCTGTTGTAGAGAATTCTCTCCAGCAGCTTTCCTACTGTGTCCAGCAGGCAGATTGGCCGGTACCCAGACGGTTCGTCTGGTGGCTTGTTGCCTTTAGGCAGCAGGATGAGGCGTTGCCGCTTCCACCGCTTTGGGAAGCATCCCTCACTCAGACAGTTGTTGAACACGTCAACGAAAAGTTCAGGGCGAATGGCCACTGCGAGCTTTAGGGCCCTGTTGGGAATTCCATCTGGCCCTGGCGCTTTCCTGTCCCCGACTCTCCTCGTAGCTTCGGTTACCTCCCTGATGGACACTGGGTCGTGGGGGCCTCCTCCTGGGCTTGGTATGATCCTTCCCTCTGTGGATGCCTGGGGAACAGTGCCGTCACTATGGTTCTCATCAACTCGGGGCATGTGGGTGTTGGTGCGCTTACTCCTCTGATCCTCTTGGTGACTATTTTGTATGCAGTGCCCCACGGATCTACGTCCGCTTCATCGCAGATGCGGCGGAAGTTGTCCATCTTGCTCCTTTTGATGGCCACTTTCAGATCCTGTTTTGCCATGCGGAATTCGGCTTGCCTATTTTCGAAGTCCTGGCGGCCTCTCGCTCGTTGGGCGCGTCTTCTCGCTCTGAGGCAGGCGCTCCTGAACTCGGCAATCTCCTGGGTCCACCAGTAGCAGGGTGTTCCCCGTAGGGACGGCTTCCTCTTTGGCATTGACACGTTGCATGCGTCGACGATCCGCTGCGTCAACTCCCTTGCTGCGTACTCCGCTGAGTTGCCAGTTGGACTCCACTCGCATTGCCTTAGTGAATCCGAGAAGGATGCGACATCAGAAGGCTATCTTTCCATTTTGGCCCCGTTAGTTTCGGCTTCCTGAGTCCTCTGTCGGGTCGTCCAAGTTCGAAATGGATCGCCTGGTGGTCACTGAAGGTGAATTCTTCTCCCACTCTCCAGGTGAGGTGCCTACAGAGGGAGCTGCTTAGGAAGGTCAGGTCTATTATTGACGACCGTCCCGCCCTGCAGAACGTCATTCTAGCTCCGTCGTTAGCCAGCCCAACATCAAGAGACGAGAACTGCTCCAAGAGGCAGTGGCCTCTTGTGTTGGTCTCTCTACTGCCCCATTCTACGGCCCAGGCATTGAAATCTCCTGCTATCACGAAGGGTGCCTTCCCTCGAGAGTCTTCCGCAATGCTTTCCAGCAAGGCTTGAAACCGTGGCAGCTCCCAACTCGGCGGTGCGTAGCAGCTGTAGAAGGTTACGCCGCCGAGTCTGGCCCGCACGAAACCCTCTCTGGAAGCGTCGGTATCCAGGGGCGGGGTACGCACGCTCCAAATCGCGGCTTTCCTACACCGGCTCTGCACCCATCCACTGCCTGGTACGGGTTTGTAGGGTTCACATACCAGGACTACGTCTGGTCTCCTCTCCTTGGTGTCCTGGCTCATGAGTGCATGGGCCGCTTCGCAATGGTTGAGGTTTATTTGTGTGCACCTCATGCTAGTCGTTTAGCTAGTGCCTTCTTGAAGAGAGGACACCTGCCACTCCCTGCGACATGCCTCCAGTCTCCGTTCTTGCCCTTGCAGAGCATGCACTGGGGGTCCTGTTCACAATCCTTTGCGAGGTGATCCTCCTTACCGCACCTACGGCACATCTTAGACCGATCTGTCTCGCTCCTGCACTGCCTGGCCATGTGTCCAAACTCCATGCATCTGAAGCATTTTGTGAGATTCACCCGTTCTCTAAGCCTGCCTCTAACCCAGCCAACCTTAAGCGCGCCTATTTTGAGAGCCCTGCGGGCGTCCTCTGTCGGAAGTCTAATAGTCGCTATCTGCGTCTGTCCGTACCCCTTCCTGAGGCTTATGTCGTCTAGAGCCACATTTGGCAGCTGGACTTGGGACAAGATGGCCGCCCGTATCTCCTCCTTGGTGGTTACCTCGTCCAAATCACTGCACTCTATGATGACTCGCTGTTGAATCGTGCGGACACCTGCTACCTCTCCAAGCGACTCGCCGACCAGATTCTGGAAGGACGAGGTTTCCTCTCCAGACTTGTTAAGCTGGAGGAGGAGTTCCCCTTCTGGGTACGGCGAATTCTTGCCACCGCTTCGCCTAGTCCCTGGAGCTTCTCATCCAGCTTGAGCTTACGCAGAATCTCTGCGTAGCTACTCGGGTCTTTCGCCTCTATGATGATGGCATCAGGGCGTGCCCTCTCGGTCAGCACCCGAGTAGGCTTGGGCTTTCTTGTCCTCGTCCTTCTCGTCACTTTTTTTCCACTCCGTGTTTGGTGGAGGTGCCGTTGGAGTCTCCATGGTGGCTGCTTCGGGTGTCTTCGTGTCGGCTCCGACTGAGCAGGTTCCTGTCTGGGTAACAGCCCCTTTACTCCTCTTGTTGCCTGGGTTTTTTACGATCAGCTGCTTCCTCTTCGTTTCCACCGCTGACCGGAACAACGGCGAGGTTTGAGATGACTGGTGTGTGCGTATGACCGCCTTCGCCTTGTCATCGTGGAGCTGGATAGCCACGAGCTCGTAGATCGCACGGATGCTCTCTATAGAGTCCCTCATTGGCTGGTGGATGGACCGCCTTTTTCCGTCCTCCAGCATTTCCACTAGGTTTGCGATCTCCTGGCCAAGTTCGCGTAGCGCTGTGCTGCTCTGCTCCTTGTGTACTCGCTCCGTTTGAGTCCTTTCTTGTACTCCTCCACCAGCTGTCCCAGCTGGTCTAACTTCCGCCGGTGATCTTACCAGTCTTGCACTCTTTGCGAATGCCTTTTCTGCCTCCGTTGAGTGTGTGTGTGTGTGTGTATGTGTATGTGTGTGAGTGGCAAGAGTGGCATACAATTACGCCTTGTTTGTCTTGTCCTCCGCCTGTGCCTTGTACTTGTCTGCTCCTGTGCAACAATCCTGCTACTGCTCCTACGTCTGCTACTGCTCCTGCTCCCACTCCTGCTCCTGCTCCTGATTCTGCTTCTGTTTTTATGTTCTCCTCTTGTGGTTTGGCTCCTATTATTGTTATTGCTACGACGCCCAATTCTTTGGAAAATTTTCGTCTTACTGCTTATTATTTTGCAAATACTTGAGGCCAAGTGCCATGTCGTACAACAATTGCCCCAACTATAAGCATGTTGGGGTAATTTTTTTATTTTTATTTATTTTTTTGTTTTTCTCTCTTCCTTGGGCATTTTATTTTTGTGCGCTTCGTTTACACACAATGGAGGACCGCCTGGTGTGTGACTTATTTTTCAAATTTTACAAGTGACAAGTGCAGAAGACAGAGAGAGCTAAAGAGAGAGAGTGGAGGGTGGGGGGAGAGAGCGATAGCTTAGAGCAACAAGTGTGCGAATGGCATAGATAAGTTATGCTCCACATCAAAATCGGCATTATTCGGGGTCATTGATTTTCCAAGGAATTTAATGTGTGTGTGTGTGGGTTTTCCTTTTTTATACCCGTACTCGAAGAGTAAAAGGGTATATTGTATTTGTGCTAAAAGTGGATGTGTGTAACATAGAGAAGGAGTAATTTCCGACCATATAAAGTATATATATTCTTGATCAGCATCAATAGCCGAGTCGATATAGCCCCCTGTCTGTCCGTCCGTCTGTCCGTCTGTCCGTCTTGTTCGTCGCCCATTGCTCGAAGGCTAAAAGAGATAGAGCAACCAAATTTTTTTTCCAGACTGATGTGTTCTCTCACTCCTAGAAAAAGTTTAAAATTTCCGCCCCGCCCACTTCCGCCCCCACAAAGGGCGCATATCTGTGGCGTCCACAATTTTGAAAATAACAAAAAACTAAAAATGCAGAATCATAGAGAAAGACTATATCTATCAGATGCCCAAATCTGAATCGGATCGGACCATTAATATAGCCACAATAGACAAAAACATACGCAAAAACTTCGCTCCATCCCTTTCGCACTCACACAAAATCGAGTCGATTTGGTTTTTTGTATTTTGTGTAGCCTGGATCTCAGAGACTATAAGAGCTAGAGCAACCAAACTTTTGGCCAAGACTCCTGTGATACCAAACCTGAACAAGTGTATTTCAAAATTTCGCCCCGCCCCCTTCCGCCCCCACAAAAGACGAAAATCCACAATTTTGAAGATAGAAAAAAAACCAAAAATGCAGTATGGTAGAAAATGACCATATCTACCAGATTCCCGAATTTGGTCCAGATCGGATCATTATTATAGCCACAATGATCAAATGAATTTTCAGCAGCAATCCCCCACTCCTCTTGCAGAGTAAGACAATTATTTGGGTTGATTGTCGCAGCAGATTCTCTCACACACACACTCACGCTCAAACATGCTGCCTCGTGCAGTGTACGTGTGTTGTTGTGAGAACTGATGTAGATGATGTAGATGTAGATGTCGATGACAGATGTAGCAAAAAAATGTAAAATGTAAAAACTGATAAAACATTTTAAAATTCCACATAAATCACTGAGTACGGGTATAAAAGTAGAGTCGCGTTCGAAGCGACTCCGTACGTTCTCTCTCGTTTCTGTGTAATTTTTTGAGTGAAGTCAGAGTTCAGGACAATGCAGGACTTATGGTTCCAAAAGATTAGATAGCACCCAACAAAAGTTGATAGGTAAGAAGGCAAGGCACTCAGGGATAACTAAGAATATAATCTAGTGTTAAATAGGTTAAAGCAAGTGCCAGATGATGATTGGTTTAGATTAGATTCGTGGGGATTACAGGCGCTCTGGGGAAGTGATTACTAAAGGGAGCCACATTGAATTGAAGATTGGATAGCAGATGGGATAGAGGGACGTTTGAATTGTGACTAAAAGACAAAAGCAACAAATAAATAACAATTACTACAGTTGGCTCCTGGCCACCAGCTTGTATTACTTTTTTTGCCCATCAACTAGCCAGCGCCTATCCACTGCCCTTTTGCCTTCTCCTTAGATTCATTCGCTCTGCAAATTGCTTTGCCTAATTTGGACTCCTCTTTTTTCTGGCCTTCTGGCATTCGTATGCAAAGAGCGCATAAATTTAATCAGTTAGTGGGACGCTTTTTGTTTTTGCTTCCTCTCTATGTGTTTTTGTTGTTTTTGCTGCCCATATTGCTCTGATGGGCGTGCCGTCGTGTGTAGGTGTGGCCCAGGCACTGCGTGTTGGCCAAGACAGAGAACAGACAGGGGGACATGGACTCAAACTCGAACTGGGACATAGAGACGGACAGGGATAGGGGACAGGGACAAGGAGAGGCGGCATCTATGCCGGTTCAGAGATCGCATGTTCAGCACATGCCAAATGCCACACGGGCAGACAGGCGGGACAGCAGGAGAGGAGACCGGGCGGATGGGAGAGGGGTGCGAAACATGCATATGTATATGTAGATGTGGCATGGAGCATGGAGCATGGAGACGAGTTGTAACTGCTCTGCTTTTGGGCATCCATTGATTTTCGAGACTTTTGCCTGTCTAGTTGGTTTTTCCTTTCGGTGTTTTCGCCTCTCATTTCGGGCTTGATTTTGTTTGGTTGGCATTGGTCATTTCCCTTCACTGTATGGGCTAAACCAATAAAGAAACTTTTGACATGTCTGCCTGTTGGCTGTTTGAATTGCATCCTAATTGTACCACTCAGTGGATGTGTGTGTGTCTTGTGTTTTGTGTGGGCGTATCTGCCACAGCCACTGCCATCTAGGGTTGCGGGGTAATTGTGTGTGGGATTTTGTCAACGAATTTAAATGAATTCAGAGAAAAGCAACCACCGCCTGAACTTATCCCTCCCACAGTCAATCAATCAATCAATTAGCCAAAGCAATCTAGTATCTGTGCATCAATCAAACTCTGAGACTCTCAGACTTCAACTGATCCCATCGCATCCAGGATCAATTTTCATATGACTTGCACTGACTTTGCTTCAATTTAATATTTCTCCACCAACCTCTCGACTCTCGACTGCATGGGTGGCACACACACACACACACACACACACACACACACATACACACAGAGCTTGCAGCTTGGATAGCTTCCAGCTGGGCTAATTATTGCGGGCTCCTCCTCGGGGCGCCATTCCGTCATCCCACCAGCCAGACCAGACCAGAGCACGCGCATCATCATCAATCACGGCATGTCCTTGTTCCCTGGCATCGTTCGGCAAATTTGACAGCGATTGCGACATTTACAACTGTTGTTCCCTCTGTTCTGTTCTGTTCTGTGCAGCTCCGTACGGGCTCGACTCTCCGGCTCAGGTTGGCTTAAAGTGTCCGTCAGCAGCGAGGACCACGATGAAGTGGCTTCAGCGGTTAATCTCCGTAAGCAATGTAGAGCAGCAGAGGGCGGCCCAACCCCTCGAGAGCAAGACGATTTTGTGTGGATAATGATGATGATGGGGAAACAACAAACAACCAACAACAGAAACTACATACAGCTGGGGCAATACCTGACAAATTTAATTGCTTTTTGTTGCCTTAAATATGTTTGAGTATTCCGAAAAGAAATGAAGAAAAAGAAAGGGAAAAACTCTTAAATATTCCATGTAAATTAAAGCATATATTTAACGGCTATAAAATTTAAATTGAATAACTCTTGTGGCTAAGGAAGGGATTAGCGGCACATCACAGAGGTGGAGATTGGTCGAAAGGTACTACAATCTCAATGGGAGCCCTTTTTTGTGTGCCAATTTCAGAAATTTACTGCTGCTCTGCTCCACTCTGGTCGTGTGTCTCGTGCATTTTTCATGCCACAAAAATAATACAAAACAAATATAGCGCCATCAACCTGCATCCGTTTATAGACTGGATGCAGGACATCCCGTGCATGTCCACAAGCCACAGCTTGACCCTTTTTTCAATGGCCAAGAGTGCTTCAAGGGGGGATGGTGGGAGAGCGACAGGAGCAGGCGAACACTCTAGATTGCAATGGAAATTTTCATTTAAATCTGCGCTTAAAACACACATGTAAATATATGTACATATATTTAAATCCAATCTTTAATTGTTAGACAATAAGCCAAAAAGCCCCAAGGGTTTTCATTGTTTTTGTTGTGCTGCATTTGCTTTGAATAAATTAGGAAGATTCCGATTAATTGCGCTGCCAAACCCTCAGCTCAACTCAACTCAACTCAATAATAATCATTAAATGCACAATCACGTGTGTATAGATGCCAAATGGTTGGACACAGTTTCCGGTCAGTATTCATTCATTCATTCAAGTATGCTCTCAGCACTGACCTCAAATGACTTGTTCATTTGGCTTTAATTGATTGTTGCACACAGGGTCAGGTTGCACACAGGTGTGGCAACAACAGTTTCAATGCACCAACAATGTGGCAAGCCGCAATTAAATAATTATGATTTAAAGTTGGTAGGGAGAGAGAAAGTCCCTGTGTGACTGTGCGCCTGAGAAAATTACGAGTAAACCTGCATACATAATGGATTTTCTGTTTGAAAATAATAATTTCAATTGTCGCCTCTTTTGCGCAGTGTACATTATTTAGTTTCAATTATTTAATTAAATATGTGCAGTTAAATTTAATGGCTATTAAATATGTAAAAGGCATCCACCCATCTACAAGTACGCATAAGCACGCACACCCCCACACATTCGCACACATTTGAAGCAATTTAAAGCGCATGACAGAGCGTGCCCGAATAAGTATGCTACACATTTTTGGCTTACAAGGATTTACGTTGGATTCGATGTTGCCGCTGCTGCTGTTGCTGTTGCTGCTGCTGTGGGGCACTCCTTTAGCAGCAAACCCTCCCCCCTGTTGCTGCCACTGCCACTGCCACTGTTGCTGCCCCTGCCACTGTTGCTGCTGCTGCTGCTCTGCTAATTGAGAAAGCTGCCCGGCATTTTGGTCAATAATTTAAAATTAACACTTGCCACACAAACACACAAACACACACACACACACACACACACACACACACACACACACACAGAGACACACAGCTAACACCCATTATGGCAACATCACACCGCACCATCCCTTGTGGCTTTTCAGGACTATTTTTGTGTACGGGTGCGGGCTACCCGCTACGTTTTCAGCTGCGCTGTGCTTGTGTGTGTGTGTTTTTTTTTCCTTCACATACCACAGGTGAACCACATTTGTATATGGCCATACTGAAAATCAATAGACTAAGCCATCCAGCCCACACACACCCCCCCTGGTAAGACGTGGCAGGGGCACCCAGTTACCCGGCAAACCCTTCTCTCTCGCTCTCTCTCTTTCTCTTTCTCTCTTGTTCTCTATTATTAGATCGAGCTGATGTGGAATGCTCTGGCCAGCTTTTTGTGTCAAAATGTGTGTCTACAGCTGCCCCCTCTACCTATGGGAAGACTCTGCCACAGAATGGGGCACACAATTAAAGCGGCTTATGCATTTAATTGCTGATGGAGGACGTTCAGGCCGGGGCCCCTGCAAAATATTTGCACTCGAAGTGTAAAAGGATTTGGCATGCAGTAGCCGAATGCATTTTAGGGCTGTTTCGTTTTTGGGTGTTTGATTGATTTACCACGCCCACACACACACACACGCACACCCCACAAGTGCTGACTGGCAGACTGATTGATGTATTGCCCAAATGCATTATCGAAACATTTCCGTGTGTGTGGATGGGGGATGCATCATCATTACTACATACATATATGTTGCATATGCATATGGTCTGTCGCTTTCTCTCTCTCTCTCTTCTAGCTCTGCTTCAGTTGGCAAATATTATGAGCAGCCTGAATGGTACAGGACAGCCTCCCCTTCAAGTTAGTTACCACTGAATTATATTGATATTTTGTGCTTAGTTACTACAGAAGAAAGCCATTCCCAATTAAAATTTCATCTTGGAATACTATGTACATAAATTCACATCTATACTACATCTATCTCCGCAACGCGTGCATCAAATTACATGCGCTAATCATACAAATTTTGTCTAAAAATGTGTCTTCGAACGCCTATTTCATTTCATTTTCAAAATGTGCCACAGTGAAGCATGATCGGGCTTTCTAGTACTATATATGGATATACATATTTTCGCTCTATAAATTCTGCAAAAAATGCTGCAACAAATGTATCCCCATAGTCGCACATAAACCAATGAATTCTGTTAAATTTTCTTTTCTAATTATTCGAGCAAAAATGAAGTCCACATAAATGTTATGTTCTAGTAGCTGAAAGCAAATAAAGCTGCGAGAGTTTGTTGCTGCTGTTTCTGCCATAGAAATTACCCATTTTGATGGGGCCAAATGATGGACACTTTTGGTGCTTGGGGTTGGGGCTTGGGCTGGTGCTTGGGCTGGGGCTTGGGCTAATGGGTGCCTCATGGATGGGTGCTGGAATGTCTGTTAGCCGAAAGCTCTCTCAGTGCTCAAATGTGGCGAAAATCAAAATAAATATGCGTCGAGTGTGAAGCCAGCACTCGTATGTGTATGTGTATGTGTACGTGTGTGTGTGTTTGTGTTTTTGTGGGATAACAGAAAACAGAAAATGGCCAAAAACTCGAGAGCCTGGCCGGGCATATAAATGGCTTCATTTTGACGAACTGCCAGACCATTTGCATGCGCGCCTCTAAATGTGTACAAATTTTTGCGGATTTCTTGCTGCTAATGTTGCCCCTTGCCCCTTGCGCCTGCCCCTGCTGCTGCTGCTGCTGCTTCTCCCTTTGCAGAGTGGGCAAGCACACACACAAATGTAAATTTTCTTTGTTTGTCTGTCTGAGTGTGTGAGCTGAGAGCAAAACCCCAAAACTCATGCCGTTCCTGGACTTGGAATTATTTACAGGATAATCCAATCACATTTAATGCAAGTTGCCAGGCAGTGTTTTAATAAAAATGTTGAAGAGCAGATATCAAATAAGTACCGAAGACACAGACAACTGGAAATAAGTTACAGAGCTTAAGGAATTGTTAAACATAATAGTAACAGCTTTCAAAGGGTTCTGAGAAGTGTAAGAAACATTTCTAAGCCTAAATTCTGCCTAAAAAACTCTACAACTAATATTAAATTAAAGTTTAAAGCATATTCTTGGGTGTTTAATAATTATTTATATTTATTATAATAATTTTCACAGCTTAAGTAATTATTAAACATAATAGTAACAGCTTTCAAATGGTTCCAAGAAGTAGAAGAAATATTTCTATGTGCATATGATTTCATGGGTATTTGTCTTAAGTCAAGTAAAACAGGAAAATATTATCAAAATGGAATGGGTTTACTTCAGGTTTCTAATGCTTACACTCGAGGCTCTCTGAATAGGTATCATTGGTTCAATTTGAAAGACTCGAAGTGCCTCGAAAATAGTTTTGAAAGTGTTGAGGTGCGGCACTAATATTTCAATGTTTGTAGCTGTATTTGAATGATGGAATAAAACATTTCTAAGCGTAAGTTCTGCTTAAAAAAAAACTATACAATAAATATTAATTTAAAATTTAAAGCATATTCTTGGGTGTTAAATAAATGTTTATATTTATTATAGTAATTTCCAGAGCTTAAGGAACTTTTTCAAACATAATAGCGACGGCTTCCAAAGGGTTCTGAGAAATATGTGATTGATGGAATAAAATGCGTTATATTCCAGAATAAATATTAGTTTCAAGTTAACAATTTTAAAGCATATTTTTGGGTGTTTAATAATTATTTGTATTTATTCTAATTACACTGACATCCCACTCTGGCAGTCTCTGTGCTCTTTTCCTTCTTTGTTTTAGTTTTAGTTGACAGCTAGTTGGCATTCCCATTTCAAGTTTTTAATAATATTGTCAGCTGCTTGGGGCCTTATCCACTTATCCGCCACTTTGATTGATTTCAAAATCAATTTTCTAATCTTTTTTTGCATGGAACACAACCAGTTTTTCCCACTCCCCTTTCTCCACCCTACAAGTTCTTGGCTGGAACTTATTTCCGTTTTCGACTCGCACTTTCCGCGCTGCGTCCTGCGTCCTTCGTCCTGCCCCCCCCGTTCCCGGGTTCCCTGGGTAAATTCGGGGCGTGTTGCTGTCGTAAAGTTCTTGGAGCTGCTGTCCAAGGACGCCCTCGCTTGGCTTCATAAAAATAGTTGTAAATTTCCGAGCAGTCTGCATAAATTGCAGGGAACGACAGGGTTCCATTCCCCCCCCCAATCCCCCAAGCCACCAATCCACAATCCTCAATCCATACGACTCAACGACTGGCAGGACTCGACTCTGTCCTGCTGCCTCGTCAGGAAGTTTCACACGTCGTTTCAGTGCCACAGGGGGATGGGGAAGGGGGCAGGGACAGGGACAGAGGCAGGCAGTAAAAAGTGACGCAACTTTTGTAAACATTGTCAACAGTCGTAAATTTTCCATGCTCTTGGCTAAACCTGATTATCCCTGCCTGTATAGTAGTTGCTCCAGAAAGACCAACCAGATACAGCATGATGATCTCTCCCTGCCCCTGGCCCTGCCCCTGCCCCTTCTGCGTATTTGTAGCTGTATCTATCTCTGTCTGTCATTCGTCCCCATGCCGAAACCTAATTATATGTGCCTTTTCGTTTCCCTTTTTTCGGGTTGGGGATTTGCATTAGAAAAGTGCCACACAATGGACAGCTGTCTGCCCCACAAAAGAGAGTGTGCAACAGTTTGGCCTGGACTCACACTCGCACTCGTATCTGTATCTCTGGTGTGTGTGTGTGTGTGTGTGTGTAAGGACATTTATGATTTGTGGTCTTTCCACTGCTTTCCACTGGTTTCCTGGCACCACCTGACATCTGACGCCTGATGCCTGACAGCTGCCAAGCAAAGTCCATACACAGTACGAGTATGTCCTGCATACATACACATACATGTTTTTTTTTTTAAATTCCATTTATTTAATTGATCTACTTTACTTAACTATTTACAATAAGGTGACATGACTATGCGAGCCCGACAAGTGTGGTACGGCCGCGAAGCAATGCTTCACACAAGTGGAGGCGTCGCTTAGCCTTGCTGCTCCCTTCTCTGGCGCTCAACAGCGCGCAGTTCCGTCATAATCGCAGCCGCGAAGTTACTGGTCGCCTCCCAGTTACCTGGGGACCTTAGCATGTACTGCACCAGGTTGTGCTTGGATATCGCCCCACCCAGGGCTACTTCCAGCTGGTGACGCTGCGCCGTAAACCTGCCGCACGCAAATATTGAATGTTCGGCGTCCTCCTCCACGTTGTGTCCGCACCATGAGCACTCTGGTGTGTCCTCATGCCCGAAGCGGTGCAGATACTTTGCGAAAGCAGCCGTGGCCGCTGAGTAGCTGAGTTAGGTAGAAATTTACCTGGCCGTGCTTTCTGACAACCCACGCTTCGATGGATGGGATGAGTTGGTGAGTCCAACGACCCTTGGGGACCTATCCCAACGTTGTTGCCACTTCCGGAGGCTCTGCTGTTTGCAAGCCTTGCGTACCTGCCGTTTGTCCGCTGCTTCCATGCCTCTGCCATGCGTATCCCGATGGTAGGTGCACCGCTCCTCCGCTAGGAACTCAAATGGTGCTATTCCGCTATCACGTGAGCAGCATCGTCCGAGACTGTTCGGAAGGCACTGACTATTCGAAGTGAAGAGAGTCGGTGAGTGGCTGCCAGGCCTCTGGTGTAGCTCGCAGTCTGTAGTGCCTTTGTCCAGATTGGCGCCGCGTAAAGCATCACCGATCTCGTCACACTCGTTAGAAGCTGTCGTCGCCATTGCTTGGGGCCTCGGGTGTTCAGCATTATCCTCGACAGCGCTCTGTTACTGGATGCCGCCTTTGTGTTAATGTACGCCAGATGCTCTCGAAAACAGAGACGTGTGTCTATCAGGACGCCAAGGTACTTGATAGCCCGCTTTGATGACACTAGGTGCCTGCCACTGTGATGCTGGCCGTCTCCACTTTCTTCCGGCTGGACACCAGCACTGCCTCGGTCTTGTGAGGTGCGAGTTCAAGCCCGACCAGCTCTAGCCACTGCTGTATAAGCGCAATCGTCTGGTTGCATGTCGTCTCTACTGCGGCCAAGTCCTTAGCCACTACCAGGACAGCCACGTCGTCCGCAAAGCCCACCACATGCACTCCGTGGGGGAGTCTGAGTCGCAGTATGCCGTCGTACATTGCGTTCCACAGTAAGGGACCCAATACCGACCCCTGCGGAACGCCTCCAGATACCTCGTATTGCTCCGTGCCAACAGGAGTGTCGTACAAGAGCAGCCTTTTCTCGAAGTAGCTTCGTACCATGCGCTGAAGGTACATGGGTGTATTAAACCTCCCTAGCGCCCTCAAGATACAGCTCCATCTCGCCGTGTTGAACGCGTTCCTGATGTCCAGCGTGACCATTAGGCAGTACTCCTTGCAGCCGCCTTTCCACCGAGTGCCAGCGATTGCCCTAGATGCAATGTCTACCACTCTACCCACGGCGTCAATCGTGGATCTGGCCTTGCGAAAGCCGTATTGATGCGGTGATAGGTCACCCGCATCCGCGATGGCTCGTTCCAGTCGCGAGCACACCACTTTCTCGAGCAGTTTGCCCGCTGTGTCTATCAGGCAGATTGGCCTATACGACGACGCCATCCCTGGCGGCTTGCCTGGCTTGGGAATGAGCACCAGCTTCTGCGTCTTCCACCGCGTAGGAAAGACTCCTTCGCGAAGGCACTGATTTAGCAGCTTCACGAAGATTTCCGGGCGCAGGGGAAAGGGCTAGTATGAGGGGCTCGATTCGGGATAGAATCCGGCCCCGGGGCTTTGTTCGGGCTAATGCTCCTGGCTGCAGTTGAGACCTCCTCGAGAGTCACCTCCTCGATATGGGCCTGTTGCAGCGGTGGGATTAGGCAAGGGGTCTCCTCGATGTGATCCACCATGCGCGGGAAAAGCTCCTCCACAATGCATCTGGCCATGTCGGGGTCCGAAGGGGGTCCCTGCTTCTTGGTGCACAGCTTGTCCGTAACCAGCTTGTAAGCCTTTCCCCATGGATCTTGCTCCGCAGAATCGCATAGCGTCAGAAAGCACTGGCGTTTGCTATCCTTAATAGCGGCCTTCAGAGCCCTCCGGCAGTCTCTAAAGGTGGCCTGCCATTGCGAGAAGTCCGTGCTACCCCGCGAGCGCTGGTAGCGACGACGTGCGTGGTTGCACTCCCGGCGTAACTCGGCAATGCCCTCGTTCCACCAGAAGACTGGCTGGTGGTGGCGCCCATAATGCTTCCTCTGGGCCATGGTGGCGGCACATGCTGCATCGATGCTCTCCATGACTTGGTTGGCCATACACTCCGCGTTACCATGCGTCACGAGGTTTGACATCATGTTCGAAAACAGCGCAGTGTTGAACCTATCCGCGCGGTAGCATTTCCATCTAGGCGCGTCTGCTATGACGCCAGCAACCTGCTCGCCAATGTTGCAGATAATGGCCATGTGGTCGCTCGCTGTGTAGGCGTTGCTGATACTCCAACCCGAGGTGTTGAAGAGTGAGCTGCTGGTAAAGGTGAGGTCTACGATCGATCCGAATCCTGCCCTGGAGAAGGTATGTTGCACACCCTGATTGAGGAGCGCTATGTCCAGGGGTGCGATGGTCTCCAGCAAGACCCTACCTCTCGCATTCGTTGAGGCGCTTCCCCATTCCTCTGCCCACGCGTTGAAATCGCCTCCGATAGCCACTGGGTGATGATCTTTGACATCAGCCGCTAGGTTTTCTACGATCCCTGTGAATTCGGCGAGCGACAGGCTTGGAGCGAGGTAGACACTGTACATCCAGACCCTTCCAACCTTTGCGCGTACGAATCCCACCTCCGGGCTTACGTTGGTGGCCTGCATGGGTGTGGTACCGCAAAGCCATAGCGCGGCTTTTTGGTGGCATCCAGCAAGAATACCGGGGACTCCTTGGGGCGGTATGGCTCGCTGATAATGGCAAGGTCTACCGCCATTTCTCTCACTGTTTGGCTTAGCAGGTCCTGAGCCGCAGCACAGTGATTTAGGTTGAGCTGTATTAGCTTCATCATTGCGGCGGCAAGCTGGACCCACCTTTGGCTGCTGGGCATCTCTTGCTACCCGCGTAGTGATCCGTGTCCTTGCCCTTGTTAGCCGTGCAGATGAAGCAGCGTGGATCGCTCTGGCAGGTTGCGGCCTTATGGCCACTTGCGCCGCACCTGAGGCAGCATCCGGTGCGATCCACCGCGCTCTTGCACCTGTTTGCGACATGCCCAAACTCTAGGCATCTATAGCAGCGTCTTTTGGGCTGACCTTTCCTGATTCTGCAGTTCGTCCAGCCGACTTTGAGCTTTCCTGCGTTCAGCAGGGCTCTTGCCTGTACCGGGGGCAGGCATACAACTGCCAGTTGTGTACCAGCAAAGGATGGCCTCAGGCTCTTAATAGCTCCAATGTCTACGCTGGGTGCGTCCAACATTGTGGCTATCGCTTCTGCGATGTCCTCCTTCGTGGCCAGACTGTCAAGATCCTTGATCTCCATGCCCAGCTCCTCTGTCACCGCTCTAATGCCCGACTGCAGTCCCAGTGCAGCGCTAATTTCATCCCTGAGTTTCGCCGTGTTGCTTTTTGCTCGCTCCGTTGAGCTCTAGAAGCAGTTCGCCCTTTGCCGTCTTCCGGATTTTGTTGACACATACATGTACATATGTATGTATGTATAGATAGATGGATGCTCTGTAGTAGCAGGATGTAGAATGTATCTTGGCATCTTGGCAGATATAGCCATTTGGCTGACTGGCTGGCTGGCTGGCTGGCAATTTCATTTTCACATCTCGTCAGAAACCAAATTCAATTACAAGCCAAGCAAAATGTGCGTTAAAATCCAAGGAGTCTGCCATCTGAGATCTCAATGTTCCACCCACACACACACACAGACAGACACACACACAGATACTGTCACATGCCGTAGTATACATACATATGTTTAGCTAAAATTAAAATCATATGCATGAAATGAGCGCGAAATTGAAATGGGAATGAAATAAATACAGCCCCAGAGCGAAGAGCGAAGACCGAAGGACCCGCCTTCTCATTCTCCCCTTTCTCTCTCTCTCTCTCTCGGTTGGTTTCAGTTTTCATTCTTTAATCTGAAGCAACTGAAGCCCCGCTGCTTCTCCACTGTTTTCTTTGCCCTCTCCTTCAACCGCTCTCAAGAAATTGACACAAATCCAAGAGAAAGCGAAACCAGCTGACTGGAGAGGTGGAGCAGAGCCAAGTCCTGCCTGCGAGTGAAGTTTAACGAACTTGAAATGCTCTAAAAACAACAAAAGTGCCAAAAACTGTACAGTATTCAAGTCGGAAAGAGAATGGAAAGCTTCACACTAATTGGTTATGTCGGTAAAAGCACAGAGGCAGGGGGACGACTTTACATCTCTACATCTACATGTGGCACATTTGGAGAGATACTTCCCTACAGTATTTGATGACAGATACTCATCCATTCACTACGTTTCAGTAGCAGTTTCAGTCGCAGTTTCAGTCTCCGTCTCAGCCGCAGTAGCAGTCTCCAGCTCAGTCCCAGTCTTCGTCTCCGTCTCAGTTGAAGTCTCCTTCTCCGTTTCACTCGCAGTTTCAGCCGCAGGCTCCATCTCAGTCCCAGTTTCGTCTCCTTCTGCGTTTCAGTCGAAGTCTCAGCAGCACTCTCAGTCTTCGTCTTCATCTCAGTCGTAGTCGCAGTCTCCTTCTTTGTCGCTGTCTCAGTCTTCGCCTTCGCCTTAGCCTTCGTCTAAGTCGCAGCATCCGTCGCAGTCTTCGTCTTCGTCACAATCGCAGTCTCAATGTGCGTCTCAGTCGCAGTCTCCGTCTCCGTCTCTGTCTCCGTCCCTTTCGCTGTCTCAGTCGCAGTCTCCGTCGCAGTCTCCCTCTCAGTCTTCGTCTAAGCTGAAGCCACAGCATCAGCATCATTGTGCAAAGCAGATTTCCCCCTCGGTTGAGTGTTGCTGTCGTGACTGTGGCTTCAGTAAGTTTTACTACACTAACACACCATCCCACCCCACCCCACCCCAGGCAGCCACCTCGGCAGGGGGACTGCGGTCGCATCTCATCGTCAGGCATCGTTTCCGTTAAAGCTTTAAGTTGCTCGACGCCCAACACTCGACACTCGACGCTCGATGTTCAGCATGTGACGGAAGTCGAGCAGAGCTTCCGCCTCCAGCTGATGGCCATTGTCAGTCTCTCTCTGCTCTTCCCTCTCCTTGGTTCTCTAGCATGGGGCTGCCATGGTGTTGTGTCCCTCCCTAAAACTAATTTATTTACCTAGAACCCAACTGCTGACGCCTATTTGTATGCAATTAATTTTGTTTCTGCCACCCAACCAAACACAAAAAAAAAGAAAATAAAAAATCTAAAAATATCCGCCCAAGACAGGGGCGTTGTTCTATAAAGTGAGAAATTTATAAGGGGGATACATATGCTCTGTCTTAAGATATTTATTTTCACTTCTCATTTTAGTTATTTGCCAATTGTCAGATCAGAATATTACCCCCAATAGGCTACGCCTCCGATTTGCTGGAATGGCAGGGGAGAGGTGCACCCCCATCCATCTATTACCATTCCACATGCCGAAATGACCAGCCAGCCGCCTGTCAACAATCTAATGAAAATTGATGTTACATGATTTACACTTTTCCGTTGCCAAATTTCATTGTTTACCCCAACCCACCTTCTCCTTCTACATAATGGCCACCAAAATAACCAAAAAAAAGAAATACATAAAAAATAAATGAGTATTTGTGTGGCGCGAAGAGCGAGAGAGTGGTGGGTGGGTGGGTGGTAGTGGTTGAAATTAATTAATTTCCCAAAGCTTGAAGGATCTGCATTTTGGGCGGTTGACTAATCGAAATTTCAGCACACCAGAAACACAAAAAAAAAACAACAAAAGTTAATATAATTTAAAAACTAATGAGAGGCTTAGATTGATTGTTTTAAATTCGTTGGCTTTAATTGGTATATTGTACATATATAATATTATATAATTAAGAACCTGTTTTTTTTAAAAAGCCTTTTCTGTTCAGCTCAAACTTTTCTCTCGGCACAATTAACCGCTTTCAGACTCACCTGCAAATGATAAGAAAAAAAGACAAACAACAAAAATGAGTGGAAAATTGTGCAAAAAGTGTGGATAAAAAGTGTTGGAGAGACAAAGGCAGGGTGGAGACAGCAGAGCAGGGCACAGGTACTACGAATATTCATACATAATTCATCTGCTGATGATGGGCACTTAAATAATTTTTAATGGCAATTTTTTCAATGCGGCTAATTGCCGCAGATATCCTTGTTGTTGGTTTTTATTATTTAATTTTCTCCCCCCTGTAAATGTTTTTGCATATAATATATACTCGTAAATACATATGTACATATTCCATTACAAAGTTGTTTTTTTTTATTGTTACATAAGGGCCGTGGTAAGGGCTGAGGGTGGTTGCTGGCCGTTAACTGTCACTGGCATGCATTGACCAGCAGTTGAAATTAAGGTTGCGGTCAAACTAAGACCCACACACAGACTCTTCCTCTCTCTTCTCTCTCGCACTCCCTCTGTAATAGTACAGGGTTTATGTGTATATTGTAGGAGTGGTTGGTTACGGGCGGTTTGTGGCGGCTCTGCCACTGCTGATGGAGCTGGGGTTGTCATGAAGAAAAGCCGGGCTGGTTGACAGCGGCTTTAACCTGCGGTTTGGCCTTCGGGCGATAGTGGCCAGTTCTGGCCTGTTGCTTTTTGTGTGTGCATTAATTATTTAGGCAAACGTTGCGTATACGTAATATAGGGTTATATAACGCTTTTAGCCGGCAGCGCAGGCAGGATGAGCCGCCATCTGGCCTCTTCGAGCTGGCCTCGTGACAAGTGTCAAAAAAGATTCCCAAACGTTTCAGAATGCTGCAGGGTTCCAGCTGCATAAAGTATTTCCATTTTCCGAGGATTACAATTCACTTTCACTTCTCCTCTCTCTCTCTCTCTCTCTCTCTCAGCAAAAGCTGCAAAGGGAAATCAACAGAGTGGAGGTGCAGCTGGGAAAATGCACAACAAGATCAACGATTCAGTGGGAATTACAGCTCAGAGTTCAGAGTTCACAGATATATTAAGCTGTGTATGTGTGCGTATAAAGGAATCATCCAATGAAGAAACAACGCAAAAGCCTCTTTCCACCAAGCTCCTTTTCGCACTCGAATGACAACGGAATTACTGCAAAAAAAAAATAACTCCACAGTCGACAGACTGTTGCAAGTAGACTGAGAGAATGCCGCACTAGAGTGGCTCGCAGAGAAAGAGACAGAATGTGACTGGGATCCTGGATGGCCTTAAATGATCTGAAATACATATACATATATTTTTTAGTGTATTTTCTGCAAGTACATGCCTTAAAGCTAACCCATTCCCACCTCAGTGCTCCCTAATCCCAGTCACGTTTTGCTCTTCGCTTGCTTCCCTTTTTTTCTTTTCTCTTTTTCTTTTTTTTTTTGGATCTTCATTTGCGTCACGTCTTATAGACGTTGGCATCAGCCGCAGTCAAAGCCACTGCTAAAAAGTGGCCTGCTTCTGGCATCATCATCGTCATCGTCAGGCTCCCCGCATCAGTCGTCCTGCAGTAGACAACAAACTAGGGCCATTATCCCATACCCTACCCTACCCTACCCACTCCTTTATTGAATTAACTAAATGAAATTTGAACGTGTTCAACGGAATGTCGAGTCCTGCTGTCTGATTAACCTAAGCCCCTTCTGCGACCTGTCAGCATTTAATTGCAGTGTGCGCGCGTAGCAAGTAGAAATTGCAAAATTAATGACAGTTTGTTTGACCGCAAAATTGACATTCGATATGTGTTGGGGGTGGCCCAGTCAGGCGGCAAAAGCTTATTCCGCTCATTCGAAAGTTAAAATTAAAATTATGCGAAAAAAGATTAACATTCGAATTGAATTTAAATTGCTCAACAAATTAACAATCGAATGGAATTTAAATGGCTATTGGCTGGGTGTAAATACTTGTACAAAATAAAATGCTTAAAATAATTTATTTTTTTTGCTTGTAAAGTTGATTTTTCTTTATGTTGTGCCCCCTGATGTGGTGTCGCCTTAATATTATTTCACTTTCAAGTCACTTGGTCAAGGTCAAGGGAATCATAATACTTATACTATTGCACACATACATACATTACATATAGACACATCAGAAACCGAAAAAAAAGAAATGTTTACTCAACAAGCGAAGGAAAAACTTTCATTTTCATTTATTACGTTATTATTATATATCACCCCCACCGCACCTCCCCCCGCACATTTCTTTTTGCGGATTACTAAACTATGTATGTATGTATGTATGTATTTTGTTGGTATAGTTTCAAGGCGTTGAAATCATATTGTGACGTCATTGTGTGGCCCCCTCCAACCAACCAACAGCCAGGCAGCCAGACCAGACCCGAGCCACACACCAGAGTAAGTAAGTAAATGAAAAGTTTTTGTGTGTTTTCTGTGTATAGTCGGATCGTATCGTATTAGGTTTGCCGCTTCCTGCAATAAAAATTGCGGTTTGTCATGCGATTTGGTTTTCGCCTGCTCCGGAACCAGACCGACGCGACATTTCGTCTCTGATGTCTTGAACAAAAAGGCATCCCACCCAAACATAGGCCCATGGAAAACCTCAAGAGACCCTGGGAACCCTTTTTACTGCCCCCCCGCCAAAAACATGCCTATCATTAACTGGATGATTAGCTTATGCCAAGGAAATGGATTCTGATGTAGTTTCTCAAGAGATTTTCGTTTGATGGATGTGTAGAAAATTTGAACTTAACTCCAAACCACATAAGAAACTAGAATATTGATGCTAATCAATAATATATTGTATGTATATACTTTATGGGGTCAGAAACGTTTCCTTCTCTGCGTTACACACATTCAATTTTACCACAAATACAGACAACAGGCTGAATCTACCACTTATATTATATCTTTAAAAAATCTGCACTCTCCAAACTAAATACTTAAGATATTTCTTATGTTTGTGAAGTTTTTCTCTGTGCTCTGCAGCTGATTTCTAAGCCAAAGAGAATGGCCCACTCCCACCCCGGCACCAAACCCTCTGGAAAATTGAAGCGTTTTCCATTTTTGTCTGAAGCAATTTGTGAATTGTGATTATATTTCTTTGTATCTTTGTCTTTGTCTTTGACTTTGTTTTGCCTTCTTTTTCTGTGCTTAATTTTTCTGCTTTACCAAATTATTTCTGGCATCGTTTTTTTCTGTTGTTTTTTTTTTGTATTGTTGTCTTCGTTTTTAATATTTTTTTTTGTTCTTATTTTGTTAACTTTTGCATTTTATTTTCCATTTCCCATTTTCATTTCATTTATTTTTTGCCAGATTTTTCCATTTGCGTTACGGTTTCAGTTTCGCTTTTACCCAGCCCTCCCCCCTCCGGCACCCTTCGCTTCCTTGGCTCCATTTTCTTTGCATTTTATTTTATACTGTCAGCGGCACACACAATCCTGCCCCCAGCTCCTGCCCCTGCCCACACTCCTGTTCCCCGTCTTGTGGCGTTTTGTGTTCTCGACAGAAATCCTGGTACGCATATCCTTTTAATTGAAAACACACTGGCCCGCCCCGAGGCCCTGCTGTAGCCAGCCAGAATCCATCCGGCAAAGCCAACTGACTTGACTTTATATAGAAATAATAACAATAACGATTTAAATTAAGTGCAACGGCAAGCGGAAAGCAAATTTGGTTTGCTTTACTTTTGCGATCCCCCCGCTCTCCACCGCTCTCTCCATTTACTCACCTACCCGCCTGGTGAGGGTTTTTTTGCTGGTGAGTAAGTAATCGTTTTAATTTAACAAGTACGTGACAGTTCCCAAATTTTCCGAGGCTCTGACTTTCACTCCTGCCACTCGTCCCTGTCCTGACGCTCCTTTCACACCTGTGCCACCTAGCCAGCCAGGTGCTTGTGGCTGTTACCCAGCATTAAGTGCCAAATTTGTTGAAAACTCAAACCAAACAAGAGACGACAGAGTTCCGCAACAGCAGCATTGTATACCCTTTCCGAGACATTCCCATAAGAATTGCAATTGCAGACCTTATCCTTTGATTGCATGCGACTTCCTTCGCTCCAACTGCTATCTTATGATCTGATCTATATCCTTTCCGAATGAGCTCCCCTAGTATCCCCTAAGTATGATCTGCAAGAGCATTACCCAAACTACTAACAAAATACACAGCACCCCGAAAAAGTGAGAGAAACTAAATGAAAAGCGGCAAAAATGCTTTGTTTGGATACATGAGGAGTTTTTATAGTTTCCATTAATTTTACAACTAAAATAGCTTAAAAATAATCATAATTTTGTACTTTGCACTATATAAATATAAAACGAGAGGGAACGTTGAGTCGTAGTTACCGCGACACTACTTTTATACCCATACTCAGTCAGTATGCATATGTAATATGTAAATGTGAGTTTATAGTTTGTGTGGAATATTTAAAATATTTAATCAGTTTTTACATTTTACATTTGTTTTGCTACATGTTTCATCCCATTTACATCTACATCACTTCTTACAACAACAAGCCCTTCTCCGCCACAGACAGACATGCCTATATTTTTCATCACATCTACATTATATCTACATCTACATCACTTGTCACAACTAAACGCCCTTCTCCGCCACAGACAGACATGGCTGTATCGACTCGACTATTGATGCTGATCAATAATATATATACATACTTTATGGGGTCGGAAACGTTTCCTTCTCTGCGTTACACACACATCCACTTTTATCACAAATGCAATATACGCTTTTACTCATTGAGTACGGGTATAATGAATAGGTTGTAAGCCTGGCCTGAGTGGACCACATTATCATGCTAAGAATGAGCAAAATGCTCTGAAGTCTCTTAAAAAAAATGCGAAAATCCGCAATTGGGGGATCGGAAACCGTTCATTATTTTCACTTGCTATTCGAAGCATCGATACTCTAAACAGTTGTCGAGTTGTACGGAAAATTCGATGACCTGTTATAAGATTTCTTTACTCATGTCGCTGCAATGACTTTAGCTGTGGATTAAATCTGATTTCAAAGACAAACAAAACCAAAATTGTTGCATCGACAGTGGAGTTATTTTTATGCAGAAATGTAGTTCCAATCACTGTCTTATGAACAATGTCTGCAAGTGATTGAATATGGAATATATAGTAGACTGTGCTCCGTAGCCTTGCACATGCCTTGCCTCCCCATCGGGGCTGTTATGTGTGTGAAATTGCCTCGTGAATTGAGTTGCATATGCCCCAATCGAAATGTCAATCAAAACGCAGCCAGTGCCAAGACGAGGCCATGAAGGCGTAACATAAGCTTGGATTTATTAATTTCTTATTTGTTATTTGAATTTTAAAGAGCTTACGAGGAGCGGCAAAAACCAATAAGTGGGCTGGCTGGCTGGGTGGTGGTTGAAATCAATTTTGGATGCCCGACCAAAGAACCAAAGAAGCGTAATGCCATCGATAAGATAGTTACTCAAAAGGCACAGAGAGTAGAGTGGAGCAGAGCAGTGCAGAGATATCTGCCATCACTCTCTATCTGTTGGCTTTTTATGTATGTATGTATGTATGATGATTATGTTTATTCCTTCTCACTTAATTTATTGTAAAATGTTAAATTTCACGAAGCGGAAATGTTTATTAGAGCGGAAACTGTTATTTTTAGTGTGATGGGCAGGTCTGAGGTCTGAGAGGTCTGCTATGCAGCAGCAGCATGTTGTGAGAGCCCTGTGTGTGCCACCATTCTGGCTATGGCTACATGGCAATGGGCTATGGGCTATGGCTATGGATTTAAATCCTTCTCCTGCTCTTGTGCTGTTGCTACTGGTCCTTCCATTCTAACAAAGCAGCAACAGGGCCAGCAGGATACGTAAGCCCTCTCCTGTGTATGTGTGTGTGTGTGCTTTTCATTTTCTCGCTCAGCTGCCAACAATTAATTTATTAATATTTTTTCCTCGTTTTTGGGGCACACCACATGGCGTATGCGCAACTTATTAAGTATACCCAAAGACAGTCCTGCCTCGTACCTGTCCCTGTTCTCTCTGTCCACCCTCTCTTCCCTGTACATTATATGCTGCCAACCTGTTAATTAGTCGCCGCCTTTCACTTTTCTTGGGCTTATTAAAAAACCAAGTTTGAGCAGCAACAACAAAAAAAGGAATTAATTTTTACTGAAAATATTTATTAAAAATTTTGTCTTAGCCACAAGGCTGAGAATTTGTAACCCGTTTCCTTTTTGGCTTGTACCTTGCAGCATCAGCACTGATTAAATCAAGTTACATGGCAGGCTGAGATGAAATAAACTTTGTCCTGAGATGAATCCAGAGATTGGGGCAACTTCAAAGGGAATAAAGTTTCGACCAGTGATGAAATGCGAGCAGAGTTTTCAGTTATATGAGCCAAGGAAGCTGCTGAAAATCTTGAAAATTCTCTTCTGCTATAAATAAATGATTGAACTGGTTGGAAATGTATGGCAAAATGAAATCCTGAACAGCGTCAATGATTCGAATTGAAATGCTATAACTGATTTAGAAAGAAAATTGAGGGTGAAAATATACGAAAGAAAAATATTTAAGTCACATTCGATATATGTGTGAGTGTGTGTGTGTACTTTACTTTATGATAATCTCTTGGGATTCCTTGGTAAAAATCTCAAGAGCGTTGAGCACCGAAAGAGGCACCAAAAGGAGCACCAAAGCTCGCTGGAAAACCAAACATATTTTGCCCCTCGAATTTTCACATTCATTTGGATTCCATTTTTGGCGCTTGAATATTTATCGATGCTTAAGCGGCTTTGTGCATTTTATAGACTCCCCCTCTCTATGTGCTTTGGGCCCAGCTGGAGTCCCAGACGTTGGGAATCTTCTTACAAAATATTCTTTTAAATACTTAATGCAAAAAAACAGACAGGCTGAGCTCCCTCGGCTGCCAGCTTCCAGCTTCCATCCTCCTGCCGCAGGAGTTTGTCTCTTCAGTTGTCCGCAACATTTCAAATTAATTTTACAGCTGCCAGTTAAGAGTTCCTGCCACCAGCCAGCACCAGCAGCAGCAGCAGCTCCAGTCCTGCCCGAAGTTAGCCCCAAGAAGTACGCGGACGTAGTCCGTCCTTCAGCCAACCACCTTGTGCCATAATGAAGTAGCAAATAAATAGCACTTTGTGCCGCCTCCTTATCCACCCATTACACCCGCAAAGCTGTCGGCAACATAACCCAGAAGTGCAACAGCAGCAGCAGCAGAACAGGCAGCTTAAGTCTTGGGAAAGGCAGACAGAGACAGCAACTGAGACAAAGTCCAAGACAAAGACCAAGTCCAAGCTTTTCTTGAAAAATTTCCTGATAAATGCGACTGGTTAGTTTGTCATTTATAATGGCTACTGTACAGCTGTTCACTTTTCTATTGGGCATGTACGCTAGACAATTGCGTTTCTAAGTTAAAAAATAAAATTAAAAGTCAAATTTTTTGCTAGTGCAGAAATCAGTTTAAAACGCATTTTCCGTCATTTTATTTTAAATAGATATTCAGCTGAGTGAAACGATCCATAATACCCATCCTTTGGTTATAATAATAATTTAAAAATCCACTTTTAAACATGTGTTCTATTGATGTATGGGTATATCCATGCAAATAACAACAAATTAAAAAACAATAATTACAAATTTCAATATTATTCTGTCTTGATATTATTTTTGAAAGTCTATGAAGCTTAACTTATTTAAAACTAGTACTCAGAGGTGCTTAAATAAGCACCAAATCAGCTTAAATTTTTGTTTGTTTCTTAGAGTTTTTTTCGTTATTAAGTAAGTAAGTCTTTAAGTAATTTTGAATACTCAGGCAGTGTCCGGCAGTCTTTTCACTTAATTTAGCATTTTGAGTTTTCAGCCTAAAGTCATACTTTTCATTTCGAACCGCTCCGACATTCGCAAAAGTGTGCTTTATTTCCTGCTGAAATTTTCCGTTGTTATACCCATGCGCTAGTGTTAGCCTATACAAAAATGCCTCTGTTATGTTTAACAGATATTTATCGATAACCAAATCGGGCTCCCACAGCTTTTTGCACAAAAACGCAAAATGTTATTCCAGTACACAATTTTGTCAGATCCAAATTTTGTGGTTGGGTGTAAAAACAAATATTTATAAAAAGGGCAGAAGCTCAATTGCTCTCGTAATGGTGTCAAATTCATTTCAATGCATCAATAAGTCATCTATTTTTTTCCTTTCGCAAATGAGATTCGTTTAATTGTATAAAAAGCCGTTTACTTTTAATTTCGGCAAAGAATTTGCTTTCGATTTGAAAACGGAAAAGTTTTGCGAATGCGGGAGCGCCGGACTTTCCCTTTTCAAAAATAAATCTTATATTTTTTTGCGGAAATGAGAACGGCAGTCTGCCTGACAAATCCATTACTATTCCATCTCTCCTACATATTTAAAAATATTGAAATATATATTTGCGAAGTTATTATTATCCGAAGAAAGCCCTGCCCAGGCCAACTTGTTGAACATTAAATAAAAAAAGAAACGTTTAAATAATTTGTAGGTAAAATCAAAACCATTTTTAGGAGACATCAATGCACAGCAATATTTATTGTTCGACAGTGGGTCAAATTTAAATATTGTTCATAGTTTATAGCTAGGGTATTCCCGCTTTCGCTGTGGCCCAGTGTCCTCCTGGTGTTTGTTTTCTTGTAATTTTCTCCACTTTTTCATTTGCAGGCAATTCTTCAACGGGGGTAATTTGGACAGAGAAAAATACAGCGTCGCCGTCGCTGCCGCAAACTTATCTCATTGGTTGGTGGTGGCAAAAAGGCAAAAGCGCAGTTCCCTGCACAAATTTGCATGCAAATTAAATGCGATAAATTCTGTCGTCATTGTTTGCGGGGCCTCTCATCTTGGGCTTGACGTCATCCGAGCAACCAGCGAAGACGAGAGACCGCAATTACTGCCTGTCGTGGCCTGACTTGGATGTGGTTGGTGGGGGGTGGTCAACTTGCATAAATCAGAGTCCGAAAAACAGTGCATTCCCTAGCATATGTACGATGGATCCACCTTAGATCCTGCACCTAATGTGTGTGTGTTAATTTCAAACTCCCTGCCTGCCCGTGCACCCAGGGGCATCTACAGGGGATGCAATTAATGACGAGCAGCTCATCGTTTATTCATCAATTGCAATTTGCCCACAGTCCAAACAGCTGGAAGGGAAAAAGCCAAAGGCCAATACTGGCTGGCTGGCTGGCTGCCACGCGGTTCGCTCGTGGCATGCAAATACAGTTAACACACAAGAACAACAAATGGCCACAAAGAAAGGCGAGCAGCCGGGCTAGAGGAAAAAACACTCACAGGACACAAACAACCCACACGGACAGTGGGACCGGAGCGACAATAAGTGGGCCAGTTGGCTATAAAAAGTGTTTGGGCAAATTATGGAATTCAAAATAAAACAATATATGTATTCCATTCTATGGTCAAAAATAAAGAAGACCCTTTGGGACAGCAGACACTGCACTCATTGATTACCAAATCCATAGTATCCCTCTACTAGAGTATGAGTAAGTATAGTAATGGCAAAATATCGTCCCATCCATCCCGTCTGTGATTGGTGACAGTGGGAGATGAGGATGATGATGCCTTTGTTTCGCCCGCTGGGATACTTGCCCAAAAGGCAATTATGATATCATTTTTAGAGCATTTGCAGTGAATGAAAATCTGCTTCTAACGCATTGGCCCCAATGCCTGTGGCAGTGGCAGTCCCAGACGAAGGTCTCCCACTGTGCCACTGAATGACAACAAAATAAATGAAATTGAGCGTTGGTTGGCTTATTCAAAAGCATGCCCTCGCCCACGCCTCCATTCTACCGCGTAAAATGTTACTTGGCAAGAGGTTTGGTGAATACGCAGTGAGAGAGAGAGAGAGACAGAGGAAAAAGAGTGGGATGGGAAATCGGTAAATAAACAAGCAAGCAAGAGCCTGGCAAAAAGTTAAAGGAAAATATTTACAAATGAATTAACTTAATGAAAATAAACTAGCACAGATATAACCCGACCGATCATGATGCTGACTGACGTCTCCATGCCTGGTGACCAGTCCATACAAATCAAGAGCTGGAGATGGAACGTTCTATATTCTAAAGGGTTGTATGTTTTCCTGATGCACAACACATACCATCTGACCATTGTCAATAGCACAAATCCTCACTTTCGGATGAGCGGAATATTCTGTATTTGACTTGTACTCAAATGCGAAACGAAGAAACGAAGCGGATGTAAATTTTCAAACTAATTTGCCGTTATTAACATATTCTCTCTGCTTGTCTCCGTTTCAATTGTTTTTGAAGATTACAATAATGATTTTTTTCCAATTTCTATGCCCAAAAGCGAACCAGAAGCAACAGAATATCAGACAGGTCTTATGGAGCTCCATCTGGGGCACATAGTTGGTTCCTCGTCTCGACAGACTGTTTGAACCTGGGGCCATCGCACGCCAGGCCCTGGCCCAGGGCATTCGCTCCAAGGATGTTTGCACGAAACTCCTATGCACATGGGCCATGGATGAGGTCGCAAATATCACTGACCCAGATGAATATACATATTCTTATTTCAAATAATTTTTGAAAATTCGCTTAAATATTTTTAAAAATTCTTACGAATAAATTCCACCCGTTTAAATAATATTTTTATGTTCTCTCAACTATTTCTGTTTTATTTTGTATTTCTTATGATACGTTTATGTGCACAAAAGACACATGTAAGCGTAGCTCTGGGATGCCTTCTTCAATGGAATTCCATTGGTTTCGCTTTTGCCTTTGCTTTATTTATCGCCAAGTTCTCTGTTTGCTCTTTGCCACATTTACGAGGAACATTGTAAACTTCTTTATCCCCCAGCCCACCCGTTTTTTATGGCTGTTATTGTATTTTTTTTTTAATGGCATACACATTCTCATATACATATGTACAGATACAGATACAGCTAGAGCTACAGATACACGCTCAATGTACACATATTGTATAGGGGACATATCGATTGCAGGACTCTTGGCTAGGCTAGAACAGTGAGCCCTGAGCCCTGAGACCAGCCCGCCCTCTTCTACGCACACAAGCATCTTGTCCGTTCCGCAAGCCCCCCTCACTCACTGTCCAACCTAAAACAAATAATCTTTTGCCGTGCTGGGGCTGGGCCTGGGACTGGGGGGGCTGTGCCTCGAAAGGCTTATCATATTGTATCTGAAAGTCTAATTTCGAACTGTAACTGTAACTGCGCCTCGGCGACGGCCACTTTCGGGCTACTTTAGCTACTTTCGGGCTACTTTTGCAGCATTAAAATTTCGTTTATTGCCAACCGGGGAGCTGTTAAGTCGTCAAACGCAAAGCCTCCTCCATCGTATCTCCTCTGCCTTCGCTCTGCCTTTGTTCTGCCCAATAATATATATACATATATATGTATACTATATATCCCATTTGGCTCAAGACGAAGCCAATAATACTCTTGTGGCGCCCCTGCGTTGTGCCTCCGTGGTGATGGCACGGATACGTGAGACAATTTTGCGAATGGAGAGATGGCGAGGCAACTCTCTCAATTTTGTCCCCTGCATGTTACATTTTATATTGATAAATCTACAAATACTATATAGGGGCTAGTGGTTAAATTAATATGAATTTATACTGGCTTACAGTATTTTATTATTATTTGTAATATTTATGTTACAAAGAAAATGTTAATAAATAATTTAAAACTATAATTTGAACATCAATTTGATTGCAATTTACATATTTGGTTTATTAATTCTTTCCAGCACTTTAAGTGACACAAAAAAAAGTCACAAATATATGTATTTTCGGAATAATTTAGTTCGTACATTTTGGGATAATTTGTATTTTTCAGTTACAATCTACTAATAGTTTAATTAATTTAATCTTTATATACATATATAATATAATTTATAATAAATAATTTAATTTATAATATATAATCTAACTTACATTTAATATATGTTTGTAGAATATAATGTACATACATATATTGCATTTATATTACTATATATTGTACCTTACCCTAGGTAAATAAATCTATTTTTTTGCATATACAGTTTTTAAATTTTTTTTAGTTGTTTTAATCGTTTAATATAAATATTTATATATGTATATTGTATACATATATGTATACATATATATACATGCATTATACCTAAATTATTTAGAAATAAATAATATTTAGAATTCGATTTTATGTATTTTTCTTCTATGTGTTCTATGTTTATATTACTTATTTTATTTTTATTTTGCCTGTCAGTTGTCAAAGCCCCCCGAAAACACTTGGATAAAACTCGAATCTGTTGTTCCCTCACCTGGCACAAAGTGTACACCATAGGATGTGCTTTTATTTCCAGTCTATTTCTAGTCTAGTGTGTGGGGATTGATCCAGTGAATTGGACAACGAGTAATATGGCAATACATTCATAGGTACCTATGTATATATGTTGTACAGACCTACTATAATTCCTACCGATTTCTTCGATTGCAAAACCCCATCAAAGGGGCACAAGCATCATTATTGAACGATTGGATGCGATGCTTGCTTTAATTGTACCAACATACCTCCCTCCTCCATTATTGGCTTCAATTTGTTAGTCAACCGATTGAACGATTGAAATGTATACCCCCACCAGCACCACCACTCCGCTTAGAAGCGGTGCGCGTGTGTGTGTGTGTACTGCCTGCCCATTGATTAAATTGAGATTAGAACGCATCTGTGGCAAGAGTAAACTATATGGTTTAGTCCCCCCCCAGCACTACCCCACCACACCCACCACGACACACGCACTACTGTCTGCCCGCACTTGGCCTCTGCTGCCATTGGGGCTCCCCCCCACCGCCCAACCCGCCACCCCCCCTCTATTGATACAGCAGTGCAACATGCAAATTGAAGTGCACAGTCCACAGATGCCATGCCAGTCGAATGCCAATGAGAGCGGGGTAGGGTGGGGTGGGGGTGTTCCAATAGGATAGCAGATTGATACGCAAATCGGATTTAAAATACGCTTTTGTTGTGTGCGTGTGTGTGTCTGTGTGTGTGTGTTTCGAAGCTAACCAGGGATTATCTCGTTTTAAGAGCGGTTTTTGTGTCTGATTGAAAATGATACTCGTAATTCCGCAATTTCGGATAGAAAAGATTCTCTTTTCAAATTGTTTCATTTATACTCCAGATGAACTCATTTTTAGATCACTCATCCTACCTCTCTCTCTCTGCCTCACTCTCTCTCTCTCTCTTGAAGTCTTGCCATGAATATTTTAAGGATGATTTTCCACAGGACTGACATTTTGCTGTGTGTGTCAGCAAACTTTCCTTCCCTTTACCCTTCCTTGTCACTCACTCATATTTCTTTTTTGGGTTGGTTAGAACTGTTGCATAGAATTGTATAATTACATACACACATACATATATGCACATACATACATATATATACATCCCCATTTCCCTTTACCTTTTGACTTTGGCCAACAAGTGTTTTCATTGCAATTAGCGGTGTTTCATGGTCTCCTCTGCCTCCGCTATCTATGCCTCCTCTATGCCACTCTGCCACTTGTGCATATTTCTCTCCATGCCATGCCATGCCCTGCCATGGCATGCCACTCGACTTCCATCTTCACTCTTCATTATGCACACAACTTGCTGCTGCTGCTTTTGGCCCACTTTCTTTGGGGGCCAACAGAGATACGACATGCCCATGACATGGCCACGCCCACAATTCATGCTTGACATTCGACGCCTTCCTCCTCTTCTAGAGAATGAATGAATGAAGAAAGGCACATTGCTCTAGATGGAATGAAACGGAACGAAATGGAATGGAATGGATGGTAGATATGAAAGGAATGGGTTAAGGATGGTTAAGGCTGGGCTGGGCCAGAGCCAGAGTCGGAAGCCGTCGTCACTTTTGTATGGAAAAGTTTTGCTGGCGTGTTTTTGAAAATTTTTGCTCAGAAAACAGAGCAGAAAAGGGCGGAAATTGTCAGTGCACAATATCCGTTGATTTGTGCAGCATGAAAATGGGTAAAAAGGGAAAATCCATTGACACGAAATGCAAAGTTCCACAGACAGACATTCGCATATACTCGTATAGGGGAGCGGGGAGCAGGCAACACATAGCACGGAGCAGTCAGCAGGGGGGAGGGGAGCAAGTGAAGCATACCCAAAGGCATTTCAGCAAATTATGCATATTCTACGGAAATGGATGTGCAGAGATGAAGGGTACCCCACCCCCACCCCCCTCCTCAGTCGCAGTGCCACCATCTACTCCGTACACCTTTTAGAACCGGCCGGCCTGACTACCACACGACCCCCCAGGGACATATCGCATGACCAATTAGCACTCGCCTCCTCGAAGGCAAAGGAAAAGTATTTTCATAACCCCAAAAAGTTGGAGCAAGACAGAGAGAGAGGCAGGGAGAGAGAGAGAGAGAGCGAGCAAACCCTTTTCTCGACATCCGTTATTTACTTTCAATTCCCTAAATAACAAAACGAAATTCTCCTATTTTTCCGTCAGTCAAAGGGACGAGGCAGAGGAAAGAGTCAAAGGGAAGAGTCAGCGGGAAGAGTCAGAGAGGAAAGAGTCTCAGAGAGGGAGAGTCAGAGAGGAAAGAGTCTCAGAAAGGCAGAGTCAGAGGAACAGGAGGCATAGTCAAGCCTGAAAACCTTTTGCGGTTTGCTTTGCCATTAACATAAAACCCCACCAACCTCAACCCCACCCCCAAGCCAAACTCCAAGCCCCAAACAAAAAACCCAACCCAACCAAAAACCGAAACGAAGCAAAATGTAGAGAAAATAGTCTTATATGGGGAGAATCGAAGGCAGGCAGGGCTGAAGGCTGAAATAAATAAATAAAATAAATAAAAACGAAAGAGGGAAGAAGAATAAAAATGCCCCAAAAACAAGAACTGTAGAGGAAGAAAACGCCCGCTTGTTGCTATTTTCTTGCCTCTATAACTGTCTCTCTCTTTCGCTCTCGCTCTCTCTTGGAGGCAAGCCAATTCGCTGGGGGGCCAAAAAAAGTCTCAGAGCCCTCAGGTAAATGCAAAAAAAGCGAAAAAAAAAAAAAAAAGAAAAATGGAATGAAACCTTGGGATAATATAGAAAAGAGCGAAAAAAAGAGAGGGGGGTGGGGGTCTCAGGGACTGACAGGGTAGGTGGTGGGTCACATCAATACGGACGACGCCCGTCAGTCAGGACACACACAGGAAAAAAAATGTCATTTTGTATGCCCTTTTTCTGAAGCCAAGCGGCAGGCGACAGGCAGCGTCTTATGGGACAGAAGGGAAGCTCAAAGAACTACCTTTGTGGTAGTTAAGCCGAGCCAAAAGCACATCAAAAGGTATTTAAGAAAAATATAGTACATTTAGTAAATACAAATATATTTATATGTACACACACATATACAATAAATACATACGTAACATAAAACAGTTTTTATAAAATCCAAAATCAACAGAGGAATATTGGAATGTTTGCTTCACTAGTGAAATGTTAATTAATCTACACTATAAATCTGCATCTATCTCCGCAACGCGTGCACCAAATTGCATGCGCTAATCAGACAAAAAATCTCCAATTTGGTCTAAAAATGTGAACTCGTACTTCATTTCATTTTGTGTGTAAGTCTGCTAAATAATTGCAATAGTTTCAAATTTAAAATTATATTTAACGTTTTTATTCGACGAACTTCTCATCCAAGCAACCACAATGTGCCACAGTGAAGCGTGGCCGGGCTATCTAGTATATTATAGTACTTCTGCACCTCTGTACTTATTTTAGTCAATAGAATATATACAATCATCTAAAATAAAAAGAACAACTTTAAATATTGATACCATTTATTTTTAAGATAATTTATAAGTGATTTATTCTTATTTTATTTTTAAGTATTTTCCTGGCTTCCTAAATAATCTCTAAAAAAAATAGTAAAAAATGCAACAACAACAAAAATAAGTACTACTTAGTGAGGAATATTTTTGGTAGGAATTGCGTTCGAATATCCCTGCAGCGAAAGGATTCTTTGCTCTTTTTTTTCAGGGCATCAAAAGTGTGTCAATGGGGGAAAAAAATCAAGGAATTTGGATTTTCTGCTCACCCACTTTGGGCATTTTTTCTTTTCGTTTATTCTGATTCTTCTATTCAGTTATTCCATTACGCCATTCCCTCTCTCCAGCTCTTGTTTGTTTGCTTGGGTAGATGGGCGGCAGGAGGGGGCGCGAGGCGGCAGCAACACGTCGTCGTCAGGGTAAAAACTCATAAAGTATATTAACAAAATGTTCGATTGCACTTTATCTTTTAGCATTTTTTTTTTGTCTGCCTTTGCCTTTGCCTTTGCTACTTTCTGCCCTTTCCTGGGCCATTGCTGCTTGCATGACTATGGACTACGACGAATGGGGATACCAATATCCCTCTCAGTCCTCTCTGACTGTGTCATTTAGTCAGTCGGGGCAGTAAGCCTGTCTGTCAGTCAGTCATTCTCTTGGGCTTCCTTGAGCGGCAGAGGCAGCAGCAGCAACAAAAGAAAAGGTTGCGGCGCAAATTTTCAATTTTTCGTAGAAGTTTTCCCATTGAAATTCAGCACCGAAAGTTGACCTTTTTGGGGTAAGAATTAAAGACAAGAAAATGGACCGAAAAATTAACAAAAGGTTGAAGGTTCTTGGGATGAAATCTGATGCCATATTAATTATGTTCGATTCGAATAGCAGCACGGAATTCTTTTGGCCTAGTTTGTTCGACATTTTTCCTGTTGCAATGGAATTTAAAATTTAATTTTCTGCTAGCCAAAATCCGTTTTTATGCATTCGTGATGCGTGATTATCCTTGCCCCATGTTGAGTGAAATCAATTCACTTAACGACTCCTCCACACATGATATTGAGTGAGCCACAAATACACATGCACATACATATCTTCACAATTGATTCAATCAAAAATTGATTGATTGCAGTTGCTGCTGCCAGCATATACTACATACATAGTACGAGTATCTGCCATAAGCATATTTGTAGCACAGAGAGAAATTGTGAAAATGGACTCCATTTCTGTACACTTTACTCCCCCTACACTCTCCTTCTACACTCAACTATACATTTAATGCATTCAAACTAAAGTGAAGTCTCGTCTCCTATTTCAAGGATATGTATGTCTCTGTGTGTTGTCGCATTCAACAGCATTCAACAAAAATAAATTGATTTAATTTGTGGCCAAAGTGTCGCCCATTAAACTTCTATGCTAACGAACTAAAAATGTTACCACAGAATGGGTTTTGTGGCAGAGAGAGAGAGAGAGAGAGTGGAGTCTCGTGTATCCATGAGAATGTATCTGTCTATCGGCATGTGTATGTACATATGTAGCTGTGTGTGTGTGTGTTAAAATGCGAGTGTAGCAATCAAACTGTTGAATCCAGCCCAAGGGATGGATGCGGCAAAAACAAAAATAATAATAAAAATGGCATCCGTTTTCACCATCGCTTTTGCAGTTGCTGTCACTGACGTTGTGGGCCACCCCACCACATCTGACCAGCAATAACCTTACCCCTGCCCCACCTCCCAGTTGAGATACCTTCTTTACTGTCTATGCCCCAAGGAGCGTCGGTGACAGCGCGAATACGAGTAGAGAGAGGGTGAGGCCTGGGGGGGCAATGGAGCCATAGAAATTTATGCCAAATTCCATTCACTATGACGCCAGACATTCACTTCGATGTGGGCGGCTCAGGCTCTCTATGCCCACCCAAGGCTATGAAATATTTCCTTGACTTTATTTCGGATCAACCTCCTCCAAAACTTATGTATGTATTTTATGTACATAGCTGCTGGTGGGTAAGTATTTTCATCAGTTTTCAATGCAAGTTCCAAGTGGTTGTAAATATTTTCATGACATATGTATGGCATAACGCTTTTAGTATGGGAACTGCAGTTTACTAGTATGTGCAGGTTTTTCTTATAGTTTCTATATATTATTTACATGTGTGCTATTTGCAATGTAATCATTGGAATGGATGGAAGCAGCCAACAACAGCAGTTCCAGTTACTTTAAAAATTACTTACAAAAACTATTTCCATTGCATTTCATCTACATATAGTATGTTATTAATATTAAAGCACTTATTAAGTCTGTGGCTCATGTGCAATCTAGAGCTAGATTTCCTTTTCCCCGAAAATAGTGGAAACTTCTTCGCTAAAATGTTCAAAAGTCATTGCATAAGATCACTCAAGTTTTGACCTATTCGGAACACCGAACACTGTGTCAGAGGCATCAGTTTTTCGCTGCTGTTGGTTGATGTTGTTGTTGATGTTTTGATGTCAGCAACTGAAAAGTTTTCCCTGCTAGAGACAAAGTAGACAAGCGGCAGTCAAAGCGGAAAGTTCTCCGCGGAGAGGAGCATATTGCTGGCCAACAAAACCCAGAGCAGTTCTCCTTATGGCCACAGATACCAAGCGAAACCAAACCAAACCAAACCATACCATGCCATGCCATGCATGCAACAGCTGACGTTGGCGTTGAGTAATCTAATTAAAAGTTTGTTTCAACTTGTTTTTTAATGATGTCACGCCTTGCAAAATTTGGCGCCAAACCTGGGCGCCCTCACACACACACACAGAGCAGAAAATAACACAAAGCAAAACAACCTTTCACTTGCTCTTTCTATGTATTGCACTTACTGTTTGGCAGAGGATTGTGTTTTGCCTTAATTACAATTTATGGATCCTTCAAGCTGCAAGTCGGCAAAGAGAGACGGAACGAAACGAAACGGAACAAAACAAGGCTTATGAAAAGGTAAGCGCCACGGCACCCTCCAATGGGGTCAAAATCCCATAAAAGCGAACAACATGAAAGAAAATAATAGCCAAGAAATCCAAAGCTTGGATACACTTTGCAGATACATTTTTGTAATTTATTGGACATTGAGGTAAAATTTATATTATTTATACATATGTATAATATGTGGAAATATATTCATTTGTAAACTATCAAATCGTATGTAATTAAACATCTCATCAAAGTTATAATACCCTTAGCAAGAGCGTATAAGGCGCTTTGGAAGGGCAAGTGGGGGAGACGAGCGCAAGAGCAAAGCGATGTAATTACATAAAAGCTTAAGAAGAAGGCGCAGGAGGAGGTGCAGGAGCACCAGCAGCAGGAGCAGGCCATACCATAGCAGGCAGCAGTTACAAGGGCAACGCACCATGCAAATAACAGTAAAAGAACAGGAACTAGCACGGCAGCAGAAACAGCAACAGCAACAACAAGAAGCCGAACAAAAACGAACAACAGAGCAAGTGCTCGAGAGAGTGAGCGCTGTAATGTGTTGAGTGGCAGAGGGGAGGTGCATAGCGTATGTGTGCCATGTGCCCCCATACGTCGTTGAGTGAGAGTTCATTTGAGCGGAACTCAAAATGAAAGAGAATCAGGATGGGACACCGCCTGCGCATTGGGCAGCGAGAGCACCCAGGCATAAGAGAGCGGCACCCGTCACCCTACACACCCTACACCCGCAGCCGCATCGTAAACAGCAAGATTACAGCTGCAGAGTAACAGTGGGCAAATGCAGGAGAAAACTGAAGCTGCTTCAATTTACATATGAATATATTTACAATACAAAATCAAATGAAATAAAATTAGTTTAACTGAAGTAAATATAAAGATCACTTCTACAGAAGATATTTATATACAAATAGTATAAAAGAGAAGGTGCTCAAAACTTCAGACCTCGAACCTGTTGAGCCTCTTGTATTGCAACTCAAAGAGAAAAATTGATAGCAATCGATTTGCAGGGAGAGTGAAAATTAAACTTATAATACTATACTTGTAATGCCACAGATTCTTAGGAAACCTCCAAGCACTACATAGATTCCCTCCCACACACACACACACTCATAATCCACTCAATCCTGCAACCCACTGTGCCACGCGTAGCGCGGAACCACGCTGTTCCCGAGGCATTGACATTGGTCGACAATTGTGTCAGTCCACAGACCCATACACACTCATACACATACATACATACATACCTCTCAAAATAGTCACACATACATATATGTACATACATACATATGTATGCTTGACTGCTTAGCTGCGGCTACTGGACAGCTTTTTCTTTTCTCCTTTTTATTACATTTTTTTGTTTCTTCTTTTTTCTTTTTTGCTAACTGCTCTGCTTATATAAGGCTTGATCTGACAAACCCCAAATCAAACAAGAAAAAAAAACGTCCACCCATCCACCCGAATCCTCGCTAAATTTGGAAGCCCGAATTATATAAGCCCACGGACGTTACGGCGTTTCCTGTCCGACCGACCGACCGACCCGACCCACTGACGTCACTCGGCACCGCTTTAATTGATGTTGTTAAACAAAACTAACCATAAAGCTAAATAGCAAACAAACAAAAAAACTAAAAAAACAAAAAGAGAGCTTCCCCCCTCCATCGAAAAGAAATACATCAAAAATAAATCAAAAGCAAAGAAGACACACATTTTGAAACACATGAACAGAGAGAACAGACACGGCGACGGCCATAATTTTAATTACCTAAACAAACTGTAAAATTCCAAGAGGAGCCACGACGACGGACGAGTTAGAAAACTTGCTTGCAATTAATAAAGTTTTACTTTGCTTATCCCCCCCTACCAACTCTCCATTGCCAGCCCTTTGCCAACCTTTTCTGTTAGTATTTTCTTTTCTATTTTTTTTTGTTTTTTTGGGTAAACATTTGGAAACATTCAGACAGTAAGTGGGGGTACCACAGACTAGGCCTTTGATTTACTCCATATACTATACACGTGTATACATATGTACATATGTAAAAAGGATTAAAGTAAGTGCTAAAATACATGGAAGGGGCAGGTGGCACTACAGGAATATTTAAATATAATTTTTTTGGCACTTAATATCTGATCAACCAATAGATAAATGGAACTACTTGGCAACCCTTTGACGGTACTGTAACATAATTTATCTAGCTTAAAAGCATTTAGCAGGTATCCCTTAGTTGAACTATGTAAAGTACATATTCTTCCATCGTTTTTTTTCTAAATGCCCCCTGTGTTTGCCTTTTCGAATAGTTTCGAATAGACTTTCCGTCTGGTAGTAGCTCAAAGCGAATGGATGGATAGACCTCAAACCCTTGGCCCGTGACCATCTCCACATCTCCATTCATTCTCAATGGGGAGTGGTGGGGGGGCTGTGGAGCCTTTGTGGAAAATGCAGGCACAAGCATTTTCCCCTCAAGCAGTTAACAAGACCAACAAATTGAAAGGTTTTGCCTTAGCTACTCGTAAGCTCACAGGGCTGGCTGACCAAAAAGGACAAACTATTTGATGGCTGGCTAGCAGGTTAGACGGCATGAGGAGGGGGAAAGAGCGAAAGAGAGAGAGAGCTAAGAGTCCTTCAATTTCTGTGTAAATATCCGTAAGTGGTTTGGTCTTTGGGACCAAGCGAATGCAATCTGTTTAAATTTATCTTAAAGTTGTTTTTAAGCGCAGCTCTGCTCAAAATGTTAAAAAATATAAAGAGATAAAGGTTTCAGGTAATTTGTTAACATTTTCAGTTCAACAATTGAATGAATACCGAGGAGCAACAATCCCCCGCTAGACTACACAAGGAACTGCCAAGTCAAGGCTGCCCGTGGGAAACTTATTCAGGAATTATTCCAAGATGGGAGCCACACCATCAGTCGAAGTGTCCTTCAAGTCATACTGGAGCTACATAATTACATCAAACTAGAAACATTCTCAGAAACAAGTAGCTGATACTATGTGCACATCATTTGGTTCTAAATTATACATATAATATATGCACATAAATCTTATGGTATAAATCGTATAGTAAATCTTCCGATTAAGTTCAATGACCCCCCACTTGAGAGTAGAATTTACTCAGGTTACCAATGCAAGACTATTCATACTCCATCGCTCACGTTGTCCGATTAGGCTCCTCTATCAGTGGTCGGCAGTGGTTTCCATATCTTATCTTCTATATACATATACGAGTAGTAGTAAAATTGCAAACTTCAATTCATTAAACATTAAAATTGTTTGTCTACCATTAATGAATATGTACCATGAATTATTAGTGCCCAACCCCACTCCACCCCCCCACACTGTGGCGACTATTTCGTTCCGTTCCGTTTCGTCTCTGGTTTTTGTTCGAGCCAAAAATAATCCCATAAAAGAGGCTGGCAAATAATAAAGAATGAAAGAGGAGGAGGGGGGGAGCATACTTTTCCGCTGGCACCTGCATAAAGAGAGAAACCGGCCATAAAAGCCAAGAAAAATAAATCAAAGCCCGACCAAGGAAAATAACAACCGAATCTGGCATCGATAGTAGAAGCTATTGATACCCTTCAATACATATATTTTGTATAAATAAATAAAGAAGTATATCCAACGAAAATATTTCCTTATAGATCTGATAGATCTTCATTCTTGGCGTAGCAAAACAACTGTTAAAAGCAGATATACCCTCTGGAAGTGTACTACCAAAGAGCTGGCAAATAATTCACATCGAAAAGCATTAATTAAGCCATAACAATAAATACATTTGACGCGACACAGAAACGAGATTCGCCAAAAGCGAAAACATTCAAAAATAGGCATTTCAGAAAGAAAATTTCTTCACAAAATTTTTCATAATTTCTCAAGGAATTTTCGTGCGCTTTTTGTGCACCAATCAAATTTTGTTTACAGCGGGGCAGCCACAAAATTGTTTATTAGTCACCATCGTGGAGCCGTCATCGTCGTCGTCTTCTGTTAATTAAATGCCAAGAAACGGCATTGAATGGAAACAGAAACAGAACAGAAACAGAAAAAAAAACATTACTTTCGGTGCCAGGGACATGGGAAAACAATTAAGAAACATTAGAGAGCAGAACTCGATTTCTGTTCATTCTCGATGCTCTACTATATGTGGGGATACGACCATGTCAAGCTCTTTAATTGCTCGACAATTTGTGAGTATGAAAGTGCGAGAAAAAAAAAAAAAACACACACACACACACACAGAAAACATAGACAAATAAAACTTAAATTATTGCTCTATAAATATTACGACAGACGCTTTCAGCAATACTATTATTTGTTGCTCTTTATTGTTTTTTGTTGTTTCATTTGTTTTCCCTTTATATATTCATCAAGTGAAATTTTATTTCTCGATTCGCTTAAATGTTCTGTTTCTGCTTTCAATTGAAATATTTGCTTTGACGTTGACACACACACACACAAAACAGGGAGCAAAAACAACAATCCAAATGGAAATTTAAATGAAAAAAAAAGAAAAAGAAAAGAAAAAGAATTATAACGAGCTGAAAATTGTTTTTCCAGCCAGAGGAGAGCCAGAGTCAGAGCCAGAGCTACCACAAAATGATGTTATTAAATTTGCGACTATGGCAACGGTTATCGCAATAAATACAAATCATATTTTTCGATGGAAATTTTACTATAATCAAAAGGTGACCCTGGCTTGCTTCACAAGAATTCTTTCTAACTTTTCACATCTACATTTTTGTATCCATCCCCCTCCTCCTCCTCGCCGCGAAAGTCATTTCAAAGACGATTACAATGCACTCTTCTATGGCCTCAAATTTATGTAGCCTCAATGGCTTCCAAATTCTAAATCGAATTATTATTTAAAATTTGAAAAGAGCATTACAAAAAATATACTCAAGTCCCTAGCTAGATGTATTATTAATATGATTTCGTGCTTAACTACATATATTATAATAATTATTACCAGACTGTTTTTAATTTGCATTTAATATTGTTGATTCATATAATGGTATAATTATTTACTTGAAATATTACAAAAAAATATATACAGAATATATTTTTTTCATCGCATAAGAATCATACATTTAGGAGATATATTTAGAGATATTCTAAGATTCTGAGTAACAAGAAATTAACCCATTTCGAAGTCCTATTAAAGTTTTAATAAATTTTAAAGCATACGAATATTAGAATACTACAACAAACCGAGTTCCCACAGATCGTCCCAGTAAAAATATATCACATCAAGGGTTTATCTGCCTTGCAGACATGTCCAAACACAGCTAAAGACATCTTTCTGTTGCCAGCTGTACAAATACTTTATGATGTGTGTTACATATTGCATCTCTCTCCGCAACGCGTGCACCAAATCGCATGCGGTTTTTTTAAAATGATAGCCAGTGAATGTGGCATGGTTTGCACAAACACATGTTTAATTTTCCATGAATAGGTTCCTCAAGAACTAAGGAAGTATGTATGTGTGTATGTAGTAACTGCTGCTGATGAAATTTGTGGCACTCTGTGAAAACAATTATGTAGAATGACTACAAATGTACATATGTGTTCAATTGGATGCTTCAGCAGATTTGTTTGTTTTCCAGACAACTGTTAGACCCTTAATGTAAGTAATACTTCGAAGGAATACTTGATTCAGAGTGAGTGTTTCCAAATCTATACTATAAATGTGTAAAAAAATCTGGGTGTATGCAACTATGTACATATCTCCGCAACGTGTGCACAAAATTGCATGCGCTAATCATACAAAAAATCTCTAATGTGGTCTAAAAATGTGTGTTTAAACGCGTATCTCATTTCATTTTGTGTGTAATTCTGCTAAATAATTTCAATAATTTCAAATATAAAATTATATTTAACGTATATATATCCACAATGTGCTACAGTGATGCGTGGCCGGGCTTTTTAGTTTTTGTATATATTTTTTGTTCTTTTAACTTACTTTATTTGCCTAATTTAACTCTTCTGCAATGGCTCTGATATCTTTTACAGCCACGTAATGGCCAACTAACTGGCAGTAAGCTGTTAATGGAATGTACATGTATGTATGTAGTATACAATGAAAACAGCTTTAAACATTCATAAATAAAGAGCATTAGCCAGCTCCCACGAACAATGAATTTTAAATGATATTTAACATTTGTTTTTCCATTTGGCATTGTTGTTCTGTTGTTCTTTCTGTAGGTGTGCCCGATGCTGGATGCTGGATGCTGGCGTTGTGCATTTGACAGTTTTGGCCAGAAAGCAAACAGAAAACAGCAGCAGAAACAGTGGTGCGGGGGCTAAAAGTTGTTGTTTTTTTGTTTTGTTTTCGGCAACAATTGCAATTCGCAATTTGCATTCTGTGTGAATTATGCATGGACCGGGGTACACATTCATTTTTAATTGCTTAATTTGTGGCTCATTAAGGAACAGTATAGTATGGTATAGCATAACTGATAAACGAATGCAAAACTGAAAACAAATAATAATAATAATAGAAATTATGTGACAGAACAGAAGGAGTTGATCGAAGCTATGGGATTCTCTACTGTTAGTGTGGTTTAATTACACGCTATTGTATCGGAAGCGATTCTCTCCCCCGCCGCCATCTGCTCATAATCATAATGGCCTCTACGAGGGGCATAAAAAATACATCATCTATGGAATTGCCTTTCGTGCTTGGTGCCTTTCCGAAAGGAAAGGATAACAATGCAATCCAATCATGCGGCTCCTGTGCCGCACTCGCCCGTTCTCTAGCACTCAAAGTGCATTTTCTAATTGCAACAAAATCCTTTTCACTAATAGGAAAATTGTGTTGTGCCAAGCACAACCCACACCGCCCCTCCCTGCCCTGCCCAGCCCTGCGGCTAAAACATGCTCATGGCAATTTATGCGTGTCGCGCATCGCGTTTTTTACCATTTTTCCGCTTTCCATTTCCCCCTCCCCTATTTTAGAGTTTTTCTCATTTAATATATTCCCGGCACGTTGCCCCAGCTGAAGGACGAAAGACGGCGCAAAGGCGTGGCTGGGATAATAGACAATTAATTGGCCATATCATGAGCCATTTATGAATTAGCAAAAGTTGTGCACGAAACGGTCCAAATAAAGTTCCGAGGGTAGCTAAACAATTTTGATTGGCATTCTATTTTATATACTAAATACATATGTACTTATGTATGTATGTATGTATGTATGTATGTATGTATGTATGTATGTATGTATGTATGTACATTGGAATTTATGACTGGAAGCAATTTTGGAGACATTATTTCATAAGAAATAAATCCAGCTATCATCCGCACAAATCGAAATGGCAATAATTTACTACCAGCTGCTGCTAAATGGTTGCTCCCAGGCTCCATTCGGGCCGCTTTGGGGACCAGTTCACAGGATGCAGCCACTCAGGAGTAGGATACAAGGCAGATTGGGTTGATGTGTGTGTGTGTGGGGGCTGAGACACTTTTTATGGCGCTGCCAGCATTTGAATATTTCATCGAAAGGCAAACAAAGCAAACCAATCGAAGAATCCAATTCGAACACTTGAGTAAATCGCATTTGCCGTGAGTATTATTGTCTAAAGTGGAATATTTTCAATGCGAATGGAAGGAAGCCTTTTAGGACTGGCAAGCCAAGCTCTTTGGCCAACATTGACTGTTGTTCGACATTGGCGGCTGGTCAAGGTCTGGCACAGTAATTCAAGGAGACAGCTAGCAGCAAGTGTGTAGATCTACCAGCTTCTCGTATGAAGGATAATACCACACCACAAAAGATAAACGAGTCCCGTGCACAAATGAATCATTCGACACTCGACCGCATGGACACTGTCCACAGTCGGCTAAGAGGCGGCTTGAATGTAGCTGAGAGGGGATGAAAAGATAGCGATTAAGAGTATGTCTTGCAGAATCTTTTGTTATACATATGTACACACATTCGGACTTGACTTAACAGAAGTCTGTTATCGTTCAACTGATTTCTACTGCTTGCAGAACTGTTGGAATACCGGATGGTTGTGCGTTTGCAGCGAACGATCAACAACATTAACATTGAGGGGTATTTTTTCAAAGATCCACTATCAAATAGCATTGGGTGGACTCAGGGGGGACTAGAAAAACGAACATTTTTAGCAGCCAAGCGATGATTACGAGTATTTGGTAACTGGTTGACCAAGCCAATTTAGCAAATGGCTTTAGAATGTGTGTGTGCGTGTATGTTGGCTGTTGGAAGTGCAGGGGAAGTTGTGGAAAGGACTTAACATATGGGGGGTACACATGATGTCACATTACATGGCTACTTAGCTATGAAAAGCATTTCAAGTGCTCGCGTGTTGCATACGGCAATGCGGTGTGCGGTGCGGTGCTCATGTCCTTCCTAATGCGGTTGCTGTTTTGATACCCAGTATTTATTCTGTGTGGTACTTATTTTTGATTTTATTTAAGATACGAACATATTTCCTATCACCTTTTAAGTCAGTTCAAATTAGTTAATAATTGTTAGAAATTTTTCAGAAAATATTCAAGAATATACATATAACAATTTTAAGCATTTGATTTTTTTTTATTTCTATTTCTTGTAACTAATTTTAGCTGAAGTATTATACAAATTATATGCAAATTTTCTCTATTTTTCTATAAGGAAATATTTTTGGTTGGGTGACTGGGTGCTTTTCACTATGAGAGATTCCCTTGCAAGCATAGTTTGGATCAGAATGATGGGTAGGCCTCAGTCGAGTGCTGTTTGTATTCTTGTTATGCAATAGTTGTAGTGGTTAATCAAGTAGTTGTTGCTATGTACTCCTGCTGCTGTACTGTACGGCTTTTGTCTAATTGCATTGGGGACCCACCCACCCGGACCGGATCCCCATCGCATGATACTTAAATGCATTAAAGCCGATTCTCAAGAGAATTTCATCCGCCCACAAGTATGTGCCCGTATGATGGAGTGGCAGCACTCACTGTATAGACGTTATATGTCATAATCAAATTCTAATTGCTTAGCATAACAGTGGAAAAAGGGAGCACTTGCAGTTGGGAATTAATAATAGTATTTATCAGCTGCATTAGATGGAGCTACAACAGCCATGGGACTGACTGTACTCGAAACTCATTTAATTTTAATCAATTTATATAATGTCTGTAATATCAACAGATCGTGGAATCTGTCGTAAAGAGATCAGAACAAACTATGTATTATTAAAAAGATCTTTCCCTTGATGTGCATTGATGACAATTCGACAATCGTACGATAGGAAATGGGAATTCTAACTATGTATGTATGTATGTATTTCTGTGTATGTGTATTTTACTTTTCGGCATGCTGACACAGCAAAGAGTATTGAACAAAAATCGCACATGTTTGCACAGTTGTTAGGGGCGCAAGAATAAATTTGCAAATTTGCGAATTTATTGTTTGACCAGACCACTTTTTGTTATTCGCACTGACTGACACAGTTTGTGTTAAGCAAGCCCCAGATAAATAGAAAATTATCCATAACCAGATTCGGGGTAAGCCCAAAGTGGCTTCAGCTGGAAACTGATCCAGAAACAAGATCTGCTCAGCTATAAAAGCCGATGGATGCTATCCAGAAAAGCATCAGTTGCAAGCCATTCCTTCCAACTATCATCAACATGAAGTACTCTTGCGTTCTCGTTCTCGTTCTCCTGGCCCTGTTCAGCTGTGTCCTGGTCCGGCAGACTAGTGCACAGACTACCACCGCCGCAACCACTGTAGCCACAACCACTGCAGCCACAACCGTTGCAGACACAACCACTGTAGCCGCCACAACCGTTGCAGACACAACCACTGTGGCCACTACTGTGGCCCCAACCACTGTGGCCACCCCAACCACTGCTCCCACCACTGCCCCAACCAGTACTCCCTCAAAGTCTGGCGGCAGGATAATCACCGTCCACAGAAAGAGGAAGAGGGGCAAGATGACGATCTCGCGCCACAAGAAAGCAGCGACCACGAAGAAAGCGAAGAGCGTGAAGAGCGTGAAAAAGATTTTGTTCTGAAATATCCATATGTGATCCATAAATGGAGCAACGAATTGATACATATACCAAATGATACGACGAATCCTGGAACCTGACCCTGACCCTGACCCAAACGAATTCCCAATATCTAATTTTAATGAATGTTTTTTGTGTAGTATTAAGGCAATTAAAAAAATTTATCTAAACATTTGTTTCATTCTTATAAGGACAAGCCACGTTCAAATATTAGTATCTCTTGATTGTGGTTCGAAATGGGATTCAATAGAGTCGCACTGATCCCAAGTGTTTAGCTCGAGTTCCCTGCATAGTTCCCCTACATATGTACATATGTACAGTTGTGTTCAAAATAATAGTAGTGCTCCTCAACATATTTTCAATACCTTTTTTTAAACACTTCCAATCATCCAAATGAAACCAATGATACCTTTTTAATAGACTGGAATGTAGGCTTTAGAAAACCGAAGGATGTTTGTTAGATTTACTTTCTACTTTCTTGCTTCACTTGACTTTAGGCGAATACCCATGAAATCTGCTGTTCAATAAAATAGTAGTGCTGGGACAATTTAATTTAAAAAGAAATTAAAAAAAAAAAAAAGATAGAAATTAATTTAAAAGGTTGTTATATATTATGATGAATCAAATTTTTTGGAAATAGCGGTACTTTCGATTTTGGAGCGTAAAAGAAATAATTGCTCGGTGCAGAAGAGGAGACATCAGAGTTAGTCCAAAAACTTAAGTTTGGAGGTAGAAGGGAGTTGAAAAACAATTTTTTTTTTCTCTATATATTGTATTGAGTACAAGAAGTAAACTGAAAATCAATTTTTTATGTGAAAAACATATATTTTGCATGGTTGGTCGACGAAGGTTAAAGGCAAGACCCAACCTTCAGTACTCTCAAAAATTATGAAAAAAAAATGTTATATCGCTTTGAAAGTGATGTGACAGTTCGTAGACAACTGGTTACACATTATTTAAGTCCAATAAGTCCTGGAAACTTACGCGTTTTGGTCGTAAAGCACATAGGCCCACGACTCAAGTTAGCAGAAACGCTTGTGGGCTGGCCTGAGTCACAGTCACGAAAAATACTTTTGACAGATGAGGGTAAAGTTGTATTATATGGTAAGATAGACGCCAAAAGAATATGTTTGGCATTCAAAGAAACTGATTTCCCCAAAATCTGGAAAAAAAATCATTGGATATGCTCATATGAACTAGTACTTCAAATTCAATTAAAAAATACCTCTCAAAAGCATCTATCAGCAGAGTTTTGATACAAAACACTTTCAAAAGCTTGCTAGGAATTGGGTTTCTTCCGAAAATATCGACGTTTTGCCATGCTCAACTCAGTCCCTTGATCCCAATCTCATCTAAAACTTATGGGGAATGTCAAATACATTGTTAAAACTGCAAATCTGTCAACCAGACTAAAGTTTTGGCAAGTGGGTTAAGCATTATCGGATGAAATCCTATTGACGCATTGGCAGGACCCTATTAGCCCCATGCCAGACCGAATCATAGGAATCATAGGTTTTAATTTGAGTTTCGTTGGTTTTTTCGATTTTCTAAAAAAATAATACTATTTCATTGAACAGCAGATTTCATGGGTATACGTACAAAGATATATAAAACAAGAAGGTGGAAAGCAAGTGTAACGAAATTTCTTCGGTTTTCTAATGCCTACATTCCAGTCTATTCAAAAAGGTATAATTTGTTTCATTTGGATGACTGGAAGTGTCAAGAAAAATGGTTTTGAAAATATGTTGAGGGGCACTACTATTATTTCGCACACAGCTGTATGTAGATGTTTAAGCCGAGAGTTCACGAAGAGTCAGTCCAAAGACTATGAGAATCGGTTCCACACGATTCCAGTTGCAGTAGAAGCCTCACGACTAGTTGCCAGTGACGCCCAAATGCAAGCGAAACTTAGAACAACAGCGAGGAATCGAGAGAGCAATCAATCGCGAGAGCATGCAAACGAGAGAGCGATAGGGTGCGAGAGAGCAGCTTAGATGGGGAAGCGCACGAAGGAAAGGCCACAGTGGGAGATGAAGAGACGGAAAGAACGGCAGAGCTCGATCTGCTGCCGAGTGCAAGCATAAATAAACAACAATGTTTCGGTACAGTGGGAACTGCTGTAAGCGAACAACCCTAACAAAGATTCACTTTTAGGCTGTGCCACTGGCCAATGACTCCAGATTTAGAAGGGCTGGAGTGTCCCCCAAATACTTATGCATATATTTAGATATGTATGTATATTCGTTATAGCTCGGCTTTGCTGCTTACAACTGTGAACAACCGATCCGAACGACCAACTCCCCGCCGAGATGCAGGTAGACAGGGACACGCTCTACCTGCTACCTGTGCTTACATGAAGAGTGGGCCAACAAAAACAAACGGAGCATCGATCAGTGGAGGCAACCGCAGGCCTAATTTGTGGGTTGTTTGTGGTTTGCCTAATCGCCCAAAGGTGTGTGTGTGTGTCGCTCGGCGCTACTTAATGACACTTGAACCAGGATATCGATTATCGCACCCACCATTAGTCAAAAGGTGCTGACTTCTAGCGTTACTCGAATGGGAATGTCTCAAAAGGCAAGGGCTGAGGCTGAGAGCATAAGCCTGGCCAGGGGCCAGGCTCGCTTAACAGCATGTTTTCACATAATGGTCCACGTGGTGCACATTGATGAACAGTCTCCCGCATGGCAACTGTGAACATACATACTTCAACGAGATCGTAGGAACTACTCGCTCCTCCCACGATGTCCGGCGAACTCACTCGCTGTCCTGTAGCCGGCTCAACACGTTGCGCAATCTGCATGCTTGAATGGCAGTCAAATCCACTTGCACCAAAAAACAAAACAAACAACAAATAAATATAGGCTCCCGCCATGTGGAATTCGGAAACGTGCTTACATATTCCATATACAGTAGTATTGTATGTATGTACATTCATTGTACATAGCAGAGCCTCACTTCGGTTTTAACTTCTTGCAGACGGTCATGCAGCTTCTGCATCATTTGGTGAATATCCTCCACGGACATCTGGTTCTTCTTGTGGACTCATCCCCATAACTGCACATCTTTTGAGCTTAGTTTTTCTTAGTCATTGCAACACTTTTTCAATCGCTTAAATTAATTTGTGCGCTTCAATTCCACGAATTTATAGTGTTGAAAACGATGGTTTATGAGGTCACAAGTGATTACAGTGTTATTAGACTGTGAAAAATACTTGGTTCGTGTGCTATCGATCAAGTATTTTGATGCTTTATTTGATCACTTGGTACACTATCATTCGAAGTTCGAACATAAATTTGTACAATTTCATTGCATGTTATCTGCTTAATTAAAATTTAATTTGTTTTGAATTTTTCTGCCGATAACATGCATATCGTTTAGTGTGACCGTACAATGTACGTGAATTATGTACGCACAAATCAATTTAGCTGTAGATTTCTAACAACAAACATACTATATGTGTGTAGATAGTTTGTATATGTTTTCGTGTGTCATAAATGGATTATTCAACATAATACGACCTTGCAAAAAACATAGAAATCTAATCACACATATGTATGTATTTGTGTGTCGCAAGCGATATCTGGGCAGATAAACAAACTAAAAGTTGGATGACAATCAACAAGAAAAATGCAAGTATTACAGCCTTTGTGTACGGAATTAATTCGCTGACGTGCAAGGTGTTGCAGAAGTTTCAGAAGTTAAATACCCGCGACGGTATGCAGTTAAGAATTAACATGGATCAGATCTATATTGTAGCTGTGCAACGAGTAAGTAAATAATGGGGCAACATTGTTTTTAAAACTAAACAAATTTTAAGCTGCACAACCCACTCAGCTGGATAGCTAGGAAATTTAGCTTCTAAGCGCAGTTTATGGCCTTTTTTTGGCGATATTCCGCCATTGCATAAAGAAAACTGGAGCCACTAGAACTGTTGTATCATTTAAGTATTTTTATTCAAGCGAAAACTTATGAACTAATCGGAAAAACTGTTGAATTTCAGGAGTAAAATGTGGTAACATTGCCTAGATATGTACACCCTCTTTATTTCAGTGAGAGCATCTCACCAACAATGCACAAAAGAAAGTCAATTAGTAGTAAAAACATCATCTGGTCGAGGAGCCAGGAACCAGCACCAAGTACAGCACTAAACTGAAATTTATTGGGTGTAGCAGGAGCAACAGTAAGCAGCAAGGGAGGGGGGGAGTGGACTGGCACTAAAAACAACGCAAGTGGGAGACAGTGCAGGGAGACAGGGCTGAAAAAAAAACCTCCTTTAAATTGAAGTGTTCTCTGGGGGGCTACTTGGGACTTTCTCCATCTGCTTGGCTGCTTCTTTGACTAATCCTAATAGCGGCTTTTTATCTGGCCCTAATGCTCGTATGCATATGGCCAAGAAGGCAGTTACCACACACACACTGCCACCCGGGTCATACCACAAATTCTTTCCTTTTACTAAGTTTCTTAAATGGCTTTTCAATTGCATTTTAGCTTTGCCGCACACTCAGACAAAAAGAGATAGCAAAGAAAAGATGTAAAAGAAAACTATTCTACATTTACATATACATGTATTGTGTATATATTCAACGTCTACGCTGATATACATATGTATGTATGTAGAAAAAGGTTAAGCAGCACATGACCTCAAAGCATCAGACACGTCACCTCTTAACGATGCTATTGAAAGATGGCTTTAAAGATGGGGGGCTATGGCTTTTTGCCATAGGGGATATTTACAGAGAAAAGTCACAGAATAAGGGGGAAAAAGTACAAGCCAAATGAGGGGAGCTATTAGGGGAAAAGTTACAAAAATAATCAATCTGAAATTCAATTGAAATTTCAGAATATCTGAATAAATTCAAGGCAGAAAGAAACGGCAGAAGAGAGAGAGAGAGAGCTGAACAACAAAAAATGCAGAGTGAAATCAGCGAGAAATCATAGCCAAAAGCGAGCGAGAGAGAGAGAGAGGGAGAGAGAGAGACACCTGTCAACTGTGCCCATATTTATGTTTCATTTACATTTTTCCAATAAATTGTGCGCCACCACCAGCAACCCGAAAAAACAACAACAACAACAAAATATGAAAAACCGAATAAATAAAATTTAATAATTTCAGATTTCAGCCCCCTCATCGGTGGAGGGACGGACGGACGGACGGACGGGACAGAAGCAGTGGCACTCATAAATTGCCGTGTGCGTCATGGACAGCCGTCAACTTGTTGCATGTTAGTGTGTCTGAGAGTGTCCCCCCATACACCATGCCCCTACCCCGGAGGCCACAAAGGAAAACTTTTTAATTAAGTTGCCAAATGCTAATTCGTGTTGAAATGAAATGATGATCAAAGCAGAAGAGGCAGCACATCAGTCGCGAGATTCATATAAAAAGAGAGAGAGAATATGGAAAAGGGAAAATCACACTAATGCGGTCTGGGGGAGAGGGTAGGCCAGAGACCAGGGACCCCAGCCAAATGTAAATCGAAAGGCAAAACGTTGGCCAAAGATTTACGATCAATTTGTATAAATGTATGTATGTACATATGTATGTTTTTTTTATAGTATATGTATGCGTATTTGCTGTACCCCTTCCCCAAATGTATATAAACACGAACATGGCACATAAATAGTTCTGGACCATAAATATTTTGAAAATTTTCCAAAAACAGTTGTAAATTAAACACTGAAATATGTTTGGGAGGGGCGGATGGGGGCGGCAGTAATAGGCAGTGGGCACTTTGATTTATGCTCTTTTCATTTTGTATTCCTAATGGAAATTTACTTTGCACATCATTTTACTTCTCTCTCTCTCTCTCTCTTTCCGTTTTTTGAGGCCGCAAAATTTAATTAACAAATTCAGTAAATGCTTGATTTTTTTATGGACATTTTGGGGAATGTAAATTATTTGTGATGAGTGGACGAACGATGGGCATGGTATCTAAAGATATTATGGGATTAGTATTGATAGCTCTCTGATAGCTACATTGTATATTCATTTCAGATTTATGTTAATGATCGATCTAGCAGTCTACAGTATACGTTTCCACTCGGAATACACAACAATTTGATCTTGATTGATTCCCTTTTGCAGGCTTCGCTTGTGCATTCGAGCCTTCGAATCGAGCCACGAATCGAGGCGGCAACTGATGTCTGACCCTTGTTATATATATGTACATACATATGTATAGTATACTTAATTTACGGCGTAAATAATGGAATTTGTTGTGTAACGAAATATTTTTTTTATTTTTCTTTATTTATTTATTTTTTCAGAGTTTTCTCTGTGTAAAAAACACTTGACTTGCAATCAACTTCTTGCATATATATAGTACTCGTAGAAGGAAGAACCCATCTGCAAGTAGGTCTCGTTTTATCTTTGAATTTCTATTTTAGTTTTAAATTGCATATAAATTTTATTATCCAGCACTTGCCTCCTGCCTGCCTCCCCCCACATCCCCACAAGCTAAACATTTTAAATTGCAATTGCATAATATTTTTCTTACTCTTCTTCTCTCACTCTCTCGCTCCCTATGTATCTCACTTGCGTCTCTTTTATTAAGAGCCGCCCTGCCGTGACCCCTGTTGACACTTGGTTGGTTGGGGATGGGCTGGGCTGGAAAGGATCTACCAGAAGAATGAACACATTTTGTAGCTTAGTTGGGGGCTTAGTGCAAAGTTATGTGTAAATTAAATTGTTATAAATTGCAGCTTAACATTCCAACAAGAGAGAAAGTACACATCTACATATGTATATGTATATGTATATATACATACATATCTCTGTATATTTGTGGCTGATGTAGAATGAAATATTTCAATCAGAAAAAGTTAAACGAAATATCCTTAGGCCACAAAAAAATATAGACACAGATTCAATGGGTTACACAAGCATGAGCCAAGGGGGAGAGCAATGGGTACCGTACTTTCATCGGGTTTATTGCATAAAATTTGTTCAACTGTTGCGAAACAAATTGCCATGGCAAAGGCTTAAGGGCTCCTCCTCCGTACAAACCCATTTTCGTAGCTGCTCTGCTGCGGGGGTGTGTGGGTGGAAAGGAGTACAGACAGACAATATTCCCTATGTTTTTTTTTGTGTTTTTTGGGATGAATATCTCGAATGCATTCAAGCGCTACAGCTACACAACTTCCTTTTGTGAGAGTTCCTCTGTCCCCGCCCCGCCCGAAACTCGAGAAACTCAAGAAACTCTCTCTCTCTCTCTGTGTGTGTGTGGCAAGTGTGCGCGTCATTAACAACGCCCCGATGCATGTGTGAGAATCATCTGAGTATGCCAGGATATGGATTGGTAGGGCCCCACAGGCCCACACAGAGACACAGGGCACCACCTCCCCCTTGGCAGGGGGAGCTCAGAATGCTCTGTGGAGATGGATGGATGGATGGATGGTAAGCGCATTAAAAGAGAGACTGCCACAAGGCTAATGCCGCACGCAACCTGCCCACGAAGCAGCAGTGGCAGCATTAAATACAGCAAAGGGAAGCGATAAGGCCAGAGATGGAGATGGAATGTTGAATATTAACCGTCATAAACCGCAGTAAATCGAGAGTAAGTAACAGCCAGCTGTAAAGTGGAATTAAAATATCTCTCAATTCGGATTTAAACTTTTGTTTTCACCCGCAGAACACAGCATGGACTCAAAGAAATGCGATACCGCCCCCCTGTACGATGGAGGGCTTATCCCCCTAGATATTGAATTTAGTCTGAAGTAGCGATTGACTTGAAGACTTGAAGCACCCAGTATACATACATACATATGTATGTAGTATTTGTGTGGCAAGTGTGGCACACACACACACAATTTAATCATCCTTAAGAGATGACAACCCTTTGAAGGAGCTACTGCTGCTGCTGTTGCTGCTGCTTCTGCCCTTCCCCCTTTCATCAGGCCATTGATTATACTTGATTGGCCGTTCGAGACCTTTGGGTTGGCACGGCAAATGCAATTAGTTAATTCAATGACTATAATTTCATTTGGAACTTTATAAGCCATAATTTGCGTTGTGCGTCTGTGGGGGTCTCTGGATCAACAACCCACTTATGCACGTATGTAAGTAAGTTCTAGCACCCTTACTAACCACCCTCCCCTACCACTCTGTGTCTGTCTCTTCCTCTCATTGGCAATTAAACTAATGCCAATTTGTTGAACACACCAGTATGAAGCTTAATGCCACAAATGGGGGCACATCTAGTCTACTATGTATACTGGTCATTGGGCATTGAGTTTAATGGCAATTGGATCTGGTACACACATACCCATACATACTACATATAGATGTAGTAGATACATTTTGTCACAGCTAATTGGATGTCCGGGTGACAAAAATAAACATACCTGAAAATGAAATAGAAAGATACACACACACATTAGTTATAGATATAGATACATATGTATATGTAGACATAGTTTAGATATATGTATGTAAGAGTGTTATATGTAGTTTGGCTCAGTAGTTTGGGTAGTTTGGCTCACACACATTTTTGGGGCCTTTTAATTAGTGTGAAAAGTGTAAAATAATTAGGTGACAAATTGATGGTTTCTGCTCATTTTTCTGGCCACATTGTGTCGTCTGTGTGTAAATGATCAAAGCAAATACTATAGACTATCTCGGGAGGTGTGTTCAAGGAGCCAACAGATGGGCCCACAATAAAATGATGGGTTTTATTATCACATGTCATCAAAATTGACAAATGAATGAGCTATATTTATTTTAGCCACAAAAAACACACTTAAAGGTGGTGATATTTGAATGACTATGGCTTGAGAACCCGCCAAATTCTTTTGGGGGTAATTTTATAATCAAAACACAGCGGAGGAATGGGACTTGTATCCTATATATCCCATATATGTATGTAACATTGATCTGTAATGATCAGCTCTATGTGGAATAAGTGTCTTCCATCCCAAGTGTTTGATGCTATGGAGCATCCAGGGATTGTAAGTATTTTAAATAAAATCTTAAAAATTAAAACTAATTCATGTTTTTTAAATATTAGATCGGATATAACTCCCATAAAAGATTTTCTATCTTCCCCAATTCTAACACAGTGCCTTTTCTTACAAAACCCACTAGCCACAACCTTAATTATACCCGTACTCGAAGAGTAAAAGGGTATATTGTATTTGTGGTAAAAGTGGATGTGTGTAACATAGAGAAGGAATCGTTTCCGGCCCCATAAAGTATATATAGTCTTGATCAGCATCAATAGCCGAGTCGATATAGCCATGTCTGTCCGTCCGTCTGTTTTGTTTGTCGCCCATTGCTCGGAAGCTATAAGAGCTACAGGAACCAAATTTTTTTCCCGGACAGATGTGATGTCTCACTCCTAAAAGTGTATTTCCGAATTTCGCCCCGCCCCACAATGGGCGCACCTCTGTGGCGTCCACAATTTTGCAGATAACAGAAAAATAAAAATGCAGAATCATAGACAAAGCTCATATCTATCAAAGGCCCGAATTTAAATCAGATCGGACCATTAGTATAGTCACAACGGAGAAAATCACTTCGAAAAGTATCGTTCCCTTTCGCTCTCTGTCACACAAAAACGAGTCGCTTTGGTTATTCCTATTTTGTGTCGCCTGGATCTCAGAGACTATGAGAGGCTAGAGCAACCAAACTTTCTGTCCAGACTCCTGTGATACCAAACCAAGACAAGACGCCCCCCAAAAGATGGAAGTGCACAATTTTGAAGATAGGAAAAAAATGATTGGATTACATTATTAAGCCACTATACATATGTTTGTGATTTATTGTATCTGTATGAATGGATGAATACACACAGAAAAGAATGCCGAAATAATGATCAAATTGGTATATATAATAGTATGTATGTATGCTGTATATGGTTATGTTAAGTCTTTCTAATGGTATGAAACTGACGGAGAAATTAAGCAGGTCGCTTCTTTCAATCAAATAACTAACAAATTTTGAATGGATCCATTGCAAATACGATCCAGTATATACTCTTTTACTTGAGTACTTCTGAATTCTGCCGAATAGCTCATCGGCATCTTCGGTTTGCTTGACGCGCAGTAGAATGGCCACCACTTTGGTATCCTCCGGCACTGGCAGGCCCATAATCATTATATTATTTGTACCCATGCGCTGGCAGGGCATGCCACTTGCCACAATTAGGTTGATCAATACTGGACCATAAATGTCGTTGGCTCGCACAATCAGCTGTGCATTCGGCGAGTAGGCAACTGGCATCAAATGCAGGACACCTACGCCGCGTTCCTCATACGCCGAGTCCTTCCTCACGAACACCTTGCATAGTTTCGTGTATAAGGCATCCTCTTCGGCAACCTGCTTGAACACAACGATCGGTACCTTTATACTCTTGAGCTGGCTCCTCTGTATCTTCATCTTCTTCTTGCTCTCGGTTAGCTTCCTCGTTCAGCAGTTCTTGAGCTGTCTGACTAGGAGGTTTCATGATGCTGGTTCAAGGTACGTTCTGTTGTCTCTGTATGCGAAACTGTCGATATGCTGGTATAAATATATATTTAAGGAAACTTTTTTTGTAGAGCTACTCACATGAAATGTATAGAAGTTGACTAGACGAACAACTTACACTGACTGAATGAACAGCTAACAGCAAAACACTAGGTCATCAGAAACTTTGACATTTTGGAATTATTCATGTAGCAAATTTATACCCACAGGGGCACCCAGGCTAGCCAGGAGTCCAATGTCGTAAGTGGACAGACACACATCCGTTTCGGTTTTATGGAAAATCAAGGTGACAAATATTTATCCGGGCAGGGTGCGTTAAAGTTAGGTGGGGGTCTGCTCCGTACAACTTTACGGTCGATGAGAGTCGAACGTGAACATGTTTGTATGGTCACACTATGCTTGAAATTGATTTGGCAATTATGCTGCCAAAAAGAAAGCGAACAATTTGTGAATTAAGCAACAGTCGACATTTGTAGGACATAAAATTATGTTAAGCCACCAAGACGGCAAATTTGTATCCGATAGGTAAAACAATCGATAGATTCTGCTCTGATTGCAGGCATTTCCCTGCTTTATCTTCTTTATTTCTCCAGCTATTCTGTTTTCAAAGTCTAATCTAATGTCATTTGGCCATTACCCATGCTTATTTAAAAAGATTTATGTTATGTTTAACAGAGATTTATCGATAACCAAATGTTATTCCATCATGGTCTGTCCACTTACGACTCCTGGCTAGCCTGGGTGCCCCTGTGGGTATAAATTTGCTACATGAATAATTCCAAAATGTCAAAGTTTCTGATGACCTAGTGTTTTGCTGTTAGCTGTTCATTCAGTCAGTGTAAGTTGTTCGTCTAGTCAACTTCTATACATTTCATGTGAGTAGCTCTAAAAAAAAAGTTTCCTTAAATATATATTTATACCAGCATATCGACAGTTTCGCATACAGAGACAACAGAACGTACCTTGAACCAGCATCATGAAACCTCCTACTCAGACAGCTGAAGAACTGCTGAACGAGGAAGCTAACCGAGAGCAAGAACCTCTTGCAGGATCCTCTGGCCACTCTATCAGTGCAGCTGCTTTACCCAGCGCCAGTTCCATATTATCTCCAGTTGGGTCACTCACTCAGACAGTGAGACCCTTCTCACCCACACCGAGTGCAACTGTCTTCCGAAGCGAAGGCAGCGAAGATGAAGACACAGAGGAGCCAGCTCAAGAGTATAAGGTACCGATCGTTGTGTTCAAGCAGGTTGCCGAAGAGGATGCCTTATACACGAAACTATGCAAGGTGTTCGTGAGGAAGGACTCGGCGTATGAGGAACGCGGCGTAGGTGTGTTGCATTTGATGCCAGTTGCTTACTCGCCGAATGCACAGCTGGTTGTGCGAGCCAACGACATTTATGGTCCAGTATTGATCAACCTAATTGTGGCCAGTGGCATGCCCTGCCAGCGCATGGGTACAAATAATATAATGATTATGGGCCTGCCAGTGCCGGAGGATACCAAAGTGGTGGCCATTCTACTGCGCGTCAAGCAAACCGAAGATGCCGATGAGCTATTCGGCAGAATTCAGAAGTACTCCAAGTAAAGAGTATATACTGGATCGTATTTGCAATGGATCCATTCAAAATTTGTTAGTTATTTGATTGAAAGAAGCGACCTGCTTAATTTCTCCGTCAGTTTCATACCATTAGAAAGACTTAACATAACCATATACAGCATACATACATACTATTATATATACCAATTTGATCATTATTTCGGCATTCTTTTCTGTGTGTATTCATCCATTCATACAGATACAATAAATCACAAACATATGTATAGTGGCTTAATAATGTAATCCAATCATTTTTTTCCTATCTTCAAAATTGTGCACTTCCATCTTTTGGGGGCGTCTTGTCTTGGTTTGGTATCACAGGAGTCTGGACAGAAAGTTTGGTTGCTCTAGCCTCTCATAGTCTCTGAGATCCAGGCGCTCATTTGTACGAAAAACAAAATCGATTCGTTTTTGTGTGAGAGAAGTGATTTTCTCCGCTGTGACTATACTAATGGTCCGATCTTATTTAAATTCGGGCCTTTTGTAGATATGAGTTTTGTCTATGATTCTGCATTTTTATTTCAAAATTGTGGACGCCACAGATGTGCGTCCATTGTGGGGCGATGCGAAATTCGGAAATACACTTTTAGGAGTGAGACATCACATCTGTCTGGGAAAAAAATTTGGTTCCTGTAGCTCTTATAGCCTCCGAGCAATGGGCGACAAACAAAACGGACGGACAGACATGGCTATATCGACTCGGCTATTGATGCTGTTCAAGAATATATACACTTTATGGGGCCGGAAACGATTCCTTCTCTATGTTACACACATCCACTTTTACCACAAATACAATATACCCTTTTTCTCTTCGAGTACGGGTATGAAAATCGTTTATTTGTATGGTTAAAATAGGTATTGACGTTTAGAACACATATGAATATACATATAGACGTCTCCGTTCAAAATATTTTTAAATTAATTTTTTTTGAGTTAATACAAATAATTTTTGTTTTAATTTGTATTATAAAAATAAAGTAAGGCAGTCTTAAAACAATTTATTTCATTAAAAATTTGTAATAAATTGTATGCTTATTACGCTTTGAAAACAATAATTGAGCTATTTTCTTATAACTTTTTTATGTTTTTTTAGGTGAATTTTTTCAAGCTATCGACCATTTTGTGTACTATAACTAGAGATGTATCACTTATTTAGCTGTTTCTAAATTCAGCTTTATTTTCAGATATTTTCCCTGCGAGTTACCAACTTGGAAACACACCGTTTTCTGTAGACCCATTGTACCTACATTCTGGCTATCTACACCCTACTTTTCTCCCTCTCCTTCTCTCTCTTACTCTCTCTCGCTCTTCTGCGCCTATTAGCAACACTTTGCTGTGTGCGTCGTTCTTTTTTCCGGCTGATATGCGATCCATCTTCATTTTTGCGTTTCATTTCATTTAAGCTGAAGCTGAAAGCTGCCAATACGCAATTTGAAGGGCAAGTGCTGAAAGGCGGCCATAGCAGCAGCAGGCCACATCGACAAAGGTCTCTCCCCTCCCCCCCTTACACTGGCAAAAAGACTCCTCCATCCCTCCATGTGTATCTGTAGCTTTATAGCTGTGTGTGTGTGTGTGTGTTGGTTTCTGATAGTGTGAGTGCTTTTCGGTTTCTTTTTCATTTTGGGCTTACAAAAACACCTTTACGCATTTTTTTTCCGACACGCTTTTGCTTTTTTGTGAAAGGACCAGCCGACACAGCCCTCTCCTTACAGCCAGCCAGCCAGCATCTTTGCTGCCTCTTAGCAACTCAAGCATCAACGTCTCAGTGGGGCAGTGGGGGAGCAGGGTGTGGGGTGTGGGGTTGGGTTGTGTGTAAAATGGAAATGCCCTCAAGGCAAGGCGAGACGAGGTGTTCTTCTTAGCCCAGCTGTCGCCCATTTTTGGCGAATGCAATGCCAACATTTTTTGAAAAATCATCTTCAACATCCTGCACAGCACAGCACAGCCCCCACCCCACCCCCCTTGTTACATCCTACACATCCACTTTAACTTTCACTTTCACTGGAGGCGCCTGCTAAGCGCCTAATGATGCTTATTTCGGGTGTGCCAGAGAGAGGGAGAGAGGGAGAGACAGAATGGAGTAGAATATTTTGTATACTTTATTAGTTTCGCCAGGGCCGAAACGAAACGAAACGAAACCAGAAAATAAATTGTTTTAAATTAATTTGCATGCCAAGACGCACAGAAGCCAAGCAACTCTGGGAGTGGGGAGCTGGAACTTGGCTCATTAAGAATTTCACCCCTGGGAATGGGAATGACTGGCAGGGGGGGTGTTGTGTCAGTCTCAGTCTCAGTCTCACTCGCCGCCATTTGCTCACTTTTTGTGGGCAGCAACCATACATACATACAATGGGAGGAATCCGTTTGGAAGCAAGTTTTTGTTCTTGGCAAATTAATTAATAGAATTAAAATAGAATAAAGCAAAATAGTTGCTCCAACTGTGGGAAGTGTATTTGCCATTTTGGGCTGCTCTACCGCTCAATTATAGAGCATTCAAAGGCGCATCTTGTGGGTGTGCTCAGCATTTTTCCCGGTTATTAATTTTGTTCGTTTCGTGGGCTTCCTACTACCACGTTCCACCTTTCACTTTTCGAAGCCAAAATTATGCAGCAGCCACCAGGGCTGCGAGGGCTCCGAGCCGAAGCAAAAGCAAAAGCCTGGAAAAATAATGGAAAGCCAAAGCAAAAGAAGCCCAGCTCAGACCGGAATACTTTAATCCTATTGACGTTTAATCAAGAGTGAGGCCTGGGAAATGAAGGGCACACGAATGGTAACAGGAGGGCTGGGGCGGGGGGACACAAAGGAAAACGTCTTACGCGCAATTACAGAAAGAAAAAAAAAACAACAAAATAATGGAGACCAAAATAACAGCCCAGAAATCGTTTTAAAATTTTCCTGTTGAATTTTCAATTGGCCCCATGAATTTCCATTTCAACAGCCAGTGACAGCGGGCACAGTGGGCACAGAGGGGGGAGGAAACAGACACCCAAATTGTTTACCTTGTGACCTTCTCGATTCTCGATTCCCGAGCTGTAACCTGTTGATGGAAACCCAAGACCAGGCCACAATAAACCCTGGCACGCGGGGTAGGTGTGGTGTGGTGCGGTGCGGTGGTGGGGTGGGGTGGGGTGCGGGGGCAATATTTAAAGCGCTTAATAAATAATCACATTTGCATTTTCACTTGTTGATTTTTCGGTTGCCAGTAGCCAGTTGCCAGTTGCCAGGAGGACAAGCAACAAATTCTCCGAGTGCCGACAATTTTTTCTGCTGACTTTTGGATAAGTTTTGGTGGAAGGGGTGGGTAGGGGGAGGGAGCTCCAACGCTTGAAGGAGCCACGGCCCGAGGACATTGAAATTAGCCAGGCACTCCAAGCATGTCCCCCCTTACGCCCACTTTCTGTGTCCTGAGTGCATTTTGTGCCTTGTCATTGGAAGGCTAAATAAATTGAAATTAGACGATGTCAGCACAAAAAGCCAAAAGTGGCCAACGAGGCAGCTGGAATACAGCAGAAAGAAGACAGAGAGCGAGAGAGAGAGAGACAGAGAGCGAAGGAGAGTAAGAGAATCAGCTGGATGACATGGAGTGGACTGTGGGTGGGTAGATCCCTGGAGGCCGACAAGTGGTAGTCACAACATTGACTGGGCGTTTCCAACCCTCACACACACACACAGGCGTACTTCCTGCGGCCAGTTGTGGCTACCAGGGCCAGCACAAAGGCACTCCGATTCTATTTTGGAAGGAGAAAAGTAGTAAGTTTTCCAGTAAGATAACTTTGGAAGATAATGGATCGTGGCAAAGCAACATGCAGATGAAAACCTCAGCTCTACTACAGCATAAATGGGCATACAGCATACACCTAGAGAAAAAAGCTTCGAGAATTGAATAGTTAAAATTCGATTTAAAAATGTATATCAAGACATTTGCAGCGAGCGTGGAAATTATTCACATTTTCATATCACATTTTACTAAAAATACTATACAAAAATTGTATAAAGTTATAAAATACTTTAAATTAATCAAAAAAGTATAATACAAATAATAATAAATATATAATCTGAAATACAATTTATTCAAACAAGGTAATAATAATAATAGTAACAAAAAAATAATAATAATAATAATAAAATCAATAATAATAATAGTTATTATAAAAATAATTATAAATAAAATAAAAATATATTCTGAAACAAAATCTATTCAAAAATATTTATTTCATACTTAAATAAAATATACTTTAAATGAATATTCAATAATATTTAATACAAATTTAATATATATGTATGTATACTTATTACATTTATTTTATATTTTGATTTAACATCATTTAATATGTGCTGTAAAATTAAAAAATTTATAACAAATTTTTAATTGTTTCATTTTAAAAGTTTTTTTTATATTCAAATTCTTTTTTCAATTTTTAAAAAATATTTTAACTTTTTATTACAATTACATACACATTGATAATATTTAAAACAATGTTAATTCTATTTAATTTCGCTAGTTTTGTGCTTAAAAACCGAATATTTATAGTAATTTAAAGTCCATGACCCGGACCCGGGGAGTATCTCTGTCATTGGCTTTCATGTATAGTACTTGTGAGTATACGTCTTTTTGTTTGTGTGTGTGTGTGCGTGTGAGTGTTAATTCTCTTGAGTTAAACTCTCTCATTGCCATTTCATTAATTTCCCTGATCTATCTTCATATTTATCTTGGTGCTTTCGAAAGTTCCAGGACCAACTGGGAAGTTGACTTAATCTACAAAACTTTTCTGTTTCTTCAATTTGAGAAAAGACCCAACCCAACCCAACCCGACCCTCCCCTGCACCACTCACTCATCTGCTTGTCTGAGGGAAATGAAAAGGCAGAAATTAAGTTATGTTGGGGGGGAGGGGCGTTAGGAAAAATGCGTTTAATTGTGGGTAACAATGGGGCTACGCGTCGACAGCGTTTTTTGGCCCCAGCCTGCCAGCCAGCCAGCAGCACCTGTAGCATAAATTGTTGCCCCGGATTCCTAATGCTATCGTCCCTTAACACACACACACACCCCTCCAGCCACTACATAATGTTTGTATATGGACAGATTTATGCTGAGTATGCGTAACATTTGCCTGGCAATATTTCGGCAGCGACAGCATTTTTCCCCCACTTTTGTGTCCATCCCTCCCCCACCACCAAAAATTCCCCAATCTCTCTCCCACTCTCTCTCTCTCTCTGTCTCTGTCTGGTTGGGTCTTTTGGCTCCTCGTTTTGCCATTACCTCATCTTGGTCTTCTCCGGCAAAAGCCAAACATTAAATCACTTAAAATGCCAGTCCAAGGCCTGGACAAACACAGACTGAGAGAGAGCGAAAGGAACGCGGGAAAAATGGAGCAGGGGGGCAGGCAGCAACAAGAGGAGTGGGGGAGAAAAATGAGTGGGCAAATGAGGAACAGAAGAAGTGGGGTACTATAGATGAAGGCAGCAACAGTGAAGTGCACATTGTAGAGACCAAGGGGAGGGGCTTGCGGTTGGGTTTGAGTGGCGCTAAGAACTTCTGGAATTTTAGCACCCCCCGCTCAAGTCTACCCTGCCACACCCCTCCTCACACTCTCTCGAATTCGCATGTACATCCGTCAAGTGGAGGTCTCCACTGTGTTGTACTATTTTGTGCGGAGAGAGAGAGAGCGAGAGAGTGTTTGTCCTGGCATTTTGACATTCAACGATGATGGCATTTTCATAATAATAAGCACTTCTCTTCTGTTTTCTGTTGCATTCATTCTGCTATATAGTAGTAGAAGTAGTAGCATGAGGCCCCCTTGGGGCACTGAACTACTCTACTACTCTGTAAAGTGAGCAAGGATAATGGTAATTTGTTGTAAATTCCATTCGCCAAGAAATTCCTTGCTATTCTTTGAAAATGGAATGGAATGGAATAAGATTTTCCGTGCACTTTTGTTTATTTTCCATTCTGCCTGGCAAATGATTAAGGTAAATGCAGCTTAAGACCAATTATCTACCGAAATTCCAAATTTAATTGCAAGCTGAATGAGAAACTGTCAAATGTTGCTGCTAAGGCTGGGAAAACTCCACAAAATTGGCTACTGTATATGGAAATACTTTTGTTTAAGTTACGATTTGAATATATTATATTTAAGATTTGTATATTTATATTTAATATTTTTAGACAAATTTATTCTTGTTGAATTACAATTTTTTAAATATTTAAAAATGTCTTAAAACTAGTACATTAATTATCTTGGTAACATCTGCGAATAAAAATCGACTTAGGAATCTTTTTTTTGCAAAAATGTCTTCGTCGTATACTTAATATTTTCCCAAACTTTTATTTTATTGATGATTTTTGAAACAAAACAAATAATGAGAATAGTATTAATCAAACCAAAAATACTAATTAATACAATTAATGTATTGTTTTTTTTTTGTTATAATTTCTTATCGTTTTCACAAACTCATATTGCTGAAGGATCATCATCAAAATCATCAAATAATCAAAATTATTTTTAAATATATTTATTTGCAGCGGATCAAGAATGGACACGGGCGAAAGGGCCCGCCCAGTCGCTGCCAGCTAGCCAGATGACAGTTTTTAAAGAGATTTCAATTGACAATTGCACTTATTAGATACTTTTTGAAAGCAGAAGAAAATTTATTCAGAGCAACTGAAGCTCCAAGGCCTATGATGGCCCCACAGTTTGGAGCAAACTTTGCGGCTGCTGTAGCCAAAAGTCCACCTGTGTAAATGAGCAGCGATTAGCCACCCCTGGCTGTACTTTCAAATGTAATCAGTGGAAGAAAGTCTTGGGGGAGCTCAACCTTATGTGAAGCATCTCAGCAGTGCCCGGCTGGCCACATTCGTTGGGTACATCACATTTATTTAATCTAGAAAAGCTTCCAAAGTATGCAACCCGTGGAGTGTCGACCGTACTGCACATCCAGGACTTGTTGCAGATTTATCAGTCTCTGCAGAACTTTAGCGTTCGATTAACTGGATCTAGTTTGGATCCACAGTATCCACAGGCAAATTCTGCATATTAAAAATGCATGGAAAGGCATTACCCCAGGCGAAAATTCGATGCAGCTCCTGTTTAAATTGTATTTATTGCCGAGCCGCAACCCCTTTAATATTGCCAGAGCTGCTCATAAGAAGCAGCAGTTTTATTTATTTTTGTTTTGAAATAAATGCAAACAATTTTGGACATTTTGGAGACTTGATTGATTTTATTGAGATTTTGTTATTAAATTTCGCATGCAGCAAATATTAAGTTCCGATTCAAGCAGTCTGCCTCGACTATTTTTAGTATAGTTTAAGCTTTGGAAAATTGAAAGGGAAAACGAATGTGGCTTTCAGTCATGAACAAATATCCAAATTGGCGTAATTTCGGGTTCGGTTCGTTTTCGATATGGATTCCATTTGGACACCGTGGAAGATCTACTGCATGTTTAGTTTCATCTAGAATTAATTCCCAGATTTACAAACATTCTCAAGGAGTTTAACTAAATCAACAGGGAGAACGAATTTGATATTTCAACAGAACATGGCATATGGAACAGAGTATGTTCCATATGTTCATAGATTTTAACCAGCATCGAGAATGTTTTTTGGGGAACACTTCTAGCAAAGTGTATAGCACTTTGGGCGACCTTTTTTAGATTTACCCAAGCTCAGCATGGGCATTGGCAATACCTACGAGTAGGTAAGAAAACAATTTGTTTTTCATAATTATAAAAGCCATTTAAGAATAATAATTTAAGGAAATTAATTAAAATAAATCTCACTTTATACCTACATATACCTTTATACCTTTATACCTATACCAATTTGATTAAAAAATAAAAAGAGTGTAACCTTTTTGCCCGACAAAGTGTTTTCGCCACACCATAGGGCTTTCGAGTAGTTCGTAAGCCTCTCCCTAATCCCACTAGATTATCGGTTCTCAGGGTAGATATGTGCTGGGTTGGAGCACACATTTAATAGGGTTTCCCTTACGTTTGAAACCATTTTTTCTGGTGTGGAAACCCAAAACAAAGTATTCCCTATAAAAAAAATAGTCCTTAACTTCCATTTGGAAACCATTAGCGCGCCCTCAGGGCATATGGAGTTTTGCACAAATATTTGTTGATTTATTTATAATGTTTTTACACCACCCCACCCCACCCCCTCTTCCAGCGTTTTCACGCGCTTTTCCGCACACACACACATTTTCACACCACACCCCTGCCCAGCATCATCTATGGGCTACTACTCTCTTCTGCCACGCATTGAGTGTTGTATGCAAATAATTGCCGAGTGCTCTTCCCCTCCCCCGGCGCGCGACGAGTGTGTAGGCTTTTGTGTAGGCTGCTGCTGGGGGTCCAGGGTCCAGCAACACTCAGTCCTGGACTAATAAGGCTAGGGAGGGAGCGCAAAGCAGGGGGGAGGCAGCCTTTGGTCTGAGGTTTTTTTTGGCGGAAATTTAAACAATGAACTGCCATTGCCCATTAATATTACTTTAGGCCACTCTCAACTTTGACTTTGCTCCTTGCTGCCTGCTGCCTGCTACCTGCTCCCTGCCTCCCCATCCTATTTTCCCTGTTTGTTTGTTCGTCTTGTCGCTGAACCAACAAAAGCCACAGACGTGAGCCCGGTTTTTGCTTTTGTTTTATATTTTTTAATTTTATTTTTTTTATATATTTTTCTGGTGTTTGTGTTGGGAAAGTTCACAAGTCACTCCCATTGTTCTTGTGCCGTTAAAAAATATATATTCACGGCATGTACCCATAGAACGCAAATTTATAATCGATTTGAAAATTTTTCAACATTTTTAAGTCCGGATATGGCATCTTAAAGGGATTTTAATCGTAAATTGGGAGGGATTAACAAATCTCGAAGAATGTGCGCACACACGTATTTATTATTTATTTTAAATGAAACTTTTTTTTTTTTTAATTTTTTGGCAAACTGAATTGAATTTTACACTCAGGAAAAATCCAAAAAGTCATTTTCTCTCAACTTTTCGTCACAGCAAAAGAGAGCGAGAGAGAGTGAGTGTGGCAAGGGGGAAGGAAACAGCCAGAGGGCAAATGAAGAGGAAGCTGCATGAAAGCAAGAAACAAAACAGAGAAAAGAAAAAAAATAAAAGTTTTTCGAGGGAATGGATGGAAGGGGAGGTGAGTGGGTTCTTTTTTTGGGGAGGAGCGGGGGGCGAAACAAAGTTATTATTACTTTAATTTTGTGAGTCAGTTGAGGGCTCGAGCAACTCGAGCAACTGGAGCGTCGAAGTTTTTGGTCTTCCTTTTTGTTTTTGTTTTTGAGGAAGGAGGATGTGGTGTTGCAGGCCCCACTGTGATTTGTCAGTAAACCTCCACACCACCGGCGCCACATTTCCGCACCCCCTTGCCATCAGCAGCACCTACTTCAATGTCTTTGGCTCTCCAATTGCCGAATTTCCATTATACCCATTCTAGCAGCATCAATAAAAACAACGGTTCGCAATTCATAAAGTATAAGCAAACAAAAAATAATATTGACACAAAAAAAAACAATTAAATAAAATAAAAACAAAATAAAAAAATTAAATAATATTAAAATATAATATAAATATAAAAAATATATATATTTGGTAATAGATAATGTATAATATAATGCTAATTTCTATGATTAGCATGTGCAAATATTCTTACTTTGACAATTAAATATTACCGCATCAATAAGACATATTTTTCTTTTAAATTAAGATTAATTAATAAATCAATTAATTTATTCTATAAAATACCAATTTCAATTAATTACGGTTATTTCTGAAATTATAAATCATCTTATAAATACTTTTTCTGATTTACTTTTGAAAAGGAAAGGTCAGGCGCTCCCACATTCGCAAAACGCAAAATGTTATCCGTTTTTAAAATGGCAAGAAATTCCGCACCGAAATGAAAAGTAAACACCATTTTATACAACACAAAAAAAACTTGATTGCCAAAGGAAAAAAAATGGATGACTTATTGATGCATTTAAAATAAAGTGGACAACATTACGAGAGCAATTAAGCCACTGCCCTTTTTATAAACAAATTTTGTACCATGCAACCTCAAAACTGGATCTGAAAAACTGTTCAGTGCAAAAACTCTCTGCGTTTTTATGCAAACAGCTATGGCACCCCGATTCGTTTATCGAGAAGTCTCTGTTAAACATAATACATAGAGGCTTTTTTGTATGAGCTGGCACTAACGCGTGGGTATAACAGCAGTAAACCTAACTAACAGTAGGAAATAAACCACACTTTTGCGAATGCCGGAGCGGCTCGTAATGAAAAGTAAGACTTTTGGCTGGACGTTAAAGTAAGTGCCAAAAGTGTCCCTTTTTGTGAAGCGGAGCGAAATTTGGAGGTACACTTGTAACAGCGTCACATCACAGAAGACTAGATACAAAATAAGATTGCTCTAGACGCTCACCAAGACGGATCGACGGAAGAACATGGCTTTATCGACTCGTCTATTGATGCTGATCAAGAATATATCTACTTAATGGGATCGGAAACGCTTCCTATATGCGTTACTCACATACTCTTCAAGTAGCGGTCATAAAAATTGATTTGTACAAGAAATTTGTAATTCTCCTTTAACTTGTATAAAATGGTGAAAGCAGATAACTAGATATAGCCCTAGCTACCCTAGCCATGATTTCGGACCGAAACTGCCTTTTTAGCTTTTCTTGCTTGTTGTTTCTTGTTGAAATTAAAAAGTTACTCCGAACTCCAAAAAAAATTCGTCCTACACTTGCCCTGGAGAGAAAAGTTACCCACTTTTGCATGGGGTGGAGTGGGTGTGAGGTGAGGTGGGGCTGGACATGTGTGTGGTGTGGTTCTTTATGTGGCTGTGTTGCCACTGTGTGAAGTTTAATATGTTCCCCAAGGGCCTCATTAGTGGTGCCCCCCAGTCGCTCTTTACGCTCTCTGGCTCTCTCTCTTTCTCTCTTTCGCCCTCTGTGCGCCATGTAACGATACGAGGGTTGCTATTTAAGTTGCTAGTCTAGTTCAATACTTTGCCCCCAATGGTCATTTGCATAGAAAAGTTTAGTATTTTGTACGGCCAAGTGTTGTTGAACGGTCAAAAACAACTGGTCATATCGCAACTTTATCGTTAGAGAAAAGTAGGTAGATTAATTCTGATTGGTAAAAAATCATTTCTTGATCGGAAGTTTTAGAAGAATCGAGTTAAACCAAATCCCAATTCAAATTGTACTTAAATACAACAATCCGAGCGCTCACACATCGCGCCACTCTACAGAGTTTTAGAGCACCAAAAACATAAGATTAAGTGATTATTTGCCCTCCAGATATGCGTTTACATGTAAAAGAATCTTTTTGTTGGAGCGAGTGAAAATAAAAATGAATTTTCAGCGTTTGTTAACGCCAAAAGAGACTGATTAAACCATGTATTTCGAGATACTTTCTTTCAGAGTGCCAAAAGTGCTGCAAAAATAGCTTAGAATGTTTCAAAAAAGTGTGTCATATTACTGAAGAATATTGTTTAAGCCACCAATGTTTGTTTTATTCATAGTTTAGGCCAGTAACTTAAGTAGCAACCTGCGCATAGATACATAGATATACCCGCCTAATAGACAACATTTGCTTTACACTATTTGACATCGGTTGTTGTCTGCAAATCTTTTTCTTTTTTTTGTTGTTCCTTATGGTTTTCAGTTTGTTTTTGTCCCTGATTTCGTGTTGATTGAACAGAACAGAACAGAACAAAAAATGCCGAGACGTGGGGGTATACTGCTGTAACGTTGGAAGGAGATAGCAAATGGACATGGTTTTAGGTAAGGTTTCAACTTTAAAATGAAGCAGCCCCTAATGAGTGTTATTATGGGATGATAACTCTGGTGCGGCCTGGGCCTCCAGGGAAAAGGTACGTGCTCCTTTGTGCTTTGTGCATTCGTTGGATTGAATATTAAACTGCTGAAACTTGTCAGTGGAGTCGGGAGTTTGTCGCTAATTTTATTAGTAATAGTAGTAGTGCGGGAAAAGTGGCAAATTGAAACGACAGACAGACAGAAAATGCCACAAAAGGAGTCTCGAAAAAGTTTAGACACTTGTAGACTAAGAAACACTGAAGTGATTGAAAAAATAAAGAGTAAATCATATATGTTGGGGGGTTAAGGTGTAAGTACAAGTTGAGAATATGAACAGAGTTTCAACATTAGGATTTTGGTTTAAAATCCAGGTATATTAAAACTCAACACTCAGCCAAAAATGGAATAAGTAAATGCGAACAACAAGCATAATTGAATCTAATATTCCTGTTTTAAATACAAAAAGTAATAAAATTAAATCGAATTTCATTTGATTTAAACATAAATTTAATTTAATTAGCTATTTGATAATTAAATTGAAACATAAATGTTTTTAAAACTATTTTTAGTGCGACCGAAATGTATAATCTAAATATAAAACACTTGAAAATATAAATAATATATTTAATATAAATATAAAAAATATTTAATTTGAATATACATAATATACATATTCATATATTAATTAATTTATGGAATTAATTCTACATTTCAATTAATGATTATATCCTTCAGGCTGGAATATGCAATATATTTAAATTACATATTTTCATATTAATAAAAAAATGTGAGGAAAAACACTTTCTTTTTACACATTCCAGTCTCGGACCGAATCTTTTGTTGCAAATACACAAATCTCAGCATAAATTTATAATGTAATGTAATGTAAATATTTACGAGGATACGTATACCACAACGAAGGTCGTGCATACGTGTCGTATACTCAACATTTTTGATGGCAAGTTCAACCATTACTGAATGTTCAACCGATCAAATAGTACTGAACAAGTGCGGAAGGACACATCGAAAACCAGCGATTACTTAGCCCCGGGCAAGTGGAAGATTACGGAACAAAAGAGTACTTAAGTAACGGTTAACAATCACCCATTGTTAGGCTTGAACTGCAGCTGCGACCCCCAAGCCATGGTCTGACATATTTTTGGGATCCCTTGAACCCTGAAATAATACATATGTGCATATGTACATATATGTATTGTATAGGTATGTACATATGTGTATGCTAATGTCTTGATTACAATTTCACTAATGGCGCCAATTTGTTGTTGGGCCCCCGTGATGGCATTGTGGAGAGGGGCGTGCTGTGCTCCGAAGAGCCGGAAGTAGCACCAAATGCCAATGAAAGACGCCACAAAAGGGCAGACGAAAAACGAAAGGAGAATAGAAGCAGAAGGAGTGGAAGCGGGAGCCGGAGCCGGAGCATCGTAAAAAAAGTAAAGAAAAGAAAAGACCCATAAAGTAGCCAAAAACCGAAGACGCAATTCGACAACAGGCAAAGCAAGCGGACAAAAAAATATACAACTAAAAAAAGAAAATCTGAAAGCGAAATGATGCCAGGATCCCGACTGGATAAGGGTAGGGATAAGGCTAGGGGTGGCCCAAATACGATACCAAGATACGGATACGGGAGCAGCGATACGGCTGAACGAATACAAATACGAATACGAGTCGTACTGTGAGTCCCTTCTGCCAGTGTGCGTGGTGTGTGTGGTAAGCCAAGAGGCAAAAGTCTGCACAGAAGCAGCACTAACTCAATTCGACTCAAGGCCACAGCAGCTTCCACTCAAAATGAGACAACAGTCCACAGTTAACATCAAAAGAGAGCCATCGGACAGACAGACAGACAGACAGAGAGAGAGAGAGAGAGAGAGAGAGACAGTTAGGGTTCACTCAACCCAAGAGAAATTGGACATTGGCATAACAATACGTAAGGATTACCCTAGGCATTGGGCATTCCATAAGAACTATGAATATTTTTTGCTTCAAAAGATTTGTGTTCATTTCTATGACATTTTCATATCTATATTTGAATTACTTAAAACTTGTTTTATTTCTATTTAATCTATGATATACGAGGATTACCATTTTGTACTCGTATTTCTGGCCTAAATTTCGCGTGTAGCAGGTGGACATTGTGCACCCAAAATAAGGATAAGGTGTCTCGACGGAGATCTAATACTACAATCGATCAACAATGATCGATTCTAGATTTCAGGAACTAAGCGAGTCAAAGTGCTTCCCTTTTCGTTGGTTTCACTGTGAGACGGTCTACGGTTTACCCTCAAAATCAACTCAAATTCTCTGAGTCTGGTAAAAGTCACTCAGTTTATCCGACTCTCATTTGTTTGGACATGTGCTGCCGCCTTCTTTTGCTCTCTCACTCACTTTGTATGCCCTCGGCAGAGGGTATTGCACAGCTTCTTATCTGCGGCGCTCAGTGAGGGTATCTAAAGCTTCGACTACTTTGAACCCACTCAAATGTTGAGCAGGACAATCTCACTCACTCTCTTTGTTGTGTGCTGCCCTGGCTGGCTCTCTTTCTAACGGCAGACGCAGGCGCACTCTTTGTGCGGCAACAATAAAATCCAATACAACAACAAAAACCCAAGAAAGGCGAACAAAAAATGTTTTGCCCAGCCCAGGTCTGGGGCCACACACAACATCCCCCCACTCCAAGCGATACCCTTTCTTTTTTTTTCGCTCCAAAGCGGATCGAACAGCTGCGGCCCCTGTGCGTATGCAATGCGAAATTCGCGCTACCCACTCTTCGGACCAGACCAGAACCAGAACAAGAACCCAGCGGCCGCGGCGCAGCCAACTGAGAATTTTTAATTGCTTCTTGCCTATACTATATGATACCCTTTGCAGAGGGTATTATGACAACGAGGCAGCCCCAGAGAAGCATTATGGGAATTACATATAAGGAATAAACTAGTTGAAATATGTAGCTAAATTCTCTTTATTTTATCTTATCTTACGGCAAAGAGTCCTTCTTTAATGCAGCTCAATAGTATATAGCGATATGTACATATGTAGTAGCTGCCTCAGGATTTTCAATCGTTAGACAATTTGTGTAAGAAATTGCTTTGTTTTTAAAGATAATCCGAACAACGTTTATGAAAATCTTTAGAATTTATTTAAAAATATATGAAAATCTTAGCTATCGTAAGACAGTTCCTTATGGGATAACTTATGTATTTGTTCTTCTATAAATATATTTAAGCAAAACTCAAGTCTGTAGTATTTTAGCTCATTCAAAGTCGATCGTAATCGGGTGACTAGAACAATTAATAATGAATCTGTGTTAGGGTATCATAAACTTCGTCATTTGAGTATATCTTTTCTTTCAGGAGGGGGTCTTGTTTTTGGGATGGGTGGAGTGGAGTAAAGTTTTGAGTGGGAGTTTGGGTGGTAGGGGGTGAATGGGAGCCAGCCTGTGCTGCGAGTGGGAGTAGCAGTGGGAGCCAGGTCACTTACCTTTAGTCTCTGCAGATGGGCTGCGCTGCTCTGGAACTCTGATGATGCTGCTCCGGCTCCGGCTGCGGCTGCGACTGCGGCACCTATTATTGTTGTTGTCGTCATCGCCGTGAAGCCGCTTGGAATTTTCGTTTTGTTTTTGTTTGTTTGAGTTTGTTGTTTGTTCTTTACCGTTTTGTAGTTTATTTAGGTTGCGTTTCGTTTTTTTTTTTTATTTAGTTTTCGGTTAATTTTCGTTGAATTTTCTTTTATTGCACACTTTTAATTTTTTATTTATTTAATTTTGCCATCAAATTTTCCATTTTCTTATTTTGAAGCGAATTTATGCATTTATTTATATTTTTGCCATTTTTATTTTATATTTTTCAAGTATTTTTTTCTTTCACACTTTTGATTTTGGCACACACCACAAACCAAAAAAAAAAAAAAAACAACAACAAAAATACAATCTTTCGATTTGCTAGTTCTATTTCCAGCAAATATATTTCTACATACTCGTAGTAGTAGATTTATTGGAGGCTGCTCCTTAAATCTATAGCTAAATTAAATTGCTTCAGGATATTGCTTGTACAATAATATTTGTGCAATATTTTGTGTGGGGCACGTTTTTCTTTTTGTGCGGCCGATGCCCCCCGATGCCGTTGCCGTTGCCGCTGCCTCTTGCGGATGCTTTTTTTTTTGTGGCCGCCGTTGCCCCGCTAACGCTTTCAACTGCCTCTATTTTTCGGCTTGTCCCGTTATGCCGCCTATTTTGTTGTTGTTGTATTATTTTCGTATTCGTATTTTTTGTTTGCACTGCTTTTAAGTTTGTTGTTGTTGTTGTTTTTGCTGTTTTTGTGTTACATTCTTTTGCTACTGTTTTGTGTGGTTCTGCCACTGGTTCGGGTGCTGCTCTGCTCCTTCCGCGTATTCTTCTTCTTGTTCGTATCCTCTTGTTCTCTTGGGTTGCTCTTCTTGTTGTTGTTTCATCTCTTTTCCGCCTTCTGCGCTTTTGGCAGTTGGACAACCGCCCTTTGGCCACCCCCTTTCGACCCCCCTCTCACACTGCGCAGACGTCGTCCACCCCAATTTGGGGTGGATAAAAACTCACTCAAAGGGCTGCCTCATGGTGTATCATAGTAAAAGGTGAGCCAGCACTCCCGCTCAGCCAGTGGCCTATTCTGTTTGGAGCCCCTCGTTAATGCTGCCTAACCCCGTTTAAATACACCTTGGTGCAGACACCTCCCTCCCACAAGAGCCTTCCTAGACAAACTCACTCAAAAACTCACCTCAAAGTGGAGCGTCTCTTTAGCCTCTCTCTTTTGAGCGCTGCTGTAACTGCCGTTTGCTCTTATTCGAGCGCTGCTGCCGGCTTTCTTGCCCCCTTGTTCGCTCTCTCTCTCTCTTGGATCACGTCTTCTGCTTCTGGCTCCGTTTGACCGCTGAACGACTCCTGCTTCTTCGTTACTTGAACGATGTTCAGATGCACTGCTTCTTCGGCCTTTCTTTGAGTGCTTCTGCCGGCTTTTGCCACTTACCACCACTCTTTGAGCGCTGCGCTCTTCTCCAGCTGTTTGGTATTTCCTCTCCGTTACAGCTACTTCCTTGTTCTCTACCGGAGGAGTGTGCTGCTGCTGCTGCTGATGATGCCGGCTTTTGGTGTTTCCACTCTTGAAGCACTGCTTCTTCCACTCTTTTGAGCGCCAAACTGTTTATCAGCTTCCCGTAGGCTTCCGTTCAAAAGTGAGCGCGGCGAGGGGCTTATCGCACAAATTTCCGATTTCTTTTTTATTTTTGTTAGTTTTGATTAACTTTTTTCTTTGGTTTGGCACATTAAAAAAAATGCAAAAAATTACAAAATAACCAACAAAAAGTGTCTCTAAACACAAACGTTGGGAGAGGCGAAAAGTTTTCAATCAAATTTTTGTTTTGCTTTGTACCGTACAGTAATTTATGCGGCCCGTTATCAGAGGAAGACTGTAAACAATTACACAGTTACAGAATACGTATTCACGCACACTCACACACACACGCGCGCACACACACACACACACACACACACAGATAGAGGAGTGTGATAAGTGCGAGGAGGGAGATGGGAACGGGGAACGGGGCTTATCAGTCGAGATTCCCAATCAGAAAAGTAAAACACAAATTTCCAATCGGATCGCGTTTCGTGGGCGTCTGAAAACGCGTGCAATTCCGTCAACGTTCAACGATCCTCTGTCGCTCCGACAACGCGCCAAAATCAACTGAAAAGAGCGCGCGACTGCGGCGCGATGCTATGCGATGCGGCCACGGCCCAGACCCCAGCCTCAGCCTCAGCCTCTCTCTGTCGCTGTCGCAGTCGCAGTCGCTGTCGGTGCCTAACCACCTCATCGCATCACATCTCATCCCCTACCCTACCCCACTCCACATGGAAATGAAATTGGAAATAGAAAACGCCATCAAACGAGAGCACGACTGAATCAGAGACGAGCCAGCGAACCAGCGAGCCAGCGAGCGAGCGAGCGATTTTAATCGCGCACGCAAAAAAGCAAAACAGAAAGAAAATAATAAAAATGGGAATGAAAATGAAATCATGAGATCGGACGTGTGGAAAGCTGCAGATGCATAGCAGGAGGCAATGCCTCCATACGGATAGATGCCACTGACCTTTGAATGCCCTACATACTAGAGAATAAGGATTAGGAAATAAGGATAATCTCTAGAGTAACAACAAAAACCGTTTGAATAATTCAAAAATTATCCAAAATTTACTGTTGGCACACAGGTTCCCAAGTTCACCCACCAAACACTGCCCGCGAGTGCCACTAACCATTTCCACAAACACAAAACTCTGTTATTGAATGCTTCGATTAGCGAGAGAGAGAGTGGGGGCTGGAGAGGAAGGAAGGGTTGGGCAGGCAGGGTGGTGGGAGATCAGCAAATACTCGTCACGCAGCTTGTGTACATTTTTTCATCAATCAGTGACTGAGCTGATGATGATGATGATATGGATGATTAGTTTACAGAGGGGAAATGCAAGTGATATTTAATATTATTATTGCCGCTCAGCCTAAATAATATTCATCCATGACTAGTCAAGCTTTTAAAGCTCATTATGCCTGATCAAACAGGAAGAAATCAACCCTTTCGGATCAGCGTAATTGCATTAAGCACATTATACAGTTTGCCATAGTAATGGTACATAATAGCTTGAAGATAACTTTGGGCTTTATAGTACTATTCGCCTGACTTGCCAAATGCATACTACTATATATATAGTAATCTGTTAGATAGCCCCATTTAATGTTCATTAGCGATTACATTGGCTGGGAAAATGTTTAGATAAAGTTTATCAGAGAGAGACTCGGTGCAGATAAGATCATTTGTAGAAGTATCTATGGGGGGAGGAGGGTGGATAAACAAATCCCTTGATAAATAATAGATTTTGAGTCCCTGAAGCAAAAGATGTTAAAACTAATATTCCATAAACAATATGATCTTAAAGTTCTACCCCCAGACGAATAGATCTTTCTTTGTGGGGGGGGGAGGCAAACAAACATTTTAGCGATTGCGATTGCGATCAATCTTGATTGCTTTTGTCGCTATTTCTGCTGGATGCTCTCCAATGATGATCAAACGCGGAATCACAATCACACAAGCAACAATCACGAGGCGGTTTCGCTTTTATATGACTTTATTGTACACCATATATACTATATATACATATATATATATATATGTATGTATCTTCCTGTCTGTTTGTCTCTATTTGAATGCAAGCACGCTACGATCGTCAGAATGACAAAATAAATGTGTTTATTGTCTCTGCGGTTATTGTTATTGCTATTGTTGATAATTCTTATTACAATTGCAATTAAATGGAGGCGGCATCTAACCATAAATAAACAGTTAGGGGGGGATTCAAAGCGTAATCGAAAAAACGTTTCGAACGGAAAACAGAACCGAGAACGGAGAACCGAGAACCGAACCGCACCGAATCGGCACCGGCGCCCAACTGCGAATTTTCGGTGAGGCTACTGTTGCGATTCTCCCTCCTCCTCCAACTACTACTACTAGTATCTTCAAACATTTTGAGATACTACTTACTGACGACGGGCACTGTGTGACTGTGACTGCAACACACCAGAAAATGAGGCAGTGGCAGAGGCAGTGGGCCAGGGCCAGGGGCACAGACAGTGACAGCGGCAAGCGGGTTACACTCTGAGGTGGCGTTTGGCGGTCCCCTCGCTCCCCCATCAAAATGAATTTGTTTATTGGGGGCTGCTGTTGCCATTACGGTTATTGCTATTGTTCATACCCAGTATTCGTATGCCACAAGAGCATATTCAGATTCAGATAAAAGCGTATCCCATATATCCCGTACTCCCCGTACTACTGCAGTCAAAGCTGATCGAAGCTGATTAAATGGGTAAATGGGTAACCCGTAGCCCGTAACCCGTGCTTCTTTCCTGCTTTTCATTATAATTACCATTAAGCAAACAGTTAAGAACCCCGAACCATATCGAATCGAATGCCGAACCGTACACGGTCCGTCCAACTGGGAGGAACTCCATCGAACATCAAGCCAGGGGCGGGGGCGGGGTGGAACTGTGACGTTTTCACTGTGGGAATCAGTGGCGTAGAATCGTCGAATCCGGTGTACATAGGAGAGGAGAGGGGAGCAGCTTTGTGGGTGGTAGAAGCAACAGCAGAATGCTCGTATTTGGCTGCATTTTTGTTGCCATTGACGTTGTTAACGATTTCCAAATAGTGTGGCTCTCTCTCCCTCCCTTCTTCCGCCCCCTACTGTACTTGATTCGTGTCGTCATTAGCAACGAAGTTGGCGGCAAAAAATAAATAAATACAAAACGCTTGTTTGTTTGTTTTTTTTTTCGACTTTCGACTCGTTCCGCCGCTTTCTATCAGTGGAGTGAAGTGGAGGAGAAGTTCTGCACATTCTGATAAGCGGACAGTCCAAGCCCATGCGTGGCGGTCGCAGGGGCGGCGCACATTAAGTTATCTCAATTGTTTTTTTTTTGTGCTAGCAGGGGGAGGGGAGGGAAATTGGTCAGTTAATGCCACATGGCTCATTACCAAAAATTCGGAACTGCAAGAGGAGCATGGGGTGAGGTGGTACAAACAGATCGTACGACTGGGCTAGATAACGATTCTTTGTTGGGGGGAGTCGCTCTCTTTGTCTCTCTCACAGAACCTGCGGTGGCAAGGTCAGTTATTCCCCAAATGCGAACTCTGATAGGTTCTTTCTTCCTGATTTCATCTTTTCTGATCTACTTCCATGCCTTGTTCTATTCTTCTATTTTTTACCCTTTCGATTGCCTTTTTGCGGGTTTATCAATCCACGGAACACACACAACAGATTTTAATCCATTTTTCATATTTCGAGCGCGTGTGTGACATTTTATTGGATTTCTTTGCATATATTTTGTATACATATATTTATTTTCAGTTATTTTTGACTTCCAATTCGATATATTGCGGATATATGCAAGTCTCTGGCATGCGTGTTGTATCAGCAAATATATACATATATAGTATGTATGTATGTATGTGTATCTGCTATGTATCATTATAGATATAATTTCCACATATCGATGATATATGCACTACACGTTTGCCTGTGCCTGTTGCTTTTGTTGTTTTTTATAGAATAAATGCGTCAATTAAATATAAAAACAAAAACAAATTAATAATAAATAAATATGTATCTATTTAGGTGCAGAGATACTTTCGACATATTTAGTCCACATCTATGGATAGATACCAATAGATATATGTATGTACACATGTACACACGCAGTGCATCTCGCTATCTCCCCCTCTGTGTGTGACAGTTCTATGGGAATTATAAATAAATTATGATTTTCAATGACACTATAAATCGCACTCACAGAAGAAAATAGAATATATAGTATATATGTATATATAGTACATATTTATCGCTAATCGACGCCGCGCTAAAAGATTTAAGTCCGATCCAAGGCACATCCAAAAATATTAAAAAAAAAAAAAAAAACATAAAATATTTAAAAAAAAAAAGAAGCAATTTCATGTCTTCCCCTAATCCTCTAGAGCCCATTAAAACCCATAAACTATCCATACGTGATCTGTTCGCGCATAAGATCTATATAATTTGTATATATGTATGTTTGTATGTTTTAACGAATTTTTTGTTTGCATATAATTTATTCGCAATTTTTGTTTTCAAATTTTTACGAGCTTCTTTAATGACATTTCGCTGAATTTGGTCTAAGAAAGACAGATACTCGACATATGTATGTGTGTGTGCGGGGCATGCCCCAAGCCCCAGACTCTTCTACGGACAGCTGTCTAGCTTGTTACGTGCCTCATTAAGTATTTTCAGGTTTTAATTGACAAAAAAAATAACCAGTCAAAATAAATATAGCAAAGAAAATCAAATTTGATTTCATTTCTTATAAATCACAAATACAATTTTCGACTTTTCGTTCAATCGTGCCCCAGGGCCAAGAGTGTGGGAGAAACTTATTTATTGAGGAATTTTAATAAGACATTATAACACAATTTAGATCAGGAAATACTCAAGGATTTATGTATTTAGTTATGTAGTTATGTATCTTTAGAATTGATTCGAGCGTTGGCTTTTTAAGACCAGAAAACTCTGAAGAAAATCCTTTCGAAAATGAACATTCTAATGGAATGTATTCAGATTTACTGACAGATAAAAATCCTTCTAGAAATATTCATATGAATAATATAAATAAGAAATCTTTTCGTACCAATGAAATTTCAATGGTTCCCTTATTTTTGAAGTCAGCCCAATTTTGGGCTAAGAATTAATTAAGACATCACATTCGAGATCGAAATCGAAATCAACAATTGGATCATGGGACAGATATTCTGTGACCTTGAACGGGGGCCCCCCCAAACTTCTCTATTCGATCGCGTTCACATTTGTCAATTTAATTTAATTTATGATTATTATTTATATTTTTTTCCTCATCTACTATATACTCGTACATATAGTAGTATATGCAACGCAACCTTTTCTCTGTTGTGTGTATTCCCCATTCCCGCATTCGCTTCGACTTGTTCAAATAATTTTGTTGTCATCTCGCATATTTATTAGCACCAGGCCGCCAAATGGGCCTCAGCATCGGGCCGGGCCGGGCCTGAGAGGCGTTCGTCGTTATTTATTTGCGCATACAATAAATTTCTTTAAAAAAAATACACCACAAAATACCAGAAATGTTATGGAAGGAAGAGTCGCCGATAATTCGACAAATGAAGACGCGTGCAAAGGCAATTGAAGAACGTGTGGAGAGTGCTGCTCCTCCTCCTCCTCCAGTCGAACATTTCAATTGAGGGGATAACTGCTAGTCGAATTTAATTGCTGTAAATCTTTGATCGCTCTACCTGTTACAGAGTACATCAATATATATCAGTCTGTGTATTAAACAGAATATACTATATAACGTTTTATCGGTGGCAATCCGTTCTTCCGTACACGTAAATTCAGGTTCGAAATACAGAGGTCCGTATACCGTCTCAGGAATACTACGTACAGTACACTCTTTACGGTTGCTTTACGTTGCCTCCTCCGCCATTAGAAAGAAACCCGAGAGTCGTGGATGCAACAGTTTTCGGGGTGCTCCCGTCATGCCGCTGCTCACCATTCCACGTCCTGGCGAGCGACAAGCGGGTTAAGCGGGTTCAAGCACCAGACAGCCGAAAACTAACCGCAGGCATCTCCTCCGTCGTCTTCCCATCTCCCTCGTCCAACCCAGGTCAAGCCGCACCGCTTTGTATGCTTGTGTGTGTGTGTGTGTGTGTGTGTGGGTGGGTGCCCTTTTGGTTTTACCTACATTCGGGGATTGTGGCGTTATTTAATAGCCAACACTCTTTGTTCCGCTCTATTCATGGCCTCTTTGTCCCATTCTATGTATGGCCCTTCTTTTTGTTGTGGCTGGATTTACGAAGGCGCGTAACGGTAAAACGGTAACACGGTATCACGTTGCGGTCCAAGCCCGCGTTAAACGTACCGGTCCGCGAATGTCGAATAGCGGTAAACGTTTAACAGTCAACGATAAGCGGTCAGCGGAATAACGAACTAAAACAAACAGAAAGCACGCCAACGACGAGGATGAAGGATGATGACACCGCCGGCGACAAGAACTAATGTTAGAGAGTGCGAGAGCCCGCGGGAGAGCGTGTCAGCCGCGTGTTTCAATGTTTACCGTCAGGCTGCCGTGCGCCGCGTGCTTCGCATGGGAAGTGTTCCGGTGCTTTGGGTTCCGTTCCGTTATCCGCGCGCGCCACACGACGATTCGTCCTTGCCCGAAAATGTTGGAACACATTGAAGCATTGAAGAAAGCTCACCATTGTGGCGCGAATTTGAGCCTGTGCTCTCTTTGGCCCACTCTTGGCTTGGCTCGTTCCGTTTAACATGATACGCTTAAAATGAGTGCGATGCTTAGTTGGAATTTGGTACATGAGTAACATTCTCTCCCTTCTCCCATCCCCCCAATCCAATCCAAACCAACCCAACCCAATACCCCACAATGTGAGTCGAGTCGGATGGGATTGAGTGGAAACTCGGTAACATATTTTATTGAGCGCAAACTCTCTTTCACTCTTTCACTCTGGTACGCACTCTTCATTCGATAGCTCTCCATTTGTTGTTGGCTTCATTAGGAGGACCACAGCAGTCTACGGCTGAGTCTCACGGTTCGCCGTCTCCTGGAAGAACAGCTCCAGCAACTCGCTTTTGAGTAGCTGATCGCCCTCCAGCCGCTCGCTTCCCTTCCAGAGCAATACACTGGGTATGGAGGTGAGGGAGAACGGCGGTTTCCGGAAACTATTCTTGTCGGAGCGATCCATCCAGGCATCCCGATTGCCCACGTCCACCACTAGGACAAGGGCGTCCCGAGTGTATTGCCGGAATGCCGTCATAATGCCCTCCTCAGCTAGCAAAGGGGAGGAACAACAAAGAAGAGTAAGCAATGAAAATGGGTGCACCATCTTGTTTCATACCCGTCACACAGTCCGGACACCAGCTCTTCCCCTTGCTGTCCTTCTCGCCGAAGAAGTACAAATATATGGGGCTCGTCCTGGCTTTGTGCATGCCAAGCATGTTCTGCAGCTCCTGGAAGCCGCGCACCGGCACATATTCCGTCATGGTTTCCTTGTGTGTTCTGGCGCGTGATTACAATACGGGGGAATGTGCTTTTGAGGCGGCGCACCGGCTAATCTAAAAGTGTCGATGCGATAGCGGATAAGTTTAATTGCAGTGGATTGTTTTATTGTTTTTAGTTCCCCCTGCCCCTCGCCGTATTGTTAAGATCAGTGTGGCCGCGGATTTATGGATAAAATATACCCATCTTACCCCCCCAGTAATATACCTTACCTTCAAAATATAGCGAAAAATATACAACTTAAGCCGATGAAGATAAACAAATTCGCAAAAAACAATTGTTCGGTATTGAGTGCCTACTGCCTGCCGTACAGTGTGTAGAGTGCTGTTAAACGCGCACGTCAGCTGTTTCGGTAAATATAAGAATATGACACTTACTTTTTAGATTTTGAAGTTACTGTATTAGATCGCATGCTGAATGACTACTTAATCATGTTCATGTTTAAACATCTAAACACTAAAATATTTCACGATTAAAAATGAATCCAGTCGTTATAATAATTGGTAACAGTCATACTGGTATAACCATAACAGAAAGAATCGCCAGTAAACTGTACAGAGATGTGTGTCGTAGCAGTCTGCTGCTGACAGTCCACATATTTTAGTATTTTATATGCATGCATCGAATACATACATCGAATGCATAGAATTCATGGAATAAACTTTTAGAAATTTTGAAATTCATATTTATTTAGGAGATTGATTTCCTGAACGCTATTTCCTGCAGAACGGTCACCACAAAAAGTGCTTAAAATGCGCAATCAAACGCCATCTACCTTAACAGACAGCTGCTGTTCGACATTCTAGTGTGCTGTTAGACGCAGTCAGCATAAAAATAAGGAGCCGACATATTTAAACAATTTATTGTACGTGCATTTCAAAGCCCGACCGTCAATTAGGGGCGAAAAAGAGACTAAGGAGAGCGATGTCAAAGATGCCGAGAGCCAGACATGTAAGACCCTCGAATTAAGAACTAATTCACGCCATTGCCCAATGCCCTTTTCGCTCCGCTCCCAACAGAAGAACATTGTATGGAATCCACGTCAAGTGACGCAGCTCCTGACACTCTTCAAGCGGCACCCAAATCTCTACGATATGAAGGACCCTTATTACGACGATCAGGGACGACGGTCTTTCGCCTTGGCCAAGATTCTCCTGGCCCTGCGCCGCACGTTGCCGCAGCTGTCGGAAGAAGATGTTGTGAACAAATTTGGCAGCTTACGGGGCAAGTACGTGTCCTTGACCCAGCAGCTCCACAAGCCGGGCCTTCGCGTGCCCTATTGGTACCCCTTCATGGAGTTCTACCGGCCGCAGCTAGGGAGCTTGAGCCCGCCGGAGAGCCTGCAAGTATCACCGGTCAGCGTGGCCAAGCGGCACAAATCCATCAATGTCGAGAATCTATCTATCGACCTGGACGCGAACCTGATGTACGATTTAAGTGACGGAATGACAGGTGCTCCTGCTCGTGCTGGTGCTGGTGCAGCAGACAATCGGTCCGCTTCCGATGATAGTAGCGAGAATGGGGAGTCTGATGCCAGCAAACTGGATCCGCATCACGGCCGCTCGCCTGCCCAGGCTATTCTGGACACGGCCACAACTATGCTGGGACGCTTGGCCGATCGTGTCAGCTACGCCGCCGACGTGGAGGCCTTTGGCGAGATGGTGAAGGCTGAGATGCAGTCCCTGCAGCCCCAAAGCCGTCGCCATATGCGCAACAAGATCATGGCGGTCATCATCAACGAGGGGAAATGTTTAGAATATCTGTAGCTTACTGGCACATACTCGTTAATATTTTAAGTTTAGATTTAGACGTCAGTTAAATCACGAGAAATACAAGAAATGCAACTATTCGGTTTGTTTCTCTTGACCAGCGTTGATGGAACGTTGTTTCTGCTGTGTCAGGCCTTGCCCTGACCCAAATGGTAGCGTCCAAACTTGAACTTCACTGGAGCTGTCCCAGCAAGGTTGCGCCCTGGGTCGACGAGAGCCAACAAAGAAAACTTCAAAACTGCAACTTCAGGTGAAAAATCGTTTATAAAATGCGAGTACGGACTGGTTAACGCAATTAGTAGATTAACCTGATCAAAATGGGTAAGTCGCGACGACCAGGGCACTGGCACTCTGCGGAACCTGAACCTTCTCACAGACTGATCCGTTCCCAGCCTGCCATAAGATGTCCTTCCACTCGATGCTGCTGCTGCTGATTCTGCTGGCGGGGTACTTGGAGGCCTCCAAGATCGCCTACAAGAAGCCGCTCTACGGCAAGGGAAACTACATTAGGGACAAGCGCCTAAGGAGCAAGCCCAACGCAATCGCAATCCCTACCACAACCGCAGCACCAACCACTGAAGCGCCGCCAGCTTCGCCAGCTACCGTGGAGTTCATTATTGTGACCACACCGAGGCCAGAGTTCAACAGCACCACCGAATCTGACACCAGCACCACAGAAGCCTTCAGCACCAACAGCCAAGACTGTGGCAGCACCACCACAGCCGCAACGCCTGCAATTCCAGCCACAACAGCGTCGGCGTCAGCCACGACGACATCTTCCAACAGTTTGGACAACACATTGCCATCACCACCGACGCCAGCACCAGCAGCGGTAGCAGCTTCCAACCCGGATAACCATCCAGTGCCGTGCACATGCGGCGTATTCCTCTCCTCGCAGATGAACAATGGGCTGCAGGAGGCGCCGCTCATCCATCAGGAACTCGATCGCATGTTCCCGTGCAATGTGATCGGACGAAAGCAGTGCCAAACCAAATGCCTGGAAGCGGTAAGACAAAATCAGTATGCAACATTTTAATCGAAACAGAACGAATCTAACCCACCCACCCACACACCTACACCCACTCAGATCGTCCAGCACCTGCCCAACTCGGCCAGCATTGTGTGCTCTGCACTCGGCCATGACTGCCACAAGGAGCGGGCCTATTTGTTCATCAAGAATTGCCACAATCAGTGGGTCAACACCAATCTGCAGGCGGGCAGGGAGTACTGCTGCAAGGCAGGAGTGCCCTATCGCTGCCCATTGATGGGCTAACTGCTTGGATTCCTCTTCTGTGGCCCATCTTCTGTGAGCTCAATAAATTCTTTGATATATTAGACACATAATGATCGAATTTCGGGTGGGACTGGCTGGGGGCTTAACATAGTAACTACCGATTTGATCCGAGGATCGGAATAAGCTCAGATGTTGAGCGTATTTCGAGTAAGTATTGGATTACGGAATTAATGCTGTTGCAAAGGTTTTAGATCGTCCCTAAAATATGTATCACACCCTATATGACTTTGGTGGACTTTGTTTTTAAGGGTTTCCTTTTGAAGTTGGACTTAAGGAATGCCTGGAAAAGCCACAAAAGTCGCTCTTTTGTGAGAGTGTTGAAGATGCAGCTAAAAGCTGAGATTGAGCTTTGATTGAGGTTTTTATACAATATTTTATATTAAAAGTAAACTACGATATGTTCTTTTCTGAGAAATACATATATAAATGGATTAATATATTAAACAATATAGCCGGAAATATGCTAGAATGACAGCACTGTTGAGCTCAATGCACAGCCGCCGAGTGCTGCCGTATAAGCTAATTTAAGGCTAGATTTGGCATTTTTAAAAGTGGCATAGATAATAAAACAGCAAGGTAAAACAGTAACAGTACAGCTAATGTTAACCACTCTGTCGCGCAGCATAACGAGGTAAATCTAACGCGTTTAATTTTTAGATATACCAAATTGCAAGGTGTGTGACATAGAGAGGGAACACAATCGAAGGAACTAAAGTAGTCCGCCTTCATTCACAGAATACAAAAGAAAGAAGGGACGCATTAAAAACATTATTAAATTTTACTCAGCATTAGTCGAATGTTAAAATACATAAATGCCAAATTAAACTAAATACAAATTTAATCAAATTTAAGCCCTCGGCCAGGTAATGCACTAAAAAATACCACAGAGACCTTACAGAGTTGCTCAATAAAAATATTTGTACATAGTGTTAGTATGTATAAACAAATATATTTATTTAGTCATTGCATATTTGACTTTAATGTCTAATTGTTCATAAACTGTCCCATAAATGCTTAGTTCTTACTACGCCTGCAAACAAACACCAAATTGGTGAATTGGTATTTTTTTTTTTTTTTTTGGTTCTAACAGTGTGGCCATTGCACGTCGCACAGCTGACAGCAAACAGAAACAAGGTCTACTCACAATTAATTAAGTTTTCGTCGGTCGGGGTCAAGTATCAAGGAATAGTTTCTATAAAAATACCAGCAGCAGGTGAGTGCTAGACGCGATAACCGTATGGATAATATAATAATGAATATACACTGTGCAGCTGTTTAGGAAAAATGGTGTGTCTACCGTGCTTTATCATTCCACTGCTGCTCTACATTTGGCACAAGTTCGTGCAGCCCATTCTGCTGCGCTACTGGAATCCGTGGGAGAAGAAGGACGCCCAGGGGAATGTGATCAAGGCGGGGCCGGACTTCCCGTTCGAGTGCAAGGGCGGCGTCTGCCCATATGTGCCCGGTGGCAAGAAGACGACAATCGACGACAACGAAAAGTCACATCCACAGACGGCCAGGACACTACAATTACAAGCAGCAGCAGCAGCACCACCACCACCACTACAACCACCACTGTGTCTTCTGAACCAAGCTTGGAGGAAACCAAGAAGTTAATCTAGTCTAAATTTCACATGTTTTTTTTTCTCGCTTGTACAATAAGTCTTGACACAACGCACACAGTTCACAGTCACAGTCAAACCATGGGGTCGCGTCCCCCGCTGTGTGAGTGGTGGTGGCGGCGTCTGGTGGTGTACCGGGGGACGCGTTATCTAAAGAGCAGCAAACAATTACGCTTAAAACAAAAATGTTAACTTTAATGTACTATAATACACCACCCAAATCAATCACCCAAACTGAGTACGAGTTCTTTCTGGAGTGGGTGTGGGGTGACTGGGTCGAAGGTCGCCCCCACTCTGCTACATCTGCTATATTTATGGGTTTATTTGCTAGCTTTAATCCAGACCATGGGTCACACACTTTGGGAAACACTGTTGGCCTAGAGCAAGAGTCTAGCTTGCCTTACTTAATCGATGGCTAATAGTACGATGGCCCAACTGAAGAGCAGTAGAAGACCAGACCTCACCTCACTTAATCACTTTGGGAGATTATTTGAACTATTGATACTCTTACACAGGGGATCAGGGCTTCCAATCTTGTTCTTTAATTTGAGCTTATGTTGTATTTTCCATGCGATTGGCAGTAGGAAGAGCTGCGCCCAAAAAAAAGCTGAGCGTTCAGCGGGTGTAGCATGGGACAGGTAGGTGGACAGATAAGGGAGAGCATTGATACAGACTTGGAACCGCTTCTGTAGAAAATATTTGTGTAAGACACTAAGACACTGTGTGACTAAACATAATTTTTAAAAAGTTATACAAAGATTTCCTGGCGGAGATCTACCTATGTACATATGTATGTATATAGTATCTACCTCCTTACGACCATATGCCACAGAGAAATTATCGTGGCCTGACGACAGCGATGACTGCTGCTTGAACGGATATTGCGACATGTGAGTGGAGTCCAGAGGACTGCAGCTTTGTTGTTGCTGTTGTTGTTGTCTAACCAGCGATGTGGCGAAATATGTAAATATATGTATGTATGTTGTGCATGGATTCTTACTTTAGGACGTTGATGTACAATGACTGCACCATCAAGTGGCCCATGCGACACCAAGCCGAAGCCTGTTACGCGCGGATCCCTGGCAGATACGCAGCCCTCCTACCGCCCAACCGACCGAGGGGCGCTGCCGCATGACGCGCGACACGTGTACCGAAACCGATCGCGAACATACAGAAAAGATAGGTGTTAGACTAATATTCGAGGAAAAATTAGGGCTAAACACAATGCTAAAAATGCAAAGTTACAAAAGAATATTACTAATTACGGGCAAGGTATGTTAGTATTAGTGATTTAAGTAGCGGAAGTGATTTAGTGGTGGATATTATATGGTAGAACGAATTATAATCCGAGCATAAGATCCGAAACGGTTCATGCAAGGAATAATGCGATCCACACAGTGGAAGGTACAAAGGAATCAAATTTCTAGAGGATCTAATAGGAATCGTGAAGTTTATGCTGTCGATGTCACCCCTGATCAAGTTGTGCATGCAATTCACACCAATCATTTTTCTACGATTATGTAAGCATGGAAGATCTATTAAGAAGGCAGTCTCACACCTTCACCCCAGTTGAGGCCACGCAGAGCAAAAAGTAAAAAGTTTTTCTGGACTGATTCTATACGGTCTTGGTGTACTTTGTACTTAGGGCACCATACACACGAGCCGTACTCTAAAATCGGACGAACAAGCGAAATATAGAGAGTCTTCGTTATATAGGGGTCGTCAAATTCCTTTGACCACCTCTTTATAAACCCAAAGCACTCCCATGGCTTTATTTACCATGCTAGAAATATGTTCAGACAATTTTAATTTGGGGTTTAGTTTAACCAATGTAATTCTCTCAAGAGAACCACCGCAGAGGGTGTAAGGAGCCAACAAGGGGCTGGAGCGATGAAATGTCATTACATTACATTACACTTCGAGGCATTCAGGTCTAACATATTTGCACAACACCATGACTGAAAGTTATTGAGATCGGATTGCAAGCGAGAGTGAAATGAAATGTCCTTTTACTGGACACAGAGTTTAACGTCATCCGCATACATGAGTACTCGCGAGTTTGTTAATACTGAAGGCAGGTCATTAATGAAGAGTGTGAAAAGTAGGGAGCCAAGATGGCTGCCCTGTGGTACTCCAGAACTTTTCAGAACCTGAACAGGTGAAGACAAGGAGTTTTTGAAGAGGACTCTTTAAGACGTAGAGCAAAGGTAGCAATCCATTTCAAAAGATTGGGCGGAAACCCTAAAATGTCAGAGTGGAATGCTTTACTGAAATCGGTGTAAATGACATCCGTCTGCATGTTACCATGGAAGCCTTTAATAATAAAAGAGGTAAACTCTAGTAAATTTGTAGTTGTTGATCGTCGCCTTATAAATCCGTGCTGAACTGAAGATGTAAGTGATTTGCAGTGATGTTGCAAGTGCGGGGTTAAAATTTTCTCAAACATTTTAGGAATAGCGGAAAAGATTGATGTACATCTTTAATTCATTGCGTCAGACTTACTACCTTTCTTATGGAGAGGAATACTAATCGATTCCTTCCAGATCGGAGGGAAACATGAGGAGTTAAGGGGTCCACACAGAGCGTCGGCGCAGTACATGATTACACAGCCGGGGACTCCGTCAGGACCTGGTGAGAACACCGGCTTAACTAGTCGAAGATCCCGAAGCAGTGAGCTTTCAATTAACAAAGGGCTGAAAATGCCGTTCGATCTTGGTAAACTGTATGGATACGACTGACCAGAGTAGCTTTCATGGGAATAGGTTGTTTGGAAAAATTGTGCAAAAAGATCGGCAATGGCCTGATCATTGTTTGCCGACGAATTATGAAATGATAGCGAGGATGGAAGTGCGGACGTTTTACGCTTGCTGTTTACGAAGCTGCAAAACTGTTTAGGGTAAGAGATCTAAAAGAGATGTGTGATAATGGAAACCCATTTGTTGATATTACTTGAAAATGTTAGCCTAGACTAGACGATAGACCCACATTGCAGCTTTTGATGGAGAGTCCCTCTATGCACCAGTATCTTGAGTAAAAAAATCATGTATGCATATATGTACATATGTATTCAAATTTTTTAAGGAATTTTAAAGATTCACATTTTAAAAATTTTATATAGGCAAAACTGAAATTTTGGAATTACCTTAAAAATAAACCATATCAGACAAATAATTTCTGCACGTTAATTTATGATTTAGCATAATAAATAGGCTAGTAAATTAAATAAATACCAAAATTTTTGATAATTCTAAAATTTGTTATACAAAAAAAACCAAATTTTAAATTTCCTGAAAAATAACCATGTCCGACGCCCAGTTACTGTTTGCACATAAATTCTTTATAATTCTCGGTCTATCAAAGGGTTTTTGTATACCCGTACACGAAAAGTAAAAGGGTATATTGTATTTATGCTGAAAGTGCATGTGTGTAATGCAGAGAAGGAAACGTTTCCGACATATTTTATTGATCAGCACTTTTCCCAGTCAACAAACAAAATTAACGCTAAGTAACACAAATCCATATTAGAGAGTGCTACTTTTACATTATACTAAAGAAATAATTCCATTAAGTTGGGTATTTCAGCAATAGAACGACCCAAAGCCCACATCGACGTGGCTGACTAACTTGGTTAAGGACCAAAAAGGACGTATTAAAGTGGTCTAGACAGTCTCCCGACTTAAATCCATTCAAAACCTTGTGGGGAGATTTATAAAACGAATTAAGCTAAGTTTTCATTTCAAAATAAGAAAAAACTATGGAAGGTCGTCCAAAAATTGTGGTACGAGACACAGACAGAAACCGGCCAGACGCCTTTTTAAAATATACCAAACAAAATTAAAAAGCTGAGCAAGAAAAGGTTAAACACATTAGATATTAACTAGCAAACACTAATTAAGCAACAAAAAAATTTAATAATCTGTTAACAGATTTGTTTCATAAAAATACTGAAAGTGTACCTATTATTTTGATCAGCAAAATATTGACTTTGAAGCAAAAACTGAAATATTTTCTGTTATATCATTATCCCATACTGAAATCAAGTTTATTTTATGGAAAACAAATACTCAATGAATAAGTGGGAACAAATTTGAAGTTTTAAATATTGAACAGAAAAGTTTTATGTTAGTTTAAAGCTGAAGTAGATGGGTGTACCTATTATTATGATCAGGTGTGTACATAGCCATGTCTGTGTCTGTCTTGTTTCTCGCTTAGTAATTAAAGACTATAAAAGCTAGAGCCACCAAAGTTTATTTTCAGACTAATGTGTTATCTTTATCTTATGTCCATAAATAATTCACAGTTAACATAGGATTATATATGAAGCCGCCTTTATCTATGCATTTCCAATGTCCCCCAACTCGCTCCAAGACACACAAAAATAAATCTATTTAACTTGCTAATTATCTTTCCGTCTATAAAATAGAAATAAAGTCGACACAACAAATAAAAAAGAATGGTTTGTTTTTAAAATAATTATTTAATATTTATTATTTATGTCAAAAAAAGTTGCATTTCTGTTTGTTGTTTTGCTGTTTAAGTTAGGAAAACAAATAATTTTACAATTTACACATTAAAAACTTACAAAAAAATATAGCGATGAAAAGAAGAATGATTAAAACTCAACTAAAAAAATTGTGAAAATAAAAACGAACAAGAAAATCGTTGTGATTTTTTGTTGTTGTTTTTGTTTGCTTTTGTTTCAGTTTTAGTGTCTAATTTCCCCTTTGCATATTTTTTGAAAATATCTATCCATCTTTCCATCTATCCAACTTAGATTTTAGGGGGAGGGGTCGGGGTCGGGGTGTGGAATATAGGCGGCTGGGGCGGACTTATATATATAGAAAACTTGGCTGGTTAAGGTCTTTTCTTTTAATTTTCTTTCCTATTCGTTTTTGTCTTTTTGTTTTTGTATCTTTTTTTTGTGTTGTGATTTTGTTTGTTTTTTTGTTGTTGTTGTTGTTGTCTTGTCTTTTATGGTGATTTTGTGGAATTGTTTTTGCAAATCTCTTGCCTTCATTTGTTTCTCTGTCCAACTTAATTCAAACAGTTATGAGAATCTTTTTACAGTTTAGCTTAGTTAATATGTAATAATACATAATAATCATATTCATATTAATAGTCATAATAATAATAATAAAAAAAAAAAAAAACGTCAAAAAAAAAAAAAAAAAAAAAATGGGGGTTTTCGATGCAGGTTTATAGCTAACAATTTTGTTTATATAAGCACTTTAGTTTCGAAACCTATAGAATACCGATACATAGACACACACACATAGATATGTATGTATGCATGTAAATATATCGGCTAGGCGATCGTTAATTGTAGAATTCGTTAAAAACTTAATAATTAAACGTAGCCTAGACTTAGGCCTAGTGATATATATATTTATATATTAATATATATCCGTATGTCTGTATGTGTGTGGGTGTATGGGGTGTAGGGACGTGGGGAGGGGGAAAGGAGAAGGTGGCTCTTATATGCTATAGCTAAATATATCTGAACAGAATCGAATGCCAAATTAACACTTGTGCTCAGAATTTTTGCTAGTTTAAGGTTTTCGGTTTTTTGTCTTTTGTTTTTTGTTTGTTTGTTACTGGAAGCGACGACGATGACGTTACGACAAATCAAATGCGCCACAAAACGACCTCTTAGTCTAGATAGTTATGTATCCTAGATGGGTAAAAGATATCTACATATATATGGGTAGATACTTGTATATATATATATATATATATATTTTTATATATATATGCGATCTAGATCATTCGATTTCAACGCGCACTGTACAACAATCATTAAAAAATAATTTAAATTATTACAAATTATTACGTTTCCATTACTCTCTCTTTCTCTCTCGTTGTTTCTACTTTTATCGCTGTGTTTTTTTTTATGTTAAAACTTAGACCCTAAACAGACATTAAAAAAAAAAAAAGAGCGCTTCAAAAAAAAAAAAAGGGATATAATTGTGTAGCTTTTGCATATAGAACGTAGTCCCACAGGTGACTCTTTAAGAGTCGCATGCACCATCGTTCGGTCCGTCGTTCCAGCTGTGTGTGTGTGTGTAGATCCGCAGAGCTCGTCTATGGTCAAATGTAGATGGCCTCGGATCCCTTGTTGGCCTGATGGCCGCCCGAGATGTACAGATTGTTGGCCGCCGGCGATTGCACGCCCTCGGACCAGTCCGAATTCGATCGGGGCGACGACGAGGACCAGTGTCCGGGCGACTCCGGCGAGGGTGTGGGATAGCTGTCCAATGTCTGGACGAGATGCTGCGGCGTGTGTCCGCCCGAATGCTGACTGGGCGGTGTTAGGTACTGATAGAAGGCCTGATTGTGCTGCGATGACGGCGATAGCATGTTGGTCGATGGCGATGATCCGGACATTGAACTTTGTATTGAAGGCGGATTCATTTGACCCGAGTGAAATGAGTCTGCAAAATGGAAGCAATTGGATGATTATTTCTCTGTCTGCTTGCGTTCTTGCTCTGTTACACTTACCCGGAGATCCACAAAATCCATTCAAGTCCAAACCTGCTGAACCGAATTCCAGGCCTCCAATCTGCTGCTGCTGCTGCTGTTGTTGCTGCTGCTGTTGCTGCTGCAGATGTTGCTGCTGCTGCTGTTGCTGCTGCTGCTGTTGTTGCTGCTGCTGCTGTTGCTGCTGCTGCTGCTGTGGGGATAGCGTCTGCATTATTGCACTGCCCTTGGATGATTGGGGCGGGGCCAGCATAATGCCCATATCGCTGCCCGTGGGCGAGATGATGCCCAGACTAACTGGGGAGCTCTGTGGCCCACCCTGGCCGCCGCCCAGCAAGCTGTTCAGATTGCTGCCACCAAATTGCTTCTGCTGTGTGGCATGCCGCATCGCCTGTATGTGCGTCGGGGATGTGGGCAAACTAGGACGTGATTTTGCTGGCGATGGAGAGCCTACAGTAACAGAGAGAAGTAAAAACTGCGATTAGCAAATGGATACCAAATGGAAAGGACTCCAAAGGACTCACCCAGATAGGCGTGGGGGGACAGGGCCAGACTGCTCTGCACCGAGTGCGGCGGCGACTGATTCGAATAGGGTGGACTGAGTCCCTGCTCATGGCTGTTGCCGGCACCCGTCAGACCACCAACGAGGCCGCACATTGCAGTTCCATTGCGATTGCCCCCGATGATCCCATTCCCATTGCCATTGCCATTCATTCCGAGTCCCTGGCCGTTGAGCAGCTCCTGCTGAAATGGCGAGCCCATCGAGTAGCCATAATTATCCAGCTTGATCATGTCCAGGCCATTGCCCGGTGGCAGTGATTGCAGGGATTGTGCATTCTATAGAATAAAGGAAAAACAATTCAAAATTAGATACTGTGGGCATCCTCCTGCGGGAGCTGGCACTTACCTTGATGCAATCCTCATAGCTCGGCGGCTGTTTGGCCCCATTGGGTCCGCTGGGCTGTGGCGCGGCCATGGCATTCGAGTACATCGAATTGGTGTCGTAGGGGCTGGGCAGGTTGCCGTTCATTCCGTTCACGCCCACGCCCACACCCAGCGGCGAGGATGCATCCAGCTCCGAGGCCATCACAGCCCCTGCCGCCGACAGCAGGGATGTGGGTGTCGGTTGATTGGGTGCCCCCGCACCTGCTCCCGCACCCGCACCCGTTCCCGCACCGGATCCCGCACCCGTCGTGGATCCGCTCATCAGCTGTACGGGATTGAGGCTCGTCCCATTCATGGCCCCCTTTTTTGAGGCCGCATTTGTCTTTTTTGAGCTCGCCTTCCGCCTGAGACTGCCCGCAGCGTCCAGGCCGTTGTCGGGACTGCTGCCCTCGATCAGCTTCGCCTTCTTGGCGGCCTTCTGCTTGGCCGTTTGGTTGCTCTGCTTGCCAGCGCCGTGGGCGCCATTGCCCGCACCGCCTGCGGATATCACCGTTGGCTGGGTAATCAGCTGCGGCTGTTGGCCCGGCGGCGGTGAGCCGATCATCGCCTGCGGCGTCATGCTGAGCATCTGCGGTGAGCGTGGCACATGCTCGTCCAGCAGTCGGACAATGTCGTGGTGCAGCCGCTCGCTGGCCACGTCCCGGGGCAGTCGGTCCATGTGGTCGGTGATCTCGCGATTGGCAAAGTTGTCCAGCAGCGCCTTGCAGGCCTCGTAGCTGCCCTCGCGGGCGGCCAGGAACAGCGGCGTCTCGTCCTTGTCGTCCTGGGCATCGCGATTGGCATGGTGCATCAGCAGGATGTTCACCGCCTCCGTGTTGTTGACGGCAGCGGCCCAATGCAGGGCCGTCTTGCCCGAGTTATCCGCCGCATTGATGTCCGCATCGGCGGTGATCAGGTCCTCAACCATGCCCTCGATGGCCAGTCGGGCGGCGAGTATCAGGGGCGTGGTGCCGTCATGCATGCGCGCATTCAGATTGGTTGCCCTGTTGCGCAGCAGAATCTGGAAGACGCCCATGGCATCGGCTGCCACAGCGGCATGCAGTGGCGTCCGGCCCGTATTGTCCTGACAGTTGGCATCGGCCCCGGCATCGAGCAGTCGCTTGGCGGCATCCGCCCGGGCATACCGAGCGGCCAGATGCAGCGACGTCTCCCCCGTCTTGTCCATGGTGGCGTCCAGCTGGGCGCCCTGGGCCAGCAGATCGGATATCACCTGAGCGGTGCTGTCGTCATTGTTCTCAATATCCTCGCCGCTGTCCAGGCCGCCGCCGCGAACCGCCACAATCATCAGGGGCGTGAGGCCGCAGGGTCCGCGAGCATCCACATCGTGCTTGCCGCCATCCTGGTGGGCGGGCGGCGTCATAATAGCTCGCACATCGGCCACATCCAGATGGGCCTGCGACCAGACCCTCTGGTCGGCCTCCTCGTAGTCGCTGACCATCGTATGGTCGCTGGCATAGCCCCCATTGTTGCCCAGCCCCACCACAGAGACGGGATCGCTGCGTTGTCGCTTGGGCAGCGGCATATCGGACTCATCGTCCGACCAGTGGCCGCCCGGCTGGCCCACGCCCTGGCTCTGCATGGCCACCTGCTTGTTCAGGTTGCGCATCTCCTGGCCGTGTGGATCGCGACGACGCCGCGACATGACGGCCGCCGGTGCGCGGAAGCCTTCGGGGAACCAGGTGACGCCATGGGCGCGCTTTCGCTGTGTACTCAGCACCATGCCGAAGAAGGCCAGGGCTATGATGACCAGAATGATGCCCGCTATCACGTACTTGACATTCGCCGGCGGCTCGCCGCTGTCATCGTCGCCGGGACTCTGAACGCCGCGCACACTGTGTATGGGGAAGGCATTGATCTGGTGCTTGGCCGCGGTGGCAGCGAGGAACTCGGCCGCCTCTGCCGCATGCTGGAAGCACTCGGTGCACTTGCGATTGTCGATCTCCAGATAGATCTGGATGCCCGTCTTGTAGCCCGGCTGCGTGTACAGGATCTTGTTTTTGCGCCCAAACTCCGTGTCCTCGATCTCGGGCATGCGCACGGTGTCCTTCCAGTTGATGATCATGTCCCGGCCCAGGGAGTCCTTCTTCATGCGCACCGTGGTGCGCAGCATGTGGCTTATGTTGCGCAGAAACTGCGCCTGCAGCGACCTAAACTGTTCGACATCCATCAGCATGACGACGGACATGGCGCCCTCCGCCAGCTGCGGCGACTGCGTCTTGTTCTCGCAGTCCAGCCCGTCCCAGCTGCACTCGGCATTGTTGCAGTAGTAGTCGCAGACGCCGTCCCCGTAGTGCTTCTGGCAGTACGCGTCGTACAGGAAGTTGCAGCTCTTCAGCTTGCGCTCGCAGTCGTGTCCGTCGAAGTGGCAGGCCACATTGTTGCATTCCTCGTTGCACTTGCCGTTCTTGAAGACGTTCCAGCACTCGGGACCGGTGCAGTTGGCCCACGGATTGATGCCCAGCGAGCAGTCGTTGCCGTCGAAGTTGCACGCATAGCTGTTGCACTCGGCATCGCAGACGCCGTTGCCCTGCTTCTCCGTGCAGCCACGCTGGCGACACATGGCCCGCTGCTGCTCGAGATCGACGGCATAGCGATCGAGGCCGCTGCTGGAGCTGCCGGAGCCGCCCCAGCCCGGATAGCTTGGATCGTACACGTGGCAGCGCTTGCCCTTCCAACGGCTGGGGCAGAGGCAGTCGTAGTCGCCGAGCAGATTGTCGCAGGCGGCACCCTGCTGGCAAGGATTCGGCTGGCACTCGTCCAGCGTGTCCACCTCGCAGTGCTCGCCGGTGGTGCCGCGCGGGCACTCGCAGCGATAGCCAAAGCCGTCGTCGGCCACCACACAGTTGCCGACGAGGCAGGGATTCGAGTCGCAGTCCTGGCCACTCAGCTCACAGTTCTTGCCGTAGAAGCCGTTGTTGCAGATGCAGTGGTGGCCGCTCTGCCGTATGTTGCAGTTGCCGCCATTCTGGCAGGGACTGTGCGCACAGAAGTCCACCTTGTGCTCGCAGTGGCGCCCCATGTGGCCCGGCCGGCAGTTGCAGTGATAGTTGTTCACCAGCTGGACGCAGTCGAGGGTGCCGGCGTTGGAGCAGGGATTGCTGAGGCACTCGTTGATGTCGCCCTCGCAGCGGGCGCCCACAAATCCAGGCGGACAGACGCACTCGAAGCCACCGACGCGATCGATGCAGCTGCCATTGTTGTGGCAGGCGCCGGGCACACAGTCCTCCTGATTGATCTCACAGATGATGCCCAGTGTGCCGGGCGGACAGCTGCAGCTAAAGTCCTTGACCAGGTCGTGGCAAGTGCCGCCATTCTGGCAGGGATTCGGCGCACAATCGTCGATATTCAGTTCGCAGTTCTGTCCCTGGAAGCCCTGCCTACAGTTGCACTCGTAGGCTCCAATGAGGTCGCGGCACGTGCCCCCGTTCTGGCAGGGCTGGGAGGCACACTCGTCGATCTCCTGCTGGCAGTAGCTGCCGGCATAGCCCTGGGAGCAGTAGCACACGTGACTATTGCCATGATCCTTGCACGTTCCGTTGTTGCACAGCTGCCGCAGGCTGAGGCCCTTGCGATCGGCGGCGTCCTGGCAGGAGATGGTCTGCACGTCGCACAGCTTGCCCGTCCAGCCGGAGGAGCACTTGCAGCTGAACTGGTGCTTCATCTGGCTGCAGGTCGCTCCGTTCTCGCAGGGCGACTGTCCACACCAGTCCACATAGTCGCCGCACTGCTTGCCCGTGTAGCCGCTGGGACAGTGGCAGGTGTACTCGTCCCGCTGCTCGTGGCACGTCGCGCCGTTCAGGCAGGGCGAGGAGTCGCACTTGTTCAGCTTGTACTGGCAGTTGGCACCCGAGAAGCCCGACAGGCAGCTGCAGTTGTAGCCGTTGATGCCATCGATGCAGCTGCCGCCGTTCAGGCAGGAGCTGTCCGTGCAGTCCTCGTCGTTGGTCTGGCAGTTGATGCCGCTGAAGCCCAGCGGACAGGTGCACGTGTAGCTGTTCACATACTGGCTGCACGTCGCTCCGTTCTGGCAGGGCTGGCTCAGGCACTCGTTGATGTCCGTCTCGCAGTGCTTGCCATCGAATCCGTCCACGCACAGGCAGCTGTAGTCCCCGATGCCGTCCAGGCAGGTTCCTCCGTTCTGGCAGGGGAACGAGGCGCAGTCGTCCGTGTTGATGGCACAGTCGCGTCCCTCGTAGCCCTTGGTACAGAGACACTTGTAGGAGCCGGGCACGTTCAGGCAGCTGGCACCGTTCCGGCAGGGCGAGCTGAGTGCGCACTCGTCAATGTCCTCGTCACAGTAGCGGCCCGTGTAGCCGAGCTTGCAGGTGCAGGAGAAGTCCAGGAAGTTGGAGCTGGGCGTGCACTTGGCCTCGTTGCGGCACCGATTGCTGGCGCAGGGGTCCAGCTTGCTCTCGCAGTCGCGGCCCGTGAAGGGCACACGGCAGACGCACTTGTAGCCGTTGACCTTGTCGATGCAGGTGCCGCCATTGCCGCAAGGATTTGTCACACAGTCGTCGATGTTCGTCTCGCACTTCTGGCCGGTGTAGCCGGGCATGCACTGGCAGGCAAAGGCGTTGAGCTTGTCGTAGCAGGTGCCGCCGTGCTGGCACGGATTGCTGCTGCACTCGTCGATGTCCGTCTCGCAGCGCTTGCCGTTGTAGCCCGGCGGGCAGTGGCAGATGTACTCGTTGATGCCGTCCTCGCAGCGAGCCCCGTTCACGCACGGATTCGAGGCGCACTCGTCCACATCGCTGAGGCAGTGGGCGTCGTAGAAGCCGCGCGGGCACTCGCACTTGTAGCCATTAACCTGGTCGATGCAGACACCGTTATTGGCGCACGGACTGCTGATGCACTCGTCCACATTTTTCTCGCAGTGCTGGCCCGTGAAGCCGGGAACACACTGGCAGCTGTACGAGTTGATGCCGTCGATGCAGGTGGCTCCGTTGTTGCACGGATTGCTGTGGCACTCGTTCACATTGATCTCGCAGTTCTTGCCGCTCGTACCGGGCTGGCAGTGGCAGACGTAGCTGCCCACGCGGTCCTGGCAATGGCCGTCGAACTGGCACGGATTCGATTCGCACTCGTTGATCTGCTTCTGGCAGATGTAGCCCGTGTAGCCAGGATCGCAGAGGCACGTGAAGCTGTTGTTGCCATCGATGCACTTGCCGCGGTGGCACGGATTCGAGTCGCAGTCGTTGATGTTGATCTCGCAGCTGGTGCCCGTGTAGCCGGGCGGACACTCGCAGCTGTAGCCGGCTATGGAGTCGTGGCAGATGCCCCGGTTCCGGCACGGCTGCGACTGGCAGTCGTCGATGTTGATCTGGCAGCGGGCGCCCGTAAAGCCGAGCGCGCAACTGCACGTGAAGTCGTTGATCTTGTCGTGGCAGGTTCCGTCGTTCAGGCAGGGACTGGACTGGCACTCGTCAATGTCGATCTCGCACTGGGTGCCCGTGAAGCCCGGCATGCAGACGCACCGGAAGGTGCCCGGATCGTCCAGACAGCTGCCCTCGTTCTGGCACGGATGCGACTCGCACTCGTTGATGTTCGTCTCGCAGCGGGGTCCCGTGAAGCCTTGCGAGCAGTTGCAGCGATAGCTTCCCGGCGTGTTCACGCAGATGCCGTTGTGTTCGCATGGCGAGCCCTGGTCACACTCGTCAATGTCCTCGGAGCAGTCGACGCCCTTGTAGCCGGTGGCACAGGAGCAGGCGTACGATCCATTGATCGGCGAGGTGTCACAGATGGCGTCCGCGTGGCAGGGATTCGAGGTGCAGGCATCGTCCAGGTGGCACAGCAGCCCCGTCTTGCCCTTGGTGCACTGGCAGTAGAAGCTGCCAACGCCATCGATGCATGTGGCACCGTAAAAGCATGCCGCCTGCACACAGTCGTCGATGTTCTCGCTGCAGTCCGAGCCGGCCCAGCCGTTCACGCAGATGCAGCTGTACGATCCGTGGGTGTTTGTGCAGGTGGCTCCGTTCTGGCACACGGCCGGACGCAGTGCGCACTCGTCCACATCGTCCTCGCAGTAGCGGCCCGTGAAGTTCGGCGGACAGCTGCATCGATAGTCGTTGATACCGTCGATACAGGTCGCCCCATTCTGGCACATATTCCCCGAGCAGTCGTCGATATTCTGGTCGCAGTTCTTACCATCAAAGCCTGTTCAAACATGGAAAGAGAATAAAGAGCAAGAATTAGCAAACGTTAGCGATCGTTTTTAATAGATTTAACTAAAATATATATAATACTTTATATTAGTAGAATTGATTGATTAATTCAAGGGACAAATCACGTGTAATTCAACGAGAATGGAACGCCAGCTTTTGGGATTATAATACAACTTAAAAATTCTTTAATTTATTTTTGAATGACCCTTTATAAAGTTAATACCGAGATTAATCCTCACTATTGATTGATTTAAGTAAAAGTACTATTCATACATATTTCTGATTATTATAGTATCTCTCTAGAATTGAGATATATATCATATAAATCCACATCCATAACTTTCCCATAATTTCATTTGATATTTCCGTATTGAAGAAATATGCTAGAAATCTGCAGAGCGGGAGATTCAATTTCGAGAATGAAAACGGTCACACTGCCAAGCGTATGTTCTCTTGCCATCTCTTTCTCTCGCTCTGAGTACTTCTCTGCACCCATGGCATATTAATAAGTGGGTAAGGCAGAGGCTGCATATATCCACACGCTCTGTATGTGTTCATGTGTGTGTGTTGTGTGTCCAATGAAGTGCATAAACAGATTTATGGCAACATCATAAAATGCTTCAATAAACGAAAACGTTTAAAGCAACAACAAGAAGCAACAAAAGACGAGGGAATGAAAGAATACAACAGAAAAGGTGGTTGTCAGTGGCGAAGGAGCCGCACAAAGCGCAAAGGCCGCTTAAAAATATCGCCTTGTTGGAGGAATGCTCTGCAGCTGTGATGCACATGTTTTGTTCCAAGCCCCAGAGACAGACAGAGCGAGCGAGCGAGAGAGAGAGAGAGAGCCGGCTTGGCTTGGCTTGCTCACTCACTCACTCTCTCTCTCTCATTCACTCACTCTCTTGAAAGTTACCTGTGCTCGCCGCTCTCGGATCTTGCGTCTCGTTCTCGCTCCCTCCTGTTTAGCCAGCGGCAATGTAGAAAACGGAACAACGAAACAACAACGCTGCGCATGCGAAGCGAATGGGCAAACAAAATATAACGTAAAAAACAGAGACAGAGGAAAGGCAGCCGCCGCCACCGCCGTCGCGGCCGCGGCCGCGCAGAGGCATTCATACATGTGTGTATGCGCTGTATGCTCTATGTGTGCCTGTGTGTGTGTGTGTGTGTGTGTGTGTACAACACGTCTTTAGTTGTTCTTTCCCACGGTCTCATATCTGGCCAGCCCCAACCCGAAGCCAAGCCAAGCCAGCCCAGCCGCAGCCCGAAGCCGACGCGAACGCGGACGCTGGCTGGAAGCCCGGTCAGCGCTATCTTGAATGCGCGCCAAGCAAAATGAGCGTCGGAGCTCTACCCCATTCCACACCAAACCACACTCTCTCCCTCCCGCTCAGCAACCAAAAGAGACAAGAGTGAACGCCATCTACGCGGAACGCGACTCTTTGAATACCCTAGGATCCACTAACGTTTCTATGGCAGGAATATTATAACAAGAATTAATTGATTAATTCTAATAAGTAATAGAATTCTTTTTATTGGGGCATAAGGAAAAGGTATCTAGACTATTCGCTGCCAAACATTTGATCGAAATCATAGTACCTCTCTTGTGTAAAGGGTATACGCGTATACCAATGTTGCTTATGCTGCGCGCGCTTCGGCGGCTTGCTCTTGCTCTCTCTGTCTCGCTCAAGTACGATTGCTCTGCCTCTCTTTCGCACGCTTGCCTGATGCCTGCCCTATCCCGCACCGCACCGCACTCGATCGAGTTTTTGGGCTTCGTTCATTGCGCTTTACTTTGCTTTTGGTTTACTTTACTTTGCTTTGCTTGTGTGTTTGTGTTTGTTTCGAGGAATTAAATCGCACTTTATGTGTGATCTCTCTCCCTCTCTCTCCGTCTCTCTCTCTCTCTGCTCGCTTGGGCCTGCTCTTGTTGCAATGGTTTTTGGGGTAAAATAAAGCTCTCTCTCTCGCCCACAAGCTTTGTTTTTAATGGTTTTTCTTGCTTGGTCGGTTTTAAGTTTGGTTTTTGTTTTTGTCTTTTTTCTTTTAAGTATTTTTTATCGAGTCTACAAAAGGAAGGGCCCACAGCCGAGACACACACAGACACTCACACAAGCACACGGTGGGCGAACACATGCTTGCATGCAAGAGGGAGAGAGAGAGGGAGACTACTGCAACTTGTTGCCTGGAACTTTGGAATGAACACTGGATACCCACGAAGAGTGGCATTTTAAGTGTCCCGTCTCTCTCCGCAGTGAGTGAGTGCCCCTGCAACTCTGTTGGTTTTTAAAAATAAACCAAGGCAGGCGCATCAATTCAGGGATAGTAGGGGATAGGCGCAAAGAAAGAAAGAGTAAGAGCATAGAAGCAACAACAACAACAACATCTGGTACTCCACACACACACACACATGTTTCATATTCGTTTCGCTTTTTTTCTTTCATTTTTTAGCGTGTAAATAAAGTCACAGTAAAAGTCACCCAGTCACTTAGTGACCGCCGCACTTTGAACTCTCAACTCGGGTGGGTACATCATATTCGGATTGCAGATCAGAATCATTTTTTTGATTTCAAAATGCTGCATCTGCAAACCCCAATAACAAACACAGCCATGAATGTCAGAGCGAGATGCAGATAACACAGATAAAGTTGGAGGGGGAAGTAAGGAGACTGTGGAAGGAGAACAGCAGATGACAGCAGAGGCAGGGGTAGATTATAGACACGACTAGAAGAAGTAGGGGAAGGATGGTTCGAGAGAACCATCTGTAGTAATGTGTACGGGGAAAGAAAGCCAGAAGCCAGCATATGATTTTCCTTAAAATTTCCTTAATTGCTCGTTCCCATATTAACTGAAGAAAAATATACCCTGAAGCTGTACTCTTTGAATCCAATGAGAGTCCAAGGTCCTAGAGTTTTTAAATCCCATTGGTTGAATACATCCAACTATCAAGAAGGACATCAAGGATTCCCTCTTCTGCATGGAAAGCTGGCATAGCGGGGATACTAGATATTCAAACCCCCATTGTCCGTTACTTTCTTTGTATGATCTGTGGATAAATACAATTCTGATGCTATAGCTAGCTATGGCTACTGCCATCGGAACAATCGATCTTGTTGCGGCTAGTAAAAATGCTTAGCGGCCTCTGAACCTTCCTTTTCTCTCTTGTTTCTGTGCGGATTTAGTTTGGTCTCTCTCTCCAACTTGTTTCCCAGCCAGTCCACTGAGCTGCCCCCTACCCTCCCCACCCCACCCCTCGCTGACTCTGTTTCTTCTTTCTTTATTTTGCATAATGAGTGCAATTCCCTCCCTCAGATGCCAAACTCTGCCTCCGCCCGAGCTCCAGCTCCATTGCCTCTGCCCCATTGCGGCGTGATGTCCACAGGGCGCTTCGTGTCGTGTCGTGTCTGTTGTAATTCGGTTGGGATTGCTCAACATTAGCCAAAAACAACAAAAACAACAACGACAACAAAACAGTGCAAAAAACAGCCGCAAAAAGGCGTTATAACATTTCCCATCGTAATAAATATTGCAATTTTGGTCACACTTTCACACGATCCCAAAACACTGATCCGATCCGATCCGTTTCGATCCAAAACCGAGCCGATCCCTGGCCCTGCCCTGTACTTTGCGTTTTGTCTCATTAGAATTTTTGATTGGGCGCAATTAAAAGGCCAGACGACATACAGACCCGAACCCGAACCCGGACCCCGACCAGAGAGTGACAATTCCCAGTGGCTGGTCACACTATGCCTGCCGCACTATGCCCCTTGGCTGTTGTTGCAACTGGTGCTGGTGCTGCTGCTACTGCTACTGCTGTTGCAGTTGCACCAGCACAAATAATGTCGTGTGCAATTCTCCTCAATTGAAATGAATTAATTGAAAATTGCACACAAAACACACACAACACAACACAGCAGAGCACACACACACACACACACACACACACACACTCTCGGATATATGCGGATACACGGATGCTCGGGGGATACTAATGGGTATATTGCAATGCGAGCAATTTACATGATGAATACAAAAATAACATTGAATGGGCGACAATTGACGACAGAAGAAGGTTGCTTGCTGCTGCTGCTGAAGGGGCAACAGATATGTACGAGGTTCATGTATTTTTTTTTTGCAACAAGAGCAGAAGCTATGGAGCCATAATAGAGCTGCCTCTCCCACAGAAAGATTGCATTCAAATTACTCTGCAGTTCTCCAAACCATAGATGGGGAAGTACTCTCAATAGATGTACAGCTGTCCCCTCCATACCATTAAGCAAACAATCCCAAGAACAAACTTAGTTTCCTTCTTTAAACGAGCCAAAAAGTGCTACCATTGCTTGCTGCTTGGACTCGACACGCACAAGCGAATCCGGCAAAAGAGAATCCTGTGGAATGGCTTGAATCGAGTTTCGCTGTTAAGGATTTCGTTGTGGATTATATTAGTTTTGTACATGGACACATCTCCTACAATCGAACGTTTTCCATGTAGATCTTCTTGTAGAATCTTCCACAAAGTTCCAGGACAATAGCAAAACACTCAAGAGTCGCTTTATGGATTCGAAATTGACAACAATTCCATAGTCATAGTCAAAAGAGGCTTCCACTCTTAAGGGGTTTTGGTGGGGTGGGTTGGTTTGGTTTGGTTTGGTTTGGGAAGGAGCCCACTTCATGCACGCTGGCTGCCTGCCACACTCTCTTCCCACAAATCAGTGGAATGAATGCTTAAGCACAGTTACGCCCTAAGGAGGTCATGCAACACAATCAGCGCATTAAGGAGCCGCCACAACGGGGCACTGGGGGCAGCCATGCAGCCAGGCAGACAGGCAGAAAGAAGAAAGAAGCAGATGAGGCCACGATCTTTTTTCGGGGTGCCTGCCTCGATGAAATTCGTAATGGGCAATGGGCAATGGCGGAATGGATTGGGTCGGATTTGGGATTGGAATTGGAATGGAATGGAATGGACAGGGTCTCCTCCTGTGTCTCTGGGATGTAAAAGTTGAACCAAACTGATGAATGATGCTCTGAGGCTCACGAGGTTCACGTGAGGTGGGAGGAGGGGTACGTACGGTGGGGTAGGCAGATGCAGGCTGTGGCTGACAAACGAGTTTGAACCTTGTGGCAGCCGCGGCAGCCAGTAGTCGACTTGCCGCGTGGGCGAATGTGGCAGCCACAGCAGCCGAGTCTCTCTCATTCGCTCTTTGGCTCGTGGCTAGTAGTCATGAGTCATGACGCGAGAACAGAGAACAGTTCTCATCGGAGCTCTCAGTCCAAGTGCGCTGAGAACTCATGGCCTCGGGTCTTGCCAGCAATCGAAACCATTATAATTTTTGGCTTGGACCCGCGACTCGCGACTTGCAATCAAGACTTGCATTTGGAATTGGTTGAGACAGCGATTGGCATTGGGGTGTGGGGGACCCCTACCAGATATTAACGCACTTTTAGAATCGATTTGGGAGCTGGGAACTTATCTATAACCTATAGAGTATTAACACTCACCTGTGGTACATTTGCAGTCGTAGGACAGGCCATTCGATCGACAATTGCCGCCGTTTTGGCAGGGCGATGGATTGCAGGGCTTGTACTTCTCATCACAGTCCTTGCCCTTGTAGCCCGTGGGACACACGCAGCTGTGGAAGTAGAGAAAAAAAAAGAGATTACATTTGAGGTTTAACATTAACAGCAATTAAATCTAGAGGTTAATAGTGCAGCCAGGAATGGGGTAATGGAACTTCCGTTTGCATTGCTAGCATACGGATATATCTGGAGTTGGATCTCTCATTCGGGGATCCCAATCAGAGACACAGAGAGAGAGAGGCTGTCTTTCTGTTTGTGTATGTGTGTGTGTGTATGTGTATGAGTGTGTGTACCACTGCCACTGCCACAATTGCTTAGAGAGGAGTTCCTTAACCGGTTCTGGGACAGCCCAAACCTCTCTCTCTCGCACTCCGACTGGAACTCTCTTTTATGGCCAAGAGTTGTTTCTTACTTTGATTTTGTACAACAATTTTTATGCCACTTCCACTGGCACTGGCACTGGCACTTCTTTGTTCTTTATTCTTAATGTGATTTAAACTTAATTTGTTTGTGGCATGTAACCCAACTCCGACTCAATTCCGAGTCCGAGTCCAAGTCCAAAACTTCACCACCAACTCCCGAGTGCAATGAGATTCTTGAGAAATGTTTTTGAGCCCGGAAAAACGGGTTTGGGGTTTCTTTTTCGGGCACCTTCTGTGGCGGTGGCACCTTAAAAGGCCAAAGACAACGACCATGTCTGGGGCCACGCCCCGCCGCACCACTAATTAAGACCATTAAAGAGCATTTAATTAAATTAAACAATTAAAAGAGCCACACAGCACAGCCCAGGCACAAGAGTCTGCCCAAAAATAGTCCAACATCGCGAATACCTCTCCCGGAGGTAGCGGCGTACTCATTGGGGAACCCAGAACCCATCTAGAGTTCGTACTCCCCATAGGGTTTTGCCAACTAAATTGCATTTAATTTGAAAATTACATTGAAAAAACTAACCAAAAATGGCAACAAAAATGTACATCGATGTGTAATACACTCAGCGAAAAAACAACAATAACTGAGAATTGATTTGTAAATGTATATCTATTGATATTAAATATATTTCCAATAAATTTAATCAATTTAATTTATTTTAAATCAAGTTTTAAATCAAGTTTCGATATGGTCCGTTTGAAGAAAAGCGTTTGGAATACATTAAATCAATGTTTTCTTTCTTAGAACCCAAATATTTAATATAAATAAGCTTTTTCTCTGAGTGTATGTAAGTATTCCGAAAATAATGATGGATATTTGATTGACATGTGAACACCCAGCAGCCGATTAGCCCAAGGGCTACGAGAGAGAGAGAGAAGCAACATTTGATGATGGCTTGGGCTCCCTTTTTTTTTTCTTTGTGTGAATATCTCATGAATCATATATCTATGGATTACGCGAGTGGTATTCATTTCGATTTACCTTTGACCGACTCTAGCTCTGAATTATTCATGGCTCTGGCTTTGGCTCTGCTAACCGAAAATTACGCAAAAACCCATTCAATTGGCAATTCCAATGGCCAATAGCCCCATGAATAGCATCCATGAATATCGCGCATACCAAAATGCCTCTTAATTATTCTCCTCTTTTCTCGTTTGTTTCCATTAATAAATAAGCCACCGACTGACAGATGACAAATAAAATCGTTGTCAATTCGCCGAGGGGGGGTGGGGTGGGGTAATGAAAACAACCAAAATGAAACCTCATAAACTAAGCCATGACTAAGAAAGAGAATAAACCGCAGCACAGTATTTAGCATGGAAACATCATAAAAATCACAAATCGAATGGTTAGTTTATGCAAATGCCATGCCCAGTGGGGACGGGACGGAACAGACAGACAAGACATTCAACAGTGGCAAAAGATCATTAGGATAGAAGGCTATACCAAGCTATACGCATAGAAGTGTACTCCATTTAATTGCAACTAAAATTTCGAACTTTTACTCTTCCTTTTTGTACACCTGAGACACATTATGCTAATTGTTTGATTTCCCCTTTGAAAAAAAACAAACAGCAAACACATGTTCACATCGCACTTTTTGATCCAAATTGGTTGTTTCTTTTTGTTTTTGAATTTAGTAGACATATAACACTGCACCCGCCCCCCTCTGTGTCCACTGTTGCTCTGATTATTTGTGTGTGTTTCAAATTAAAAATGTAAATGATGCCGCCGCCGCAACAGAGAAAATAATTTAACATTTAAACAACCAGTTGCTCCCTCCACACACACACACACGCACAACAAAAGATCGCCGGATATTTGTGATCTTTTGTCTGATTTATTTTCTAAAGGCAGGTCGCTCGATCGGTCGGTCCGTCTTTTTGTGTATTTTAATTAGAGTGGAAATTGGCGGGGCAATTTGTTGTTGCCTAAACGAAACAAAATCAATAAACTATGCAAATCGTTCGATCGAGCAGCCAACGGACGGGACAGAGTTTTTGAATGCGATTTTATAAGTTATTAGTTTTAAATTGCCATTAATTAAAGGAAGTCGCCCAAGGAATGGCTGTGCGGCTATAGATAAACATGCAAATGCGAGAGAACTTCAGAGACAAACAAAAATATTATACATAATAGTAGAAACCGAATCAGACGTGTCCGATCTTTTGTCGAACAAAGCAAACAATTTGCACTTGTCAGGGCAAGTTGAGTTATCACAGAGGCAGCCCCCCACCACATTCGATTAATTGATGGCCAATCAATTGGTTGGGCTAGGTATTTCCGTACCACATGACAGATTAGGGGTCTCTCTATTTGGGCTAGATTTACTTACTTGTAGGATCCGTGTGTATTTTGACAGGTGCCGCCATACTTGCACGGATTCGACTGGCACTCCTCGACATCCTCGGCGCAAGTGCGTCCCATGAAACCGGGCGGACAGGTGCAGGTGAAGCTACTGCTGCCGGCCAGAGCCGTGCAGGTGGCACCATTGCGACAGGGCGAACTGGCGCACAGATTTTTCGTCTCGCAGTGTTCTCCTGAAATATTCAAAAATGCCGTTAGTTAGAGATACACTCCCCCTGCATCCTTCTGTGTGAACTCTTACCCGTATAGCCATTGGCACAGGCACACGTGGCCTCCTGGAGGGTCTTCAGCTGGCAGGTGCCGCCGTTGTAGCAACGATGGCGATCGCAGGCATTCGGCACCGCAATCTCGCAGAGCGACTCGTTGAAGCCGAGCGGACACTTGCAGGAGAAGCCGGGCGAGATGCCGCCATTGCCAAAGGTCTTCTGGCAGGTGCCGCCATTCTGGCAACGGACCGCGGAGCATGGATTGCGGTATTCGCAGTAGTCGCCGACATAACGTGAATCGCAACTGCAAATTGGCAGATTTAGATTATTAGTTTTGATTATACAAAAAGTAAACTGTATTAGGATAGGATAGGGGAGGGAGGGATATACATATATAGCTAGTTTATGGACTTGTCGGCTTTACAGCGGCACTTTGGCAGATCTCCGACGGACGATAAGCCGTGCCAGAGAGAGCCGTCCAGCAAAGTGTTAAAGCTGACAAAGTAGCCTCATTTCCGCCACAGCCTTGCCTTGCTGCCTGCTGCCTGGCCTGGACCACTTTCACATGGCCTGAGAAGTTGCCACTGCAAGTAGCATCTGCAGGCTCAAATGTGTGTTGCAAGCTAGCTCTAGATTTTCTATATTTCTGTATTTAAATTGAAATTCTTTAAATATTTTGTCTGCTGGAATTTCCTTTCATTCCTTCGTTAAATATTTCCCTATGGCACATCTTTCGATAACCACAAAAATTCCCTTCGATGCCTGAGAAAACGAGGCCAGCAGCAGAAGCAAAAAAAAAAAAACAACAAATCGGTTCAATAAGCTTCCCATAAACAATATTTTATACCAGCAAAAAAAAAAAAACAGAAAAAACGGGGGAAAAAAAACAGGCAACAAATTGGTGGAATAATGACAATGATGCCACCATATTCTCCATCTCTCTTGCAGGTCTCTCCTGCTGCTGTTGTTGCACTTCTCCTCACTCCTCTCATACTCCAACTCCACTCCCCCCAACTTTTGTTCGACGACAACTTGCACATTGTTGTTTCTGTTGTTGTTGTTGTTGATTTTCCCTTGAGAAAACAATTTTTATGTACGGTAATTTGTGCGCGATCTTGATTGCATATTAAATTTTTCTTCTCCTTCCCGGCCTGTACACCACCCGCCCCCTCCTCACTCCTGTACACCCTCTCTTACTCCATCAGTTTGTGCTTCTTCTTGGTGTTCCAGGGGTCTCTCTCTGGCAATGAGAAAATTACACGCATTGCTGGGGCGCGCTGTGCAACATCAGCAGCAACAGCAACAACAACAACGACAACAAATGCAACTGCAACAACAACAGCCAATGAATAATCATTAAGAGGCGGCTGCTGCTGCTGACCAGGCCAAAAGAGATGCTGCTAGAGAAGAGAGGGAGAGAGAGCGGGAGGGAGAGTGACTGCTGGACCAGGAGGAAAAACGGCTTTTCTTTTTTAGAGTTTGATTTTTTTTTGCCCCCCCCTCTCTTCTACTTGTGTCTCCTCCTTATAGCTTCGTACTTCCCGTTACAAGTGTGTGAAAATGCTTTAGATTTCGATTTAGCATTAATTTGTAGCAATCGACAGAGAGAAAGACGAAGGAGGTAGGGGGGAGGGTGAAGCATACATAGCCCCATACACAGCCCTGCCTAACCACAAACTCTCAGCTTGCTTGTCGATTGTAATCGAAGAGACAAGGAGGAGAAGGAGGAGGAGGATTAGGAGAAGGAGGATCAGCTGCAGTAGGAGTGCGAGAGAGTAGCAGGGCAGGCTGAGATATATAAAACGCCAAGTAGCAGTAGAAGAAGAACAGTAGCAGTGTCAGTAGTAGTTAGTAGTAGTAGTAGTAGTAGTAGTAGTAGTAGTAGTAGTAGTAGTAGTAGGCATTAGTAGTAGTAGTAGGCATTAGAAGTAGTAGTAGTAGTAGTCGTAGTAGTGGAAAAACAGTAGCAGTAATAGGAGTAGCAGAAGAAGTAGCAAGAGCAGCATAAGCAGTAAAAGTACTACATATGTACAGTAGTTAGTAGTAGTAGTAGTAGCCATTAGTAGTAGTAGTAGTAGTAGTCGTAGTAGTGGAAAAACAGTAGCAGCATGCATAAGCAGTCAAAAGTACTATGTACTAGTATTTTTTAGTATGTTTCAGATTTAAAAAAGTATGACTAAACTAATGTTTAGATATCCAGACTGAATATTCCTTGTGCCCTTGAAGAACCGTTCTTTGCATACAAGAAAAATACTAAAAGAGAGCAAAGCAGGCGGCGGCACTGGCACTGGAACAGTAGCAGCAGCAGTGGAAGAGCATAAAAGCAAGCAGTACAAGCAGTGCAAGCAGTGCACGAGATCTGAAACAGAAGCAGGCAGTCTAGGCAGGCAGGCAGGCAGCATCGAAGAGTCTCATTTGCGTTTGTCGGGCGATCTCTGATGCTGATAAGAGACGGACGGAGAGGGGCCGAAAAGGCGAAACGAAACAGGAGCGAGCGGCCCGGCCCGTCCTGCTCCGCCTCCTCCTTCATTCAAATGAGGTGTCAGGCTTTTTGCTGGCCAAGCATAGAAAGAGAGATAAAAAAAAAGAGCGACACCGAGAGAGCAAGCAAAAAATGTTGGCTGAACAATACAAAAAATAAATGAAAAAAAATTAATGTAATATAAATTATACACAGGAGGAGGGAGGATGGAGGGAGGGAGGTGGGGAGGCAACACACAGTTTGGGCTTTGAAATGGAGTTCGAAATGGAGTTGGTTGTCGGGTAACTTGTTTTCTTGCGGGGAGCGGGCGGGACTGGCAGAGACTGGCAGGGAGAGGAGAGAAAAACGTGACTCGCATTGGCAAATAAAACCAAGGTAGTCGGTCCGTCCACAGGCAGGCCCCTTGTGTGCGCGCGTGTGTGTGTATGCGAGTGTGTGAGCCCCCCCTCGCAGCCCGCGCAACTGGCCACAAGCATCCTAGCAATGATCACAGCATCACGTGAGAGCAACGGATAACTGCTGTCTGCAGGCGAAAACAGAAGCCGTTAGTTAGTTAGTTATAGATAAAATATCCCCCAGCACACACACACAGATGGGGAAATATTCTCAAATTTCTATCAGCAAGATCACCCCCTAAAATAACCGCAAGGAAATTAATATTTGCAATAATAAAACCAAATAAGAAATCAATTCTGTGGGAGAGAGAGGAGAGCTGGCAGCCAAACAGAACAGCTCTGAGAAATATAGTAAAAAGTGAAGAAATAATCTAATCACAGATCATAGTTACGGATCGTATCCATTACCACCATCGATCGAATCTCGATTCCCTTGCTGTCGCTCGCTCTGGCCATTTCAATTTTGCGGTCTGCAAAAATTGAATTCACAATCATAAAACTCCACAAAAGTGTGAATAGTACGTACACGAGTATGAAAATATATTTCTTCTCACGATCGATACGAATGGGTAACCGCAGCAGCAGCCAGCAGCCAGCAAACGGGGTGGTGGGGGGAGGGATAGATTATGTTTGAGAGAGCGTATGATTTAATGTCATCGCCCGATGATCATTCATCTGTTTTGGTCTCCATTTGGACTTATCTACGGCTTCCAGAGCCCCGCCCGCCTTAGCCACCTTAGATACAGCAGCAGCTCCTCTTTATCGGTTGGTGGGGGGGGAGCTGGGACTCGTCTTGTTTTCCTTATAGAGTATCTAATTTCTCTAGTGCAATTCACACGATTCCCAGACGGACATACAGCGATACACTGTATGTGTGTGTGTGTGTGTCTCTGGTCTCTCTGCAGCTGGCAACGGTTTTCTGCTGAGCTTTGCACAATATCAAGATCGATCGATAGAAGAGGCAACAGCAGGAGCAGTAGCAGCAGCAGTCAGCTGCAGCAGAGACGTAGGCAGAGGCAGAGGGAGGAGGTAGTAGGCATTAAATGTGCTTATCGCAGCACAAGCATCGCCAAGCTCCGAGAGAGTCTCCACACAGAGAGACAGAGAGAGAGAGAGAGAGCAACTAGAGTCGCAATTAAAGGTTCGCCTTTGGTTTCGGTTCGGTTCGGTTTTGTCTACGATTCGAAATCCGTTGACAAAAGCATCCAATTAAAGCATAATTTTTCTCGTTTACCCGCCTATCGACATATCGATCTTACAGCATTACATACCCCTCTCCACCTCTCCCCTCATCAAGCCTCAGCACTACTACAATCAGATGTTTTGTTGCCTATACAGTACTTCACTTCACTTGGTTTTCGCTTGCTAATTAGGCACAAAAAAAAACATGATCCATTTGAACAGCGGAGGATCAACAGATCAGCAGATTTTTGTCTAATTAGTGTTTGCTATTTGACGACATGCAGTGATAAGAGATAAGGCTGGCGATTGGCGAAGCTTGACCTTTCGATTGGGAATCCCATGATGCGTGTTTACGCTTCACTACATTTGTTGCATGATCTCTGATCTCAGTCTAGTCTAATGATCTATCTGTAAAGGAAAGATCACTTTATCATGGGTAAAGCTTTTAACTGTACTCTACATGGATCTACATACATCATACATAAGTGCAGCAAACAAAGGGTATCCAGAGAGTAGAGCCAGAGCAGAGCACACTTCTCGCATTACATGGTTTTTCGTTTGTTTTTTCACGTGAAAAACTACTCTTTAGTTTGCTCTATGGAATGGGCGGGCAGGTGCAACATGCAGAGATAGCTCTAGCTCTCTCCCTTCCTCTATATATATATATATATATATATGTATGTATATCGCTTCCTTTCACCCAGACATTTGGTGTTTGTTTAGCTGGCAAGAAGGAGCACAGAACAATGGGCATTGGTATGACGATGTGCGTGACCCCGACGCCATCTAACAAATTTTACACCCAAGAAATTTTCTTTCCGTTCGTTCCCCTATTACTACCATCCATCCAGCTATCCATCAGAGGTCTCCTATCCATCCATCTATCCATACATTTTCAGCTGTTGTTTGTGGAGATTTAAGGTCTCTCTTTTTCGGTTTTGTTCGGGTTCGGTTCGTTTCGGTTGTTGTTGTTTGATTTGCTTTTGTCGTTTGTGGCCTCAGGTAAAAAGGCATATTTTATGCGTCTGGTTCTTTGTTGTTGTTGTTGCTGTTCCTTCTCTCTGACACTGGTCCGTCAAAATGGTTTTCACAGGTTCAGGTACAGAGATACAGATACACTACTAAGCAGCAGCCAGATACCAGCAGCAGATACAGGTTAGAAAATACCTGCCCAATGCTTGCGCAATCTTTAGCTATGAAACGATTTATCTATAGAAAACTGCTGCTATATTTTGTATGGATGAATGGATGGATGGAATTGGTTCATTTCCAAAGACTTTTTATACCAATGAAAGTTATCGAAATATACTATATAATGTGACAAACTTCTAAGCCATTTACCAATCTATTGGCACACATTTTGTAATCTCTGATGAAAAACATGTGTGTGTGTGTGTGCCCCATTCGTATGTAGATTTCCCATATACTATAATTAACATGTGTGGTATGGTATGGTGTGGTTTGAATGCCTGGGAAAATCGTTTATATTTCTGCGGCGCTCTCAAGATGAGTTATGAGACAACAAAAGCAACCAGATTTATGTAATGCATCATTCAACATTCGAATAATTAACATTTTTCCAACCCGTACCCGTTTTTTTCGCTTTGATCTACTCCACACACAGCTCCATCATTATCATCCCCCCATCATCATCATCATCATCATCTTTTTAGTTTCATCTTCTCTTCTGGCTGACTGCTTGTTCCATCTTCTTCCATCTTCCATTTTTCCATCCTCCCAACGTACGTTTCGTGAGAATGCGCAACTTAATTGAGTTTCAATAAAACGTTTTAATTTGACCAGATAGAGAGAGACAGAGAGAGTGGAAGGGAGAGAGAGACAGAGAGAAAACCTGGCTAAAGGAATTTTGTACGCCAACGCCTTGGACTGCAAAAACCAGAGCAGGAGCAGCAGAAGAAGGCAGTGCAAAAAAGGGAGCAAAATGAAGCGCAAAAATATCACAAGCAAAAAAAAAAAAAAAAAAGGAAAGGAAAGGAAGGGAGCGAAAAAAGGGAAGCAAGAAAGGGACGAACGACACGACGACGAAAAAAAAAAAAAATGAAGAGCAAAAAGGATCGAAGAGAAGAATGTAAAATGCAAACGGAATGCACAATAAAAATATTCGCTACGGCTTCGCGTTTTTTGGGCAGAAAATAATAAAAAGAAAAAGGCCTCGAAACGAAACGAAAAGGTAGCAGCAGCAGATCCCCAAGGGGGGATCGATCTCTGTGACTCGAGACTCGGAACTCGAGACTCGGGACTTGTGTAACACAGAAAAGCAATCAGAGCAGGTTGCAAACAAGTTTTTGGTATACTTTATATATCGACGAGCAGGCAGGAGCCTCAGAGTCAGAGCCCTTCCACCTTTTTGCGCGCTCTCTCCCTTCGATAAACGAAATCTCGCGCGCGATTCACTTCCAAAGGATGCACAAACAAACAAACAAAAAACAACAACAAGCCATACAAAAATGGCCGCCACGCTACTGTAAATGTGTCATCATCGAGAAGAAAAAAAAAAGAGACCCTAAAGATATGTAGTATATGTATGTAGTATTTTCCCCGCCCTTTCCACATAGAGATTATCCGCTGCAAGATTTTCCATTGTCATTTCTTTTTTTTTATTTTGTTGCAACACCTCAAAGAGAATCGGAATTCGGGTTGGGTTGGGGTGGGGGTTGGTGGATGCCAGCCAGTGGCTATGCCTATGCCTATGGCTATGTCTATGCCCATGGCGAATGTGCTTAATGATGAGTTAATTAATGTAATTGCAGCCTCGGCTTTCCCCTTCTTTAGGTTTTCCCATTCCTTATTTTTTTTTCACTTTTTGTTGTTGCTTCTCGGCTTCTTTGCTGCTCTGCTGTGTGCGTGTTTCCAAAGAAAAACGCCAAAGCACCAAAGAACGAAGAAAGAAAAACGTAAGAAAACAAGTGATCCGAACCAAAAAGAAAAAGAAAAGAAAAAAAAAGAACATTTTCAAGTGCAAAGCGTGTGAGCCAAGAGTTCAAATAAAAACGTAAATTGTTCAGACAAGAGTTAATATGTGTACATGTGTGTATGTGTGTGTGTGTGTGTGTCTGCATGTGTGTTTGGTGTGGGCAAGACAAAAAAAAATACACATCAGAGGAGTACACAACAGCAAACCAAACCATCGGAAGCAGGCAAACAAAAGACTTAGGCAACAAACTTCATCGACTCTCAATTCCCACTCGCTGCCACTGCCACTCGCTGCTCTGCTGGTGCTACTGCTGTGACTCCTCTTTCCCCCCCCACCCCACACTCGATTCACTTTCTGGCGGCATGCATCTAATTTCGTATGCCCTTTTGAAACGGGAGGGGAGGCGTTGGGTTGGGTACTGACTAGCATAAAACATTGGGTGGAACCTCCACAGTTGGATGTTGCCTATCTTTGTATCCATACATATTTATATTTATCTATACCTTAATTTATCTATCCGTATCTCATATCAATCCTCTTACTAAACGTTGTCTAACTGTTAGATCTTTTAGTGCTTCGTCCCCAATCTATTTTTCGAACGAGTTTAATTGTATTTCAGCGAGTATGTCTATCTGTTCATCAGCGAGTACATCAGCAGACAAGTATTTCTATCTTTTAATGAGTATATCTATCTATCTATGTATCTTTCAATGAGTACAATCAATCTGTTCACGATAATACTTAACGAGTATTTCTTTATCCAACGAGTACATCAGTCTATCAACGATTACATTTAACCATCTATTTATCTGTCCATTCGATGTATTCTGATACCGTCTATTGGTGCCGGTATCAACCGCTAGAACATCTTAGAAAACAATCTATCAGGAGTGCTACCCTCTCTGACAGTCCCAGCAGTTTGATCCATTAAAGACGATATGAATGCATTCATTCATTCATTCAACTCAACTCAACTCAGCAATTTTGGTTTTGATTTCAAAGATATCTTTTGCTGTTTTATTTTTTTTTAATATTTTTTTTTGTTGGTCTCTAACTGATTCATCCAGAGGGAGAGAGAAGAAGAAACAGTTAGAGATCGTCTCAATCGTTTTTTGTTGCTTTTTTTTGGTCGATACTTCAAAGAGAAATTTCCGCCAAAGAGATGTTGGCTGTTGGCTGTTAGCTGTGTTTTTGCTGTCGTACGATGCTGCTCATTAACATGTCATAAACCGCAAGCTTTTCAATTCTTTTTGTGTGCTGTGCGGTGTGTGTGGGGCTTTAAGCGGGTCTCTTATTTGCCATATAAATCAAAGCCATTGTTCTGGTCGATGAACAACAAACAAAAAAAAGAGTACTATAGTGTAGAGTCGAGTCGAGTGCATAATTGAGCAAAGCGAAGGAGAGATCGATAGATGGGGGCTACACGACATTTGACATGGCCAAAAAGAGGCAAGAGACAAACGTAGATCACAACGTACAGCCACAGAGATCGACATAAACGCTTGTCGTGGCAGTCTCTCCTCAAAAACTGCATCAAACTGTAGCAATCAAGTCAATTAAACAAACAAGACGACAGAGAGCTAGGCTCCATCCAGAGGAGTCCGTCCGGGATCGTAACTGATCGTAAAAGCCAAATAAAAGGCAAGCCACCAGCCACCAACCAACCACCACCACAGACCATAATCATTTGCGGAGCTGCCCGCTGCCTGCCTGCTGCTGATCTGCTGAGCTCTGAACCAGAGCAATTCCAAATCAAGACAATGTGGTAAATGGATCAGCAATGGAGGATCAGCGATCAAGAAAGAGAGAGAGCTAGAGCGAGAGCGAGAGAGAACTCTAATAGCTCTCAAGACACAAAAGTTCAAAGCGATCTTATCATTCTCACAAAATGAAGCTCAAGAGAAAGAGAGGCAGCAGCAGCAGGGAGAGGCCATTGGCTTGATCGTGCCTTCCTCCTTCGATTCCAAAACCCAAACCCAAACCAAAAAACAAAGCAAAACAAAACAAATCCAAATACAACAACAAAATGTACCCAAAGAAAAGAAAAAAGTTACGAATGGCAAGAGTTTGTTGTTTTGGGCTAAAAGCTAAGCGCTTTTATGTAATTGCCCAAAGATAGATGTCCCTCAGTGTAGTAGTAGTGGGAGTAGAAGTTAAGGATCCAAAAAACACTGTGTCTTGTTCCTGGTTTGATCTAACAATCCCTCCTAGTACGGGAAGAGCTGGGGCTTCAAGCTTGTTCCTTTTTTGATGGGATTTGCATATGTCAATCATTGCAGGAGACAGGAGACGCAGGAGCTTCACATCTTCAAGGACACATCTTGCCGAGAGTGGAATACTTTTTAATTTAACTTGAATTTTGTCTAGACAGAGAGACATACACAGAGAGAGAAGGAGACAAAGGAAAGTTGCTGCTGGGTGGAGGTAGGAGCAAGACAAAAGCGCCCGCACAATCCTCAACGGATCGGATCGGATACCATCGGGGGGATTGAATCGTGTTTGGGGTTCGGGCTCGGGCTTCGTGTTTGGGCTTCGGGGCTTCGGTCTCGACGCTGAACGACATTCCTGGCAAATCGGTTTGCCCCTAAACGAGCCACAGACAGAGTCACCGATCGGACTGACTGACTGAATGGACTGACTGACTGTGTTCGTGCCTTGGGCTGGTTCGCATGATTTTCACTTGGTTCGTGGTTCCTCGTTTTGTTTTTGTTTTATGTTTTTTTTCGGTTTTTCTTTTCTTTTGCTTTTGTTGTTGTATTTCTGACTATTTTGTTGTCTTTGTAATAAATCAAATGCGGCCCAAAACAAACGGCACGTACGCAACGCATAACTTTGTTTGAGTTATTATAAATAGAGAGAGAGAAAGAGAAGGGGGGGAGGAAGGTACAGGTACAGGGACGAACGTAGTATCTATATATATTTTGACAGACTGTCGTTGAAACAATTTTTACGAGTCTGTGAAGCGGGCCAAACGGACGGCAAAGACCAGGCCCAGACCAGACAGACAACAGACATAAAAGAGACAGAAGAGCGAAGACAGACATGGCATAATTAAAGATCTCTCAGTGCATGTGGAATATCTTAAAGAAAAGATCGAATTGCATTCCATGGCGAATGGCGAATGGCGGCTGGGAGGCAGGGAGAGGGAGGAGGCAGGGAAAGGTTTCAGTTTCGGAATGGCAGCCAAAAGAGCTTCTGTGATTCGCGAGATACCCAAATCATGGAAATGGCTGAAACAACTCTAAGGTAGCTATGTACAAAATGTGTAAAATAAATCTTAAAAGTAGTACTTACGTGCAATAGGATTTTCCGTTGTTTTGTGTGACGCAAGTTCCGCCATTTTGGCAGCCCATATGCGTGCAGGATCGGGCCATCAGCGCGGTATCTGGAAGAGAGAGAGGAAAGGGTTAAATATTTATTCATATTTTACATATTGAGCTCCCCGATACCCCCTCTCTGTCCATCCACTCCTCGATAACTTATTCCCCTTTTGGTCAATCAACTCTGGCCATCCATCCATCCACAATCCACAATACTGCTGCTACAAGCCTCTCAGAGTACTTTGGAGTATCTGCAAGATCTGGCTAACTTGTCGCCCATTTATGTCTACTTAACATGCCACATTGTTGCAGCAGCAAAAAAAACACGCACACACACACATAGTCGGGAGAGGGGAAACATTCTTGTTTCGTTTGCTTCTTCTATTCCACAAGGAGGGAGTAGCTTTTAGCTGTGTATCTTTGTATCTGTGTATCTGCCTTTTAAGGGCACACAGGCGGCATGTCAAAGTCACATCGTCATCATCTTCGCTTCGTTCGCTCTTCTCCGTTGTGTCGCCCCTGCCCCCTCGCCCCTTCCATGGCCAACGGACGCCGCCAATCACACAAGAAGTTCACTGCACTTGGAACTGTCCAGCGTTGCAGAAAAAATAATAGTAGGGGAGGGGAGAGCGCCAGATACAAGCAGAGAGAGTGGGAGAGAGACAGTTGAGGGAGGGGTAGTACAATTGAAAAGTTCAGCAATAAAAAAATCACTCTAGAAATATGCTGATTCCAGTGCAAAAATAAATAGTATCTGGCACACACACAAAATTAAACAAACGAAGCCGCAAACAAGCGTAGAAATCTCTCCACCTTTCCCCTCACTCAGGGGGTTCCACCTCTTCAAACCAACAAAAAAATATATATACATTTATATATATTTGTTTGCTAATTGGGCGTGTGGCGATTTCCTGCCCTGTCGAGACGGTAAACGGTGAGGGTTTTGGGGCTGGGGCTGGGGCTGGATGGGGTGCGCGGCGATTCGGTTCTCGGACCCCGACGACAATAAGTTTTGATTGCCCACCGCGCGTCACTCACAGAGACGGAGACAGAGAGAGGGGGAGAGAGAGGCCGCTTTGTCTGCGGCCCCTGATGTCGTCTTTCGAGAAGGGGGGTGGTGGTGCAAAACACACACACACAATGAGAAGTCTCTGTGCCTTGCATACACAATAAAAACAAGCACTCTTTCGATCTGCGGCTTAGCCACACTGCGAGAGAGAAGGAGATACAATATTTGTTGTATTTAAAAGTTTGAGAGATTCCTACATAAATCCTTTTAGATGTAGATGTATAGAAACACACACACATTATTAACTGCTAAGCCACACTGGGAGAGAGAGAGAGAGAGAGAGCGAAAAGAGAAAGAGAATGCCCAAAGTGCACTTGTAAAATATTCATTGATATTATTACGGTGGATATCAATCCAATTCGATATTATTTAGTGATCCAATTTAAGATCTCAGTATGAAATTTCTCTCAGTGTACAATGTGTCCATCTGTCTCTGCCCCTTGGAAACACACATTCGATGATCGATGGCTTGTGGACAAGACGTGGCATAAATCTTGCAGATACATATGCGCATGCAGATACAGATACAGCTACAGATACAGATACATTTGCACAATATCAAATGGGAGCCCCTGATTAACAGGCTAACGACAGGCGACCACAACAAAAAAAACAAAAATAAAAAAGATACAATACCACTTCGAAGTTGAGTCATCTCAACCATCAAACCATCAAACCATCGCCAAAAGCAAAACAATTTATGCCAAAAAAGAGTGAAGTGGATTGGAGTGGATTGGATTGGATTGGCTTGGAATGAAGCTGCGTGCAACATGGTCTCTCTCTCCTCGGAATCGGAAGGGGTGCCCTGCATTGTCTCTCTTTCTTTTTGTATCTGTATTTGCATCTGTATCTGTATCTGTATGTGTATGTGTAAACTAATTGACCTCAATTAATGTAAAAAAACAAATTCAAAAGAGGGAGAAACAAATAAAAGTCAGTGTCAGTTGTGGGTGCGGTGCGGTTCCACAACGAAATCAGTCGATTGGTTCGTTCTAAGCTAAGCTCAGCTCTCTTCCACTGTGGCTTAGCCAGCGTCCCTCTATGCACACCTCTAGCTCTCTCTCTCTCTCTCTCTCTCTCTCTCTCGCAGTGAGACTCAACCTTCGTCTGTCTTCCTTTCGTTTCATAATTCGCACACCAAACCACCGATTTTCATCGATCAAAATCGCAAACTGGCAGTCAGATTCAGCCGAGTCACAGTCACGCCTGTTTTCATCAAATGTCGTGACTGTGAGTGGGGAGCGCCCCCCATACAATACGAAATCCTGCTCCAAGTACAACGATCCAGCACCGGCGCTCGAACTCAAGCCCATCCATTACACATATCGTTAAGCATGTTTAATTAGGTCTTAACTGGGCTTAGACCAACTCAAGCAATTAACAGCTCATTTGTCAGTCTGGGGGCGATATAGGAAGAGCCAATCTTCATGTGCAGGCATCTGTTTAAACGGCGCGTAAATACCAACAACTAACACCACCCCAGCCCCAGCCCCAACCCTCCCCCTCCATACAATTTTGCGCTCCATGTAGATTTTTTACAAGTGCCGGTAAATCACACGCAAAAAAAAAACCAACAACACACAAAATCTTTTCACGCTCTGTCGATGAAGCGTTCACTATTCTCTCCCTCTGTCTCTCTCTCGCTTTGCCTCTTTGCGGGGGAAATTAATTAAGTAAAGCCCGTAACAGTGAGAGGTGGGTGGGTGGGCCACACCTATTCGAGATTCTGCCACCTTTTTGTGTGCAATCAGGCATGGATCACATCTCTTGCTTTGCCCAATTTTTGGATAAGAATTTTTTCTGTAAAATCTGTGTCATATGTAGGGTACAGAATCCATCTTTAGACTGGGATTGGGATACAGTGAATATTCACAAATATGAAAATCATAGCCTGTAGGGGCTTTTCCTCACCCTCTTTCCTTAGCATAGCTTCATGGAACATCCTTAGAAATATTCCTTAAATATTCTTTCACATTTCTTATCTACAAAATCATAATCTTTTCTGTAACTAGAGTTATTTTTTTTTTAGTGTTAGTCGAGAGCAACTATCAATCTATAATTCCATCTGTTTCACAGTGTGGCTTAGCAGTTGAGTACAAATCGTCTGCTAAAGCTTTCTCCATACTGCCAAGATTTTCCATACATGTATATCTATATCTATATTTGAAATGAGATGCATTTTTTTGGAGTTCATGGATTTCCTTTCTATAAGGCTAAAACTTATCTAGCACTCCTCTGATCCTCTTGTCTGTCACATGTCATACACGTAAGTATACCCTTTTGGTAATCGTTTAACGATTACCGGTTAATTTTATTATAAAAAGCCGTAGTCTCCCCCGCAAGACAATAAAGAAATATGTATGTAAGTATGGCTCCCAAGCGCCGCTTATCGAATTTGAATTTTTCGCCGTGCTGCTCTCCTCGACTCTCAACAAATTATAAAAAAAAACAGCAACAGCAGCAGCAGCAGTGGCAGTGGCAACAGCAGCAAAACGCTATCAGCATAATAAAAAAAAAAAAAAATCCACAGCTGCGACAACTAAAAAAACAAAAACAACAACAAAAAAGAAACCACATCGAAGCAACAAAAAAAAAAAAAAAAAAACTAAAACAAAACCACGGCCAAAAATTTCTCACGCTTTTCTCAAAGGCAAAAAAAACAACAACAAAAAGAAGAAGAAAAAAACTATATATAATATATAGATATAGATATCTTTAAATATGTTTATAGCTGTAGTATATCAAAAAGTAAATAGAGTAAATTCTATGTAAATCTCCCACTTCCAGTGTGGCTTAGCAGCAGATACACACAGATACACACAGGCATAGAAAGGCATCTAAACAGCGAAATGAGAGGCCAAGAATCGAAGAGAAGAGAACAAATTTTCGATGAATGGAAATATTGTATAATTTAATATCTCTACCCCTCCTCACTCACTGCCCGCCCACCCCCTATCTCTGTCATGAATGAAACCAGAAGCTCTTTCGGGCTTATCGCCTGTTCCCCATGGATGGAATGGACGGGGACGCCTTATCGGCGCTTTCGCAGCTCTCCGATGCGCTTTCGCTTGTCCCGCAGCTGCTCCCTCAACAGCAGCCCCAAACTGGGAATTGGACAAGTTTACTCATGACTTCTGGTGCTGTGTGGAATTTTGTGTATTTCACCATAAAATGCAAATCGATTTGCACTGTGGAATTGGCTTGTAATGAGTGGATCTATCTATCTATCTACTATCGCTATTTACATACTTATTTAGGGATCACTTTAAGGATTCTCTTTATCTCTGACTGATCATAAAATGCCACTTCGATGCACTCATTTGCAGTACTATCATTGAAATGGCGAAAATAGACTCAACGGCTAAGCCACACTGGAAGAAAGACATTAGCTATCAATCAGATATTAATTTGGGAATATGATTTCAACGCTTATTGCTCATTGAACACCATGATTGATTGTAGCTTTGATTGTGCATCGATATAACAGTTTTCTTTCCATCCCAAATGATCTTTTCAACAGTTGCAACATTTATTAAGACATCACTAGCCCCCCCTTAACTCCTTCACATGATAATCCAAAGCTTAATCCATGCCACACATAAATACATTTGTACATGTTGCAACAACAATTCCATAGACCACAAAAACCACAAACTTCCTCCCCCTCAAAAGGCATGAACCAATTACACATATGAATTGTTTCGGGAGGGGTTTCGTGTTTGAAAGATAGAGGGGCGGGCAATGAGAGGAAGGGGAGTCTTTTGCTATCACCGACGACAGTTCCAACTGTGTGTGTGTGTGTGTTGTGTGTGGCCTATTAATCTATCAAAAAGCCGTAGACGCAAGACGTTTCGATGGGTCTTCGACCAGACCAGACCAGACCAACAATAGACGAGGCCACTGATGAAAGGGGTATGCCAGCATATGGGCTAGAGGAGAGGGGTGGTGGGGGCACGAGAAGAAGCAAACCGCAAAAGCAAAGGCAAAATTCCATGCCACATAACCCAAAAAGATCCAAGAAGAGAGGCAGATTGAGGCAGATAGACAGAGAGAGAGAGAGCGAGCAGCCAACCAGCAGTCATCGGTTCCCACACTCGTTTATACGTTTTACGACTTTCCCCCTCTCACCGCCGCTGCTGCTGCTGCCGCCTGTCCGCCACACCTCGCTGCCCCCCGCCACACCCTCCTCTACATAGCCTTGGTCTGGTCTGGTCTGGTCTTCTCTTTGGGGCTCACCAGCGAGATCTCGGCTACTTTTTCATTAACACTTTACAATCTTTCCGCATTTTGTTGCCCCTGCCACTGCCACTGCCCCAGCCACTGTTACAACGCCTCTGCATGCCTCTCTCTCCATCTCCTCCAATCTACTCTTCTCTTCTCTTCGCTGCTCTTCTCCATTCCATTCTTCATGTTTCTACCTATTTTCTATTTGCCATTACACAAAAGTATTTATATTTATTGAACGTTTCATTCAAGCAACTCCATGCGACGCCTCCACAGCCCCATCCTCAATTCCCCAATCCCAAATCCCCATATGCTGCCCCCGAATGATCATTCGATCTTCAGACCTCCAGAGTCTGTTTTGCGGATCGCACTGTGGCAGGGGCAGCAACTATTATTATCAGTGGTGCAGCATAGAAAGCTTTTTGCGTCGCAAATTGTGGATGAGATGTGAGAATTTTATCATATTTCAGTGGTGGGGCGCGGGCCTTCTCTATGAAAATTACATATGTCAAAAGAGAATACAAATAATATCGAATGACACAAATAATAATTGAAGCAACCATTAATCATGGTTTTTCCAACGATCAATCAGTAAAGAAAACATTCTTAAATCGTTATCTGTTCGATATCTGATCTCTTTTTTCCAGTGTGGCTTAGCTATTGGGTAGTTTTTCACTATTTCAGTAATAATATTGAATATTTTACGATCAGTCGGAGTTGAAGAGTAGCTTAGAAGTACATATCTATAAAGATCCTAAAAAAGTCTTGTGGAAAATGTTTCCTCTAAAGATATCTTCAAAGCCATTTTTTCTGTGAGAAAATTTCACAGTTGAGAGAGTGCTCCCCCCTTTCAGAGTCTTCCACTTGATGATCATCTTTTTGCTTTTGCATCTGTTCTCTTCTCCCCGAATGATTAGCATAATGTGCCCAACGAAATTAAAGATAATATTATGAAAATAATTGACAACGACGACATGGAGTATGACCTACCCTACGATGTAATTGAGCGAATGATAAGCGGGGGGAGAGAGAGAGAGAGAGATAGTATTATTTATGTGGATGGGGAGGGTACCGGGGGTTTAAACAGCCCCTAAACAGAACACCGCATCTGCAGTTGTAAGTATTCCATGCTCTGTTCTCTGTTGTGATGTGTTTTTTTTTTTTTGGGTAATTGAAGTGCACTTGAAAACATATGCGACACTTTGACAAAATCCGCCCTCACACACACGCACACGCACTCAGTGCAGGAAAGAGATGCAGATACATTGCTCCAGATACAGATACAGAGGAGAGAGAGAGAGCGAGTGAGAGCAGTAAAAGGAAGTATTTCAGGAAACGTGGGAAACATAGAGACCCATCCATTGCCATGCCATCCCTCCCTCATTTGAGAGAGAGTTCAAGAGGTCGAGGCTGGATCAAAATGCGCGCCAAACGTTTCTACGCAGGCGCAAACGCACAAGCACACACTTACACATACATAGATACATTTACACAGATACACACAGTTACAGTTAGGTTGACGGTGTTACACGATGCCTTATAAAAAGGGTTGCTGCTCTGTGTGCTCGCTCTTTAAGTTAAAAATCCATAAAAATAATGGCATATGAGTAGTGATATTACTATATGGATGTACATATCTCTCTCTCTTTCTCTCTCTCTTTGTCTCTGTCTCTCGCCCGTTCCCTTTCTGGCTTATTGTGTAGTTTAAATAAACTGAAGCATTTAACACTTCCGGCAGACATTCGACAGCGTGTGAATGTTTAGCCAAAGCTGAAAAAAAAACTTGGATTCATATTTACTTATCGGTTTGGCTTTTGTGTGGCAGGATGGCCGAGGAGGGGGCCCCTGCTAATTTGTCACACAAAAAGAGAGAGGAGCCAAAGATACAGATACTCGGGTACAAGTTTCTATCTCATTAGGTGGTGGCGTCGCCGAGGCCTCAGCCCATAAACCCATCGAGCAGCAAAAGAAAAGATACATGGAAGGGGGTATGGGGTATGGGAATGGCCCTATGCAAATGTCCGACAGGTTGCTGCATCTGACAGATACATTTGGATGTCATTCAATGCTAAGTGATCGCTTCAACTTGACTTCATCTGGGAACTCAGAAGATGCTAATGATCGTATGGCAGCATTAATTAGCTGCGCAGATACTTAGATACATCGCCTAATGGTGCAGTGCGGTGGGGTCTGAGACTGCAAGATACTTGTCATTCGAGATACATTCTCAAGTGGCAGCTGTGCCAGAGGTTGCTGAATGTGTCTTCTTCTAGTTGTTAATGCCATTTGAAAATGTATCTTTTATGGTTAAAGTGTATATTCTGCGTATCTAGCAACATAGATAGTGTATCTAGTGTATTTGCAGTGTATCTTTGACATTGTCAGTACATTCCCCAAGCCCTAAGATAGCTGTGAATGTCCATTGGTCACACCTACATACATGTGCACAACATTTTGTATCTTCTGCGTACCTTTAATGTATCCATGCCATTTCAAATGTATATTTGCCATGTTCTATGCTCATTTGATGTCTACATTAATGCCAAAGTGTATCTTTATGATGTTCAGATACTCTACATAAAAATCTAAAGCCCAAGTATCTCAAGTGGAGCCGCAAATCTATTGCCGTTGCCTCCAACAGATGATTCTTCCAGACACGCACAAAGGAGACCAGCCCCAAAGATACACAGATGCGAAGCCATAATCAGCTTCAACCCGAGATACGTCGTACAAAATCAACGATTGTCGTCGATCCGCTCGAGTGTATATAATGATGATTGTCTATTCCGAACCCAGAATGGACAAACGAGGGGCCGAGGAGGTGGGTTTTCCTATGCCACAAAGTGCACTGTCTCCAAAGAGAGCAAAAGAGAGGGAGAGAGACCAGGCTCTTGGAGCCATGGCCGTATTTGTGTTGTATAAGAGAAACGGAATGGATCGCATGTGGGCCCAAAACCGTACCGAATCTCGCGTGCAGGGCATGAAGAGGGGAAGCAGCCTAAGACCCAGCCCCAGCCCCAGCACCAACATCAGTCGAAGCCTAAGCCTGGCCCTGGCCAAGAAGAAACAGAAAGACCAGAGAGAGAGAGACGAAAAGCCAAACAACACGACAAGACACTTTGGGGGTAATATCTATAAAAATTGTTGTTGGTCTGGTCGGATCGGATCGGATCCGTTGCCTCGTTGCCTCTTTCTCATTTGTTCTCCGTGCTGATTCTCCCTCGTTCTCGTTCTCTCTCTCTCTCTCTCTCTCGCTCTGAGTTCTCTCTTTGTCGTTTTGCTTGAGGTTTTCAGCCTTTTTGGACCCGTCCCATGGGCCCAGGCACAGGCACAGGCCATAATGTGTGTTCCTACTCCTTTCTTGTCTTCTCTTTTTTGCCTCTCCTTCTTCTGATTCAATGCTCAAGAATAAGACACACAAAGCGGAGACCAAGAAACCAACCCAAGAAGAAGGTTGAACCAGGAGGTGGAGTGGAAGTGGAGGTGGAGATGGAGATGGAGGGAAACCAAAAAGAAAAGAAAGAAAAAAAAAACTTGTTCGGTCAGTGCGTCGTCTCTTCAGTGTCTTCAGTATTCTTGTCTTTGTATGTATCTTGTGGATGGTTTATGTGTGCATCTGTGTGTGTGTTCGTGGTGTATGTGTGTGTGTGTGCTGCGCCTTGGCCATAAAGAAAACTCATTAAACTGGCCAGAACCCATAACCATAGCCATATAGCCACATATCCCATAGAGTTAGACCAGAAAAGAGTAGTGTCCATTAATAAAACACCCAAAAAGATGAGACTTAGATCCCCGACCTCCCATCCCATTGAATCCATAGCTTCGATCCACCTTTGACGACTGTTTTCATAATTAGTTGGTTGGTTGGCATCAACAGTAGCAGCAGCCTCCTCCTCAATCTTGGCTAACCATTTGAGGCAAAAGGCATTTTCCCAAGACAAAAACTTGGAAAGTTGTCAAAGAGGAGACGAGAGATCCATCTCTGTATCTGTATCTGTATGGGCTGGCTGTATGCTGGGAACAAAAAAAAAAGTTACAACAAATTTGCAATGGACAAGATTTCATGTTTATGCAATGCACGGGCTTCCCTGTCTCTCTCTCTCTCTTTCTCTGTCTCTGGGAAAATATATAAGAATGATCTATACATTATAGAAATCTAGAGAATACTGAATGCCACCACATTAGCGCGGAGATCTGCTTCGATCTTCTGCTGTTAACTTTCTGTGGATTTCCGGAGAGACTTGCCAAAAAAAAACAGGGCAAGGCGAAGTTCTACCTGATCCAAAAACCTGAGGCAAGACTCGGGGGCAGGGCAGGGGCAACAATGGTGGCAGGCAGGAGAGTCTGGCATGCTCAAACGGAACTGCCTCTGCCACAAGGCAGGGACTGACTATCAAGTGACCAACAACAAAATTCTCCTGCCTGCTGCTCCACCTTTTTCTCTGATTTTTTTTTGTTCGTCTTGTTGTCTTTATCAATTTACAGGTTTTGCTGCTGTTGCTGCAGCCAGCACTTGCAACAGTTTGCGGCAAGGGTAACAGCAGATTTAACACTTGAGAAATTAGCATCGCATTTAAGTGAATTTTTTTTGTCTCTTCGGGGTTTTTTTTTGGTAATTTTTTAATTAAGTCTTCTCGGGTTACCGATGAGAAAGTTACGACGAAGACAACGACGACGACGACGGCTGGGATCGATTAATTATGAAAATGTGACAGTAAATGGTCGATAAGTGGATGTCTCAAATTAATTGAGACGCCGCCATGCAAGGATGACTCCTTCCATTTTTGTTGCCTTCTTTTTTTTCTTTTTTTGGAGACATTCACATTGAAGAAGATGGTTTCCCCACGAAATGATATTACCCCAAAAGGTCTTTAGTCTACACTTAAGTCTGGGATATGAAGTGTTTTATTCTACGATTTGAATCTCTAAAGAGTACCTCCTACCAGATGTTTATACAAAATAATACACCAAAGATACGATAGCTTATGCTTTGATATTTGTTATTCTTAGAGCGGCAGTTTTATATACTATATTCAATATGGGTAATAATACCCATTCGATTCCTATGATATACTATATAAACTCTAGTTTCCCGCCACATTCTTGCACATAATTTCAATTTATTTTCATTAAATTTCTATTTACTGCTCGGAGCGATGATCCGATCCACTCCGATTACAGATCATAAAATGCACATTTTACGATCTGCAAGCCACACACAGATACTAGATATCCCAGTAGATTGTATGTGTGTGTGTGTGAAGGATACACATAAATGTTGTACAGAAAGACATCTATTTAGTTATTCCTTAGAGTAGAGTGGAGTGGAGTGAAGTGCAGGCTATGGGCATAGGCATAGGCAAGGGCTAATTAAGGAGGAAGGTTTCGTTCTGTGTGCGTGACTTACAAAAGTCAAGAACCATTTTAGGGTGTTCTTGCAGGCAGGCGCGACGGGCAGGCAGGATACAGGAAATAGCTAAAAGAGCCCAACACGAAGAGCGAGATAGACAGAGAGAGAAGGAGACCATGTCGAACGACATTGAAAAGAAAACAGGAAAAAAAAGATACAAAAGTATCTGGAGAATAGAACGACACACAGAGAGAGAGAGAAAGAGAGATCGAGAACTTGTTTGCGGTTCGCGGCTCTAGGTAGGAGCCCATCCATCTGGTTCTTGCTTTCCCCCTCGCTCTCTCTCTATAGCTCTCTCTCTCTCTCTCACTCTCTGTCTGTTTGTTTCGCTCTCTCTCTCTCTCTTTCTGGCTTATCGTAATTTGATCTTTGAGCAAACAGCAAAAAGGACGCGCCTGTGCAATATGCCAGGAACCCCAGCGAGAACTAAGTACCAGGGGTTGTTCTCCTGGCTCTCCTGACTCTCCTGTCTCCTGCTGCTGCCGCTTCCATTTTTGGCTCCAGAAGCACAGCACAGCACAGCACAGCTGTCGTTTTCTGTTCTCTGATGAAATCGAATGCGGTGGTTGGTTCTTTGCTTCGCTTCCCTCATAAAACCGTTACTTATCCCGAACCTGCAAAAAAAAAATGCACTCAAAGGCCAAAAACAACAACCAACCGTTTTTCCAATCTTAAAAGTTGAATAAACTTCGGAACAGAGTGGATGAGATGAGCTAATGGTGGGAGCTAAAATCTGGACAAATTGCCCCATTCATTGATCCCTCCTGATGCTGATGCTGATGATTCCTCCTCTATGCCTCGCATCGGGGTATCCATTGAATTCCCTTTTCATTTTTTTTTTATTTGAGGCTGCAACGGCTAATGCAAATGGTTTTTTGTCACCCATCCCATGCCGTATCGTAAAGAGAAACGTAAAGCAAAAAGAGAGTTTGGAAGGCGGAAACCTGAGCCCAGGAAATGATGCCCCAGGTACACGTATAGTAAAAGCTATGGGCCACGATATGATTCAAATGGTTCAACGATCTGCCATCGACAAATAGGTAGTTGGTAGCAGTAGGTGTTTCTAGAGTCTTCAAATTGAATGGAAATTCCTTGGAATTGCTTATAAATATCATTACATTGCTTATATCTTATTGATTAATATTTTGATTACATGTGTCCAAGTTTTGGAACATTTTTTAAGCACAAGCACAAGCCAGAGAAAATTCCACTTAAAAATTGATAATTCCTGGAAAGTTGACATTTACTGAGGCGCTCGGGGCCTAAGTACACCTACACAGAGACACAGATATGTATGTACACATGCATGTAGTACATATTGTGTTTACATAATGATTAGACAAGAGCCCAAAGCCAAGCCCTGTTTATGGAGTGTTTCCTCCATATGCAAATAGGGCTGGCTGGCTCTTCTTTCATAGCGAATGGAAATGGATGTGTTTGATGGACAAATAAAAGTACGTGCATAGTTCATGTAGTTCTTCTTCAGAGGGTACGGGGAGATAGAGGAAGTTTTCTACTCTAAATAAATACCAACAAAACAATAAAAGCAGAAAAGAAGATCCGACAAAATACCGCCGCTTTGCCGACGGCATAAATGATCTGTAAAGGTGCGCATAGCACACAAGAAATCGGAGAGAGAGAGAGAGCCACGCCGAGCCTGCAAGCGAACAGATCATGCGCAGCCAGCAAGGGGGGAAAGAGCGAGAGAGAGCAGGCAGGCATATAGGTTGCAGCTCAGAGAGCAAGCAATAGCAGCAATGAGAGCGGGAGAACGTGAGCGAGCGAGAGCCTGCAACAACGAACGAACGAGCGACCGACCACCTGTCCGAAGACAGACAAAGCGAAAAGCGAACAAGCCAGGAAAAGGGAAGCCCGAAGAACATACAAGCGAAAAGGAAACACGAAAACAGCATACACGAATGAGGAAAAGAAGAGGTGGCAGAAGCAGCACAAAGGAAACGAAAAGGAAATTTGTTTTTGAAAGGATTTCCGAAATAAGAGGCATTTTTTTTATTAAATTTGTTCCCTAAAAAATATCCCCCAACTAGCAGAAATCTAGCAGCCCGTTTGGCGATCGATCCCCTCCTCTTTTTCGTCCACGTCTTTCTCATCTTTCGCAGCCCACTTACCCGTTCCTTGGACGCTGCTCGGTAAATTTGCAAACGCCAGCATCAGCGTCAGCGTCAGCAGCGGCAGAGCGAACATTTTGTTAATCCAAGTGAATGCGCGACTGCGCTGTCTGCTGCGCTGCAAATGCATTGTAATCCAGTTTTCCAGTATTCGTATTCCTTCCAGTTGCTGTTTCTTTGCCCGATTCTTTTTGTGTATGTGTGTTTTCTGTGTGTTTTGTTTCAGTTCGTTTTGTTGCTTATGTTGTTGCACTTTATTTATTGTTGTTTCTCTTTCAAATCTCGTTAGTTAATGTTGCACCTTTTCCCCTCTCTCCTTCTCCTCTTTCTATGTATTTAACAGCCAGGCGGGCAGAACATTTGAAAAGAGTCGCGCTCCCGACAACGCCGACGCTTGCAGAGACGTCAACGACGACAACAGCGACGGCGACATTTCCACGCAAACAAAAAATTAACAAAAAAACCAAGAATAGTAGTAGTGGCAAATATTTTTGCAGCAGGAACAGGAGGGAAACGATATTCAAATTATTCAACGGACACGAGACGCTCCTTGCCGCGCTCTCTCCCGACGATTAACCGCACGCACACACACAGAGAGAGACGCACACACCGATACGCGCACACACTCGCGAATTATTTGCTGTTTTTCCTTTGGGTTTTCCTTTCGGCTTTTTTGCTTTCGGTTTGATCTTATTTTTTGGAAGGAAAAACCGTATGGGCTATGGCCTGATCGGGCCTGCCATATTGTTGTTATTGCTGCTTTTGGGACACTCTCAACTCGCTTTGTGTTTGTTGTTGTCGTTTCTTTTGCACTCCTTCTATTGAACAAACATGCACTATCTCTCCTTCTTTCTCGTTTGCTGTCACCCAAAAAAATTAAAACTGCAGGCAATATGAATTTGTGCTTTTTGTCCGCCTCGACAACCCGTCTCGTTCAAATATAAAAATCTTTGTCCGCCTCGATCTCGTTCAAATTCGTGAGCAGTGTGACCGCGGACTTATCGACCAAATATACCGTCTGGTTTTTTTTAGAAATATACCGAAATATACATTCTCATTTAAAAAAAAAATACCGTCAATATACCGAGGAAAAAAATGAACTTAGCCCAGTTATCAATTATCTTATTTAAATAGGTGAGCACCTCAAGTTAAGCCGCAGAAAATAATGCTGCATTAGTTAACAAAAAAAACTATACACAGGTCACATGTGGCTAGGTAAGTTATGCTGATGAGAAACAAATAGATATGAGCAACGGGAAAAATTCTCAGCCACATTAAATGTTCAGCTCACCCTTTTGCCAAACGTGCCATGAATTGCCTTCTCGCTCTTTCGGTCCTCTCTCAGACTCATTTGCTGCGACTCGACCAGAGAGGATCGAGTGAATGAGAGAAAGAGAGACAGCCGTGCATAGCACTCTCTTTGTGCAGCAGCTGCGACTGCGCTCTCTGGCTTGTGATTTCGCTCTCGCTCCTGCATTCTGCGTCGTTATTTCCATTTGAAATTTCAAAATGGCTGCAACAAGAAATTAAAATACTTGTTTTTTTATATATGTATTTTCTCTGGTCTCTCGTTGCTCTGGTTGTTCGCCCGCCCAGTGGTTGCTGTTTTGTCCATTGTCCATGGTATTTTTATGTTTTGGTATTTGTTAGATCTATTAACCTTTGCTGGTATTTTGTCCGTTCGGTTTTTTTTTTATTATATTAAAATTAATAAATTCTTCCTATAATTCCTTTATACCTATGTATTACTAATTCTTCCTGTAATTCTTATATACCTATTCCTAATATATAATTATACTATTTCAAAACCTATAATATACATATTCCTACTAAGCTGATGTGGGCTTATAAAAGATTAGATCTAAATTTTGAAAGCTCTTTTACCTTTTTTTTATGATCCAACTGTTTGAAAATCAGTGTTTCCGGGACTTGTTTAGGCTCCTCACAATGAAAGAAATAGAGCGATAACAGGGAGCTGTAACCGGTAGCGCTAACAGGCTGTTAACCTGTGCTGCTAACAGCGCAGTTAACATGAACAAAAACATGGAAGTCTGGCATTTAATATATCCTGTTCAATATTTAAGGTTTAATCGGAGCTAAAGTAAGACTAAAGTAAATGTAAAACGCCCGAGAATGGGTGGGCAAATAAACGATCGTAATACTGATTACCATCTGTTGTGGCGCTTTCTAGATGGAGTACGCGGTTGATTCATACTCATGTATGCGACGATTAATATTCTTGAGGGTCTCCCTCAGCTTGAGGACGCTGGCTCGCTTCGCCTGGAGCCCCGCCACTGTGTTGTCGTATTCGTACATCAGGGATGGCATCGACAAGATGCCGCCCTGGTAGGACAGGTCCTGCTGCTGTTTGCGGATCCTCGTGCGGTCCATCTTCACGCTGTACAGTTTTTCTCTCATTTGGTGCTGCTTGCGCAGCAGCCCCTTGAGTGTGCTCTTACAGTGTTGGAGCTTGTCGGCGAGCTCCAGCGCCTTCTCTCGGTTGTGCTGAGTCAAATGCAGGTCCACATGGTAGTTGGAACGCAGCTTCTTCAGTTCAATGTTCCGTTCTGGGGAATGGCACAATTAGAAACGATGGGAATTACTCGGTAAGAACCGATGGCATACCTTCGATTTTCTTGTCCAAGGTGATCACCTGATTCTGTATGGCTATGAAGTCGTTTATGTACAGATCATCGCCCACATGTTCCAGCTGATTGATTTTCTACGTAAACGAAGGAAGCAATACTATAGATGATCTCTGGACAGACTCTCTGCGTGAAGGAAGGGTATAAGATGGACTTACATCGGTTACACGACCCAAAGTGTGCTTCATGGTAATGAGAAAGAGCCGCGTGTCGCTGATCTCGTTTCGCTTGACAGCCATTAGTTTCAGCTCACGATCGGCCAGTCGCTTCAGATAGTCCGAATCCTGGAGGGATAGATACTGTCGTACGGTCTGATCCATGTGCGTTTCGGAGCGTGAGGCGCTAGTCTGCGTGTAGTACAGTTCCATGAGCACTTTGTTCATCAGAAAGCTGCTCTTCTCCTTGGCAGCAACGAATCGGCTCTTGATGCAATCGAGCTGCTTCAGGGCCTCCACGTAGCGCAAATTGTAGCTATGATCGACATCCCGCTCCAGCCGGGCGAACACTCGCATGTTCCGGTTCCGCTTGTAGTACTCGGCAACGCGACCCTGCAGGAAGAAGTTATCGAGTTTCTCGAAGTAAAAGCTGTTGGTGACGGATATGAGCTCCTCCATTAGCTTGCTCTTGTCGCATCGGGCTCTGAGTACTTGGTCTACATTCATCGTCTCGAACTTGTTGACCAGCGCAGCGATGAGATCGTTGAGGAAGTCTTGGGTAATTATCATTAGCTCAGTTCGATGCCTACGCGTCTCCACCTCGCTCTCTCGTGGCTGTTCGCCCAGCTCCTGCGACTCGAAGGTTTGTCGAAACTTTTCAAACTCGTGCAGCGACTCGTCGGCATGACGCAGTGTCGCTTCGGGCAGGTCATCATCAGTCATCTCGGGACATTCCTCCGGCTCCTCTTCCGCGCCTTGCTCCTCCTCTTCCACCTCCACGTGGGACTCGTCCGACGAGCTTGAGCTTGAAGTGACGAGCACATCGCCAGTTAAGGGATCCACAAAGGCCCCCACATCTCCTTCCTCAATATGGTGCACGGAGTCTGCTCTGATAAATTGTTCCAGTTGCCCCGAGTCTTCGTCGGAGAAGTCCGACAGACTGGGCAGGTCGAACTCGTTGAGAAACTCCTCCTTGAGTTGAACGGTGTCGGAAGCCTTATCGAAATTCCGCACAAAGTTGATGGACGACATCTCCACATCAATGGAGTCGGAGTCCTCGTCATGCTCCGCATCCCGGGTCACCACCTCCTCGTATTCATCCTCCAACAGCAGCGTGTGGCGCTGGTGCAGTTTCTCCTCTCGCTTTCGCTCCGCACGGAACGAGGCGGCCTCGTCGTCGTCTTCGTCTTCGTCGCCCAGTCGTCCCTCGCTGAGGGCCACAACGTCAAAGGATACCCTCGAATCGCTGACCTTGAAACGCTTCGCTTCCATTTCTCTAAGTCGCAGTTTTCGCTCCGCCTTTTTGGACTGTTTGAAATCGTCGGGCGAGGCAATCACTGGCGCGCCCCGTCCCTCTTCACCGTCCTGTAGTGTGGCCACTTCTGCCATGGATTCCGTATCGTCTACGGCTACATTTTGTTCTGCCGTTCCCGGCGGAAGAATCGATTTCAACTTACTTGCCTTCTTGGGCTCTTCCCGGCTCTGCGGCTCTTCCTCTGGCACTGGCACTGCATCTGACCCTAGCTCTGCATCTGCATGGGACTGCAGCTCGTCTGTGATCCCTGTAATGTCAGTATCTGGTATGGTTTCGGATTCTGGATCCATTTTATTGTATGCTTTAATCGTTTTGCAATATATGTTTTTTGGTGTTGGCTATAAGTTGTGTACCCTAGCACTACTCGCTCGTATATGAATGAAATACTGTGACTGTATGACTGTATGACTGTGACAACTAAAACAGAGATTACCCATAAACATGCCAAAGAAAAACTCAGAATTTTCCTCAATTACACTATAAATCCGTTTTATACATCGTTATGATACTAAACTTTAACCCTTTTATATATATATGTACATATATATTGTTCAATCTTTTACAGAATATTTTCTAATATACGGTATACATACATACATATATTCCGGAAAAAAAAAAAAGAAACAAAATGAAAACCGATGTTATAGATACTTTTTGGCGCTCGGACATGGCTATTTTTTAATTACATTTCTATAGTTTAATTTTTGTCTGTACAAAGTTTCAGCATAAATGCTTATGAATAAGTCATTTAGTAGGCCGGTCGATATATCAAACATTTACTAAATATGTTGTTCTTGGTGTTATGTGAAGTGGGGTTTGACACCCCAGCTTGAAACAGTTGGGAATTCGAGGGGCTACTATATATAAACATAGTTAATAGTAATAATATTTAAAAATAAACAGTTTTTCCATCTAAATTCAATATTAGTATTTCAAAATTAAGTCCGAATAATATTTAATATAACGAAAAATATTAAACTAAAATTTGTATATTATTGTAACTATTTTACAGTGTTTTTTGAACTTAGATTAAAGTGATCGTATTATAAATGGTTTTTTAATGCATTTCTATTTGAATCAAATTTGAATATTTGAAAACGCCAAAAGATGAAAATCCACAATTTTGAAGATAGAAACTAGAAAGAACGTACGGAGATGCTGTGAACGCGACACTACTTTTATACCCGTACTCAGTCAGTACACACATGTGATTTATGTGGAATTTTCAAATGTTTTATCAGTTTTTAAATGTCATCTACATCTACATCAGTTCTCACAACAAAACACGTACACTGCACGAGACAGAGCGTGCGAGTGCGAGTGTGAGAGAATCAGCAGCAGATATCAACCCCCAAAATGTATATTTTGTTATGGTTGTAGCGGGGGATGGGGCAGCTCGCTGATGAAAATTCATTTCATCATTGTGGCTATAATAATGATCCGATCTGAACCAAATTCGGGAATCTGGTAGATATGGTCATTCTCTATAATACTGCATTTTTTTTTTTTTTCTATCTTCAAAATTGTGGATTTTCGTCTTTTGTGGGGGCGGAAGGGGGCGGGGCGAAATTTTGAAATACACTTGTTCAGGTTTGGTATCACAGGAGTCTTGGCCAAAAGTTTAGTTGCTTTAGCTCTTATAGTCTCAGAGATCCAGGCGTTCATTTTTACGAAAAACCAAATCGACTCGATTTTGTGTGAGTGCGAAAGAGAGGGAGCGAAGTTTTTTTCGTATCTTTGCCTCTATTGTGGCTATATTAATGATCCGATCCGATTCATATTTGGGCCCCTGATAGATATGGTCTTCATCTATGATTCTGCATTTTTCGTTTTTTGTTATATTCAAAATTGTGGCCGCCACAGATGTGCACCCTTTGTGGGGGCGGAAGTGGGCGTGGCGAAATTTTGAAACACTTTTTTAGGAGTGAGATATCACATCAGACTGGATAAAAAGTTTGGTTTCTCTAGCTCTTGTAGCCTTCGAGCAATGAGTGAAAAACAAGACGGACGGACAGACGGACGAACAGACAGGGCTATATCGACTCGGCTATTGATGCTGATCAAGAATATATATACTTTATGGGGTCGGAAACGCCTCCTTCTGTGTGTTACACACATCCACTTTTACCACAAATACAATATACCCTTTTACTCTTCGAGTACGGGTATAAAAAGAACTCAAACTAGTTGGAATGAAAATACATAAAACGAGAAAGAACGTACGGAGTCGCTTCGAACGCGACTCTACTTTTATACCCGTACTCAGTCAGTACACATGTGATTTATGTGGAATTTTAAAATGTTTTATCAGTTTTACATTTTACATTTTTGCTACATCTGTCATCGACATCTACATCTAAATCACCTACATCAGTTCTCACAACAACACACGTAAACTGCACGAGGCAGCATGTTTGAGCGGGGTGTGCGTGTGAGGAGAAGCTGCAGCAACAATCAACCCCAATAATTGACTTACTCTGCAAGAGGAGTGGGGGGATTGCTGCTGAAAATTCATTTGATCATTGTGGCTACAATAATGATCCGATCTGAACCAAATTCGGGAATATGGTAGATATGGTCATTTCCTACGATACTGCATTTTTAGTTTTTTTCTATCTTCAAAATTGTGGATTTTTGTCTTTTGTGGGGGCGGGGCGAAATTTTGAAATACACTTGTTCAGGTTCGGTATCACAGGTCTCTGAGATCCAGGCGTTCATTTTTACGAAAAACCAAATCGACTCGATTATGTGTGAGTGCGAAAGAGAGGGAGCGAAGTTTTTCGTACATTTGCCTCTATTGTGGCTATATTAATGATCCGATCCGATTCAGATTTGGGCCCCTGATAGATATAGGCTGTCTCTATGATTCTGCATTTTTTCGTTTTCTGCTATCTTTAAAATTGTGGACGCCACAGATGTGCGCCCTTTGTGGGGGTGGAAGTGGGCGGGGCGAAATTTTGAAAAACTTTTCTAGGAGTGAGATATCACATCAGACTGGATAAAAGTTTGGTTGCTCTAGCTCTTATAGCCTTCGAGCAATGAGTGAAAAACAAGACGGACGGACAGACGGACGGACAGACATGGCTATATCGACTCGGCTATTGATGCTGATCAAGAATATATATACTTTATGGGGTCGGAAACGCCTCCTTCTGTGTGTTACACACATCCACTTTTACCACAAATACAATATACCCTTTTACTCTTCGAGTACGGGTATAAAAAACGAAATAAAATAATTCAAAATGCTACCAAAAATAAATCTTTCATTCTGGTTCTCTTGGGTTCGCTTAGGGCTTAGGATATGAATATAATATTATTTTTTTGCTGTAAAAAAGCATAAGTACACATGGTATAGCAGCTGTTTTACTTGATTCATTTAAACAAAAAAATATCATTTTTAATGGTTTCATTTTCACCAACTTTAAAACTTAAATGAAAACTCATTTCCATACAATTCTATATCGATATTATTTTTTAAATTTATTGAAAAATAAAATTTTATTTACTTTAATGAGAGTCAGTGCAAATTCCTTTTTTTAGGTATTTGTTCATATTTGTATAGTCATGTTTTGCTTTGTTATTATACCCGAACTCGAAGAGTAAAAGTGTATATTGTATTTGTTGTAATAGTGGATGTGTGTAACATAGAGAAGGAATCATTTTCGACCCCATAAAGTATATATATTCTTGATCAGCATCAATAGCCGAGTCGATATAGCCATGTCTGTCCGTCCGTCCCTCTGTCTGTCTGTCTGTCCGTCCGTCTGTCCGTCTATCCGTCTTGTTTGTCGCCCATTGCTCGGAGGCTATAGGAGCAAGAGCAACCAAACTTTTTTTTCCCGACTGATGTGTAATCTCACTCCTAGAACTGTGTTTCGAAATTTGGCCCCGCACCCTTCCGCCCCCACAAAGGCGTCCACAGTGTTTAAGATAACAGAAAACGAAAAATTTAGAATCATAGAGAAACCCCATTAACAGCGACACAACACGTCTCTTCTCGCTTTAATAGTTTTTACTCTCTCTGTCTGTCTGTTGGTCTATCCGTATTCCCGCTTCACGGCTACATACTAGTACTACTATTAACTTAATTGTCCTGATTAGCATGGGTCCGGTGTCTGTTATCGTTATCCTCGTTGAAATTGTTGTGCCCAGCAGAGTCGCTTCTCGAGCGGGGACTTCCACGGGGATGCAGTTACTAAATCAATCATCCTATTATGATTTAGAGATTTTGACTTGACTTTGTAGGGGTTTTACGTTGCGATTTGAGGAGTCAAAATGCGGATTTATGATGTAAAAGTAGACAATTATTGGTTGTATTTTGATGTTCTTTAAAGGGTATAAGAATATCATGAAAGGGAATCGGGAAAGAGGTTCATTTTATTTGTATTATCCTCCGAAATGGGAATTTTCGACTATGGACATTAGATTGCGACTGGAAAGGGTATCTGTATTGGAAAAAATGTGCCCGATTGGGTGAGTTTGATCTTGATGGAGCCTTAAAAATACTTTCTTCTAAGGAAAAGGAAGAGTCTTGACTCTTTTCTCCGAAGAGTATTGCGAAATATTCGTGGAAGCTTATGTATTCTAAAATAGAAATCTTTCCAATATCGTCGTCGTTGCTGTCCCTGTCCTTAGCCATATCCCTATCCCAACCATCCATCCATCCCGTAGCTCTCTGCGTCTTTTACTCATGCGCCAGGACAAAATGCATTTCGATTTTTACGTTTCGAATTCGATGTCGCCAGATAAAAATAACAGATAATTCAATAAATTATTGTAGATATTATGCACTGTTGAATGTGTCACATGCACATTTTAGGGATTATAGTAACAATTTCTGTTGGTATTTATTATGCAATTATGCAATTATGCGATGATGAAACTTTATAAAATGGTATTTGAAATATCCAGAGAACATAAGCCAAAGCTACAGCTTAATACTGTTAAGTTCCACTTAGTTAAGTACGCCTATAGAATCTAGAGATCCTTGATTTTTCTGTTAAACCGAAACGTTTCTGTATTTGCCTCATAAATAACTAACTTCGAATACATTGAAAAGTTTATCGAGCAATTCTAAAAATGTTTCAAAAAATATTTGCATTCCTTTTGATTTTGTTGCCAATTCTAACGTTGCAAGAAGACATCCGCTATGATGTGGCAAAGTTACTGCAACCCGGCGAGACGCACATCCAGGAGGCACAGAGCCTGCTGCAAAAGCTCACCCAAACGAATCGCGTGCAAATTTTTTGCCAGACAGTGGAAGGATCTTCATCATTTTGGAGGATCTTTCAGAGCAGTCGCTTACATTTGGAAATCGAACAGGGAGCGGAATACAATCAGTACAAGGCGGAGTCGGCGATTGATATCTACCAGGCACATCGCCAGCAATACGAGTGGAACGAGAGCAAGGCCATGACGGGCAAGGATAAGTACATCGATATGAAGGCAAATTACAATGGCTGCTATGGGATCTACACGGAACAGCCCTTCAATCTCACTCTGGGGACCATCCACACGGACAAGTGGCGTGTGACGAAATTCTGCCTTGGCTTGATTCTGTGGCATGCTGCACCACGGCTCGAGGACTCGCACCGTTGCCTGTACAGCGTGGCGGCATTCTTGGCCCTCCCGATGGCCACCTGGATAATGAGTTTCATCACCGGACATAGCCGCCTGGCGCTCGGCGGGTCCATGTGGACGGCCTTCAATGAGGTGCTCTACGAGCGGCCCTCCACATTGGCGCTGGCCTTCAGTGGTTGCCTTTATGCCCTCGTTTTGGGCACCCATCATTTAATATGCGAAAATCGACGATTTCGAAATGTTCATCGATTAGTTATCAGAGGAATCGCCTGTTGGATGATCTTCACTGCCTCGGATCACCAGAATATCGGTGCTGTCTTTGTCTTTTGTCTTTCTACGTGCAGATCATGTGGCTGCTTCGCTACTTGTATTGGAGCTTTATCAAATGTTTGCGCCCCTTGCTGCCGCCACCAGACAGGCAGCAGCACCATGTCGACATCTCGCAACTGCTGCTGGCCCAGCGATTGGCCAGCAACAGGGCTGACGGGACTGTAGTTTGGGCTGTGTGGCGCGCCTCCAATACGGATCCCAGCAACGGGGCAGGTGGCACGAATTCTATGCCTATAATACCGCAAGGAAATGCCGCTTTTCGTGAGCCAAACTTTGTCCCTGATCATCCCAATGGATCTATATTCAGGGACCAGGACGGGATTGAATCCAGCGATACATATGGCAGCAGCATGCACCCCTTCTTTAGGGGGTCACAATGGGCCCAACGATACCCTCCCAATGAACGTCGAACGACCCTTAACTTCGAGAGGACAGCCGCGGCGCCGTAGGAACACTTTTTCGGAAACTACACTGTACAGCATGAACATGAACTATCGCGACTCAGTGGGGCATGCGCGCGCTCAATGGTGATCCTCTAGCCAGAGGATCCCCTGTACACCTCAACTACACAAGAAAACTGCGCGGGGGAAGAGCACAAGAAAACCAAGAAGGAAATAAGAAAAAACTGGAGGGGCAAAACCAAAAGACAGAGAGGGAAGGCGAATGCGAATGCGATTGGAAAGGCAAGGCACAACGTGGAGTCCAAGGAGGGAGCCACAAAACGGCAACTGGTGTCCAAGGAGGGAGTCCTGCTGCTGCACCGCACAAACGAACAGAAAAGTGGAGTCCTGGTTAAAGGAAACGGGCCTAAAACTACAGTCTGGGACATACAAATGGCATCGGTATTTGAAATAATTTAGGGGCAAAATGAAACAAGAATCATCACAGGGATGCGAACATAGCAAATAAATCATCAAAAGGGAAATGGGGCCTAAAAGTAGGAGATGTATTAATAATTATTATATTTTTGTAAACAATTTTTAAATACAAGGGAAAAAACGGGAAATTTCGTTCATTGTTTTTTTTTATTTTTCCATGATTTAGGAATTAAGGAATTAGTTTCCAAATCTCAAAGGGGAACATTTGAGATTTGGTTTCGCACATTCCAAACGTCGTGTAGCCTTTCGCTTATGGAAACATTTACACAACGCATCGACGCATAGTTCCACGCGCGTATCTTAGCGTTTACAGTGGATATAAAAATACTTGAAACTCTTCATATCTCTTTCCAATATATCTTTTTATACCTGTACTCGAAGTGTAAAAGGGTATATTGTATTTGTGGTAAATGTGGATGTGTGTAACATAGAGAAGGAATCATTTTCGACCCCATAAAGTCTATATATTCTTGATCAGCATCAATAGCCGAGTCGATATAGCCATGTCTGTCTGTCCGTCCCTCTGTCTGTCTGTCTGTCTGTCTGTCTGTCCGTCCGTCTGTCCGTCTATCCATCTTGTTTGTCGCCCATTGCTCGGAGGCTATAGGAGCTAGAGCAACCACATTTTTTCCAGACTGATGTGTAATCTCACTCCTAGAACTGTGTACATACATACATATGTACATATGTAGGAACTATGCAGGGAACTCGAGCTAAACACTTGGGATCAGTGCGACTCTATTGAATCCCACTTCAAACCACAAACCTTACAAGAATGAAACAAATGTTTAGATACATTTTTTTTAATTGCCTTAATACTACACAAAAAACATTCATTAAAATTAGATATTGGGAATTCGTTTGGGTCAGGGTCAGGGTCAGGTTCAGGATTCGTCGTATCATTTGGTATATGTATCAATTTGTTGCTCCATTTATGGATCACATATGGATATTTCAGAACAAAATCTTTTCACGCTCTTCACGCTCTTCGCTTTCTTCGTGGTCGCTGCTTTCTTGTGGCGCGAGATCGTCATCTTGCCCTCTTCCTCTTTCTGTGGACGGTGATTATCCTTTGGAGGATCTTTCAGAGCAGTCGCTTACATTTGGAAATCGAACAGGGAGCGGAATACAATCAGTACAAGGCGGAGTCGGCGATTGATATCTACCAGGCACATCGCCAGCAATACGAGTGGAACGAGAGCAAGGCCATGACGGGCAAGGATAAGTACATCGATATGAAGGCAAATTACAATGGCTGCTATGGGATCTACACGGAACAGCCCTTCAATCTCACTCTGGGGACCATCCACACGGACAAGTGGCGTGTGACGAAATTCTGCCTTGGCTGATTCTGTGGCATGCTGCACCACGGCTCGAGGACTCGCACCGTTGCCTGTACAGCGTGGCGGCATTCTTGGCCCTCCCGATGGCCACCTGGATAATGAGTTTCATCACCGGACATAGCCGCCTGGCGCTCGGCGGGTCCATGTGGACGGCCTTCAATGAGGTGCTCTACGAGCGGCCCTCCACATTGGCGCTGGCCTTCAGTGGTTGCCTTTATGCCCTCGTTTTGGGCACCCATCATTTAATATGCGAAAATCGACGATTTCGAAATGTTCATCGATTAGTTATCAGAGGAATCGCCTGTTGGATGATCTTCACTGCCTGGATCACCAGAATATCGGTGCTGTCTTTGTCTTTTGTCTTTTACGTGCAGATCAGTGGCTGCTTCGCTACTTGTATTGGAGCTTTATCAAATGTTTGCGCCCTTGCTGCCGCCACCAGACAGGCAGCAGCACCATGTCGACATCTCGCAACTGCTGCTGGCCCAGCGATTGGCCAGCAACAGGGCTGACGGGACTGTAGTTTGGGCTGTGTGGCGCGCTCAATACGGATCCCAGCAACGGGGCAGGTGGCGAATTCTATGCCTATAATACCGCAGAAATGCGCTTTTGTGAGCCAAACTTTGTCCCTGATCATCCCAATGGATCTATATTGGGCCAGGACGGGATTATCAGCGATCATGGCGCAGCATGCACCCTTCTTTAGGGGTCACAATGGGAACGACCCTCCCAAGAACGTCGAACGACCCTTAACTTCAGAGGACACGGCGCCGTAGGAACACTTTTTCGGAAACTACACTGTACAGCATGACATGAACTATCGCGTCAGTGGGGCATGGCGCGCTCAATGGTGATCTCTAGCCGAGGATCCCCTGTACACCTAACTACAGAAACTGCGCGGGGAAAACAAGAAAACCAAGAAGGAAATAGAAAACTGGGCAAACCAAAAGACAGGGAAGGCGAAGATGCGATTGAAGGCAAGGCACAACGTGGAGTCAGGAGGAGCCACAAACGGCAACTGGTGTCCAGGAGGAGCCTGCCTGCACCGCACAAACGAACAGAAAAGTGGAGTCCTGGTTAAAGGAAACGGGCCTAAAACTACAGTCTGGGACATACAAATGGCATCGGTATTTGAAATAATTTAGGGGCAAAATGAAACAAGAATCATCACAGGGATGCGAACATAGCAAATAAATCATCAAAGGGAAATGGGGCCTAAAGTAGGAGATTCATTTTCGACCCCATAAAGTATATATATTCTGATCAGCATCAATAGCCGAGTCGATATAGCCATGCGTCTGTCCGTCCGTCCGTCCGTCCCTCTGTCTGTCTGTCTGTCCGTCCGTCTGTCCGTCTATCCGTCTTGTTTGTCGCCCATTGCTCGGAGGCTATAGGGCAAGAGCAACCAAACACTTTTTTCCCGACTGATGTGTAATCTCCTCCTAGAACTGTGTTTCGAAATTTGGCCCCGCACCCTTCCGCCCCCACAAAGGCGTCCACAGTGTTTAAGATAACAGAAAACGAAAAAATTTAGAATCATAGAGAAACCCCATTAACAGCGACACAACACGTCTCTTCTCGCTTTAATAGTTTTTACTCTCTCTGTCTGTCTGTTGGTCTATCCGTATTCCCGCTTCACGGCTACATACTAGTACTACTATTAACTTAATTGTCCTGATTAGCATGGGTCCGGTGTCTGTTATCGTTATCCTCGTTGAAATTGTTGTGCCCAGCAGAGTCGCTTCTCGAGCGGGGACTTCCACGGGGATGCAGTTACTAAATCAATCATCCTATTATGATTTAGAGATTTTTGACTTGACTTTGTAGGGGTTTTACGTTGCGATTTGAGGGTCAAAATGCGGATTTATGATGTAAAAGTAGACAATTATTGGTTGTATTTTGATGTTCTTTAAAGGGTATAAGAATATCATGAAAGGGAATCGGGAAAGAGGTTCATTTTATTTGTATTATCCTCCGAAATGGAATTTTCGACTATGGACATTAGATTGCGACTGGAAAGGGTATCTGTATTGGAAAAATGTGTTTGATTGGGTGAGTTTGATCTTGATGGAGCCTTAAAAATACTTTCTTCTAAGGAAAAGGAAGAGTCTTGACTCTTTTCTCCGAAGAGTATTGCGAAATATTCATTGGAAGCTTATGTATTCTAAAATAGAAATCTTTCCAATATCGTCGTCGTTGCTGTCCCTTTCCTTAGCCATATCCCTATCCCAACCATCCATCCATCCCGTAGCTCTCTGCGTCTTTTTACTCATGCGCCAGGACAAAATGCATTTCGATTTTTTACGTTTCGAATTCGATGTCGCCAGATAAAAAATAACAGATAAATCAATAAATTATTGTAGATATTATGCACTGTTGAATGTGTCACATGCACATTTTAGGGATTATAGTAACAATTTCTGTTGGTATTTATTATGCAATTATGCAATTATGCGATGATGAAACTTTTAAAAATGGTATTTGAAATATCCAGAGAACATAAGCCAAAGCTACAGCTTAATACTGTTAAGTTCCACTTAGTTAACTACGCCTATAGAATCTAGAGATCCTTGATTTTTCTGTTAAACTGAAACGTTTCTGTATTTGCCTCATAAATAACTAACTTCGAATACATTGAAAAGTTTATCGAGCAATTCTAAAATGTTTCAAAAAATATTTGCATTCCTTTTGATTTTTTGCCAATTCTAACGTTGCAAGAAGACATCCGCTATGATGTGGCAAAGTTACTGCAACCCGGCGAGACGCACATCCAGGAGGCACAGAGCCTGCTGCAAAAGCTCACCCAAACGAATCGCGTGCAAATTTTTGCCAGACAGTGGAAGGATCTTCATCATTTTGGAGGATCTTTCAGAGCAGTCGCTTACATTTGGAAATCGAACAGGAGCGGAATACAATCAGTACAAGGCGGAGTCGGCGATTGATATCTACCAGGCACATCGCCAGCAATACGGAGTGGAACGAGAGCAAGGCCATGACGGGCAAGGATAAGTACATCGATATGAAGGCAAATTACAATGGCTGCTATGGGATCTACACGGAACAGCCCTTCAATCTCACTCTGGGGACCATCCACACGGACAAGTGGCGTGTGACGAAATTCTGCCTTGGCTTGATTCTGTGGCATGCTGCACCACGGCTCGAGGACTCGCACCGTTGCCTGTACAGCGTGGCGGCATTCTTGGCCCTCCCGATGGCCACCTGGATAATGAGTTTCATCACCGGACATAGCCGCCTGGCGCTCGGCGGGTCCATGTGGACGGCCTTCAATGAGGTGCTCTACGAGCGGCCCTCCACATTGGCGCTGGCCTTCAGTGGTTGCCTTTTATGCCCTCGTTTTGGGCACCCATCATTTAATATGCGAAAATCGACGATTTCGAAATGTTCATCGATTAGTTATCAGAGGAATCGCCTGTTGGATGATCTTCACTGCCTCGGATCACCAGAATATCGGTGCTGTCTTTGTCTTTTGTCTTTTCTACGTGCAGATCATGTGGCTGCTTCGCTACTTGTATTGGAGCTTTATCAAATGTTTTGCGCCCCTTGCTGCCGCCACCAGACAGGCAGCAGCACCATGTCGACATCTCGCAACTGCTGCTGGCCCAGCGATTGGCCAGCAACAGGGCTGACGGGACTGTAGTTTGGGCTGTGTGGCGCGCCTCCAATACGGATCCCAGCAACGGGCAGGTGGCACGAATTCTATGCCTATAATACCGCAAGGAAATGCCGCTTTTCGTGAGCCAAATTTTTGTCCCTGATCATCCCAATGGATCTATATTCAGGGACCAGGACGGGATTGAATCAGCGATACATATGGCAGCAGCATGCACCCCTTCTTTAGGGGTCACAATGGGCCCAACGATACCCTCCCAATGAACGTCGAACGACCCTTAACTTCGAGAGGACAGCCGCGGCGCCGTAGGAACACTTTTTCGGAAACTACACTGTACAGCATGAACATGAACTATCGCGACTCAGTGGGGCATGCGCGCGCTCAATGGTGATCCTCTAGCCAGAGGATCCCCTGTACACCTCAACTACACAAGAAAACTGCGCGGGGAAGAGCACAAGAAAACCAAGAAGGAAATAAGAAAAACTGGAGGGCAAAAACCAAAAGACAGAGGGAAGGCGAATGCGAATGCGATTGGAAAGGCAAGGCACAACGTGGAGTCAAGGAGGGAGCCACAAAACGGCAACTGGTGTCCAAGGAGGGGAGTCCTGCTGCTGCACCGCACAAACGAACAGAAAAGTGGAGTCCTGGTTAAAGGAAACGGGCCTAAAACTACAGTCTGGGACATACAAATGGCATCGGTATTTGAAATAATTTAGGGGCAAAATGAAACAAGAATCATCACAGGGATGCGAACATAGCAAATAAATCATCAAAGGGAAATGGGGCCTAAAAGTAGGAGATGTATTAATAATTATTATATTTTTGTAAACAATTTTTAAATACAAAGGGAAAAAAACGGGAAATTTCGTTCATTGTTTTTTATTTTTCCATGATTTAGGAATTAAGGAATTAGTTTCCAAATCTCAAAGGGGAACATTTGAGATTTGGTTTCACACATTCCAAACGTCGTGTAGCCTTTCGCTTATGGAAACATTTACACAACGCATCGACGCATAGTTCCACGCGCGTATCTTAGCGTTTACAGTGGATATAAAATACTTGAAACTCTTCATATCTCTTTCCAATATATCTTTTTATACCTGTACTCGAAGTGTAAAGGGGTATATTGTATTTGTGGTAAATGTGGATGTGTGTAACATAGAGAAGGAATCATTTTCGACCCCATAAAGTCTATATATATTCTTGATCAGCATCAATAGCCGAGTCGATATAGCCATGTCTGTCTGTCCGTCCCTCTGTCTGTCTGTCTGTCTGTCTGTCCGTCCGTCTGTCCGTCTATATCCATCTTGTTTGTCGCCCATTGCTCGGAGGCTATAGGAGCTAGAGCAACCACATTTTTTCCAGACTGATGTGTAATCTCACTCCTAGAACTGTGTACATACATACATATGTACATATGTAGGGAACTATGCAGGGAACTCGAGCTAAACACTTGGGATCAGTGCGACTCTATTGAATCCCACTTCAAACCACAAACCTTACAAGAATGAAACAAATGTTTAGATACATTTTTTTAATTGCCTTAATACTACACAAAAAAACATTCATTAAAATTAGATATTGGGAATTCGTTTTTGGGTCAGGGTCAGGGTCAGGTTCAGGATTCGTCGTATCATTTGGTATATGTATCAATTTGTTGCTCCATTTATGGATCACATATGGATATTTCAGAACAAAAATCTTTTCACGCTCTTCACGCTCTTCGCTTTCTTCGTGGTCGCTGCTTTCTTGTGGCGCGAGATCGTCATCTTGCCCCTCTTCCTCTTTCTGTGGACGGTGATTATCCTGCCGCCAGACTTTGAGGGAGTACTGGTTGGGGCAGTGGTTGGAGCAGTCGTTGGGGTGGCCACAGTGGTTGGGGCCACAGTAGTGGCCACAGTGGTTGTGTCTGCAACGGTTGTGGCGGCTACAGTGGTTGTGTCTGCAACGGTTGTGGCTACAGTTGTAGCTACAGTGGTTGCGGCGGTGGTAGTCTGTGCACTAGTCTGCCGGACCAGGACACAGCTGAACAGGGCCAGGAGAACGAGAACGCAAAGAGTACTTCATGTTGATGATAGTTGGAAGGAATGGCTTGCAACTGATGACAACTGGATAGCATCCATCGGCTTTTTATAGCTGAGCGGACCATCTTATTTACAGGATCAGTTGAGAATTGAAACTTCAGTTTCGGAGAGGCTTACAACAAATCTGGTTCGACGGATGGTTTCCAATTATCTGGAACTGTGCCGGCAAAAAAACTGTGAAAATTGGTGCGTGTTAACAAAAGTTGTCAGGGTCAAAGCATAAATTTGCGAATTTGCGAATATGCAAATTTATGCTTTTGACTAGACAATTTTTGTTATTCGCACGACTGCCATTTTTTTTATTTTAGCAAGGCACAGTTCCGAACAAAGCCAATCAATAATCGTACTTTGTTGTGTTGCCACTCCGCCCAAACTGAAGTTTCAGCTCAAATCCTGATCCAGAAACAAGATTATCTGCTCAGCTATAAAAGCCGATGGATCTATGCAGTTGTCATCAGTTGCAAGCCATTCCAACTATCATCAACATGAAGTACTCTTGCGTTCTCGTTCTCCTGGCCCTGTTCAGCTGTGTCCTGGTCCGGCAGACTAGTGCACAGACTACCACCGCCGCAACCACTGTAGCAACAACTGTAGCCACAACCGTTGCAGACACAACCACTGTAGCCGCCACAACCGTTGCAGACACAACCACTGTGGCCACTACTGTGGCCCCAACCACTGTGGCCACCCCAACGACTGCTCCAACCACTGCCCCAACCAGTACTCCCCTCAAAGTCTGGCGGCAGGATAATCACCGTCCACAGAAAGAGGAAAGGGGCAAGATGACGATCTCGCGCCACAAGAAAGCAGCGACCACGAAGAAAGCGAAGAGCGTGAAGAGCGTGAAAAAGATTTTTGTTCTGAAATATCCATATGTGATCCATAAATGGAGCAACAAATTGATACATATACCAAATGATACGACGAATCCTGAACCTGACCCCTGACCCTGACCCAAACGAATTCCCAATATCTAATTTTAATGAATGTTTTTGTGTAGTATTAAGGCAATTAAAAAATGTATCTAAACATTTGTTTCATTCTTGTAAGGTTTGATTTTGGTTTGAAGTGGGATTCAATAGAGTCGCACTGATCCCAAGTGTTTAGCTCGAGTTCCTGCATAGTTCCCTACATATGTACATATGTATGTATGTACACAGTTCTAGGAGTGAGATTACACATCAGTCTGGAAAAAAAATGTGGTTGCTCTAGCTCCTATAGCCTCCGAGCAATGGGCGACAAACAAGATGGATAGACGGACAGACGGACGGACAGACAGACAGACAGACAGACAGAGGGACGGACAGACAGACATGGCTATATCGACTCGGCTATTGATGCTGATCAAGAATATATAGACTTTATGGGGTCGAAAATGATTCCTTCTCTATGTTACACACATCCACATTTACCACAAATACAATATACCCTTTTACACTTCGAGTACAGGTATAAAAAAGATATATTGGAAAGAGATATGAAGAGTTTCAAGTATTTTATATCCACTGTAAACGCTAAGATACGCGCGTGGAACTATGCGTCGATGCGTTGTGTAAATGTTTCCATAAGCGAAAGGCTACACGACGTTTGGAATGTGAAACCAAATCTCAAATGTTCCCCTTTGAGATTTGGAAACTAATTCTTAATTCCTAAATCATGGAAAAAAAAAAACAATGAACGAAATTTCCCGTTTTTTCCCTTTGTATTTAAAAAATTGTTTACAAAAATATAATAATTATTAATACATCTCCTACTTTTTAGGCCCCATTTCCCTTTGATGATTTATTTGCTATGTTCGCATCCCTGTGATGATTCTTGTTTCATTTTGCCCCTAAATTATTTCAAATACCGATGCCATTTGTATGTCCCAGACTGTAGTTTTAGGCCCGTTTCCTTTAACCAGGACTCCACTTTTCTGTTCGTTTGTGCGGTGCAGCAGCAGGACTCCCTGGTTGGACACCAGTTGCCGTTTTGTGGCTCCCTCCTTGGACTCCACGTTGTGCCTTGCCTTTCCAATCGCATTCGCATTCGCCTTCCCTCTGTCTTTTGGTTTTTGCCCCTCCAGTTTTTTCTTATTTCCTTCTTGGTTTTCTTGTGCTCTTCCCCCGCGCAGTTTTCTTGTGTAGTTGAGGTGTACAGGGGGATCCTCTGGCTAGAGGATCACCATTGAGCGCGCGCATGCCCCACTGAGTCGCGATAGTTCATGTTCATGCTGTACAGTGTAGTTTCCGAAAAAGTGTTCCTACGGCGCCGCGGCTGTCCTCTCGAAGTTAAGGGTCGTTCGACGTTCATTGGGAGGGTATCGTTGGGCCCATTGTGACCCCTAAAGAAGGGGTGCATGCTGCTGCCATATGTATCGCTGGATTCAATCCCGTCCTGGTCCCTGAATATAGATCCATTGGGATGATCAGGGACAAAAGTTTGGCTCACGAAAAGCGGCATTTCCTTTTGCGGTATTATAGGCATAGAATTCGTGCCACCTGCCCCGTTGCTGGGATCCGTATTGGAGGCGCGCCACACAGCCCAAACTACAGTCCCGTCAGCCCTGTTGCTGGCCAATCGCTGGGCCAGCAGCAGTTGCGAGATGTCGACATGGTGCTGCTGCCTGTCTGGTGGCGGCAGCAAGGGGCGCAAACATTTGATAAAGCTCCAATACAAGTAGCGAAGCAGCCACATGATCTGCACGTAGAAAAGACAAAAGACAAAGACAGCACCGATATTCTGGTGATCCGAGGCAGTGAAGATCATCCAACAGGCGATTCCTCTGATAACTAATCGATGAACATTTCGAAATCGTCGATTTTCGCATATTAAATGATGGGTGCCCAAAACGAGGGGCATAAAGGCAACCACTGAAGGCCAGCGCCAATGTGGAGGGCCGCTCGTAGAGCACCTCATTGAAGGCCGTCCACATGGACCCGCCGAGCGCCAGGCGGCTATGTCCGGTGATGAAACTCATTATCCAGGTGGCCATCGGGAGGGCCAAAAGAATGCCGCCACGCTGTACAGGCAACGGTGCGAGTCCTCGAGCCGTGGTGCAGCATGCCACAGAATCAAGCCAAGGCAGAATTTCGTCACACGCCACTTGTCCGTGTGGATGGTCCCCAGAGTGAGATTGAAGGGCTGTTCCGTGTAGATCCCATAGCAGCCATTGTAATTTGCCTTCATATCGATGTACTTATCCTTGCCCGTCATGGCCTTGCTCTCGTTCCACTCGTATTGCTGGCGATGTGCCTGGTAGATATCAATCGCCGACTCCGCCTTGTACTGATTGTATTCCGCTCCCTGTTCGATTTCCAAATGTAAGCGACTGCTCTGAAAGATCCTCCAAAATGATGAAGATCCTTCCACTGTCTGGCAAAAAATTTGCACGCGATTCGTTTGGGTGAGCTTTTTGCAGCAGGCTCTGTGCCTCCTGGATGTGCGTCTCGCCGGGTTGCAGTAACTTTGCCACATCATAGCGGATGTCTTCTTGCAACGTTAGAATTGGCAAAAAATCAAAAGGAATGCAAATATTTTTTGAAACATTTTTAGAATTGCTCGATAAACTTTTCAATGTATTCGAAGTTAGTTATTTATGAGGCAAATACAGAAACGTTTCTGGTTTAACAGAAAAATCAAGGATCTCTAGATTCTATAGGCGTACTTAACTAAGTGGAACTTAACAGTATTAAGCTGTAGCTTTGGCTTATGTTCTCTGGATATTTCAAATACCATTTTATAAAAGTTTCATCATCGCATAATTGCATAATTGCATAATAAATACCAACAGAAATTGTTACTATAATCCCTAAAATGTGCATGTGACACATTCAACAGTGCATAATATCTACAATAATTTATTGATTTATCTGTTATTTTTATCTGGCGACATCGAATTCGAAACGTAAAAAAAATCGAAATGCATTTTGTCCTGGCGCATGAGTAAAAGACGCAGAGAGCTACGGGATGGATGGATGGTTGGGATAGGGATATGGCTAAGGAAAGGGACAGCAACGACGACGATATTGGAAAGATTTCTATTTTAGAATACATAAGCTTCCACGAATATTTCGCAATACTCTTCGGAGAAAAGAGTCAAGACTCTTCCTTTTCCTTAGAAGAAAGTATTTTTAAGGCTCCATCAAGATCAAACTCACCCAATCGGGCACATTTTTCCAATACAGATACCCTTTCCAGTCGCAATCTAATGTCCATAGTCGAAAATTCCCATTTCGGAGGATAATACAAATAAAATGAACCTCTTTTCCCGATTCCCTTTCATGATATTCTTATACCCTTTAAAGAACATCAAAAATACAACCAATAATTGTCTACTTTTACATCATAAATCCGCATTTTGACTCCTCAAATCGCAACGTAAAAACCCCTACAAAGTCAAGTCAAAATCTCTAAATCATAATAGGATGATTGATTTAGTAACTGCATCCCCGTGGAAGTCCCCGCTCGAGAAGCGACTCTGCTGGGCACAACAATTTCAACGAGGATAACGATAACAGACACCGGACCCATGCTAATCAGGACAATTAAGTTAATAGTAGTACTAGTATGTAGCCGTGAAGCGGGAATACGGATAGACCAACAGACAGACAGAGAGTAAAAAACTATTAAAGCGAGAAGAGACGTGTTGTGTCGCTGTTAATGGGGTTTCTCTATGATTCTAAATTTTTCGTTTTCTGTTATCTTAAACACTGTGGACGCCTTTGTGGGGGCGGAAGGGTGCGGGGCCAAATTTCGAAACACAGTTCTAGGAGTGAGATTACACATCAGTCGGGAAAAAAAGTTTGGTTGCTCTTGCTCCTATAGCCTCCGAGCAATGGGCGACAAACAAGACGGATAGACGGACAGACGGACGGACAGACAGACAGACAGAGGGACGGACGGACAGACATGGCTATATCGACTCGGCTATTGATGCTGATCAAGAATATATATACTTTATGGGGTCGAAAATGATTCCTTCTCTATGTTACACACATCCACTATTACAACAAATACAATATACACTTTTACTCTTCGAGTTCGGGTATAATAACAAAGCAAAAAACATGACTATACAAATATGAACAAATACCTAAAAAAAAGGAATTTGCACTGACTCTCATTAAAGTAAATAAAATTTATTTTTTCAATAAATTTAAAAATAATATCGATATAGAATTGTATGGAAATGAGTTTTCATTTAAGTTTTAAAGTTGGTGAAAATGAAACCATTAAAAATGGTATTTTTTTGTTTAAATGCATCAAGTAAAACAGCTGCTATACCATATGTACTTATGCTATTTTTGCAGCCAAAAAATAATATTATATTCATATCCTAAGCCCTAAGCTTTGGCTGACTCCCATCACCCATTCACCAGAGAACCAGAATGAAAGTAATTATTTTTGGTAGCATTTTGAATTATTTTATTTCGTTTTTTTTATGTATTTTCATTTCAACTAGTTTGAGTTCTTTTTTGACTTAAGATTAAATTGAATTATCGTTTTTATTTCGTTTTTTCTGCTAGCATGCTTTTCCTTTATACGCACTTCGTTCTTAGTTATCGGTTTTCTTTGCGGTCTGCGGTTTGCGGTTTGCGGCCTGCGATTTGCATTTCACATTTTCCTTGTCCTGTTCGTAATTGTTACATAATTGCAATGTACTTGGCTTAATAGGATTTTCTTGTTTTTCTTGGTTTTATTTATTTAACTGCTATTTAATTGAACGCTTAATTGAATCGTTTGACAATTTATCCCAAAAATGTAATTTACTTTCTGCATTTGTTTTCTTTTCTCTTTTTTTTATTTTGTTTGCCGTTTTTACTGTTTGCTGTTGTTGATTTTTTATTTGAAAAAGCTCTGCGCATAGCTGTCAAGTAAAAAATAGAATATAATAGATTCGAGTAAATAAATTAAGATTTAAAAAAAATAAAATAAATAAAAAACATTTAAAGCATTTTCTGTATTACTCTATACATATATGTATGTAAATATGTATGTTTGTATTTATGTATGTATGTATATTTGTGTAAATGTTAAAAAAAAAGTAATTACAGTATTGGCTTAATGTTTTAAGAACCCAACAAGGAATCATAAGGCAGCATTTTCATGTTCAAAAGTTTCGCTTCACATTTACTTATCGATAATCGATTTTCGATTTAATTATTTAATATTATATTTTGTTTTTGTTTTTGGTAGATCGCTCAAATGTTTTACAAATTGTGTCTAAGCTTTTTTAAATGTTACGTTTAAAATTGTTTGCATATATGTATGTATGTATGTATTTATTTTTTATTTTTATAAGTAGGCTTACTGCGCTATGCTGACAAAAAAAAAAAAAAAAAAATATATTTTCATATATCGTTCCCCGCCTCTTGCTGCTAATCTTAGTTACTAGTTTTTTTAAGCGTTGACATACACATATACATATGCTCTATATTCGATATACATACATATATATTTCGTTTTGTTTCTATTCTTTTTTTTTATACATAATTGATTTAAATTTAAATTTCATTTACTTTCTTAAGGGCTAGACAAAAAAATTTCTAATTTTTCACATTGATGCTGGGGCGCTGTTTGTTTATTTATCCGATACCCGGTCAAGTCTGGTGTATGTTTACATTATGCTATATACTATATACGAGTATGTATGTATATTGTGGGCCAATGAACTGGGGGAGACGAGAGGAGTGCAGCAGTAAGTGTCAAACCAAAAAGGTATTTCATATACCCATTGTGTGACGTAAATCGATTTAAAACTGGACTATATAATCGATCGTTATTTTCAGTAATTACTGAGTACTGCTTGCCCTTTGGTTGCCCTCTCCTCTCCTTTATGTAAAGTTACATACGTGCACTAGAGACCCAATAAATATAGCCAGCAAATGTTGACTAGTTTTTGGAATCAATTTTTGTTCAATCTGATACGATATATGTATGTACTACGAGTATATATGCTTATACATGTACATGCTCATATATGTATGTATTTATGTTTATACATGCAGAAAAAAAGCACCCTTTATTTAGCAAGTACCCCGTAACATCTATAGAGACTTGTTCTAGTTTAGTTTTAGTTTTTTTTTTTTAAATATTTTCCATATTCCATATTTTTTTGCTTATTTCTTAGACATTTTTTCTTCTAATTCGTAATTCTTTTTGCTTAAGAGATACTTTCTGGGATTGCCTCTGACCTACCCTCCCGCAAACAAAAGTATTTTGCTTTTTTCTTGAATTGAAGGGCATTTTTTTCGCAGTGTACGAGTACTGTCTGGAGGAGGATATGGGTAACATTGGATGTTTGAACGATATGTGTTGTGTGGTGTGTTCCTGTTTTATTTATTTTGGCTAAGCTTGACCGGGTTAAAGGTCAAATTCAGCTCTTCTTCTCACTTACGATATATATTCTCATTCTTCGTTTGCTATAACTTTTGTTTTTTGTTTGTGTTCGTTATGTATTTTACTTTAAGTCTAAAAATTTGATAAATTTTGGCTTAGAATTTGTTTTTTTTTTTTATTTTTTTAGTTTACTTTTTGTTTGTTTCTGCTTTACATACTTAAGCTTTATTTTTCTTTTACTTGGAACTAACTACAGGCATTTAATGTTTACATTTAGTATATAGTATATTTTATTTAGTTTAAATTTTTCTTCATTTACTTTACTTTTTTTTTTTTTTTTTTATTTTAAAATTGTATAGTTTTCGCTTGCTTTAATATATATTTTTGTGTGTTTTTTTTTTTTTTTTCTTCCATGCAACTCGCTGTTTAAAATGAACTTTTGAAGTTTTTTAGTTGTAGTTTTCTTTTTAATTTTTATTTTATTTTTTGTTTTTTGCCTGTTCGATACGTTTCGTTTTAATTGATAAGGATTTATGATCTGTGTTGGAGGATGGTATGGTATGGGACATGGTCCCTCCTCCGCCTTGCCATCGATAATAAGTAGCTTAAAATTTGCACTAATTGATATAATTTGCCATTCATTTCGTTTTCGTTTTCCTTTTCATTTTGTTTTTGTTTTCGTTTCGAGTTTTATCCAATGAGAGCTTTCCTCTTGCCATAAAATAATTAACGCTATAAATCACAATACGGTTTTTGTTTTTCTTTTTCCATCTTTTTTGTTTTGTTTCTTGTATATATGCACTATGTATGTATATAGTATAGATATATGTATGTATAGTATATATATAGTATATTGGAAAAAAAAAAAAAATTACACACTCGCTTAGGTTGCTATGTATAGGGTTTCTGCTGTAGACATTAAAAATACAAATACGGGATATGCTAATGGCTCTATGTATGCAATATATATATATATGTATGTATGGATATATAGTGGGGGTAGGGGGTGTATGTATAGTGTGTAAATCGGTAGCATCCAAGCGAATTCGCCCACAGAGACTGACTGACTGACTGACTGAAGGACTCCTGCTGTTGCGGCTTCTGCTGATCCTCCTTAGACATGGGTGGCCAGTGGACCCTTCTGGGTATGACCCTTGCCATTGTTGGACAATATAAACTGTCCGGATGGACTCTGTGCACACTGCCCGGCGACGGCCGACTGTGCCAATGGTGTGGCAGCCAGCGTATTGCTGCTGGCCGTTAAATTCGAGCTGCTGCCGCTCACACTGCCCCCAGCGCCACCAGCAGCAATGCCGCTGTTCAGGCTGGCCGCTGCCGAGCCTCCGCCGGACAGCAGCTGTCCACCGCTGGCAATGGCCGGACTAGCGTGAAGGGTGGCGCCTGCCAGTGTGGCTTGATGGCCGTGGCCGTAGTGTTTGAGGCCGCCGTTCGAGTGATGGTGACGGGCAGCATGGTAGGGCGGTGGAGCTGGCGTGGCCGCTGGATTGGCGGTGCTTGGCGGTGGCAGTGGGGGCAAGATCGAGGAGTTGGTGCGTAGATAGGGATTGCCGTAGATGGCGCTGAAGCGACTGTCGATGCCGTTCTGTAGAAGCGGTTGTCCTGCAAAAGGGAGACGAAACGACAATTAAGTTTTAGTTAGACTCGATGCTTGACTTGCAACAAGTTGCAATATGCTTACCCATGAATCCATTGGCCTGCTGTGACTGCTGTGGGTCGTGACGTTGATTGCGCGGTAGACTGGCCCCAGATGCTGCAGCCCCGGAGGCGACGGAGGCGGCCGAGTGTGGCAGGGTGGCGGAGTTCTTGCCACCGGAGTGCTTGGCGGACTTGCCACCAGCTGCTGCTGCAGCATCGGCGGGTGGACTGTAGTCGAGGGCGTATTCAAAGTAGTGGGCGTATCCATTGGCAGAGGTCTCCTTGTAGGCGTTTTCCTGGTGGTTCTTCAGATTCTTGATGTGGCACTGGCGATTGTAGCGGTCGGTGAAGTCGCCCGAGAAGCGCTCATCGAACTTGACGGGACCGGCAAGGGGCACGCCCAGGGTGGCGCCCTTCATCTGGACATCGGGCATGGGCGATTGGTTCAGGGTGATGGCCAGGGCCTCGCTGCCCGCCTCGGAGTACTCCACGTCGTAGGCCTTGGATCGCAGTTCGCTCTTCAGTTCGTTCAGTTTGTCGCCGCCACGGGATGCCTCCGGTATAACGTCCGCCGGCATGGGCTTCTTTCGGTTGCGCCGCTTTGTGTACACCACCACAATCATCACGATCATCAGGACGATGGCCACGGAGAACACGGAGCCCATGACGACCAGCAGGACGGGTATGTTGCCCGGCTCCCGCACCACGGTGATCAGCAGGGAGTCGCTGCCATACGAATTCATCACGGTACAGTTGTACTTGCCAAAGTGGGTCGCCCGGCTCTCGCGGATGATCAGTGCCGCCCGCACGCCCTCCGGCAGATGCTGCTCCTCGAAGATGTATATGTCCGGATCGGCGCTGCTCATGTTGATCACCTTGTTCTCGAAGGACCACAGTATCTGCTCGGCCTTGGGTATGCTGAAGGCCAGGCACTCGATCTTCACCTTGTTGCCCACCGCCCCGAACTGCACCTTGTGCGACGTGATGATCGGTGCCCGCTTCACATGGATCAGTGCCTCGGCGCCTATTTCCGGGAATCCGGTGACCTCCGCCCGGCAAATGTAACGTCCAGCCGTCTCGCTGCTCACCTTGATTTTCAGCTCCGTGCCACGTCCAACAACCTAAAGGGAAAAGCCTAGCTCAGCACCGGATCTGTGTGTTTCTGTGCGTCTCTGAGTCTCACCTGTGCGGAATTCTCGTTAACCCATTCGATCTCGGGAGTCGGATTGCCGACCACCTCGCAACGCATGCTCACGGTAGCGCCCAGATCGGCCTCAACGGTTTGTGGACGCTTGCGGAACAGGGGTCCAACTGTTAAAGGAATCAAATCAAATGAGGATCACTACTCTCGCTGGTTTGCAAATACTTACAGCTGATGTCCAGGGTCTCGCTCTCCTCGCTCTTGCCCACGGCATTGACCACCTCGCATTTGACAATCGAATCGTGATACGAACGGGTTACATTGTGAATGATCTGTCAAGGGATTCATCGGTTGAGTGGGAAGAGTAACCAGGGAAGGAGTAATTTCAGTTTTAAACTCACCATTTTGGTGGTGAAATCTCCGGTCATGAGTTCGTCGTTGATGAACCATCGGTAGCTAACCTCGGGCGGATTGGCATCCGCCTGACAGCTGAGAACCACTTCGGCCCCCTCCGGTATTTTGCCGCCAGCCTGGGCGCCCTCCACCACAGACACTGAGACCTTTGGGGCGTACTTGACCTCGAGCAGGAGTTTGGCGGAGCGATAGGTGCGATCGGCGGTATTCTGCGCCTGGCAGGTGAACGTCGTGTTGTGGTGCTCCTTTTTGGGGGCCAGCTTGAGGATGGACTTGGCGGTGATGCGACGCGAATCGGACAGCGGTTCCTTAACGTATTCAATGCCCTTGGTGAGCACATTGCCGAGGCCATCGATCCAGGTGATCTCTGCAGCGGGCTTGCCGCCCACCGACACGCATTCGAGTTCGATTTCACGATCCTCAGTGGTTACCATGTAGTCGCCTTGCAGTATTTTCGGTGCCTCCGGCGGCACCAGAACCGTGAGCTTTGCAAACCTCGAACGGATACCCTGTTCGCCCTGCGGACCGGGTCCCACCTGGCACTGGTACTTGGCATCGTCGTCGAGCATCAGCGGATAAATGTCCAGCGAAAAGTCGCCCTCCTCGTCACTGCCCACCATCGAGTAGCGCTCAAAGCCGCTCAAATTGCGATGCTGTCCCAGGCCGAAGTCATCCTTGGTCCACTGCAGGGCGCCCACTTTCTCCATTACGCGACAGGGCAGCGTCACACGAGATCCCACAACGGCTGTCTGATCCTGCGGCTCCATGGCGAACTGCTGGCCCCCGTTCTCGCCGCTTCTCGGTTTGTTGTCATCGTTGTTGCCCGAGCCGGACGCTGAGCCCGAGGAGTCGCCATGATGTGCATTGTTCTGGTTGTTCTTGTTCTTGTTCTTGGACTTGGCCAGCACGGAGACGGGCAGCAGGGCCACCTCGAGCAGCAGTACGGCCAGGGGTAGCACCCGTAGCAGCTGACTTTTGCGCATTTTCTTCATTTTAGCCGCCGCAGAAGGGCTACTATGGCTGCAAAGAGATGCAAATAAATGGGGGAAATTAATTTTATTATATAATATGAGTACATATTAATTATTCAGAATTTAATTTAAAAATTAAATTTATTTTTAATTATTTAAAATATTTATTCGTTTTATTAAGGATTGAATTTTAAAATTAAATTAAATTTTAAAATATTTATTCATTTTATTATTATTAATTATTAAGAATTTAATTTTAATTAAATTAAATGTAATTATATAATAAATATTAAAAGTTGAAACTATTTATATATTAAAATTTGTATTATTTATTCATTTTATTATTTATTAATTATTACGAATTTAATTTTAAAATTCGATTCTAAAGCATTTTCGTTTCTAAATCTGTATAAGGCGCCACCTTGCGTTGGTTTAGTGCCAGCCTTGCTACCGCCACCTTGCGTTGGTTTTAATTCCAGCCTTGCTAGCGCCACCAGCCTGGTGGGTAAGTCAGTTGTAATCTGTATGTGTGCTGCATTACCGTCAGGTGGCGCCAGCAGGGTGTCAAGTAGATGGCGGCTAGAGAGTCTTTCATCGACCCTCAGAGCTCTCTCTCTCTGGGTTATCCGCGGGGATAAATAAATAAACAGATTGGGTCTGCCGCTGCTCTGCCTTTCAATGCATTACTTATATATATTTTTTTTGTATTAAATTTAATTCCGCGTATTCCTTTGATTGAATTACAGCACGGGGCACAGTTCGCCCGCCCTCTCAGTGCAATTCGAATTAAATCAACAGCGAAAACCAACTCTATAAAAAATAATTATTGGACAAACAAAACGAGCGAAAAGGTGCGCAGGGCCACCACACACACACCCACACACCCATGAACCATGCACCTTTCTGCCTCACTTGCTTGCCTGCCGCTGCTCACATGGGCAAACGAATGCAATCAAATTTGTTTTTGTGGGTCAAGTTTAAACCAAATGAATAAGAAGTGTGTGTGGGTTGGTGGGGGGTGGGGGATTCAGGAGGGGAGTGTGTGTGTAAACAGAGCTGAATACGAATGCTTTTAAATCATATTTTACGACTTTTGGGATACTCATTAAAGCTTTTCAATTTCAGTGTAGATATTTTCCCAATTTAAGAACTTCAACGGCGTGTGGGGCAAACCCATTGAGGTGTTAACCCACCCACCCAGTGTTTCCCCACATTAGTATCTGGCCAGACCCCATACCTTCTTTTAGATGAATTTTCTTTATTCTTTATTCCGAATTGCAATCATTTTTGGTGTTAATTGTTAGAAGAAAGAGCTCTCGATAAAGTCCGATATGCTCACTGGATTACACGACTGAATAGCGGTAAAAAAAACATTAAAAAAAATTAAAATCACTGCTGATGTAGGATAGCAGAGCAGGGGTGGGGGCGGTGGCGGTGGCGAGGGCGAGGGCGTGCTGCGTGGGTTGTCAGTTGTCTGGATTTGGTGGCATCAACTGCAGGAGGCAGCAACAGCAACAGCAACAGCAGCAGGCAGCAGGAACGGACGTCAGCAGCAGGGGACGAACATCAACTGCAACTGCTGTGCTGTGGCTGTGGCTGCTGCTCTGCTCTGCTCCTCTGCTGTTCTGCCATAACTGTAACTGTAACTTGTGCATACGGCACAAGTGTAACTGTGTAAATGTGTAAGTCGTCTGTGGTCGTTTTGCCGTGAAATTGAAACATATTCGCGCGCAGCTTTGTACGCGTATCTGCTTCAGTGTATTTTGTGCTTTTCCGCTGCTTGCTGCGGCCCCCCAACCACCACCCTACCCACTGTGAATGCATTCCGCACACACACACACACACAGAGAGCACAAACACAAACATACATATGTTCCCCTCTTTATGTGCTCTCTTCCTTTTTGAGCATTTTTTTGTTTGTTTTTGTTTTTTGCGCCTCTACTTTCATCCTCTTGTTCGTCCGGTTTTGGCCTTGGCATTTGCGGCTTTTGTTTGCTTTTTGTCTTTTCTATTTATTCTATTTCTTTTTTGGCGTTTACAACTTTTTCTTTGCTTCTTTTTTATTTCTTTTCTTTCTTTTGGCTTGTACGCCACCACTGACCTAAGGACCTTAAAGCTACGCTAGACATTGGCAGGGTATAACGGTGCTGTTAAACGTCGCTTGGACTCAACAACATTGAATAGATTATTATGTTCAAGAGACAAAGAGAGACAGAGAGATGGAGAGAGGGGGTGAAGAATGAAGAAGAGTGAAAGAGAGAGAGAGAGACCCATAATGATTCCTCTTTATTCATTGCTATCTACTATAATTTAATGTCAAGCATAGGGTTCACTTTTAGCTGGCAATATCTATCATTATTTAGGGGTCTATGGGGGCCTTGTTGTAGTCACACCCCCAAAGCAAATTTAGACAGCAAGCCGATGAACTGAGTACAAATATTTAAAACAAATATCTACTAAGGTGTGGAAAAGTGTAAGCAAATTAAAATATATTTCAAAAATAAGTTTAATTTATTTTTATGCATTTTTAAGTTGCATTTGCAATGAGTAATGTAAGAAAGTCTTATCCTTTTCATCTCTTTATTTTTTTTATTTTTTATTTTTTTATTTCTTTATATTTATTTTATTATATTTATTATATTATTATTATATTATATTAATTATTATTATTATATTATTAAAATTATTTTTATATATTTATAAATTGAAAAGCTAAAATGTTTCAATTTAATTTAATTCCTTCACTCACAGTTACCTAAGACCTCCTCCAACTGTCACCTTTTGCACTACTCTTGAGTAATAATTCGATTGAAGTTTTAATGATTTAATGATTTGATATCATTTATGCTTTAATGGAGTCCAACATGTTGCTGAGAGAGAGAGAGTCCCTGGGCATTCAAATCGATTAAATTATGTGGCAAATAGTAGCTCTGATAATAGTATTCTCGATGACTGTTCAAGTTGGTTGAATGCATTTAGCACCTTGCTACATTTTGCTCCTGCTGCTGGCCTTATCGCGCTTGTACTATATTGGATAGTATACGTGATCCATTGCGCCACCACCAAAGAAAAACAAATAAAAGAAAAAAAACAAAACACAATATATGCCACCTCCCACGCCCCTCCTCCCTAGTAGGTACTGCCGCCTAAAGCATTAACTGCGTCGACATCTACCCACAAAAAGGTAATGCTAACGATTTCATCAAATTGCCGCCCCATGCAAGTCCAAAGAAAGCAAAAAAAAAAAAAAAAAAAAAAAAAGAGAAAAAGAAATCACGCACGAAACGCGCTTGAAACGCTAACGAAACGCGCCAAAAGACACAGCTCTCTGACCAGGGAGGGCATTTATATCCCTATATATCCCGTATCCCCGCACCCCCCTCCCGCGCCATATCCTTGCCTATAGCCCCAACATATCCTCATATCGCGCATATCGCTGTGGCTGCTATCCTTTTCACTCCGCTGCAATCGTAACGCCTGGACCTACTATATAGCTGGCCTGGCCTGGTATTTTTTTGTGGCCGTTTCATTTGAATACCCTGTGGGCCCGAGAGTGAGAGTGGGGCATTCCCGCTGCCCGGAGTTGTTTGCCGTGCACAGACAGACAAGTAAGTTTTGATTTTATTTAATGAATCTGATTGCTCTGCTCTTCAGATTCCTTTATAGGATTATGTCTAATATGTCTACGATTATTACGATCTAGCCAATATATTCCCATTGGCTTTTGGGGGCGAGAGCGTATTTGACTGGTCGACCTTTTGCTGTGATGGCAGTTTCCTTTTTCTTGTTTTCTTTCTGGTTTCTGTTCAGTTCTCTGTTGCTTGTTTACCAGCGCTATGATTTACGGCATTTGCACTTTGACTGTGACTGTGACTGTGTTGTTCCACTGTCCGTGTCCGAGTCGTAGTCGGAGTACGGGTACGGACTACGGACTACGGAATCCGTCTGTACGTCCTTTGGTCTGCTTGTGTATGTTGCTGCGCGGACTGGAGTCCGGCTGTGGCTCTCTGGCTCTTTGGCTCTTGGGCTCTCCAGAAGTGCCAGCATATATAGAGCCGGAAATGCCCGGCGTGCGTATGTGCCAGGTGATATGGAGACGCGGTGCACGGGCAGGGGTTGGGAAAACTTTGGATAGTGCTCGGATACGGATACTGAGCCAGTGTGCCGGTGCTGGAGTTTCCCCCCTGTTCTTTTTGCTGCCAGCAATATGCTTGCCTAAATTATTAAAATTTATAATAAAATTTTTATGACCATAAAAGGCCAGCGCCACCAGAAAAGCCTCTTGCCAAGAGGCACTCTCACTCCGGCCCCAAACCTCACCCCACCGCCTCTCCCATCCTGCTTGGGCTTGGCGTTGTGTCCATTGGGTCCTTGGGCCGAAAAGTTGTACAGGAAATGACTGGACATGATTTTTCGTGCACACATAACTTTTGTTTTTAGTTGCGGTAGATTTTCGTTGGATAGTAAAAACCACTTCCCCGATAGTCGTCTCCTGGTCTTCCCTCTACCCCCCCACCCTCCCTGTCAGGGACTTTCCTTTGAGTTTATGTTGCGTGCTTGGGGCCTGGAGACTGAGAGGCGGGATTTAGAAGAAGAAGGTGGTATTGGATGGGTGTTGGGCGTTGGGTGTACGGCAAAGTTGGCCTTTATGTTGTCATTGCAGGCGAGAGACATTAAAATTACTTAAGGTCTTCCCGCCCCCCCCCCCCATCTCCTCAGTCTCTGTCACTTGACTTAGCTTTAAGAGGGAGGGAGTGTCGGTGGGGAGACTTTAAAAAAGTTCTACGAATATTAAGAACAAAGCTGGCATAATCAGTTATATATTTTATATTTATTTATTTTTAATGCTTATTGCTGAGTATGACTTGAAATTCATCTCTTTGGGGGTTTGTTTTGCTCTTTTAAAATGAGCTTAAGACCCTTATACATATGTGCATATGTACATATATATATGGTAAATGAATAAAAATCTAGAAACTTCTGGGCACAAAATGCGACTAATATACTATGGAAAATATGGTGAAAATATGTATAATCATATATGATTTTTGTTCGATAGTTGAAAAGTCATCCATTTCGACTAGACTATTCTGAAGAACAAATACCCTTAAAATATATACAGTCCGAGAGGATAACCAAAAGAGCTAAGCGAGTGCCTTGGCACATTTCACTTATTTGTGGAATAATTTATGTACGCGTAAAATTTAATGTTCAATAAATTTAAAAAAAAATTTAAAAATAATTTAAAGCATCAACTGTTGATTGGAACATTAATTTGTATGCAAAGACTATGTACAATATTTTACTAATTTATTTTAGAATTTTCATAATTATTTGTAGCTCTGTTGTAGTTATTCGCAGCGAAATGAGTCTATTTGTTTATGGAACATTTGTACAGCTTTTTGCTAGTGCATTCGAGGACTTTACTCTTTACTCTTTCTTTTCCCAGCTTTGTTTAACTGATCTTTGAAATCTGATCCAACAATTTCGAGTCGATGCACTATGGGAACTTTTGACCACTTTTTGTGGCAATAATAAATAACTTCCAAACGAAACGATATTTTTTTGATTTAGTTTTTTGATATGAGTTTATAAGAGCAAAATGAAGGTATTTTGAAAAAATGGGCGTGGCGACTCACACTTTTTTCATAAGAAATACAATTTTATTTTTTTTTAATTTGTAAAAAACAAATATTTTGGGAACATGTTGGGAAATTAATATTTTATTCAAAAGGCGTGGCACGCCCTAAAAATAGGTAAAAAAATATTAAAATGGCTGATTTGTCAAGTCTTGGTCCAACATGAGAGCTAGTGCCCCGTTAGTAGGAACTTTTGTGGGTACTGGAACTGGCTTGCTCAAAAGTCCTGCGAATTGATTTTGCTTTTTCTGGACATAAGGCAAATAACTTTAAAACGTATCTCCAATGTCAAGTTTCCCGCGGTTTCGCGCAGCTTCATTCGCTGTTTGAATTAATAATATTAAATTTCGTGCCTTAGATACCGCTAAAACTGCACTTCTCTTCGTTGCATTCTATCACTTTTAGACATATGTACTATATATGGCAAATGCCAGCCACCCAACTGTTTCCAATTTATGTTAATTTTTCACCATAGTAAATGATTTAAGCCAATCTGCGTACTTGCTTTCATCTCGCAGCAACATTCTATGTAATTTATTTCATTTTTTGTATATTTGGTAAAAATGTTTTTATTTTTGGTCGCTAACATGGCCCCTCATCGTCCTCAGAACGAGGTAGTATCAGCAAATTCGTAATGGCATCATCTCTTGCTTTTAACACTGATTTTCGTACTTGTTGCGTGCTAAATGGCAAAAAATCTGAGTTTGCAACCCATGGGTTTTGGTCAAAAATCAAAATTCAGAGATGACGCACAAAGATGCGCAGATTATGATTATATGCATTTAAACAAGAATTGAATGTTCTACAAGATGCATTCAGTCCTATGTTGTCACTAGGTGACACAAATTTTGTACGCCTCTTCAAAGACAAATTTTTGTCACAAATTAATACATGTTAAAAAGTGAGCCAATAAACATAATTATGAGAGCCATTTCTACAGTTTAAACTCACAAACAAATATTATATACCTGTCTGATTCTAACCCATTGTAAAAAATTCACTTGAATTGATGAATTTACTACTTTTTTTCAATTTAAAGTTGATGAAAAAATTTTTTTTTTCACCAACATTCAGCTATCGACAGCAAACATCTGACTTTAACAGCTGTTAACTTAACAGTGGTGCGCACTGTTAATTTTTTTTGGTACGTAACATTAAAGATCAATGTTATTTGGATATATTAGCGCTACAAATATATTATTTTAAGTACTTTTGAAAAATGGGTTTTGGCCAGAAAAAGTGGTCAAAGTTCCCATAGTGCGATGGTTATAGATTATTTTTTTGGTTTGTAGTAGAGCCAAGACTCCGTTGTGTAGCACTTAAATGTGAGTTGGCAACAATGGAAAGAACACATGGCTGGCAAATGCTAATGACAAACACACACACACACACACAAAAAGGGTTGGGTGGGAACATTATGCTAATTAGAGAATACCCCACGAAGGAATATTTCGTTGGAAAATATCTTTCATTTGCCAGCAAACAACAAAAAAAGGAAAGGAAAGGGAGTAAACAAAAGCGCTGCTCCTTTCCTTTCTTTCAGGTGAAAACTGCGTCACACACACACACATACATACAGAGAACTATGCTATCTATCACTCTCTCTCTCTCACTCAGTTACTCTGTCTCACTCACTCATACTCCATCTCTCTCTCAGTCACTCAGTCATTCTCCTTCTGTAACTCTCTCTCTCTCTCTTTGTCTAACTCTGCTCTTTGTCTGATTGTTGGCTGTCATGTGTTTATTATCCCTTTTTTGTTCTTAGTAGCGAAAGTTTATGGCAAAACAAAGTAAGTAAACACCGAAATATTCGATACACTTAGCCATAGCTTCTATGGCAGTTACATGGTATAAACATATAGTACATATGTACATATATGTATTATATTTTGCTTAGATTAACATAATTTGAATTGTATTATCTTGGGTAGAAAAAGCTCAGCTGCACTTGGCTCTAAATCCACAACGACTGCCGTCTGCTAAAACTCATAATACCCCCCGAAAGGGTATAAAACTGTTAGCGTTAACACTACCCTCCTCCTTGAACCAACAACCCCCACTCCCACCCACTGCCACCCACTACCACTCCCACTCGCGCTTGTTGCGCCAAAAATCAACTCAAGCTGGCGACTGGGAACAGTAGCGCTTTTCGCCATACAAAACTGTTCCCAGTGCCCGTGAAATCCTAATCAAATTTATATACGCCCCCGCCCCCGCTTTCTCGCTTTTTTCATCAGCCATAAATTAGTAAGCGAACATTTCACAGCCCGTCTAGTGGGCGATGTGAGTTATGTGGGCGTGGCAGGGCCAATAAATTCATCAATTTAACCAAGAAGAACCAAGAAAAAAAAAATAAAAATAAATAAAACAAGAAAAACAAGGAAATAGAACGAGTAGAGGAGTAGAGCAGGCAGAAGGCAGATGGAGAGATGGAGATGGAGAAGAATACACATAACAAAAGTTTTGCGCGACGCCTTAATGCTTATACCAGCCACGCCCCACGCCCCATGCTCAACGCCCACCAGGCAACAGCTTCCGCTTGGGTGCCTCTGGCCTGACAACACTCCACCATGGCCTGGTCCGCCCAGGCCACTTCTGGAGAAACCTTTTAATTGAATATTAATAACAAAATCCTGCATATTAAACAGAAGCACCAGAAGCAGCAGCCAGCAGCCCAGCAGCCAGGAGCAGCTCCAGCTCTAGCAGCAACATCACAAGAGAGGAGCCCTAAGGACGGCACGGAGCAGAGCCACAGAAAGGACTAAAACCTTTTGTTAATATATGCACACATCTGTATCTGTATCTGAGAGTGCCCCCCCTCCTGTTGTGCGTGTATCTCTCTCTTAGTATGTGTTTGTGTTTTGGCCGTTGTATTATGGCTAAGAGCACGTCTTCGTTCTGACCAGATAAAGTAGGAGAGAGAGCGAGCCCTGTACTCGGGGCTGCTGCTGCTTCTGTTTCTGCTGCTGATGATGTCAAATGTTAATGCAATCAAATTGGAACCTCATTCAATTGGGAGTCGGAGAGAGGCAGAAATGGAGAGAGGGAGAGGGAGAGAGAGCAAGGGATGGGGAATGTGCTGAGGGATAGAGAAACTAGCACTAAATTCAATTATGCATGTGGGCGTTAAGGGTTGGGGGAAGGATCGAAGTTGAAGTTGGGGTTGGGGTTGGCGGGGTGTTAAGACACAGCCAAAAACGTGTCCTTCTTTTATTGTTTCGTTGGCAAGCAGCCACCCAAGGCAAAGAGAGAGAGAGCAATAAATTAATGTTTGAGCGAAATCTTAAAGCTACGAATTTGGGTTGCTAAAAACTGATTAGAAAAATTCAAATACTCAAATACTTTTTAGGGGTTATTCTTGCAATTATATTTGTAGCTTCGCTTCTGTCAAAATCGATTCCAAAAACAAGTTTATTTGATTTTCAATTTATTTTAAAAATTTAATCTAAGCCATACAAAATTAAAAAAAAATTAAATTTTAAACTTTCCTTTAGATTGCCCAATTTGTATTATACATATATCCAAATTAATAAAAAATATCCAAAATACATACAAAAATTATATTAAAAAAAAAATAATAAAAAATCTAAAAACCAATCTTTTCTCTTTCCCTTTAGATTTAACATTTCATATTGTATCCAAATTAATAAAATAAATAAATCAAAACAAATAAATAAAAATAAATACATATATAAATAAATAAATAATTATAAATAAATAAAAAATACAAAAATAATAAAATAATTATATGTAAATAAATAAAAAAAGATTATTTTTACCTTCTTAAATCAATCTTTAATAAATAAAAACAAATAAATAAATAAAACTAAATAAATCAAAACAAATAAATAAAAAATAAAAATAAATAAATAAAATCAAATAATTATAGACAAATAAATAACCATAAATATTATTCTTCTTATCTTAAATTAATCAAATAAATCAAAACAAATAAATGAATATCAGCAAATAAATATACATAAAAACAAAAAACAGAAACAGGTAAAAATAAATACATAAAAAAAGCAAATAAATTAAATAGCCAACAAACATAAAAATAACTAAATAAAAAACACTTCATCTTGGCACAAATTAAACTAACTTCAAATATTATTGAAGACCCCACCCCAGGCCACCCCCAGTTAAAGTTCAAATGACTTCTTACGACAACTCCTTAAGCCTCGTTTAATGATGAATGACTGAATGAATGAATGAATGAATGAATGAAGGAGTGCCTCAAAGTTCAACAGGGCAATGTTTCACCACACACAGGAGTTAATTACAGAGTTTTGCTCTCAATTTGCGGTCAATAAATTTAATCAGTTTCCAATTAGAATTTGTATTCTTTTCAATCAATTTCAATGCCAGGCTCAAGCAGCAGCAGCACTAGCTGGGGTAAATATTTTGCACCCCCTCCTCGGCGCCCACTGCCCTGGCCATTGGGTCAAGCAAGGCCAAGAGTTGAACTTTACTCATGGGCCATTTTTGTTGTTGTTGTTGTTCTGGCATAATAGAGGTGCTAAAGCCTGCTGGAGTGGAGGGGGGGGGAGGTGGTTGGGGCACTGGAAGTGCTGCCAGTGGCAGTGTGGGTAGGTAGGGGGGTAGGGAGGAAGCCTGGTCGTACGCTTTGCTTTATTGTTATAGCGCAAACAATTTCGTGTCATCCGCAATTAGGCAGGTTCAGGCTCGCGTAATATCGATTTAATTGCGCTCGGTTACCTTTGGGAGGGGGGTTGTGGCATGGAAGGACGAAGACTAGGACTTCCAGTTGGGTGGTTTAGTGAGTGAGTGAGTGAGTGGTTGTGGGTAGTGCTGGGGCAGTGGTGGTATATGCATGCAGCAAGGGAAACGTAACGCCAAAACGAATTGAAAAGAAAAGCGAATGCGACACGCATATACCCCCCCAGCCCAGGCGAATGGGTGGGTGGATGCATGAATACCACTTGAATACCAACTGAATACACACACATATTCAACTTATTCGAAGTAGAAGAAGTCTAAGTTTTAGAGTCTAACTGACCGATCAGCTGGCGATTCTTTTGCGACTTTTTCGCATTATTTTTTTGCAATACTATCTACGAAATGCGAATGCCAATGCATTGGTGTGCGTAAGTCTGTGTGTGTGTGTGCGTCAATTCATTCGAATGATGTCATTCCACAGTGGGGGGAATTCCACGGTACAACGAATCAACGTCATTCGCAAATGTAGCAGAATTTGACGCCTACGAGTGCCACAGTCAGTGGCAAACAACAGTGAAGGAACCAGGCCATAAAAGTGCTCCTCCATTTGTGACTGTGACTGTGTGACTGTGACTGTGTGTCTGTTGCCATTCACGTCATGCATATGCATGTGTGTGTGTTATGTAGGCGTGTTTTAAAAAAAGGAATTGTTTATTATACAGCAACAGCAGCAGGAAGGTTTTTCTATCTCTTATTCGCTTGCACGCCCTGCCCTGCCCTGGCTACACTACTACATACATACAACAACGCGAGCAAGCAAGCAACAAATAATGAAAAAAAATGAGGAACACATGTCCGCTGGGCGCCTTGCTTTATACACCGCCCCCTGCCCACCCACCACGCCTTTCTCCTGTCTTTGGGCCCTAGCCTCCCCTGACAGCAGGCGCCTTGTTGCACATGAATAGACACGCACAGACACACACACACACACACACACACACGTACACAACACACTTGCAATTACCCTGCCACTATCTTGCTCACTCTCGTACACACTTGCCCCCCCCACACACACACACACACACACACACACCCACACACCAGCACTTACTATGCCGCCTCTACGCCTTCCCTTTGCCTGCATTGTTTCTTCTCTTTTTTTTTTTTTTTCGTTCTTTGGCTTAAACGCTTTAAATTGTTCTTTATGTGGAGGGGGCGGGGGGTGCTCCTGTGCTCCTGTTGCTTGCTGAAAAATTTGTACCTAAGCGCATTTGGGGAATTTAAGCTCATTTTGAGCGCCTTTTGTTAAATCACTCAACACTTTACAACACTGCCAGCCAGCCAGCCAGCCATACCACACCACAGTACAGTACCCACAACATGGCCCCTGTAGGCATGCACTGCGGGAAATTATAGCTCCACTTGAGCGGATTGTTGGGGAGGGGCGGGTAAAGGGCGGATTATTTTCTTTGTACCAGCGAAGAGAACTCCGAGCAAGTTCTTTGATGGCAAAGCCAAAGTTTTGCTTTCTTTCTATTGTGTGTGTGAAGCCTTTGAGCCTAAACGTGACGCCACCTTGACAGAAGCGCCCCTTTAGAACAGCTGTCAGGCTATATCTGTCACTTATGATCTTTCATTTATCATCTATGATTCTTTACTGCAGTAGGAGTAAAGACTCCTGCTCACTCTCTTGTCTGCAGAATTCTCCTGTCTTTAGGATATTCGTGTCTTCATGTTTCTCTCATCTTCAAATATCTTTTTGTGTGCAGAACTCTCCTGTCTGTAGAATTCTTGTAGCCTCCCTCATCGCCGCCTGTTCCGCCTATCCATTATTTTTTATTTTTTCTTTTTTCTTGTGTAATTTCCCTCTAGGGGGGAAAAATTTATTCACACAAAAAAAAAAAAAACAAAAACAATTGATGTTTCTGTCTATTTTCATTGGGGATTATTACAATAAATACTATTATGTTGCTGTTGTGTGTGGCAGTGGCACAAAATGGCATTAAATTAAATAAAGACCCATATTAGGCATGCCCCCAGAAGGGGTGCAGAAGCGGGGACAGTGTAGGAGGGTAGTCCCCCAAACACCCTAGTAGGTTCCACCCCTCTGTTAAGGTAGTCTCTGCATGTGTACTATACATACATCTACATATACATATATGCTATGGCTATGGATCAATAATGGGCACAAAGTTTCTAACAACAGCAGCAGCAAAAAAAAAAAAAAAAAAAAAAAAAAAAAAAAAAAAAAAGGGTTAGACGAAATGGAGGCGTGCCTGGGGCCGTGTGGAAGGACTTTCTAATGCCTAAAGGGGTGCTGGTGCTGGTGCTGTCAGGGTTGCAGCAGGACTGCAGGGTGGGGGGGTATTGCTATTATTGCTGTTGCAGTACAGTTAAGTCAATTTTTTCCCATTACAGAAACAACAACAAGAAAAAAGCAAACTAAATGGCAACAATGTGCACTAAATTGTGCAAAACTTCATTGCGTTTTCTGCTTGCCTCTTGCCACTTTCCTCTTGCCACTACCTCTACCCATTCTCCTGCTTCTGTTTCTTCGCTTGCTTCTGCTTTTGCTTTTGTTTTGCTTAGTTTCAATTCTGCTTCTTATTGCTTGCTATTGGGTATTGGGGGTATTGTTGCTACTTGCTACTTGCAGCAGCACTCCACTCCTTCTGCTTCTGCTTCTCCTTCCCCTTTTTGTTCTTATGGTTCTGGCTCATGTTTGCCCTGCCATCAATTAGGACATGCATTTGGGTTTTGAACTACCGTCGTTTTTGCTGCTGCTGCTCTAGGGTATATTGCATTCGCATAGAATGTAATTCTCCACAGCACAGATCCCCTTAGTCTATGATTAGTTTAGCAAGTTTAAAGGCATATTTGGGACCCGAAGTAGATATACAGTACGAAAGTTATTTCTTAGTGGATTATTTGTTGATCAGTTTTCCCATAAATATGGTGATAAATATTCCAACTTCTAATCTTGTATTTGAAATTCGAATTTCTTATAGTTGGAATACGCAACGAATGAACTTTCTCTGTCTCTCGTTTTTTTCTCAGGGTTATTTCTGTTTTGTTATCGATATCGAAATGATTTAGCGCTGTTCCATTGCCAAATGTTGCACACTTTTTGGCGCCACTAGCGATTAGCTTCGGGGAAGCTTTGAAAGACAAAAACAAAACTTAAAACTCATTTCATATATGTGTAATATGTGATCCATTGATCAGTCTTAGAACTATCGATAGCTTCAACGATTACTTATGGCTATTGAATATTTATGGGTAATATCTATCCGCAATTGAATGCTCTAATTTACCTATTAGCATAGAACACATTCCACAGTGCATAATATTTACAATAATTTTTATGAATTATCTGTTATCTGTTATCTAGCGACATCGAATTCGAAACGTAAAAAATCGAAATGCATTTTATCCTGGCGCATGAGTAAACGACGCAGAGAGCAACGGGATGGATGGATGGTTGGCTGGATAGGGATGGGGATATGGCTAAGGACAGGGACATTGAGGTGCAGCAGCAGCAGCAGCAGCGACGATATTGGAAATGCAGTAAATAATAAAGTGCAAAACGGTGGAGGGCATGCAGCATGTGTGGGTGGTGCAGAGTGATATATGTATGAGGTATAGATATAGGTATAGGTATTTCACTCTACTCGTACATGGATGAGCAGCAGTGTAAGTTGCTGCTGCTATAATGGAGGGGGGTAGTGGAGGGGGGTAGGCGGCTCTATGCGGGCTTATGCAAATGTCGCACTGCAATATCCACCAAAAAAAAAAAAAAAAAACCGCGAAGAAAACAAAAGGAAACCCCCCAAACGGGAGAACTAAGCCGAATACAAAACAGAACGAGAAGGGGAGGGGGGGGGGGGGATGGATGGGGAGGGGTATAAGAGAATTGTGCACTTGAAAAGCGGCCAAATCGATGTCAGCACCAGCAGAAAAGAAAAGGAAAATCTCTCTATCTCTTTCTCTCTCTCTCTGCCTCTCTCTAGCTCTTGGAGTTAACGCAGTTTTTCTTGGCCGTTTTCACGGGTTCGCAGAGACAAAATGGGGACAAGCCAGCGAATGAATTGTCGAGAGTAAGTGAGAGAGAGAGAAAGAGAGAGAGAGAGAGAGAGAGAGGGAGAGGGAGGGAGAGAGAGATGGCGAGAGAAAAGCAAGTGAGAATGCGACTTAGATTGATGAAGAGCCAGCGAACAAAGATCTTTGTCCTTTGTGGTGGATGTATAGGGGGGGAGCGGGGGGTCAAATCCACCGAAGAAAGTTATGTGGACCTAAAAAAATGAAACGAGGTCAGTGAAAGAGGAAACTGCGGAAGATTTGTACTGTTGCTGTTCTGGTAATCCAAGGGAATTGACAGAACAGCAGCAGCAGAGACAGAAGTGATACCCCACCCAAGGCCAAGCCCATAAACATAACCGCTCAGCCCCAGTCTCAGTCCCAGTCTCAGTCCCAGTCCCAGTCCCCAGTTGGCGGATAAATTTCAGCAAAGTCTCTCGCTCCGCTGGTGCCAACAAAAGTTACTACATACATATGTATGTAGATGGGGGTATATGTATTATGCCGAGACTTTAACGAGCATTTACAGGTATCACAGCTGTAGCTGTGGATCCCTTAACTGATCTACCTCTAGGCGTAATCATAGATACTTTCCCGCTTTATACATTCGCTCAAAATTAACCAATTTCAACTCAAAAATAAACCAAAATACACACAAAATCCGCTAACACACACAGATTTAAGCCTCGAATCAATACAAGCGAAATTAGCCCCACAAAAACCGTTTCAAATGGCTACATTTGTGCCCAAAATTTCAAGCCCTTTGAGGTTTTTGGTGACCTTTTGCCACACACACAACCATCATATGTGTGTGTGTATGGCCAAGAGCCGCAGAGTCTTGTCAACTTATTTAGTGCCTGGCCGCAAGACCCAATCACAAACAATGGGGCAGGGCAGGGCAGGACAGGGCAAGCGGTAGCGGTGGCGGTGGCGCGGCATAGGGATAGGAGAGTACATAAAAACAATGCACTGACAACACGCAACCCAAACAGCAGCAACAGCAACAGCGACTAACTAAACTTAGTTTAGACGCGGGAAATTTCGCAGAGACCGCAGCACGACCAGAAAACACAGCCCAGAACCCAGGAGCCCATAGCCCAGAACCAAAACCAAAGCCAAAGAGAGAGAGAGAGAGAACCGGGAAGAGGGGCAGGAGTAAAGGCAGGAGCAGAGAGCAGGAAGCGAGCAGGGAAAGAGAGCAGGAGGAGAGCAAGTAGGAGCACAGGAAGAAACCAGGAATAAAGAGAGAGAGAGGGAGGGAGGTCGGAGCTGTAAGCAGCAAGCAGCCCATCAGCGACCGCCAACTAAACATTACGCATACGCCTCAATGACCACACACCCACACAAACACCCACTCTACCTCACTCTCTCTCTCTCTCTCTCTCTCTCTCTCTCACTCACTCTCTCTGGATTTCCCTCTCTTTCCATTTCACGGACCGCAACAGCAGCAGCAGCAGCAGCTGCCAAAGCTCTCACAGTGAACAAAAAAAAAAAAGAACGAACGAAACGAAAAACGAAATGCTTGAAATGCGGAGAAGAAACAAACCGAATTTGATGTACCCTACAAGTGCAAGAATATAATTATTGGATGGCTAAAGAATTGATTATATCCTCATATTATGAGCGTACAAAAATTAAGAAATAACAGACGGAATATAAAATAAATGAAAAGGAAATAAATGAAAATTACAAAAAATAATAATAAATGAAAATAAAATGAAATTATTGAAAATAAAATAAATTAAATTAAAAAAATAAAAATAACATAATATATGAAAATAAATTTAAAAAAAAATAAATTAAAATAAAATAAATGCAAATAAAAATAAATTAAATAAAAATAAATAAATAAATGAAAATAAATTAAATTAAAATAAAAAATAAATAAATAAATGAAAATTAAATAAAAATGAAAATAGCATAAATGAAAATAATATAAACACATACAAATTTCTCGTTACATTTGGCACCGTTTTATTTGGTTATATCATTATTATTATTTCGATCTGAGAGCTGCATGAACCAATAAAAAAATAGTTTTTAAATGTATTAAATTATTTTTAAAATATTTTTACATACATTTTAGGAAATATATTTTAAAGTGCATCCGATTAATGTAATGTTCTCCACATATATTCGAATTGTTTGCTAGCATTTTAAATGTTTCTAATAGCAGTTCCCATCCGAAGCAGACAAACCAGCAGACTGTACCGATCCACTGATCGATATTTTATCGATTAATACTTTCTGCTCAATGTGACAAATCGACTAACCGAACTTATAGTACCCTGCTCTGCAGCAGGGGAAGTATAGTACACAAAATACGAGTAGTACGAGTGGGCGTATGGGGGGAAAAAAAAGTGGGCGACGACCTTTTCACGAAAATTCATTGTCAAGCCGTGTGTGCCACAGCTTGGGCAGCAAGAGAAAGGCAAGCAGGAACGCAGGAATGGAAGGGAAAGGCAGGCAGAAGAGGAACGGAAAGTGCGGACTGTGCAGGAGGACGGACCACGACCTGGACCTGACACAAAACTGTTGACGAAGTCGAGCCACTTCAAACAGTTTTTTTATTCTACATCCCACCCCCTGCACACCTTGCCTTGCGTTTATTAAAACTAATTAAAATGTTTAAAACATTTATAGAACAAACGGAATGGAATGGAACGGCGCAAGCGAACGCAGAGAATGGGCAAGAACGGGAAACGGAAACGGGAAAGGGAACGGGAACAGAATGAAATGAACGCAATGGAAGGCCGAACGCCGCTAAACAATGGATGGGTAAGGACATTGCGAGTTGGCCAGGCTCTTGCCCTGGCTCTGGGTTCTCTGGTCCTTAACCGCTAACTTAATTGCGGCAATTAAGTTGGCAACAATCATATTCACCTAGGCCATTACCTCCACCTCCAGCCCTACTCCCACTCCCGCTGCCATTGCCTCTCCACCGCAAAACTTGACAAAGTACATTTTTTGTTTTGTTTTTTCTAAACGGAAATTGTTGCTAAGTGAGTGGGTGGGTGTGGGGGGGTGCATAAAAACTTCATCTGGTAATGGTAATATCTGGTCTGGATTGTAATTTGGTCGAAACGTTTATAAAAAATGACAAAATTTCTCTCTCTCTCCTCTCCTCTATCGATTGAATGGGAAATGATTTTGGTGGGGGCTACAAGTGATTGCAGGTTGGGAAGCTTAACATCTGGATTGAGGGTGTATTTAGACCAACTCTGACTTAGTTTCGGGCACGTGGCAGCAGCGTAACATCGGAATACACTCACACAGAAATATTGTATATTAATTCCGGCATACTCAGAGCTACGACCCAATATATCTGCGCTTTTGGATTGTAATAGTACTTCTGTGGAACGTTTATAAAACATGAGAATGTTCTTTTTTTTGTTAATTGAATGGGGAAATGCGTGTGGTATCAGACCTGGAGGGGATTGGAGGGGAATGGTGCGAATGTAGGACAAAGTAATCATAAAAAATAAGCATAGTTTGCCATGAATTAAAAGGTTTACTTCGGGATGGTTTACTCCCCCATTTAGCACTTGAATTACTAGAGTTTAAGTTAAATCTCAAAGGAGAGTACAGTATAGAGTATATATAGAAAATATAGTACAGGGAACATAGAGAATATAGTATAGGAATATAGAGAATATAGTAGATACATTATAGTACATGGAATATAGTATAGAAATTCTAGTACAGAGTATATAGCACAGAGAATATAGTTCAGGGAATATACTGCAGAGAACACAGAGAATATAGTACAGAGATTATGGTACGGAGAATATACTAGTTCCGAGAATATAGTACAGAGAATATATAGAATTTAGCACAGAACTTAGCCATAAATTTTAGCTCAAACACTCCCAGCTCAATTTTCGATTTATTTAATTTTCGATTTATTTTCGATAAATTTTTCATTAATTTACTTTGAAATTTCTCAAGTTTTTCACACAGGTAAACTTTAATATTTGTAAATTTTTGTATTGCCTGACTTTAATGTGTGTGTTTTATTATTGTATTTTGGTACTTTTTGTTGCTTTGTAACCCCCATCTCTCGCTCTCTCTTTTTGTGGCGCTTTCTTTAGTTTGTTGGCCTTCTCCTCCGGACTTGGCCTGAAGATGAAAATTGCGTCTCTCTGATTTCCGTGCTGGAACCCGGAAAACTTCCAGATAAGAATGGTGTTCGTGTTCGCTTAAAGGGGCGCAGCAGCAGCAAACGTAAGCCACCCACCTCCCCTCCTCAAAAAGGAGAGGAGAATAAATATAACGGAGGGAACAAAAAAAAATATACAAGAAATGCTAAATAAATAAATAAATAATGAAAAATAACGATAAAAAATATATACCATACCCCCCTCTATATCTGTTCACTCTCTACAGTCTCCACTCTCCCGTGGCAGGCAGCATTGCCATTTGCTGTCAACGCGGCGGCGGTCGCGACAGGAAGACGATTTGCAGCCATTTGTCATGTTGAGGGTGGGGACGGGGGATGCAGGATGCAGGGGTACGGGGGAAGCGGAAGTGCTGCTGCCGAAAAATAAAATATATTGTAGAGGAGGGTATATATGGAGTAGGGAAGCCACGGGAGTGGTGAGTGGTAGGGGGGCGGTGAGGAGGCAAAATCGTTTGTTGTTGTTTGGTTTCATTTCTCGTTTGTTGTCGAACTGTGTGCGGGGGGAGTGGTGTGATCTGGTGGGTGGAGAGTCTGTGAGGGATATCCGAAAGAGGCCTTGGATTGTGCAAAGTAAGGGACAGCAGGGGCATGACGGAGGGAGGGGTGGCGGGGAGAGTGTTAAAATATATAAGCAGTAAATAAGCTTAAAAGCCGCGTGGGCGGCTCCATTCAGCTTCCCACTTTTGCAGCTACAGCTACAGTGAACACAGGCTAAGTGAGCCAGCCAAAGAGTTGAAATTTGAATGTATTTTTCTCGATTTTAGCTTGAATTTCTCCATCGGGGTTGGGGTGGGATTTCTCCATCGAATCATTGCGGAAATATTCAAAATTTATTCTCTTAATTTTCTTAAATTATTTCCTTGATTTAAAGCTTTTGTTTTATGTGCTCTTTGGGCTAGTGCTGACTGTACTTATTGTTTGGCTGCTTTTGGGAAATTTATGCGTCTTGATTCTTCACACATGCAGAGCGTGGGTGTGGGTGTGGAGTGGGGGGATGCAGGGCTTCACTTCCCAAGTCTCTCTCTCTCTCACTGCCATTCCCCCCATAACATTTCAAACTGTTGGCAATTGCAGCTCCACGTTAAGGAGAGAGAGCAGTGGGGGCGAGAGTACGATATTTTTCCCACATTGCTCGTTGTAAATTTCATTTTAAAGTCGGAAACGCGAAAAGTTTGGCAGCCTCAATGGACTGCCGCAAAAAAAGAAGAAGAAAAAAGAAGGAAAATCCGTACCCTGCCACGCCTGCCCATTACAACTGCTGCCGCCCACGCAGAGTCGTTGTACCCTTACCCTGTAGCAGTAGCGGACCCTATCATACCCATTAGGCCTAGGTAGGGGAGGGGCATATTTTTTCTCGGGATCAGCAGCAATAGCTATAGCAATTGGAGGACTCTCTCTCCCTCTCCACGAGGATCCTTAAATCAGGAAATGTTGCATAAAGCTTACAGGATTATACTATAGCCTTAACTGCGAGGGTATCACATGGTCGTGGCAATCGGACCAACCCCCAACCCCCTTTGGTTTCTCTTACCCTTGAATTTTATGGCTTTGCTCTTTCTGTTTGCTCCAAATTTCAGTTTGTTTGACTGTGTGTGTGTGTGTGGGTGTGTGTGTGGGGGAGCATACACACTCATGTGTGTATGTGTATGTGTATGTTTTGTTTCAACAATTTATTCAAATTGAGTTTTCGCCAACTGCCGGCCATAACTCAAAGCGAAGTTTTGGCTGCCTTCAAAATAAATATTTCTCGCTTTGGTCCTTTCACTTTCACTTTCACTTGCTTCTCTTTGGATTTCGCTGTAAGCCACAGTCCCTTCCCTCCTTGTACATCTTGGCTTGCCCTCTCCATCTCTCTCTCTCTCTCTCTCTCTAAGCAGGTGTTGATGGCTCCATTTTGATGGAGCAGCAGCTAAGCGGAAGCCGCAAAAGTGCGTGAGTCATACAAATAAATTCTCTCTCTAGTCCAGGGACACAAAAGAAATCCAAGTAAAAGAGAAATTTGGGGGAGAAAACAGTAGAGCAGAAGGGGGGAAGTTTGTCAGGAACTTTGAATTATTCGCTTTTGGCAGTCAATCAGTGAGTGAGTGAGTGGCAGGGTAGGGCAGGGATTGAGAGTGGCTAAAAGAGAGCGGAGACAATTGGATTTTTGGCCCTAGTCTAGACCAAAACAAATTGAGATAGATCATGGACAATTCAAAGGAGAATTGGGAAATGAAACTGGGCTAAGAGAGAGGGGGATAAAGATGTTTACAAGGAATTGTTTTCTGCATCTTATTTGGACAGATTGAAGTTAGCTGATATATAGGGGATGGTTATGGGAGATTGGAGATTGAAGTTAGCTAATATGTAGGGGATGGGTTTTAGTTATATAAAAGATTGGAGCTTGGATTAGATGGGCATGGGAAACTGGCAACCAAACTGGCACCCACACACAAATTTTGTGTAATCGCTGATCAAATATTGATTCTTCATATGCATCTATAAAATCCATGCTAAATCATCCTTCACATCTGACGCCACACCAAACTGCCACACCAAAGCACCTCCCCCCACACCACTCTCTCCCCTTCCACTTCAGTGCCATTCACTGCCCTAAGCCCATTTCTAGCCATAACTTGCTGCAGGCGCCACTACACACTGACACCAAGGCACCCAGGCACCACCCTCCTCCCTGCGAGCCAACTTCAGCCTCATTTGTCACATAGACTCCTCGTCCTCACATGGTCCAGGGCAGGCAGGCAGACTCTTCTGCTGCTGCTGCTGCTGCTTTTACCCCGAAAAAACTTCACTCGTGTCATTAGGGCTGGAGTGCAGGCTGAGACTTGAAGTTTTTGAGAGTCCCAGCCAGGTCCGGGTCCGTGTCCGGGTCCGGGTCGTAGTTCGGAGTGGAGCGACCTCAATGCGGACACGTCTCGGAACGGAGCACAGATGGGACAGAGGCAGAGGCAGAGCTGGAGCTGGAGCCAGAATTGAAGCCAAAACTGGAGCCAAGCAGCGAGACTCTTTCATGTCACGTGCAGGTTAAGCAGAGTGCGGGCAGAGGGCGAGCGACGGGGTTGGCCATAAAACGTGGCCAAGACTTGAACGAGCAGGAGCGGCGCAGGCGGGGGAGGGGTCTTCGCTTAACCGAACAAAGGCAAAAATTCTTCTTTTTCTCATTTTTTTATCCGGGGTGTTGTAAACGTATCAATGCGATTTATGCAGGAATGCCATGGCCCTACCCCCAACCAGCTACCCCTAACTCATTGCCACCTACCCCCACCCCCCACCGCACCGCGCACCCCATCACCCTGCTGGTGTCTGCAACACACTCTCATACATGCATAAGTTGCTGCAGCAAAATGTCGCAATAAAAACCCCGAAAAGAAGAAGCTAAAGGAAAAGCCTCAATCTATGGACCATGGGAAAATTTGCTCGATATTCAAAATATATATACATATAGAAAACAAAGAGTGAACCCTACGAATATACGAATAATATACCCTTAGAGTGCAGAAATACGAGGTATAAAAGTCAGCAAGTGTAAAAAAAAAAGAAAAAAGGGGGAGAGAAAGATCCAAAATCAGCCAAGAAAATGCAAAATAAATTGGCAGCTACCTTTGGTATGTTGCTCTCTCTCTCCCCATTTCAGACTTCCCTTGCTTCCCTTTGCTTCCCTTGCTTCGAATTTTCTTCTCCTTCGCCCTTTGCTGTTGCATATTTCAATGCCGCAGGGCCAGGCCAAACAACAGCAGCAGCAGCAAAGGAAGGGGAGAAAAATCTGTGACAATTTTGGCCCTCATTGTCGCTTGTCTCTCTGGGCCCAGCCACAGAAATTCTTGGCAACGTTTCGCCTTTTTATGCATCTATTTCTAGGTCTTTTAAGACCTCTCCGCCCCCCTTGGGCTGGGCTCTCTCTTCCACTTCGCAGATAGAGATGGAGCAGCAGCAGCAGCAGGGCTAGCAAAAATGTTCTTGTCAATTGCCAGGGTGCCCATTAATCAGAGCCAGGACAACAAAAGAGAAGGCAGAAATCGAGACGAGAAGAAAAGAAAATAAATAAAAGAAAAGAAAAATACGTTCAAAGCTGAAAGCTAAGAAATTAAGAATAAAACAAGCAAAAGCCGTTGACTTCAAATTAGGCAGAAAACAATTTGGAATTTTGAATAATTATGACAATTTGAAAAGTTTTTGATTCTCTCTATTGACTTAGGAGCAGGACCAGGAAACCCAACCCCAACCCCAACACCACCACCACCACCAAAGAAAGCGCAGCTGAAGGGGCACACAAAAGAGCAGAGAGCAGCACAGAAGGGACACAGAGAAAGAGAGAGAGCTAGAGTCAGTGGGCGTGGGTCAACAATTAATCACTTAATTAGATGAACGAACAAAATGAAAAGTGTTGAAGTGAATGATTTGTGCCCCAAGGGGGCATGGCAAAGCCAAAGCCCATGCCAAAGCGAATCAGAGATGGGCAGAAACTTGTAAATATCGATGCAGGATGCTGGAAGACAAGCTAATAAAACATAATAATGAAAGATGAAACAAATTAATAAGTGAATTGAATAAATAAATGAAAAGTTGTTAGAAATTCAAGGGGAAATAGAGTTGTGAGTGAAATTAAAGGAGGGGGGGACTTGGTATATAGAACTTTCAACGAAGTAAACAATAAAATCTAACGTATTTTACATAGGTTTAAATAAATAAATTTATACATTAATTGTTAAATATAAATAAATAAAAATTATAAAAACAAAATAAATAATTTTAAAAAAAAATATAAAAAAAATATATAAACGAGAAAGAACGTACGGAGTCGCTTTGAACGCGACTCTACTTTTATACCCGTACTCAGTCAGTACACATGTGATTTATGTGGAATTTTAAAATGTTTTATCATTTTTTACATTTTACATTTTTTGCTACATCTGTCATCGACATCTACATCTACATCATCTATGTACATCAGTTCTCACAACAACACACGTACACTGCACGAGGCAGCATGTTTGAGCGTAAGTGTGCGTGTGAGAGCTGCCGCAGCGCTGCTGCCATCAACCCTAATAAAAATGTATATTTTGTTGCGTAGGGCAAGGGGGGAGGCGACTCGCTGCTGAAAATTCATTTGATCATTGTGGCTACAATAATGATCCGATCTGAACCAAATTCGGGAATCTGGTAGATATAGTCATTATCTACAATACTGCATTTTTCGTTTTTCCTATCTTCAAAATTGTGGACTTTCGTTTTTGGGGGCGGAAGGGGGCGGGGCGAAATTTTGAAATACACTTGTTCAGGTTTGGTATCACAGGAGTCTTGGCCAAAAATTTGGTTGCTCTAGCTCTTATAGTCTCTGAGATCCAGGCGTTCATTTTACGAAAACCAAAATTACTCGATTTTGTGTGAGTGCGAAAGGGATGGAGCGAAGTTTTTGCGTATGTTTTTGTCTATTGTGGCTATATTAATGATCCGATCCGATTCAGATTTGGGCCCCTGATAGATATAGGCTGTCTCTATGATTCTGCATTTTTCGTTTTCTGCTATCTTTAAAATTGTGGACGTTACAGATGTGCGCCCCTTTGTGGGGGGCGCAAGTGGGCGGGGCGAAATTTTTAAACACTTTTGTAGGAGTGAGATATCACATCAGTCTGAAAAAAAAAAAAAATTTGATTGGTCTAGCTCTAATAGCCTTCGTGCAATGAGTGAAAAACAAGACGGACGGACAGACGGACAGACGGACAGACGGACGGACAGACATGGCTATATCGACTCGGCTATTGATGCTGATCAAGAATATATATACTTTATGGGGTCGGAAACGCTCTCCCTTGTGTGTGTTACACACATCCACTTTTACCATTAAATACAATATACCCTATTACTCTTCGAGTACGGGTATAAAAAATATATAAAAAAAATATATACAAAATATATATAAAAAATAATAATAAAAATAATAACATTAAAAAATTATATTAAGAGTTAAGGAAAATATATACATAATATAAGTTTAAAACGAGAGAGAACGTACGGAGTCGCTTCGAACGCGACTCTACTTTTATACCCGTACTCAGTGATTTATGTGGAATTTTAAAATGTTTTATCAGTTTTACATTTTACATTTTTGCTACATCTGTCATCGACATCTACATCTACATCATCTACATCAGTTCTCACAACGACACACGTACACTGCACGAGGCAGCATGTTTGAGCATGAGTGTGTGTGTGTGAGAGAATCTGCTGCGACAATCAACCCCAATAAAATGACTTAAGCAGCAAACGGACGAGGGGAAACACAGAACGGCGGGGAAACACTGAATGAACGAAAATTCATTTGATCATTGTGGCTACAATAATGATCCGATCTGAACCAAATTCGGGAATCTGGTAGATATGATCATTTCCTACGATACTGCATTTTTGGTTTTTTCTATCTTCAAAATTGTGGATTTTCGTCTTTTGTGGGGCGGAAGGGGCGGGGGCGAAATTTTGAAATACACTTGTTCAGGTTTGGTATCACAGGAGTCTTGGCCAAAAAGTTTGGTTGCTCTAGCTCTTATAGTCTCTGAGATCCAGGCGTTCATATTTACGAAAACCAAATCGACTCGATTTTGTGTGAGTGCGAAAGGGATGGAGCGAAGTTTTTGCGTATGTTTTTGTCTATTGTGGCTATATTAATGATCCGATCCGATTCAGATTTGGGCCCCTGATAGATATGGTCTTTCTCTATGATTCTGCATTTTTAGTTTTTCTGCTATCTTCAAAATTGTGGACGCCACAGATGTGCGCCCTTTGTGGGGGCGGAAGTGGGCGGGGCGGAATTTTGAAATACTTTTCTAGGAGTGAGATACCACATCAGACTGGATAAAAGTTTGGTTGCACTAGCTCTTATAGCCTTCGAGCAATGGGCGACAAACAAGACGGACGGACGGACAGACGGACAGACGGACAGACGGACAGACGGACAGACGGACGGACAGACAGGGCTATATCGACTCGGCTATTGATGCTGATCAAGAATATATATACTTTATATGGTCGGAAATTACTCCTTCTCTATGTTACACACATCCACTTTTAGCACAAATACAATATACCCTTTTACTCTTCGAGTACGGGTATAAAAATATAATAAAAGTTTTAAAAAATATAATAAAAGTTAAACAAAAAAATAATAATAAAAATAAAAAAATGTTCACTATATGATGCAAATTTTACTCAAGCTCTCAGCTAACTTCAGCCCTCAAATAATATAAAATTAATACTTACTTACAAACATAAAAACAAATTAAAATAACAAATAATATAAAATATATAATACAAAATAAAAAAAAAATAAAAATTAAAATAATAAATAAGTAAATAAAATAGAAATATTAAATGATAATGATACAATTTTATTCAAGTACTCGGCACCCCTCAGTTACTGCCACAAACCACAATTAAGCTCCACACTTTGACATAAGTTTTAGTCGATTATTTTTTCGATAATCATTTATTTATATTTTTAAGCCAGTTGCTGCAATAATTCAGCAACTTTGAGAGTCTTATAGCATGTTGATTTTCATCCTTCGTTCAAAGTGAATTTTTCATTTATTTTCATTTTATTCTGTGTATGCATTTTGGACTGAAATTAATTTGGTTATCGAAAAATCAGTTTTGAAAGTTCCTATTTTGATGCGAACAAAAACTTTTGCCTCGAATCCGATTTGATAATAAATTATTTATAGAGTTTCTGACGAGTTTCAGCACCCCATCCCACATCCCATCCCTCCATTCAATAGGGAAAAGCAAACTAAATAAAAATTGCCATTTTGTTCGGTGGGGAGGCCGGCCGGGGGCAGGGGCAGGCAAAGAAATTTGTTTCACAAAATGCTCTACAAGGTCATATGTACATGTGCTGACCCTCAGACAGCAAACCACAGAACACACCACCCCACCACCCCCTCCCCCTACGATCCACTCAATTTGGCAATCAATTAGGAATTGGATTTGGATTTTTTGCTTTAGTTTGCTCGGTTCGATGGGCGATGTTTATAATCCAATGCCACGCCTACTTAATTACAATGCCCACAATTTGGACTTGCCCTTGAAAAGGGTAGTATAGTAGCCATAGATATAACAATTTTGAGGTAGGATAATGGGCGATTTTCACTTCATTGGGGTCGATTTTCAATAAAGATCTTTGGCTAGTCGAGTCGTACAACTGGCTATGAGCCTACCTCAACATTTTCCCTGTCCTGAGGCACAGTCGTGCTCCGTTTCCCAGACCCGTTTGCCTGTCCTTAAAACTATTTCAATTTGGTGGCTGTATAGGTGTGGTGGCATCTATGAAGTTCTGAGAATCGGATAAAAATCAAACAGATTTCTTGGCACTGCTTTATTTATCTAAATTTATTTATTGCTTTATTTTTTATATTTTTGAATATTTTTCTAGATTTTCTAGCATATTTTTCCTTTACATTTTTTAATTACCATTTTTAAAGAGCTTTTTCTCTTTATATTGTGGGTAGTTTTTGCATTTTTCGATCCTTTTTTCGTTGCTTCTTTTCGCTCTGCATCCAACTAGTTTTCTCTTCTCTTCTTTTTCCCTCTCTCTCTCTCTCCTCTGACGGCTGCGGCTGTGGTATTTTTCTTCTCAATAGCCTTGCACTACCTCCTACCCTTTCTACCCCTTTGGACAGCTTTGTTTCCAGTTGGTGCTCGTTTTTGTTCATTACTCTTCGTATTATTATTTGCGGTTTGCTTTTTTTCCTTCCTCAGAGCCTTCTCTTTCGTTTTCTCTACCTCTCACTCTCTTTCTCTCTGTCTATCGCTCGTTTGGCCCCTCCTGCTCTCCTCTCTTTCTGCATTCTCCTGTTTCACCTGTAATTTTTGCAACTTTCAATTAGGAAGGCATTAAGCCAGAAAGGGCTTCATTGGCAGTGGGCTAGAGGCTGAGGGGGTGCTGCTGGGGGTCTAAGAAGGGTTGAGGTATTGCCTGGTTCCTTTACCAAATGAAAAGCTGTCGCAGAGCAACACAAAAAAAATTAAAGAAAAGCAGGAAAAAGCAGCAAAGAAGAAAGCTGCAAAAAAAAAAAAAAAATGGAAGGCAAAAGAAAAGAAAAAATTTCAAACTCAAAATGAATTTGACTGAAGATGAAACAAACAGAGAGAGGGGATACCTACTGCCGTCTCTCTCCCTCTCTCTCTCTCTCTCTTTCTCTCTGAGTGTATTTTTTATATTTGGAGCAGTAGTTGTTATATTTTCCACTTTCCTTCTCTTTTACTATTGCATTGGAGAAGGTACGGGCGGGGGGGCGGAGACTCGTGGCATATTTTTTAATTAAAAAAGAAATTCACCTCGTTCCGCATTTGTCTTCGAAGTCAAGTGAAATAAGCCAAAAAAAAAATATATATATAAATATTTCAATTGGGACAGCAATGAATTGGAGGGGCAAAAGGTAAAGAGGAATATATATTAAGGGTAATCAAATAAATTATATGCTTTATAATTAGAGTAATTGCCATTACCAATTTACTACTTCGATTTTCCACACATTTTTCCCACAGAATTTACCCAGCTAACTGCTTGGCTTGGGGTTTCCTTTACAGCAAAATAAATATGTTTTAGATTATAATTTTATATGTAATTTGAAGAGGAGATGTCACAATGCTTGTACGTAAATTAAATTTCATAAATATTTCCCACTATTTGATTTGAAAAAGTAACAAAATACACTCACTTATTCACTTATTGATTGTATTACATATGGCACTCCAAAATCCAAAAAAGAAAAAAAACATTTCTGTTGATCAACTCACCTGTAAAGAGAGAGAGAGAGAGAAAACGTGGAAAAAAATGGTTATTTAAAATCAATGTTTACAACGAATTTTTTGTCTGGAATTTTCTTATATATATTTTTTTTAATGCTATTTTTTTCGCTTCATTTCTAGTGCAGTTTTATGTTCATTTTTGTTGCTGCTTTGTGTGTATTTACATGCCGCTTCCACTTGTTGGCTCAACAAAAATATTCCACTTGCAAAAAACAAAAAAATGACAGTCAATAAATGGCAGTGGCCAGTGGCAACATCAAAGCAATCGCAGGACAAGCAACAACAAAAAAAGTTAACTACTACAATCGACGAATGGATGGGTAAACTAGAAATTGATTTAATTTACATTTCTCGCCAATTGCAAAAGCAAAACAAATGAACAAACGCAACATTTACACTATAGTATACGCTGTGTGTGTGTGCATCTCAGCAGAATGGCAAAACAAAAGGGCACAAATATCAACAGAGAATCGACGATTAAACATATGGGAGAAAGGAAGCTATGTATGACTATGGGATACCTTTTATGTGGTTTCAATTCGGATACGTAGCAGTTGCCTCACAGCTGACAAATTGCTAACCAAATAGAGTTTCTTTCTTAAATCCTTCAAGTCATAACTTAAATATATACTATATTCCTGACTTGTGACTCTGACATAAGTGTGTCTAAATAGTTAAACAGAATATACATATAGGAAAATGGGAAAATATTTGCCATAAAAAGAGATGAACACATAGAGAGAGGCAAAGGCAGCAAGGCTGATGAAAAATAGTTGGGCAAAAGTGTCGAATGATTTTGCACATTGCCCAATTATCCAATATAGTGACTACCCCCTACCCCCCATACAGCTACCTCCCTTCATTCAGCCATGAGCCTAAAGTGGAGTGAAGTGGAGGAGAATACTACTGACTGACGACTGATGAGCGGCAGGATGGAAGGATGGGAAGGATGGCAGTATGGGGGAGGATGGGAGAACTGCAGAGCTGTGGGGTTCGGATTGGGTTGCTAGCGGAGTAGGCGTGTCGTGTCTGAATTGACCTCGTTGTGTGCGGGCCAAGTTAGCGGCAATAAGCGAAAAACTGATTACACTGCCAGCGGCAGTAACAGCAATTGAAATTGATAGAGGCCCCCGGGCATGGACTCGACAGCGTGCCGGGGGGGAGGGGGTCGGGCACTGCTGTGAGGATTGCTATTTGCTACATTGCTGCGAGGCCACAAAATGCTGGAAAACTGTTCAATTTTGCGGCAAACTAATGCCCGGGCCATACATTTGCTTTGCATTTTCGTTGGATGTTTTTGTTTTTTCTTCTTTTTTTTCTGCTCGTTTTTGGCTTTGGGTCATGGGTATTTTTCGATGTTCATTTTGGCATCGATTTGGGGTTAACAAATATTTGGCTATTTATTTCAAATTATGATACCCCCCCTCCCCATTGTGGCATTTAGGAGAACGCTCTCTCTTGGGGTATGCTCTCCCTCTTAATGTCAGCAGCAAATTTAAAATTTACTTTGTGCATATTTCTCGAACTCGTATCGAGTATTCTAATTGAATGCAAAATTATCCAATTACGGCGGGGGGGTCATCATTCAAAAGGCCATTTGAGCTTTTGGGCCGCTTTAACTGCTCAATGATTCATTTGCCACCCCGCCCCCGACTCGACCTAAACTCTCACTAATACTCAACACATTAACAACTCTCACACACACACAAACACACACGCAGATACAGATACATATACAGCTGCAGGTACAGAGGTGTTGGTACAGTGTCGCACATGTGCGTATGTATAGTATAGATGGGAGGGGAGGGAGAGAGGGAGCTGTGAATTATTACACGACGCGTCCGTTTTGGGCGCATCTAATTAATAACAAAATTGTAATCGCCCAACGATAGCCACGCATTAGCTTTCTCCTTCCACTCCCTACACTCCCTGTGTGCTTGGCACGCCCCACTACCCACCCCGCCCTAATGTTTGCTGATTATTATTATTATTATTATTATTATTGTTATTAGCGTAGTAGCTGGAGGAGGGAGGGGCAGCAGCATATAAATTTATGTGCAAGAATTTATTTCGCTGGCGTAGCCGCCATAAAAATTCGCTTAAATTGAGGCATAATTTTTCATTTAAGTGGAAATTAATATTTTTACGCCCTAATGCCATGGGACACGCCCACCTTGGGCATTATGTATGTATATATTTTTTGGCTAATTATGTCACGTCGTTCAAGGCAGAAAAAAACAATATTCGCAGGCAAACAAAATAAAAGGGAGTGAAAAAAGAAACGACCATTTTGATAAATATAAATGTGTCCAAGGAAATGGCTTTACTGCCCATTCCCCACCAACCCCCCTCCTCTAGCGATGTTTCCTTTTGAAATATTAATTTTGATAGATAGATATTATAGAAAAATATTCCCATTCCCTTTCCCATTCGCAGCTATTAGCAGAAGTGCTCGAGCGGGGAAATGGGCGGAAAAAAGAAAAAAAAAAAAAAAAAAGGAGACACCAATCGTAGCATACTTTTCAGCATGATTAGAGGATATTGAAGAGGAAATTGAATGGCAATTTTGATGTTGAAGGTGTTTTTTTTTCGTCTTTTTTTTTTGGTCACATAAATGGGAAAAACGTAGACCACTGGGTGCGGGGCTCAGTTGAGAGTGGAAGGTGGGTAGGGAGTGTAGAATACCAGCGTAGCGGAAACTAAGAGATGCCACGCGAAGCAAGGAAATAATAATCATTTCAGAAATACAAGAACCCCAAAGAGCATCAAGGAAGCCGTATTAAAATATGGGATTTATTCGCCAGCAAAATAGATAGAAATGTCTATTGGTATAAAATGAAAAAACGGACTTCTTTTTCTAGATTCTAGTATTACACCTAAACCAAAAAATGCAACAGCTAAGAGAATGGCTAATGGGGTTTGCCACCCAATAATCCCTACATAATATCTCCTCTGCCCGCCCCCCCTCCATATGTACATTTCCAACTACAATATTCCCCGAATTACCACAAAGTAAGAGCATACCATAAATGTAGAACACTCGCTCACTCGCTCGCTGCTATCTGTGGGCTCATTAATAATTACAGATCCGAAGAACCAAAGAACCAAACAGCCGCCCCTCCCATAATACTCATGATATTTCTAAAACTACTACGAGTATCTCTTCTGTCGCTGTGTTTCATTCATTTTTCTTTTTTCTTTTATATTTTTTTGAAACTGTTTCTCTATGCTTCATTCCCAGTTGCAGCTGATAAGGACGTTCGAGTGTTGGCTGGGGCATCGTTAGTTTACCATTCAGAACGGCCTACACACTCCACACATACTGCACACACACACACACTCCATTCTCAATCTGTTCTGGCCGTTACAGACACCCCGAACCAGCAGCAGCAGCAACAGCAGCAGCCTCTTGTTGCAAGCTGAAATTGCGTATACGCAATATTTCAGCCAGGAGCAAACCCCCCCTAAAACACGCACTAGAAAGACCGCTTGAACGAAGGGTATTCGGGGGGAGGAATGTAAGCTGAAATGTTTGTGCTGTTTTGTGCTTTGGGCCTGGTTATCGTTCCCCTCCAACCACCCTACCCTACCCTACCCCCCCTAGTACGAGCCTCGTACAATCCCTGTACAGTACGTTTTCTGTCTTGTCATATGATTCAATGAATTTTTCAAAACAGGGGCACACTGCAGGGGCAGGCAACAGCAGGAGGCCGATGAGTAGCAGGCACAGGGCACAGAGAGTTAAAGGGGCTCTAAACTGAGCGGGAGTGGGGATGGTGTCGTCGAGGTGGCTGCCCAAATAGCATAACAAATGTATGCAAGCGGGGGCCAAGCGAGGGGCAGCAGCAGACTTCTGCATGCGTTGGCACCCAAAACCAAACCCAAAACCCAACCAAAAACAAAAAAAAAAAACGTAGCCAGGCCATGCAGCCAGGAATGATCAAGGGCCAGTAGGCAAAGAGCAAGGGAGGTTGGAACGGGGGGCCCAAGGGAAGTTATGATTGTTTCACGAGCTGACAAATAGAGCAACATGAATGGGAAGGGGGGACACACACACACATTGACAGTAAAACTGGTAGGGAATCCACAAGACAGAGAGCCAGTGGCAGTGGCAGAGGCAATGGCAGAACTTGCAGCTAGGAAAATTTATGCCTCTGCCCAGACAATGAGCAATGGGGCGGATGCTACTACTACTAGGGAGGTGGGCGGGGGGCTGGACAATAACCATATGCTACACAAAAACACTCATCAGACTTGCTACCAGCTAGCAGCTCCCCACTTACCACTCTCCCCTCTTCACTTTCCATTTTCCATTTGGCACTTCCATCATCTGCTGCTGCTGCCGCGAGGCATCCACAACGCCAAGCAACAAAATATTTATTTTTGGTCAAAGTTTTAGCCACAGCGAATCTTTGATAAGTTCAATTTATTTCAAGACTTTGGGGCAATTAGCTGGGACGCCGCCGAACCCTAAGTCAAAGTAGATAACTTCACCGCAGATAACTCTCCTGTTTCTCGGTACCGGAAGCAACCGGTGCAGCCAGTCCTGGGGCTCCCAAAACTTAAATGGTTTGAAGATGTTTTCAATTTCAGTCTCAGCTCTCTCGGCTTTCAGTGTTTTCTTTATAGTATATTCTGAGCGAAATTTCCAACGATTTAATAGACAAACTTAACAATTTAAATCGTCTTGAAAATCACTTCACCAAATAAGTAAACCCTTCTCCTCCTCCTGCTCACACACTTTGCTTCAAAATGTCAGAAAATACTACATCTACTTGAAATGCTTAATATTTTCAGCTTGAGCAGCTTTGAAGTTGAAGTTGATTTAACCACAGAAGCCCACACACACACACAGAAACAGAAAGAGGAGCAAGGAGTAGTGTATATATGTATATGTATGTATGTGTGTCATGGCCGGCAGCCAAAGCTCTCTTTGATTAGCCAAAGTTAAGCATGAGCTAGGGGTGCGGCTGGGGGGGGTTGGCTTTTGGCAACAATAACTAAAGCAACTACAAAGACGAACATCAAATGTATCTCCAGCAACAGCAACAGTATTGGCTGGGCAGCACAAAATAAAAGCCAAGATGCGAGCATCTTCTTTGTTTTTTTCTCAGAATTAAATTTGCTAGATAGATTTCTATATGAATATGAAACTTGTGGTGCCTTTTGCCTGCGGTGTAGCAACAGTTTTTTTATAAACAGAAAGGTCTCTCTCTTCCACTCTCTCTCTCTCTCTTAAAGTTCTTAAAGCGAAGCGCTGCAAAGTATGCAACACTTTTTCATCTACATTTTTCACTGTTTTACTGAAGTTCAACATCGGCCATTTCGCGCGCGCGATGGTGGTGGGTGGTGGGATGATGGCTGGGTGGCAGGCAATTGTTGCGCCAGCAGCCCAGGAGAAACCAACAACAGAGCAGCGAGGGCGTAAAGCAGCGCCACAAGAGCTGCGCAAGTGGTGGCGGGGGGGCGGCACAGGAGGCAGAACATGTAACGGCAATGGGGAAGCAAACAAAATATAAAAGAAACAAAAAAACGCACGAAAATTTGGGCACGCATTTTAAAATTTTAATGCGAGACGCTGCCAAGGGGAAAGCAGCAGCAGCAAAAGGGACACGCAAAAGCAACAAGAGGAAGAGGAGCAGCAGCGTCACGCTGGCTAAGCAGTAGAAGAAGCAGTGCCGGAGAGGGAGAAGCAGTGCCAGAGAAAAAGAAGAAGCAGTGCCAGAAGAGGAGAAGCAGTGCCGGAGAAGCAGTGCCGGAGAGGGAGAAGAAGCAGTGCCAGAGAAGGAGAAGCAGTGCCGGAGAAGGAGAAGCAGTGCGGGAGAAGGAAAGAAAGAAGCTGTGCCGGAGAGGGAGCAAGAGAAAAAATGCTGTAGAAGGTGAAGATGAAGCAGCAGGGAAAACCAGAAAAAAACAAAGCAAAAAAAGCCCTAAAAATTAGGGGGAAAACGGAGAGCAAACGCAGTACGAAAGCAGTAGCCAAATGTGGCAAGAAAAAGTTGAGCAGGTGAAACCAGCTGGAGCACAGCTGGAGCAGCTGTGGATGCTGGATCAGTAACAAAAGGAAGCGGAAAACAAAGCAGAGTTCAAAGCGGATGCGAGAGAGTAACGGCAAAATAAGGATCTGTGACAGAAACAGAAGAACAGAACAGAGCGAAATGCAAGACTGGCACAGCACCAATTACGCAAAAGAAGCACGTGAGGCATGAGAGGAGCAGCGACAAATCAGCAAAGAATCAGCCAAAGAGAGAGAGAGAAAGAAGACACACACACACACGCACAGGAGGCACTTTGGTTTCGCCCTCGCTCAAACCTGCTTCCTGCTCTGATTCAGATTGCATTCGAATACCTTTCGGATACTGTTCAGCCAAGTTCTGAAGCTGCTTGCAACATATTGATATTTATTTAAATATATTAAGAAATAACAAAATTTTATAAAATATAAATAAAATATGTTTAAGCAACTCAGGAAAAATACTAATGATATTAATAAATATAGAAAAATATATTAAAAATTATGTAAAAAAAAAAATTGATTTTAATGTAAATTAAAAACAAAAAGAAAATGAAACAAGTATTTTAAATTAAAATTATAATCAGAAATATAATGCAATATTAAAAAAAAAATGTATGCATAAAAAAACGTTATTCACAAATTATAAATTAAATGTCAATGAAATAATAAACTAAAATTAAATTAAAACTTAAATTTAAAAAACAACAATAAATAAATTTAAAAAAACAAAAAAAAATTTAAAAAAATTAAATAAATTTAAAAAAACTAAATAAAATTAAAAAAAAATTATTTTAAAAAACAACCAGAGTAAATGCTGATAATAAATTATTTATGTAATATCAAATTTAACGAATCGAACAAGTTTCATTTTAGTCTTGTTCGGATCATAATACCCTCTGGAGAGGGTACAAAAATCGAAGAAGAAGAAGAAAAAGCAAGTACGGTGGGGGTGGGGGTGAGGGAACCAACAAAAAAATGTAACGAAAGCGCGACATGGTACGCTGATAAAAATGACAATTGATGGGCGTACGTGGGCTCATTGGGGCGTGGGCAATTGCTGAGTTATGTTTTATGACAAATGGGTTTTGCGTGATGGCAGCGGGGAGTACGGAACGAAAGGGGGGGAGTGCGGCGCTGCGTGTTAGTGGAAGGTGAAGCACGCCCACCAATTGCCCGAGATGTAGTGGTAGATAGAATTTGTTGCGTGAAAAATTTTAGTTTACCAAATTTTAGAGGAAAATCTGCACAAAAATTAAAATTAAAATTAAAAAAATATTTCAATAATTTCGAGACTGAAATCTAAATATATGAAAAAATCTCTGATAATTTTTGAGGGATATTTTCCTTTAAAAATCTCCATAAATATTTCAGAACATTCGCTTAATGCCATGGACCGGCTCACAAATTTGTGATTTGCTTACGTTTTTATTTGTCAATTTTTTTATTCTTTTTTTTTTTGCTGTTGTTGTTATATTCTGCTTGGCATTCATATTCTACGTAGTATGTATTTTTTTTGTTTTTTTTTTTTTTTGGTGTGCTTGTGTGTCGTTCTGGTTGTTGTCATCGCCTTTTGCTGTGGCAAGCATTACGTGTTCTGTTTAACTAATCAGAGCCATAACACACGCACTCCACTCCCCGTGACGCACCGACACTCCCCTCTCTCCCAGGAGACAATGCGAGAGAAAAGCGAAAGAGCAAGAAAAGTGACTGTGTGAAATGGAATAAAAATAAAATGAATATTTGCTGTGGCCTGCCCTGCTGCCCTGCTGCATCGATGCTTTACGGTAAGTCAGGGCGGATTGTCAATCGTATGCAATTTAAATAAATTGAGTGTTTTATTGGGTTTTCAATTTGATGCCACCAGCACACACCACACACCATTCCGCGGATCCGCCGGATCCCCGGAGAAACAATCCCAACCATACCATGCCCAGACCATCCGTCACATTGCACCGCCTTCGCCCTCCATTGTTCCCATTAATCATCATCAATTGTGTGCGGCGTCGGCGGCGTCAGCGGTTTTGGCCTGGACAACAAGTTAGAACATTTTTCACAGCCCAAATACCATTTTGCATACTACATATGCCCACAAAAGGCGGGACGACGTGTTATTGTGTGTAGCTGGCTGACTGGCACGCTGGCAGGGTGGCACACTGGCACGGTGGCACGGTGGACGTGCAATTAATGCACGCACATTAAATTCAATTTTTTTTTTTTTTGGTGGGTAACTCCAAAATTGCCGAAAATTAGGCAGTGTAAAATTTTTGGGAAATTATGCAGCGTGCTGGGCATGCAAAGTGCGGGGGATTACGCTCTCGATTAAGGGTTATTAGAGCGGTGTTAAGGGATTTCTAATCGATTCAATTGTGGTCGAAATGCACGAGGAATATGAATGAATTAAACCAGTTTTCGACTGGCAGAGAGAGCTCAGAGAGAGAAAAACAGAGTGAAACAGAGACAATGATGGCTAACCCAGAGGCAAAACCCTTGAGATTCGAATACTTGGATTTAAAAAAGTTAGGCGATAGATGGGCAACGAGATTACAAATATTTTAAATATAAATATATTTCATATTTATATTATATGTTTTTGTATTTCGATTAAATGAACTTTTTACTCATAAAATATATTATATTTATTTTAAAGAGGCTATATTTATAGGCTAAAATGATTTATGTTTTAATACATTACTTTAATACTTAAAAAACTAATATTTCAAATAAATATGGCTGTGTATTCTCTTTATACTATGCCAATAGTATTTGTAGAAATAAAGAAGAACCTTAATAAAGAACCGACCATAGTAATCTGTTCTACCTGCTGGGATGTGAATCGGATGAGTTTATCTTATGGATCCCAGAGGAAGCATCGATCTGCGTGCCTCCGTGGACTGCCTTCTTTATGTTAATTTTTTTATGTTTTGTCATCATTTAGTGGCGACAGTGAAATGTCTTTAACATACATATTGTACATACATATGTATATGTACATATACATAAATTTACCAATTCATTAAAACGAACAGCGAAAGCAAATTAAAATTTGTTTTGCGGCAATGGCAATGCTATGGTGTGCATAGGGAAGAACAATTGTTGCAACTGCAAAAAATAAACGAGTGGGAACGTTGTGAATCACAGTGCCCGCGACTCTACTTTTATACCCGTACTCAGTCAGTATATGTATATATGAGGTTCACTTCTCACAGCAACACGCCTTTCCAGCTCGTTCTCCGCCAGACGACGCACGCTGAACGAGGCAAGGCAGAATGTGTGAACGAGAGAGGGAAAATGAATAGCGGCTGCAGTGCTGAAAGGCTGGGGTAGGCAACTTCAAATTGATTTCATCATTCTGGCTATAATAATGATCAGATTTGGCAGTCTAGTAGATATGGACATTATTTACATTTGTCCACAATTTTGAAAATTTGAGAAAAGGAGACACTTGATGGGCTCGGAAACGTTTCCTTCTCTGCGTTGCACACCTCCACTTTTACCACAAATCTAGTATAACCCTTAACTCTTTAGGTACAGGTAAACTAACAGTTGACGCTGGTGTTCCCATTCCCATTCCCATTTTTTTTTTTATAAATGTTGGTGTTTTTTTTTTCTTTGGTGGTTCCATGTTGCATTTAATTTTGAGTAAATAAAGTGTTTTTTTTTTTTTTTGTCGCACACAAAATTTTGTTGGTGGGCGTGGCAGTATGGCAGCTGACGAACAAGTGCAACAGGACATTCTCTTCCCTCTCTGCTCTTTGCTCTCCCTCTCTCTCTCTTTCTCTGGCGCTCACTCAGAAAGCTTAATAATTTACACTAGTGTCCAGACAGCTATAAAAAAATTGTTGTATCATTATAAATATTTAACAATTGTGACAATGGTTGCTGCTGCTGGGACACGGCGCACACGACACACGCACACACATAGAGATGCGCACTCACACAGTTACAGATACAGTTACACAGGTACAAGTGCAGGCACACACACAGTCACATACATACGGTGACTGCCCATTGTCCTTTGTGCTGTGCGCGGCCTGCATCCTGTTCTCCACACAGCTGTAATTTTCACACGCTTGTTTGGGCTCAACAAAAGCAACAAAAAGCAAACGAGAAAAAAAATAGCAACAATAAAAATTAAAATCATCAGAGCAAAAAAAAAGAGAAAAGGGAAACTAAAAAAAAAAGGGAAAGCATAGTTTCACGACCCCCGAAGCTTTTAATGCACTTACAGATCGTTTCATTTCCATGTACATAAGTTAATCTTTTATTTTATTTTAGTTTATATTTTTACTCAGAAAGTTCTCCTTTCCTTCTCTGCTTTGCAAAATTCAGGTACCATTTGAAATATCTTCTGTAAGGGTATAAATAAATCCTTTTTTTGTCACGCGTCGATATGGAAATGTCAGCATGGGTTTTTGTGGAATGGTTTCTTGACAGATTTCCGCCTCAAGTAAGCTTAGCCAAAGCTTATTACAAAATCAAGAAGGCACTTCATAAATAAATGAATAATTTATAAAACTAAATAAATAATTTAGAAATAATTATAAATAAATAATATGGAATAAATGTAGGTACATATACAATAAATTTTATTTTCGCAGCATAATTATTATTAGAAAAAGAGTCAAAATTGAATACCAAGAAATTCCATTAATGAATCAAATTTACTGTACCCAAAGTACAGCAAATACTCTCAGAGATACTCACTTGCATTTCAAGAAACGCAATCAAATGTTTAAAGCTGGTATCACAAGATTTAGAAGTTACACAATTCCCATTTGAGGATACCTCTGCAGAGCTTTCACTTCAATAACCCATTGAACTTTCATATTTGTGCCTTTCCTTCTCTCCCTCTCTCTCTCTCTGTTTCGAATGAGAACAGAGACCAGAGGCAGGACCCTTGAAAATACATACGAGTACGAGAGTATTCCCTTCATATTTTTACATATTTTTTCCTTCGAGCTGAGCCAAAAATAAATACATTTCGAGCTATAAACAAAACGAAGCAAGCAAGGACACCCCCCTTCTACCAAACATTGTTTCAGCATCCCAACAAAGGGATGAAATAGCCATGGGAAAGAAGGAGAAGGGAGAAGGAAGGTATAAAAATGCAAAGAATTGATGCAGAATTCAAATAATTTTATGGCATATTTAAGTGTCTGCATAATTTGCTCTCGGCTTCACAGTTGCAAAAAAAAAAAACAAGAAAGAACGTACGGAGTCGCTGTGAACGCGACTCTACTTTTATACCCGTACTCAGTCAGTACACATGCAAATTTTGATATAAACTTGCACTGAAGCGATATCACAGGAGTCTGGACAAAAGGTTTGGAGCCTCTAGCTCTTATAGTCTCTGAGATTGAGACGCTTATTTGTACGAAAAACCAAATCGACTCGTTTTTGTGTGAGTGCGAAAGAGAGGGTACGATGTTTTTCGATATGGTTTTCTCTATTGTGGCTATACTAATGATCTGATCCGATTCAGATTTGGGCCCCTCAATGATATGGTCTTTCTCTATGATTCTGCATTTTTAGTTTTCTATTATTTTCAAAATTGCGGACGGTAATTATTCCTTTTCTATGTTACACACATCCACATTTACTACAAATACAATATACCCTTTTACTCATCGAGTACGGGTATAAAAACAATGAGAAGAGAAGAGTAGAGAAATGTCTCTCGCATGCCGCTTTCCCCACGTTTTTATTATTTTCTATTGTGTGCTCGTGTGTGTGTGCTAGAGATGAGCACGTGATTGGGTTACCAAATACCAATCGAATCGAATGTGAATGTGAATGTGAATGGAGCGAGTCTCCGCATATCTCTGAATATCTTAGGGCATTTTGCTGAAGCCTCAGCTTACCCCTATTGCATAAAGGCCATCTCTTGGACTGGTAGCAATCAGCTTTTGTCATCCATAAGCCTTTACTTGTCTGTTTTGTTGATTTCTATAGTAATTTACCTAGTCCTCATTTGACGGTTCTCTCTCTCATTTTTATTTACTCCAAGTTGAGCTTTGATTCTATGATTCAAGATGGATAGGCTCTTCAATTGTCTTCGAAATTGTGCCAATCTCTGCCAGAACAAAGCAATGTCCTCTTGGACCATAAACAGTTGGTGCATTTGGCTAACCATTCCTTTGGGTGGCGGATGGGGGGACTCTTTAAATTCCCTTAGCATTTAGCTTTTGAGGTTTAAGTTTTGCGGCTAAACAACTTTTATGTATAAAAATGCTCACATTTTCACATTTTGCATCTCTAGTAGTAGTCTGCGGTTGAGTTCGGTCTGCCTGTAGAGGGTCTTCCTTCCCTTCCCATTCCCTACTTTTTCTGGACCCTTTCCCGCGCTGACCCAAACCGGAAAAAACATTCATTTTTCTGGTCTGTTTCTATGCCTGTGGGTTAGTCTGTCTATGTATGTATGTATGTATGTGAGACATGTGTGTGTGTGTGTGTGTGAGTCCTCTTTCTATCTGTGTATGTGTGTGTGTGTGTGCACATGACATGGGGCACAAAAGGTTCAACTGACTGTAAAACGCTTAAATTGATTTAAATGCAAAGTCGACCCAAGAGTCCGGCCCGAAATGAATGAATGAATGACCAAATGAATGAGTGAGTGGAGTAAGTGATTGGATAGTCAACGGGGCAACAGGGCCCGCCCCTCCCCATTCCCCCCCTCAACCACATTCATTTGAATGTAGCCCGTCGTCGTTCCGTCTACCCCCTCTTAGCAGTAGCAGTCAACTTTTGACTGGATTCCACTATTCATACTACTACTACGAGTATATACCCATGGAAGAGAATATTATAATGATATTCAGAAAGATGCTTGCAGAGCTACACAAAAGAGTATGCTATATGTATGTCTGATCAGTATCAGAATCAATAGCAGAGGACTATGCAATATTTGAGTATATTTCCTGCTAGTCATTCATTGAAAGTCATTCAGACTTGATTCGAATATTTATTCATACATTAACAAATTGCAGGCAAGAAAACAGCCTGGACAAACCCAATAAATGGTTCAAGTTTTCTTTGAGTTTTCTTTCTTTGTACTTTGGCACTGTCACTCGTTCGAATACTCCAAAACGAACGAGTCGAATGCATTGAACGAGTGCTGAACGAGTATTACTGTGCATTCGAATACTGTGTTATTCCATGGCTGTACAATTTAGGATCCTGTGCTTCGAACATCCTGACTGAAGGGGGTTACTGAATGGGTTAATGGATGGGTTACTGAATGGGGTTACTGGATGGCCTACTGAATGGGTTACTGGATGTGTTACTGGATGAGTTACTGCAGTCTAAGGCCCTTTTGGTTGGTGTTAGTGGATCCCGTGTTGTCGCTCATTCCATCGAGTTACTACTGCTATGTATTGCTCCAAACTTCAGTAGACACAGTCGCTCCCTGCCCATCTGTAGCCTGATGCTGGCTTTTATTAATGCCTCAATGGTCTTGAGCTAAGATCTACATAAATGGGTTTTCAATGCTGATCAACCAGGCAAAGGCTCTTTGCACATTCGATCCGTAGAGATCCGTGAGGACAACTGCTACTGGAGAAATGCGTTTTGCCACAAATTGAAGATGGGCGGGTGGCGGTGGCAGATGACAGAATGCGAGGCGCCACTCAGAAATTGTATATGCAAATGAAGGCAAACAACACAGAGGGACACAGGCAACACAAAAACTCAACCAAAAAGCATAAAAAACAAAAATGATTTTGTTCCTCATTTTGTGTTCTGTTTGCTTCTTCTTGGGAGCAGCAGCAGTGCGGGTCAGGTGGTAGTGGACCCCCCACCCGCTCAATGGCCACAGGTCACTGGCCAGCGGCACTCTGCTTAAGGATGGTCCCGGCCTAGCCCCAGGGGGGATGAGACAGAGGAAGTCTTCCTTTCCTTTTGGAAACCCTCTGCTAAAGATACTTCTACTATTATTATCCATTGATGTGTACAAATCTACATTTTAGCTAAATGTGTGTAAGGGTATCTAAAGCTTCGGCCATCAAATTTAGCTTTATTTTCTTACTCTGTGGTTTTTTACATTTTTTGTTTGGATTTTCTTTCGTTTTTTGTGTGTGTTTTTTATTTTGTTTGCTATGTATTCCGTGACTCGTTCCCGTGACTGGGCCTACGAATTGAATTATTAAGCATGCTGCTGCTCTCCTTCTCTCCCTCCCTCTCTGGCAGTGGGGGCGTGGCCCGCATTGAGCAGGTCATTCGAATGCAGAAGGTGCCCCGGGAGCCTTTTCGGTGCGATTTTCTGCCCAAATGGAAGCACAAACTCCCTCCGGCAGAAGAGCAGAAAAAAACCCCAACAAAATGATAAAGCATGCTGCCCCGTAAAGTGAAACATTTCCCGGGGAATGCTACTATACGGGAAATAAATGCGCATTAACCAACGTGGAAGGCCCATTTGTAGTAGCCCACGATGTTGGGCACAAAGAAAACTCGCGGGCCTCTAATTACAAGTAAACCACTTTAAAGTTGTTTAATTTTTAATAACTTTCTACTCAGCCAGCAAAAAAGTAAAGCAAAGTAAACACCAAGTATCCCGAGGAGACTGTATTAACATATACAAACACAGAGGGATAAAACTCCAACGGAAAAGTAAAGAAAAAAAAAAGAGAACCAGTTGGAATGCATGCTTCGGATAATAGCTGAAACTTCCCTCAATGGCACTGTACCATGAGTGAGAATCAGCTGCTAAGGATAAAAATCTAATGGGAAAGTGTCCACTAAAAAAAAAAGAGAACCAGTTGGAATGTATGCGCCGGTTAATAGCTGAAACTGTATCATGAGTGAGAAGCAGCAACTGTCAACATATTTTAACACATTTACAACAAATTGTTATTGACAATCTGTTTGGATTAATATGGTTATAGCGGTTTTTTTTGTTTCAATGTATTTTTTCTTTCAATTACCGATTACCGATGATGATATTCGGGCTGAATAGAATCCAGATAATTCCATTAAAATCCATTTAAAAATTCTTAGTTCTTGAAAGCTACCTCTACCTACATACTTTATGTATGGCAAATTAATTCAATTAAATTCTGCAAAAATGAGACAACAAAAAATAACGTTATATTTATTGAATTAAAATCGATTGATCGCAAAACTTTTCCCCACACACTTTTCTTTGGAAAACTACAGAAGCAAAAGCGAAAGCAAAACTGCCGACGGGCAGTAGAGGACCAAATGACAATGAACCTGGACCTGAACCTGGGCCTGGGGCTCCTTTGGCTGCCACTGGACTTTGTCCACTTCGAAATACTTTCAAGTTGACCAAAAACTATGCCCCGCCCCTTTTTTTCTCGCACCGGTGCATAAGCCAAGGGGCGGGCGCCTGCGGGCCCATTAAACAAAAGGGCAAAAAGCGAAAAGCGAAAAAAAGAAACACCAACCGTAAATATATAATATAAAAAATACAAAAAAAAATATAAAAAAAATTCACAAACAACGACAAAACTTTTCTAATCTAAAAAAGCACAAAGGCAAACAGCACTGAAGGTGGGGGTGGGGGTGCGGCTGGAGCCATGCCTTACCGAAAGAGTGAGAAGGAAAGGTGGAAAAGGCTGGCCTGGATGGTGGGTGCTGGGTGGATGGGTGGGTTGGGTGGTGAAGTGCGAGGCCAAGTGCAAAATAAAATTATGGCATTAAATTTTCATGTCAATTACAAACGGCGACAGAGCCAGCAACAACAACAACAACAACAATAATAATACCATTCGCTCTTTTAGCCAGGCATCAAAGGACGAAGTATTTGATACCCTTACAGAACTATTCGAAGTAACATCTAAACTGAATAATACTCAGCCAAAGAGTGACTTGATTTATTTATGTTTATATCTTATGCTTATATATCAAATTGATCAGATTTCATATATAGTATATTAACCCCAAATATAAGCTGCAGCAGCATAACAACCGCCCAAAGTTAGTGTACTTTTTTGGCCAGTGTACAAATCTGAAACGAAGGCGCTTGAGTGCGGGGCAAGGCCAGCTTCTTGGCCATAATAAATGACACCCCCTACCCGAACCCAGCCAACCCCCCACCCAGATGAAAGCAGGTGTCAAAAGCAAGTGGCACACTTGCAATTACAACAAAAAGCAGCTCAAACAGGCACAGCCACAGTCACAGTCACAGCCAAACGGCTGCAAAAATGAAATTTAAATGGAAAAACTCAAGAAAATGCACAAATTATGATATAATTTTCGAGGCGACAAAAAAGGGAAGGAGGAGTGGTGCTAGGGCTCTTAGTTCCATTGATATTTTCATTTGAGTAGTATAAATGAAATTTTAAGCTTAAGTTCTTAAGTAGTTCCTGCTGCACAGATTTTGTGACTGGGAACTGGTGAGTACATAAAGGAGGACTCGCGCTATCAATAAATGTATTTTCTTTAGCAGATTTATATTTGTTTTTTAATGGTCCAACAGTTGAAAATATTCTTCTACTATATCTTTGATATTTATTTGCCTCTCGCTTTCTTTGCAATTTCTTCTCTAATTTCTAGTCGCTCTCTCTCTCTCAGGGACAGGACTTTTGCCTTTATCATATTTTCGGTTAATGGTTCATTCTGTTCCATATTTGGCACATCTATTCCTCTGCCCCCACTCACGCTCTCCCTCTCATTCTCTCCCTCTATCTTTATTGTAGTATTGCTGTCTCCTTCTATCTGTATAGCATGTGCTGCTGTCTCCTTCAGTTGTGTAGCAAAGTTTTTGCGCTAGTTTCTTGTTTATTTTCTTCACATTTCTTTTCACTCGCCTCACACACTTTCGTAGCGAAAGCGAGGAGCAGGCGAGAAGTAGTAGAAGTGTAGTAGTAGGATGTAGCAGAAGCACCAAAAGAGGAGACCTAAAGTAGGTAAAAACAAGTAAGAACGATATATAGTAAGAGTCGATTTGAATCGACATTGAAAATACTCAGCTATATGTGGGGGTGTATCTTGAGCGTCATTGGGGAAAAGTAAAACCTGCCTGGGAGCTAGTTACTTTCTCCTATTAGTTATGTTTTGTGCCTCTAAGTTTGTTTATAGTTTTCTTTTATTGTGCCCTAAAAGATTGTATTTATTATTATTATTCGATCTAGTATCATCTGATCTTATGCTTATATGTATAATATACCCTTTGTACTGCCCCCCAAAAGTAAACCGGAATACTAGGAACAACTTTTTCGACTCGCCTAGCATTCTCTCTCTTCCTTTCTCTCTCTCTTTGTCTCTGTGCCTTTTTTTTTGTTTTTGGTATTCCTCGTTTTCCTCGGGCAGCACCTACTTTTGCTGCGAAGCTTCCAGCATTTTTTCGCATTGCCGTTTATTTTCCTTTTATTTTGTTGGCCAATTTCCGGTAATTCAGTTTTATGCAGCAAACTTTTCTATTTTTCCCACCGCCCAGAGGCCCCTCTCTGCCTCTGACTTCACCTCTGCTGCTCCATCTCTGCCCATTTCTCGTTTCGCATTTATAAATAAATATGTTTACTGGTGGTGGTGGGGGAGGTAAAAGTAGAAGTAGAAGTGGAAACGGTGATCCAAGGTCATTGAGATGTGTAAAGTTTTGGGCCATTTGCAGTTCGGGCCAGGCAACAAATGATGATGAACATTTTTATGGGGCACAGTGCGTTTCACGACTGTAAGTCGTTCACTCAAATCAAAATGTAGATTGCTGGCATATTTTTGTGAAGTGCGACCATAAGTAATTCTGGTTACTGGCTGCTGGATACTGGACCTATCCCTCGCCGCCTGTTAAGCTGTCATTTGGCCCCCCCACTTCCCAAGACCCACCTCCCAGTAAAGCTCCCCACTGTCTATAGCATATGTACGCATCTTCCTGCTCCACCGACTTGTAAATTGACTTTGATAATTTTCACTTTCACAGCATCACACTCACAGAGCCCAGCCCCCAGCCCATCCCCCACGCCACTCCTAAAACGCCGCCACACTCCTAATTTGATTAGAAAAGTTTCAACTTAAAAAATAAACCCCCTCACCCCCACCGAAAGGCAGGGAGAAAGTCTTTGTATGCCGAAGCATTTGATACCCTTCAATAAACCATTATTCGTTTTCTGGAACAATTTTGAGCTCTGAGAAATCAGAGATGTTTGAGTTTGGATTCAATTTGGAGAAGCAAGAAAAGCCTTGCTTCTAGCCTTTGGATATTTGTATAGATTCCAGATCAAGAGTATATATAGTATATATATCTGTGCTATATGGTATAATCTACATCTCTATTTTCTCATGGCTAGTATAAAAAAAAGATGAAGCATTTTTTGTGTGACTTGAAAAAACCTAAGAGGCTAGGCAGCAAGCAGCAAGAAAAAAATGCCAAAAGAGGGAAACATTTTTCTGGTCTGGCTTGTTGAGGTTTTTGCTCTCACTCAATCAACCCCCCACCCCCTGCCATACCACCCCCATGCCCGCTGTGTTGTTCTGCCATTTACCCCTTGGATTCTCTCGAGTTGCTTTGTTGTGGTCTTCACTTGAAAAATTTGATTGGCAAACAAGACTTTTTTTTTTTTTTTTTGTTGGTCTTGTCATTTGGCAATTGGCTAAAAGTTTAGGGGCAGGGGGGGCTTATCCAAGGTTAGAGAATTTAAACTGCAATTAAATGATGGGACCTACAAATCAAGGGGAAGCAAATTCATGTAGAAAATACTCGACAAGCCAGTACGGACCGGAATCCTAGAAGCATTTCATTAAACGGAACCCACAAAAATGTCAAACAGTTTTCCCACTGAAATCCGAAATCTCTCCTCAATGTGTGCGACAAGAAATTTTCTAGACTTCTAATTGGAGAAAAATTTCTCGAGAATTTGAGATGAAAATACAGAATTTTAATCGTAATTTGTGTTTTTTTGGGTTCGGGAAAATCCAAAAAGTGCAACAAGAAATCAGGCGAGCAAAACATCTACTACTACTAGTTCAATTAAATTAGCAAATTAATGAAATAAATATTTCATAATTCAATGAACGAAATTGCAATGGAAGTTTGCGAAAACATTTTTGCCTGCATAAAGTTTTCGCTTTGATTTAGTTCGGCTTCTGCAAAGTGATTTTCGGGCATACGAAATAGTTGACCCAATTAGGGGAAAATTATTTGCTTTCGGATTTCTTTGAGAAATTAGCAAATTAAAATGAAGTTGCCTGAGAGATTACGAAGCAGATTTGCATTTTCAAAAATCTCATCAAAAAAAAGAAACACCTCTGAGTGGGTATGAGAGATTTCACAGATAAATGTATTATGAATTGGATTGGATTGGATTTGTTAATGTATAGTTTAATCTATAGGTTTAATCTATAAGGAAATGAATTGGTTAAATAATTAATAGTTAAGATATTTGTTGTATAATACAATCTAAAATTAAAAAATACTTTTTACGGACTTAGTTCATTCATAGAATATGACTGTCTGTCTACCCACATCCCTATTATCGCCTATCAGACTGTTCCTTCAGACTGTTTCTTTTCAGACTGGACCCTTGGTCCATTTCTATGGATGGTCCAGCGTTTTGTGTCTTAATTGACTTGCAGCAGTTTTCTTCTTTTTGTTGTATAAAAATTTCAAGTCATTTTGCATTGATTGATTGACTGATTGACTGATTGGATTGGATTAGATAGATAAAGATGGACAGAAAGAGAGAGCCCTTTTCGTGAGGCGGAGGTCAGTACTTACCATAAAGAAATGTCCAATGTTTTTTGTGGTAGATTTTGTTGTTCTTTTTGTTTGCTCTTTAAACGGTACACAATGGAGAAGGATAACGGTTTGGCCTTGGCAGGCTCTCTCGAGGGGCCCCGCAGCCTTTTGTGGGGTGGGAGGGGGCAGCCCAGACCAACAACCTCTTTCCCTTTCTCCAAAAAAACAAAACTGGTTTCTGGTTCTGTTGTGGCGGCCACTGGCAGGCCACTTCTTGAACGTCTTGGACTTGTAGGCTTTGCTGTGGTGTGGTGTGCCACTTCTCCCACTTCTGCTGCTGCTTCTGCTCCTCCTCTATGAATTTCTTGACTTCTTGTTGCAGGTGCAATCCAGTGCGTCGGATGCTGGACCGGTTTGCACAGGAAGCTGCTTGCTGCTGGCTGATGGCTGGTACGCAGCACACAAAAAAATGTTTAATTTATTTTAATTGCGATTTTCCTTTCGGTCATTTAGCCACACTGTGCACACTGTGATTACGCGATTTGTATTCTTTATTGAATTTATCGTTGTATTTGTACATAATTTCAATTTCAATTGCACTCCAAATTTGCACAGGCAAAAAAAAAACTGTTGAAACTATTTTATTTTCCCCAAAAAATTAAACAACAAATTTCACCAAAAATTGCACTTAGAATCCAAGGGGAAAATAACACAAATAATGTTTTGGTTTTGTGTGGAGCGGGATATCGCGGCGGTGCCGTTATATTATTTTTTTGATGTTTTGTTGTTGTTTTTGATTCTTATTTTTGTTGTTTTGAGTTTGAGTTTGAGTTTGGGGGAGAGTGAGAGAGGGAGGGAGCGAGGCGAACGAGCTAGACCGAGACAGATAACCCAAGCGAGCGCGACCTGTACGGGTTCTGGGGTCCGGATACCTCCGATAGTCGCTGCTGGGAACGACTGTATGCTGACACGGCGGAACACGTACTAAAAACTTGTTCCACGAAAACGCAGCAAAACCCCCATTGGAGTACGAAGTGGCGCTGCAGCAGCAGCAGCAGCAGCAGTGGCAGCAACGACAGCAACGACAGAAACAGCAGAAACAGCGGCGCTCTGCCCCTGTTAACGGTGGCAGAGGCACGCGCATCGGCATGCAAAACATTTGGTGTGGCAGGGAATCTGTTCCCAGCCTCAAGCCTCGGATTGTGGCGTCGCGTGCCTCCGCTAAAAATACATATACAATAATACCCGACCCGACCGACCGACCGACCCAGACCGACCGACCGACCGACCGAGCACTTCTCTCGCACATTCTACCGTTCGGCATCGCGTCGTGTGTCGCATGGATGTACTAAAAAATTGAAACCCGATTGTGGGGGATGTCCCCCGAGCAGGCAACCGAAGGCATCAAGGCAGCAGGCAGCAAGGCACGAGGCCCCAGAACCATAACGTTCGGCTGGCAGCCGTGAGGAAACCAGGTCGTTGTCTGGCACTTCGTGCCTGCCCCTGTTACGGTTAACAGAGATGGGGGGAGGACAGTCGCTAACATGACATGACTCTGTTTATAGATAGTGTCCCCAATCCCATATCCATTCCCACTCCCACACTGTCACTACCACTACCACTGCCACTGCCACTGCCACTTCCATTTCCATTCCCGAGCGGAGTCAGCTTAAGTGATATTATACTCTGGCATAAATTAGCCATCGGGTCCAATGCATTAAAATCTTGATTGGTGGCCAGCAGATGCAGCCGAAAGAAAGCAGGCAGTAGCATGCATACGCATACCTCTACCTCTCTCTACCTCCCTCCCCACCCCACCCCTCAGCCGGAAGTGCCACACACAAAAGTGACAGCAACAGCTCCACCATTGCCCTACATATGTACATATGTATGTACCATGTGTGTGTGTGTGTGTGTGTGTGGAGGCTGTAGAGGTACACCCATCCCCATCCATCCATCCATTCAACCATCCATCCATTCAACCAGATAGTATGTAAATGTACACATGTAAATACATACATACATACATACATACGCTGCTTGCATGTTCGATCACACGATGGGAAAAGTGTTATATGGGAAAGGGAACTCTCTTGACATTGATAAGACAAACTGGCATAAAGAGCTCCACAGCCCATCCAGAATGGGTCACCCAGGGGCACGAAATGGAGATGTGTGCCATAGGCAGCCGCGTCATTCACTGAGGGAATGGTGGGTTGGTGGGAGGCGCACAAAAAACTGTGATCTTATATATGTACATTTCCGAATATTCATATTTCAATGTTGAATTCTTGAACTTCAAAAAGTTGACAGTTTATGAAATTACTCATCCGCAGGAAAAGAATATTACTATATAAGAGTGAAAAAGAAGATTTGGTTGAAGTTTAAGTAAATTTATGAATATTTTTACATACCGATAGTAACATCCATATGCTCCACACTGAGAGTATCTGAAGAAGCGAGAAACCTGGATAAAATAAAAGTTAATTTATTATTAAGTAAAATTTTTAGATATACTATATGTACTACTACTATATGCAATATAATACTTATTTATATTGTATAGGATCTATTCTATATACAGGATAAACAACTTTAACAAGATTCTGTCCAGATACTGTTACTGTTCCCACTCGAAATTAAATTTATTTACATAAGGAAAAGCGTAAGGAGCTTTATTTGAAGGCGCTTAAAATGTTGATAAATAAAATTCGTTTAACAAATAATTTGTTTTTTCTTAAATTTTTTGTTTTTATTACTTTTATAGAGCTGGGAAAATCTTGAAAAAATATGCTTTTAAGCGAAAAAAATTTATAATGATTACTTGATATGTGTTGACTAAATTACTTGAAGTTTTTGGAACTAATGCTGTGACTATGCTTTTGCTATAAGCTACTATGTATAATACTGACACTTTTCACAGTCACTGCTGCTGCGCTTTCACTGGCATCACAGCACAGCACAGCTGATGAAACTGCATCTCTGTCAGCAGGCCAATTCGCAGGCCCTGTGTGGAGCGGCCCTGAGTCACTCTTTGGCCGTGCGATCTCGTGACAAAGCACTTGAAAACGTTTCCCCAGTTCGAAGAACTATTGGCAATTGCTGGTGGGCTGTTTTTTGGTGTTGCTGGTGCTGCTTCAGCTTCTGCAGCATGCGATTGGGAATGAGGTTACAAATTTAAATAAAATGCGCATGCAAAAAGCAGAAGAAGCAAAAGAAGCAGCACGATGAAAGTGGAGAAGTGGGAGGCGCGCAGAGCGGGGGGGGTAGGAGTGGAAGTGGGAGAGGTAATGCGAAGACAACAACTGTAAACAGAACGGCACAACAAAGGCTGGGCTCATACATAATTAAAACGAGCGTTCGACTGGCCCAGAATGCAGCGAAGAACTTTCCATGCTCTCTCAGACTCCGCCTCCCCCTCCCGCCACAAGCCAAACGGCACTCTGACACTCCCCCTCACACACATGGCTCCATCAATCTCTCGCACTCTCTCCCTCTCCGGGCTGTGCGAAATGTTGCCCCGTACCAAAAACAACAAAAAACAAAATAACGTGGTTCCAGCAGCCAAAGTAAAAATTTACGAGTAACGCCTCCTGGAACAACACACAAAAAACCGAATAACAAAGATTGCTGCTAGCCGAAGATTGTCATACCCTTGCAGATTCCTTTTTGTTGGTTAAACAATTTATCTACATATACATACATACTATGTACATATGTAGGAAACTGCAAAGAAAAACAAAACCAAAAGCTTTCTCATTGATTCTATTGCAAATATTCCGTAGATAATTATTTTCTTACGTTTTCAACGTCTGCTCAAAATGGTAATCCTAACTTTGTAAGGGTATTGAAAGAGAACGCACAAAAAAAAGAACCAAAGACGCCCCCTTGTATGAGATTTTTTGTTTCGTTTTTGATTTTTGGGTTTTGACAGACAAATGTCAATAGAGCGCGGCGGCTGTACGTATCCATCCGCCCACCCCCCTCTCGACACACTACACACACACACACAGGCATCATGCCCATCAACAACAAATCAATGACGACGACACATGTTGGACATCCCGTACACAGGCGGAGGGGCAGGCTGTAGCCGAACCTGGAAACGGGCTGAAGGAGAAGAAAACGAAGAAGAAGGAGCATGAGATGTACGACCGATGTCAGACCCACAACGAGGTACAATGGAAGGCATTTAAGCATTTGGAAGCAATTACCGCTGCAATGAAGCGTCGAACGAAGGAGAATGAATATGATGATGATGATGATAATGATGATGAGCAACGCCAGTAGTAGCAAGGAAGAGGAGCAATGATGAAGAAGAGAAAAAGAGCAAGATGGAACCAAAAGAAGAAGACACGTGTCTGATCGGTGGTGGGCCCCCACGGACCTAAAAGTAAAACGAATTTATGTACATTTTTGTGCACATTTCCTGGGATTTGGCTCCTCGTCCTCAAATCTATAGGGATTACTTAGTGGAAGCGGCAGACGAAGGCCGACAGATGGACAGAAGACGTAGACGGGAAACACGAGACGCTACAAATGCCAATGAGCCAAAACGAGGAAGATGATGTTCTGTCGACGTGGAGGGGAAATCCCGAAAGAGAGAGTACAGTAATAATCCGTCTACGGGTACAGTGATAAATATATACATATGTATGTACATAGCACCATTGCTTTTTAAAGCAATATTCCATTGTATCAGACTTCCTAGTCTACACTGTAACTGGACAATGTAACCATTTTTATGAACACAAAATATTTATCCAATGATTAAACGATCTCAATTGAAGTTATTTTCACATAACCTAGAGGCCACTGTGGTTGAGCCGCTCACGCTGTTTCGTCCATGCCGCGAGAGCAACAGGCTAATGGAAGCAGAACGATTTCCACCCTCACCGCTAGTGATAAATATGTACATACACACATACAGAAGCATGTGGGGTAGGTGGCGAGAGCGAGATAGCGCAACGAGCCTACCGAGCGCTGAAGTAGGAGAGAACAATGGAGTGAGAAAACACTGAGAGCGCGCGAGAACGAGATCATCACAAGAAAAAGGTGTTTTTGTTGGTTCGTGGTTCACGAATGTGAATTTTCAGCTTCCTCCTTTGCTGCTTGTTCGTTTTTCGTTTTCGTTTTTTGTTTGTTCTTTATGGATAGGAGTGTGGGAGGAGGAATGAGTCGAATTTTACGAGCAATGCGTTGTTTCTTTTGCTTGGGTTCCTGCCTCTTTACCGTTGTTATTATTACGTTGTTCTCTCTGTTGATTTTGATGGTGGTATTTGTGGCTGGAATGAGATGATGACAGCTGAACGGCTGGAAGGAAGCGCCGTCTTCGACGCGACGCACAGTGGGACACAGAGCCGATCGAACTGGTTTTTGGGATTATGATAAATTTGAAATTTTTAAATTCGTATGTAGCTGTGTAACTTTTTTCCCAGTTCATACTTAAATTTGACTTAATAATTTATTATTAATGAATTAAGAATTGTTTACCATCAGCAAAATGAACTTCTGGTTCCATTGCTTTCCTAGTATTTTTTCACTCAAGAACACTGTCATACATATGTATGTAGTACATACATACTACATACAGTGTTACACACTCATATTCTAGGAAATCCGTTATTTTTTGTTTTTTGCACTCGAACGACTTTCCAGGCTTTGCTTTCGGCTTCGGCTCCGGCTCCGTTTCAGCAGTAATGCGGCGAGCGTCGCCAGTTCCTGGCATTTCTATGGAAATCATTTTCAAATGTTTAAAATTGTTTGGTTTGATCCGGTGTTTTGTTAATGTGCATAAGTATTTGATTTCCGATATTTGTATATAGCGCGTCGTTTATTTTTTATTTGTTGCTTTGTTTTCCTTTTGAAATGAGTTTCGGTCGAGTCGATGATACTTCTACATATGTATTTAGTAAAACACACGAAAATGGAAGATTTATTTTTTTGCTTTTTCTCTTTTTGTTATTGTGTGTGCCTCTGTGTGTTTGTGTGCCTCAAGTGAGTGATAATGTGCTGGAGGGGGGGTGAAGTGATTGGTGGGGGTGTTGGAGAGCTAGAGCGAGCAGCGGGTGTGTGATGAGCACTTCCGCTTCCGCTGCTAGTGGGGCAATTATACTGCTACTAAAACCGTTCGAGCGCAAATAAATACCAAGAACAAAAACAACAAAACATAAAACCAACCCATTGAGCAGCGTGGAAAGAACGACAGAAGTGAGAGAGAGTTTAGGCCGACCGACTAGCCGACTAATTGTTACCCAGCAACGGCAGAAAGAGTGCACCAAGCACGCGTTGTCGTGTTGTCGTGGAGGTGAGTCGAGGATGCTGAAAACCATTTGCTATAACTTCAAAATATATTCCATACCCAAATTTTGTGTGCGTGTGTTAATTGTGTGTCGCCAAAATTCGCAGCTACATATGTATGAAGCTCATGCAGATGCAGCGTAAAACGCAGTTATGAGTAAAATATATACAGCTTATTCCATACAGCCTCCAGTAAATATAATATATGTATGTACATGCATATATACATATGTATGTAAATATGAGTGCCTGGAATATATTTAGTTTTATTCTTGGGTTAACTGGCTTTCCAACTGGTAATGGATGCCTTTAGGATCTTCAGGATCGAAACATTGACCAAAAGTTATGCCACATAGTATGCTCATATTTAGATCTGTATGTATAGATATACATACATATATACATAGGTATAGATGTTGACCCTTAAAGTTTTTTTTTTTGGCAGATTCGGATTCAGGATCAACAGAATTATATAATAATAATTATTATAATTATCTATTGTTATTATTAAATTGTATATTCCCAAACAACGGCCGAACCGTTGCAAGTGTGGTCGCATTTAGCACAGAAATAAGTGAGACCTTAAAAATAATAAAAAAGAATCACAGGAACGGTTTTAAGCATTTAAAAATGAGCAACTCTGCAAATGCAAGCCTGTAAAACTGGAAAGGCTAGTAAAAATAAAGCTGCTTAAATATTTTTGAAATTAATTATTGTGCATACATATAACAATAAAATGAAAACATTCTTATGTGGAATTAGTGTGACCATCTCCAGAGGAATATCGATAACTACGTGAGCAGCAGAAGCCCTTGCATATGTTCGTATAACGTATATGACATAAACAAATAATTCAAAGCTTAAAACACTTGAATCTTTCAGCTCGATGGGAATTAATGAATGTACTCAAGGAGCTCAATATGTTCTCAATGTACTCAACAAGGATGTACGCATTTCGAGAGGGAAAGATTCTTAAAAGAATCACAATATGTACAGACAGACAAACTACATACATACATGAATACGTACGTCTGTACATCTGTATTTCCGTATGTGTCATTTGTTCTGACTAGCTGAGGACGTGTCTTATAGAGTCTTCTGTTTAATGGCTTTAGTGAGAACTGCAGAAAAATATGCAATAGAGCAAAAATACACAGAAGAGAAGAGGCAGCCAGCCAGCCAGCCAGACTGTAGCCAATCCTGTAGAGGCATCAACTTGATTGTTCTTGTTGCTGGTGCTGGTGCTTGGTGCTTGTTCAAGGGGCACACGTCAATAATTGCGCTTGAAAAGAAGTTAAGGAAAACACAATCAAGCAGAAGCAGCAGCAGCAGCAGAGTGGCAGTGGCAGTGGAAGAGTAGTCAGCCATGCGAAGGAGGAGGTCCTACCAAGATCTGCTAGCTACAGTCTCGGGGTCCCCTTTTCGAACTTTAATGTGAAAATCATGCAATGAACCAAATTCAAACGGAAATGATTCACACTCCAGCTGAAATACAATTCAAGTAGGGGGAGCGGAACCCCAGGAACCCTCCAACCAGAAGCAAAAGTACAATATAAATATATGTATGTACATACATATGTATGTTGAAGCAGGAGACGAACGGGGGGTCGTCTCAAATCGAAATTGCGTTTTCAACAACAATTGTTACAACAACAATGACGCCATTTGGAACAACAATAACAATTTTACCCCCATAAGAAGATGTCTAAGAGAGAGTGAGTGAGTGAGTGAGGGAGTGAGGCACAGAGACATACGGAACGGAACTGTGCTGCTACCGATGAAAGCAGATGAAACACACTCGAGGCTCGAGGGAGGACCGTACGACCCGAACAGACCACCACATGTCGAGGAGCATGTGCCCCCAGACAAATGTCAACGCAAATATTTCACTTCCTGTTCTTTCTTTTTTCTTCCCCACAAGATTCTCGTTTGACTTTTGCTAAGCTTCGACAAAAGGTTCAAAGGTCAAGGATTTTCACGTTTAATTAGACATGGATACGGGGTTTCTCATCCCCCATCACCATCCGCATTCAGCAGCAGGATTCAGCAGCAGCATTCAGCGTGGGCGTTTACGTGGGCGGCGGCGGCATTTAAATTTCCAATTAGCCCAGTCAGAAGGCGGTATGGCGGCGGTATGGGTGGGTGTGTGTGGGGGGGTAATACCTGAATGAATGACACAAAGAAGTGTTTGAAAAGCTTAAATCGCCTTTGGGACAATGCTGCCCGAGCGGTTACCGCGCGCGTGTTGGCGGGAACACCCTACAACGTGTTGGTAATTCTAGCAAAAATCCGTCAGGGTTACCACCTTTGATGGCATTATAGAATTAAGCGTACTATAAATAATGTTAAATATATGTCTAAGTTGATTTTTTGCTCCTTTTTTTTATCAAAGATGCTGCTACGGTAGTCACGCACTTTGACTATCTTTTGTCTTGAGTGTCCCCACTCAAGAGCCTCCCCAAAACTTGATTCAAACCCGAGCACTACTATTAAGCATTCCAACCTTTACTTGGAAGTTTACTTTCTTAAGACTTTGCCACAGGCACAGCCAAGGCCAGTGCTAGGGCTGTGTCTAACTTAAAGTTGAATTACTTTTCAAAAACTTAAATTTCCACTCACAGTCGATGTCCCGAGAACAGTGACTACTCGGGGGGGTTGGGAATGATGGGGCAGGGGGGACGGGCATGCTGGTGCAACAAATTAAATGCATTAAATGTCAAGTCTGGCACTTGTTGTCCACGCTGATAGTTTCATTAAATGGAAAAGCGAATTTCTTGCGCATTTTCCGCAAACAGTACGAATTTTTTTTTTCTTGCCTCTTCGCTTTATTTTTGGCGCAGTCTTTGAGGGGTCGAGGGGACGAGGCAGAGGCAGAGGCGGAATCCCACTGAGACGCCCGCCGTCTGTGTCTCATCTTGAGCAACCTCCAGGCAGACAGTATTTTCCTGGCTGTTTTCCCCACGTCTTGTGTGAGTCTCTCTTTCTGTCTCTCACTCACTCTGGTGCTGGTGCTGGCACTCTGGGACTCCAAGCTGCAAGGCATGCCATTTTCCATTTGCCATTTGCCATATTTCAATTGCATTTTAATTCATTTGAGTGTGTTCCAGTGTGCATATATAGTATATCTTCCTTCTTCTTCTATATGAAACACTTTCTGCAGTTTCCTTGCCACTTAACCCTTTTTGAGGGGAGCAGCAGCACAACAGCCAGGCAGCCAGCCAGGTGGCTTTTTGCTCCTCCCACCAACAAAGTACCTCAAGAATTCCCACAACTGAGTGACACACACACACGACTGCATGGAAATTATCTCAACCATTTTATTATTTAAATATTCTCCAAAAGAGACACAAATGCCTCTTGGCTATGAAGGTATGTAACATCAGTGGGTGTGGGTGTTGCAGGGAATGCAGTAACACCCGGCCAGAGCACCTTCTGGCCTGCATTCACTCTAAGGAAGGAGTATCCCCGAAGGAGCTCTCTCAAAAGAGGTTACGACAGCCAAAGGAGTCCAAGTAGAAGCAGTATAATAAGTGTAACTAACAATAATGCGCCTAATAAAATAATAAACATGCTAAATAAAATAATAATAATAACAATAATAATGTACTACGACATTTGCGTGTACACAAACGTGGCCAGGCCGGACCGGGCCCCATATCCGCCACTTGGCACCACAACACAACATTCCATCACATGGGTTAAAGAGAAGGCAAAACTTTCACACTTTTTCGAGTCATAAAGTACTCGTACTTTATTTTACCCATTAAAGATAACAGCAATGGATATTCAAATCCACGCTGAGTTTGGGGTATCTCCCTCTGGAATCCCTATTTGGAACTACTTGGGTTTGGGTTTTGGGTTTCTGGGTTTCCTTCACATGATTTTTGGCAACTTTTTTCGGTACTATTGCCATTTTCTTTATTGGCTTGGTCTTTACCAGATCTGGGACGGTAATGTGAGTGCGATTCTCCGTTGTTGCATAATGCATGGCCTCCAGTATTCGTCGCCTGGTCATGGCTGCAAAACAAAATCAATTTACAATGTATTTGGTAACACAATGTATTGCCTGGTATTCAGGAACCAATCACTTACCAATGGCTACGTTGCATAGCATCTGTCGCGACTCTGGTCCCACAGTGATGGGAACATTCATGTTTTCCTCGACCAAGTAATTTACCAAATTCATTGCATTAATCGGAATGTTTTCGGCATTTTCTGGTTGCATTTCAGACGGATTCATTTTGTTTTATTCAGTACTGAGTACTCTGCTGCACGTGTTCGAGGTTTAGATTTAAAGATGGCCGGCCAGTGGGCCAGGGTTGTGTTCAACCCTTTCATATCGAAAGGGTGCAATGCCATTGCAAAAGCGTTTGGTATATCGGTGTTTCGTTATGGGGACCCACACGGCTTACAAAATATGTAGTTTATTTAATTGATTTTATTCATAGAATTATTGTTGCATGCTCCCTCGGTAAATGAAGATTTGTATACCCTCATAATTGAGTTTATTCAATTATAAAACTTGAGTATTACCTCTGAAACATTTTGCAACCCGTACCGCTGCCAAGAGTTCTCATGGATCGTTGGATCGTTAACTCGTGGATACATATATGTAGAAATAAATATATATATTATATTTCTATAATCAAAATGGTAAAAATCAGAAATTAAATTAAAGTCCTGCATACAAATTTCCATTTAAAGAAATTGAAAACAAAATATGGTAGAGAGAAGGTACATATGTAAGTCGGTATATAATGGTGTATAGTGGTAAATGGTATATAGTGGATACAACTAATTATTTTATAATCGTCAGCTGTTCGTTCAGAGGAACACTATGGAATTTAGCGATAATGATAGCGATAATAATTATAGTCATATGATTTAGCCATCGTTTACTTCAGACTCCTACCCTTCACTCGCAAAGCAAATCATCGCAAGTTTATATTCAGGAATGCCGGTGCTGGAGCAGTATCGATAACTCTTAGCAGTATCAACCCTGTCTGTTATATCCATCCCCGACATTCAGAAAAGGTATCGAAACTGTATGTGATTTCCGGCATTTAACAATTGGCATTTAGAGTGAAGAAAAGGCACGAGATTTTGATCATGTCGGACGAAAGTGGTTTTGAAACTGACGCCATCAACGAGGAGCTGAAGCGCTCTGAGGAAATAAAAAAAATGTATAAAAGATTAAACCGTCGGCTAATAGATCTTCTAGCTCAGATTCGTTCGTTGCATAATGCTGTTGCAAATTTGTCCAATGGGATTAAGGATTCCGATGAGGATAAGGATGAGAACATGGATGATAAAGTGGCTAATGAATAAATCCGCACAATAGTTCAATTCACATTTACATTTGTAACTTCCGATCGAAAGGTATTATTTATTAAGCTTGCATTCATTTAATACTTCATCTAAAATATCAAAATCTTTCAGAACTCTGCTGGATTTCAATTCGCAAATAATACATCAACTAGAAATATTCCACAAATAATATAATATATCATTTTTGGTCATATGTTTGTTGTTCATTTGCTAGAACCATAAATAAATGAATTAACATGTGACATGATTTAATGGAGCATTATTATGGAAGGGTATACAGGGTTATAGAAGAGTATGTATAGAATTATTTTCAGATATCAAAAAAGGTAAAGTAGATAGATACCCCATAAAGTGTATTTATTTACTTACTGTGTTGTTTTTATGTATAAAATGGTAAGTTTTAACACTATTTATATTCTGATTATTAATTTAATTTTTCTAATTATTCCACAGACTCCATACAGCCGCGTTGGTGGCACTGAAGGAATTGTTTGGGGAGATCCTCTACTGTTGGATCTACTTCTTAAAGCTGCTCTTTGTTCAACAAATGGAGGCACATACAGTGGCAACAGTAATAGTACTGCACTACTGTAATCTACCAAGTATTCCTGAGTGTTTATCATTTGAATTTTATAATTACTTTGTTTTCGTTATATTCTAAAGTCATCTTATTGTTTTCATGTGCTGAGCAATGCTGCCACCAATGGACACTGGATAATCTATTTGTAGTCTGTGAGTGCCACATTTGTGTGGCTTTCTAGAAAGAAGCATAAAAAAGCATTTTAAACTAATTTTAAGTACATTTATCTGGTGTCTGGTATCCTGTCTGATCAAATCGCTATATATAGTACACACATATGTAATATACATAATTTGTATGTTCATTGCAATGAACTCCATGAAAAGTTAAGCCTTTCCAACTATTTTATCTCTTTAAGTACATTTTTAAGTACAGTTTATTTAGTAATAAGAGCTCAACCATTTATTAGTATTCATCATCTTTCCATTTGAAAACTTCGCTGGCTTCGCTTCCCCTTATTTTTCCTTATTTATTCGTGTAAGATTTCACCTAAAATATGTTTTTTGTTTTCCTTCGTTTTTAAACGTTTTTTTTAGCAATTTAATTTAAACATTTGCCGCGCCCGAATGACTCGAATTCGATGGATTTCGCCCGGCCCCCACTTACCATTTTCCACCATTTCTGTTTTTTCCCCTGCTGATGCCGCCGCCGCTTAGCCATTTATTGTTGTCCCTTGCATGTTGCTTGACTTTTTGCAGAGGGTATGATGTCTATGACAAGACTTTTGAACCAAACGAACCAAAAGGCAGAATATGGTTTCGAATAAGCATTCGAATGTACATAGTTTTGATGTCTATGACAAGACTTTTGAACCAAACGAACCAAAAGGCAGAATATGGTTTCGAATAAGCATTCGAATGTACATAGTTTTATGTGCAGAAAGTAGTTTTATTTATTCATAAATAAGCCATTTAGAATAAGTTCCCTCTCAAGTCTTGAGGCTACACAAAAAAATGCTTAAAGTAAATAAAATATATGTAAGAAAATCGAAGAAATTTAACCATGTGCCGCGGACACTAGTCTAGCTAGTATTCAATTATTAAATTTATATTGTAGGTATAGTGTATACTAAGTCATAAGATTTATGTAAGTAACGTTTTCAATACTACATACTACAGTAGTCAGAGTATTGTACTCTAAACAAAAATTCCATAGCAAAAATCCTTAAATATAAATATAGTCAATTTAAATATCATTCCCTTTGATTTTTAAAACTTTTCTCTTATTCAGTACAAATATTAAACAATTTAAAATAAAATTATAATTTATTTAATACATGGAAAATATTATGAAAATAATATACAAAAAAACAGAAATATATAATTGATTATATAATTAAATAAAAAAATATTCATATTAATGGTAAAATGAAAATATTTTCGTTGTCACAATTTAAATATATGTATATAAAAAAATATATATAAATATAATAATATATGCATATTTATATAATAAATATAAACATCATAATATAAAATAAATATCAATAAAATAAAATAATAAGATTTAAATATTTATGCCATGAATATATTTACTGGCATAAATATTTCAATCAAAAGTATAAAATATTCGATCAAGCTATTAAAGCTACTAATAATACTATATATAGTATGTTTGTATGTATTATATACCCAAACACTTTCGTGTGTCGTTTATTGTATATATGTATGTATAGTACAGTCTCCTAGCACTGGCAGAGAGAAAATCCTCAAACGACTTGGAGGTTGCCTAGAAATATATGTATGTATGTATAATCTGTCATGCTGCCTGGGGATCTCAAAAACGTATCTGTAAGTGTATCTAAGACTTTGGTTGTAGCCCACAAAAATTCGGCAAGAAAATTTCATTTTTGTTTTGGCTTAAATGAGTTTTTTATGGTTTTTTAATTTTCCTTTGATTTGATTTCCATTTCCGTTTTTCGTTTTCCATTTCCCGTGGCCCATTGCCCTCTCTTTCCCTCTGCTCTTCCCTGCTCCTTGGTGGGTGATTCATTTCCATCTCAGTGACTTGTCCAGGCCATGCATAAATATGTTTTTCCCTTCGAATTTTCGTTCTGGCGCGCGTCTCGCGTCCTTCCTTGCAGTTTTCTTATTTATTTATGCGCCTTGTATTCGCCTTGTTTCTGTGATTCGGAGTCGGAGTCTTCTTCGTTTTAAAAGCTTCATAAAAATTTCTTCATTTGATTTCATGTCAATTTGGCCTCTTACTGCCCCCAATACCCCGACTGCCATGAAACCAAAATGATCAAAATAAAATAATAAAATGCAAGTAAATGAAAATGAAAGGCAAATAAAATTTTATTAACTTTAAGCCAAGTGGCGTGGTACAGGACATTTTGCGGTTCGTCGGATTGCTCTCTCTCTGTCTGTGTGTGTGTGTGTGTGTGTGTGTGTTTATGGTGCGTTTAATGTTGGCACGAAATATGAAAAGGCCCGAATAAATGAGTGAGTGAGTGCCACACTCGAAAACGAGACTCAATCGGTTCGACTTAACCCCAAGGACTTGTGTACTTATAACCTCTGCAAGGATCCCCAAGGAACTCTCACAATAAGGAATAGTTTTTTCATTATTTAAAGTCTAACATAGAACATATACCATGTACTACTATATGTATGTACAAGGATATATGTATTTGATATAATCTTATACAAAATTTATTGGAATTTCATGATTTTATAGTATTTGTTGAGATTTATATTATTATTAAGTATTTATCCGTACAGTGAACCAGTGCGATTCTTCATGTATAGAAATGTTTACTTAATGGGTTTATTAGAACTCAAATCTTAACAATTTACGACTATCAAAAATGGTTTATTCGCCTTCTGTAGGTATAAGAGAAAAATCTATGAATATACTTGAAAGTTCGGCCACGCTTCACTGTGGCACATTGTGGTTGTTACTTGGATGAGAAGTGCGTCGAATATAAATTATTTAGCAGAATGACACCAAACACACATTTTTAGACTAAATTAGAAAATTTTGTTGATTACCGCTTGCAACTTGGTGCACGCGTTGCGGAGATAGATGCGCATACACACAGATTATGTTCTACTAATTTATAATATAGATTTAAATATTTTCTGTTTATTAATCTTACATGAAATGAGAGTGGAACTTGCATATACAAATGTTACCTACATATATAGTTACATACTATATGTCACATCATTTCAAACAATTTATTTGTTCAAAATTAACAAATATCTGCTCATACATATTTACATAAATGTAGATATAAAGAAAGAATGCAAATTAAAAGAAAACAAAAAAGAGAAACAAAATTTAAAAATTCGAATATTGAAGGAATAGTAATGATATATGTATGTCCGTTACACACTATAAATTGAAGAGATATTTCAAGGTATAGAGTATGCTACAGTTTATACGAATGAAGTAATAGAATTCTACATTCTAAATTTCAAAGCTTTTTAATGTGTCGATTTTTCTGTAATTCTTAAGCTTCTTTTTTACTCGGATTCCTTCCTGGTCATTAACGCAGCAAACATCCGGTTGCTGGACTTGAAGCATAATTCCAAATTCCACAATATTTTTGTATCACCTCCACTTAAAGCAACTCCCCCTTCTCTATCCACTCCCTATCCACATGGCTGTACACCCTTCCCATTGAATTCTGAAAATAGATTCTTAGTGTAGCTTCGTCCCTCTCTCTCTCTCTCTCTCTCACTTGCTTTCTTTTTCACTCTTTAGTTGGGGGGACGCAGGTCCTCAATGAATTTACGGATTCGGGGAACGAATCCAAACCCTTGTCGTCATTGCTGATGGAAATATTATTTTTATATTTTTTTTCTTTAATTTTTATATATGGTTAGTGCTACCGCCGAGGTTACTGATTATCAGGATTATCACAACGATCATCAAATATATTCCATGCGACTGTGGGGGAACCAGGGACAGCGGGGGAGACAGTGGGAGATTCATCCCGTACTCCTTCTCATCGCTTGCATTGATCGACTCCTTCAGAATACCCCGTATGGTTAGGTTCTTCAGCGACGACTCAATTTTGGACTCCAAGCCACTTACAGGATTATTATTCCTCATTGTGTATCTCACCTCCAGGTTTATCAACGATATAGGGATGGAGTCCAAGCCCATGCTGTTAATTGCCTTGAGAACGTGACGGTTCACAACTTTGTTGTCCATAGTGTCGCGTCGTTAACAGTTCAAAAGTCTTATGAGCACAAAAATAGATATAGAACTGGAATCAATTGAAGTCAGTTTTCGTTTTTCAAATCAAATTTTCAAAATGAAATGAAACAGCATGCTCTACATACAGATAAAACCAGATACAGATACAAAAAGATAAAACCAAAATTCAGTAAATGCAAATTACATTTCTTTAAATATTTTATTGATCTTCACTAAGAGCTCTTAGAGAGCTAATAGAATAGACGTGTATGTATGTATAAGCTAGTATAAGAGAGACTATATAAGTCTATTATTATTAAGTCTATTATTGTTTATATCTGAGGCACGGTCAAACTGTTGGAGCACCTCAACTGGCAGCCTAATGGCAACTACTATACCATTAAGCGAAAGTATTCTCCACTGTGACTTTCTAAGGGATCTAAGGACTCGTACCAAATGTCGAGTACACTTAGCTACATACTACATGCTCCAAGAGCTAGAGGAAAGCTACTCCAGATAAGTATAGGTAGATATGGGAGAGCCACTCTTTGGCTACGCTGATACTTTCCGGCACAAGAACCTGTGAAAAAGCTCTAAGAAAACTCAAAGACACATGTCTGTGTTCATTTCTGTTTATTTGCTCATGTCTAATATAACCATCCTTGTATAGTATGTAAATTATGTATGTTTCAATTGTTGAATATAATATAATGAGAATTGAATGCCACTTCTATTTCTTAAACGTGGCCAAATACTGAAAAAAGATATAAATGTGTATGTTGTTTAATGGATTATGTGTATTAGTTTGGGCCTCCTGCTTGGGTTTGTTTGTCCTTGCAGATTTTGTCGTAGGTAGACTGATTCATTAGAGTGCCTAAATCTGCATCTAGGTTACGGGTGTTGATCTGGTAAACATGGACCTCCCGGGAGTACTCCATCCAAAAGTCTTCCCCCTTACCGAAGTTGAACAACTTTGAGAAGCCATCGTATATGATAGTGGCCTGCTGACGTATGATTTTGGTCTGTGCCTTGAAGTCATCCTCGACGTTGGTTGTCAATTGCCAGACTTGCAAATTTCCAACATATTTGCGCATTGATCGAATCGTCTGCACATACACGGGATGGCGCAGCAGCATTAACTTGGTCAACTTCAGTTCCTTCAATAGAGCCAGCATCTCCAGGCATTTGCCCGCACTGACATGCTGCAAGCCCAGGCAGTCGCGGATCTCTTCGCAAATGCGAATGAAGTCACGCTCCGTAATGAGAGCGTTCTCAAGCTCGTGGAGCTCCTCCAGTAATTTGGCCTCCTCCTCCTGGCCTCTGGCTGTGCCACGTGGCGAGGGATCGTCAATGATTAGGCCAGCTGGAAGGTGTTCGGCATCGACCTCGCCCGACAACAACTTCTGCTTCAGTACATTGGCCTTGCTGCGTGCATCTATCTGCCAGATCTGCTGGGCAGCGGAATTTTTAAAATACTTTGGCTTCTTGTAGCCAATGTTGATGCCCAAGACCTTGGCCCCTGGCATATATACCAAAAGCAGATCTTTTTCCTCAATCTGTGTGTTAAATGAAATAGATTTTGCATTGAATTCTACGGAATTCCACGGAAGACTTTTAGTTTGATTCTCACTTACTTTGGGTTTGCGCTTTGGCTGAAGGATTGCAGTCGGCACTGCTGGAGTATCTGAATCATAATCAGAATCATAATCACAATCCTTGTTGGTGCTTGGAACAACGAATGGATCCGCCGGCACTGGCTCTCCATTGAAGGCACATTTAATTTCGGTCAGTGCCCTCGAGTAGGCAGGACGCTTTAGGTTCTTTGCAGTGGTGTATTTGAGCTTGTGCTCGTTGTATGGCCAGAGGTTCTTTGGCCGTACGTGGCCAATATCCTTCGAGCCATAAAAGCGCACAGTGTACTCCTTTTTTGGGTTCGGATCACGTGTAATCTGTGCCGGCCATGGGGTGTAGCCACGCACTTTGGCAAACACAAAATCGCCAACTTTAAACGGTTTTCCATTATCTTTTGGCATTTTTCGTTAATTTTTAATTTGTAATTTGCGAAAAGAAAGAAAAAAAAAATTACACACGTAATAGGCAAGTTTTACTCGGTCAATTAAAATGTCTGTGCACCGGAAGGATGGCGTGTTCGGATGGCATTTCCGCCTGTCAAGAAACCTATCGAATGTCGCATTCGTTCAATTTCCACTGTTTCAATTCAGCCGTTGTCCTTTTGGAAAGCGGAAAGGGGAAAATTAAAAAGTTTGCAGCGCAATTTAATTTCGATTTTGTTTGTTTTTTTTTCATAGTCAAGGTCTACTAGATGCTTTAAATTACTAGCATTAAAAGTTAATTAAAATTAATACAGCCATATTGCCTAAGCGGCAGGTGTTCAAAGAGCTTGTTTTCATTTTTATCCCAATCTCAAAAGCTTCTCAGCAATAAAATGCATATATATAGTAGTATATAGTTCTTTATAATTTAGGCCTGGCTGTTACATGTAGCTCTACACGAATTAAATATAACCCAGCATATTAATAATGATACATGCTGTACCTTCGTAAGACGTTTAAGTATACAAAAATAAACATTTTCAATTAAAACGAGTAGAAACGTTGTGAGTCGCAGCTACCGCGACGTTACTTTTACTATATACCCGTAATCATTCAGTTTATATGTGAACTTTTGATTTATGCATGTGGAATTTAAAAATATTTTTTCTTGCAGATTTTACACTTTATATTTGTTTGCAACACGCCGTGTTGCATACACAGCACGTGGCAGAGTGTGTGAGCGTGACAGAGGGGGAGGAGATGGTTAGCTGCTGAAAGACATCATTAAAGCTATACTTATGATTCAATCCTTTCCAGATTCGGGCCACCAATAGACATGCACTTTCTGTAAGATTCTCTTCGTTCGTTCTTTTGTAGGTCCGTATGGGGCGGGGCGAAATTGTGAAATTCATTCGTAGCAGTGAGATATCACAAGAGTCTGGAAACAAACTTTGGTTGCTATAGCTTTTATAGGCTTTGAGTACTAGGCGACAAATAAGACGAACGGACGGACGGAGAGACAGATATGGCTATATCGACTCGGCTATTGATATGATTTATCGACTCGATATATAATGTGCTTTAATATCTTCTTTTATATCTATATATAAAAGAAAGTCATGTTAGTTAAATCATTTATAACTGAAGAACGGCTGTACCGATATGGTTGAAAGTTGGTGGGTCTTAGAGTAAAATAGAATAAAATAAATACTGTAAACGTCAGTCACTATAAAACGTGGTACAACAATAAGGAAATCCTCGAATTCGCATTCTCAATCACATTGAGTCGACATGTATGTCAAAATAGATGAATGTATGTCAGATATGTTTAACTTTCATTAGGTTGAACAAAGCTAAACTACGTTCGATGAACTACTATTAACAAAAACGCATCAGACTTGGAATAACAAAACGCATCTCGAATAGCTAAATAATTTTGTCCATAAATGAATGGTTGAAAATATGAGTTTTGAAATACAATTTTAGGTGAATTGAAGTTTATTTAAAAATGCCGCGACCAAGACGACCGAATCTTTCCCAACAAAGCCGTATTGCAAGAAGGCTACGAAACACTGCAAATGAAAGGACTGAAGTAGAAGAAGAAATTGTTCCAGCGTGAACAGCGCTGCGTTAGTATGGCTCGACTTCTCGATCCCAAAAGCAAATTGAGGCAGCCGGTGAAACGGCTCGGTTGGCAATCGGTTGCAAAATCGTCGAGCGAACAACCGGAGGTCAGCAAATAGATAATTTGCGACGCAGAACAAGAGATTTGAATCGAGCAGCGTTTCGATACGATTGCAGCAATTATTACAGCTTGCATCCTAGCGGCATTGGCATTGGACAAATGAACGTTGTTTGCGAGTATTGTGGTGCATTAAAGTATTCTGAGGAAAAACTTGCCAGCGAATTCGTGCAGGAAAAGCATTTAAATGCGTTGCGAAAGAAGGAATGGGAGACGATCAACTGAAGATGACGGAAACTGGAACGGGATATTGGGTATTTTATACCCTCCAATTACTTTAAAAATACATTTTTAAATTATTATAGTATTAGTATAGTATTATTCGGCTCCCTTCTCACCCAAGCTAGAACAAAGTGTCACAGTGAAGCGTGGCCGGGCCCGTCTAGTAGTATATAAATATATTTTATGAAATAAGGTATTTTAAATGTAGACTTATCTGGTTTTATAAATCATACATTCATTCAAGTAACAAAAATTATAGAATTGTTTAAAATATATATTCAACAGAATGGAGATTTGGTTTAGTTTAGAATTCGTAGTGACAAACTATTAGTAAATCATATTGTTAATAAACTAATATTTAATTAAATATGTACATCTAACAAAGAGATACACTGATGCTAGACAGGTATCGATAGTATCGATAGTACCCTCGATGGCTTGACTTTGACAGCTCTGATTTTATACACACGCATACATGGACACAACACGCGTTGGACGGCACGTCAGAAAAGTTCAGATTTAGCCTTAATTGACGGGAGAAACTACGTTGAAAACTAGCTCAAGAACAGAAGAAAGATGGAGGCATTTAAGAGTGAAGAGTATCTAAATGTGGAGGTGCTTAAGCGTGACTTGGAGCCTTTCAAGGGGGCCGTAGTGAGTGCATATCGCGTGCTCACGTGGGAGAAACCCCACTTCCCCGTGGTGCTATTTGTCGCCATAAGCGCCTTTTACTCTATGCTGTGGTACTTTGATCCACCGATGATAACACTGATGTCCCTGCTGGCACTGGGGTTGGTCATTTTTGAATATTTGTTGCCCACAATTTCGCGCTTGCTGCTGGCTCACGTCCTCTGGGAGGGCGACCACGAGGCCAAATATGAGAGTGTTTGCGTACAGCTCTACGACATCAAGACAACCTGGCACGCCTGGGACGACTTTCTGTTCGAGCAGCGCAGATCGGCAATCCGCGTCATCCTGATGTCTTTGCTGCTCCTCGGCTTTGCCTGGATTGGGGTATACGTTGACAATTTGCTGCTGATGTACCTGGCCACGCTTCTCGCTGCCATTTGGGCTGCACTGCAGGATAATCCCGTGCTCAAGAACATTAATCAGACAATCTTAAGCAGCACACCGCAGCATCAGTAGACCACAACAAAAAATCAAATTATCCACCCAAAAAATATTAACTCGAACATCTATTAGACCCCAAATTAACTCCAGATTTGGTAAGTAATTAATAATATTTAAATATTTTCATGGTTATCCGTGCTTTATATACACGTTTTTTCAACAGCTTCTGGACTGCATTGCCCTCATTGACACCTCTGTGCCCTCTGCTGCAGCCGAAGGATTCGAGAATCTTCTCAATGGAAACTATAGAAATTCTGCATCATCTGCACCCTGGTTTAACAATAGCGTAACAATAGCGGTTTAACGTAAACAATAGCCAAACAACAATCTCAGAAGAACTTACTTATTAATAATTACACACATGCTCCGCTCCATTCATTAAAAGTAATTTTAAAAATCTGAAAACTCAATAAAACTATTAACGCTTGTATCAATAAAATTCCACGAAGTATGTTTTGTGTATACCAATTATTAATATGCATAATGGCCTGTATTTTGGAGTGAATATAACTATTTACATGCCATTTGTAGCCTGCATGATTTCATGCATTTCTGACTTTGGAAGCCTGGGGTTTCCCCCAAAATTGTATTCGATTCGTCTAGTTTTTTTTTTTTTTGTGTCACTTGAATTATTTTCACACAAATGTAGTTACTAAATGGGCTTGTGTCATAATTTTATATGGAATATATAAAAATACCATAACAAAAGTAAAAATTAAATTAAAATATATACAAGATTTTTTCAAACAAAAATTAAATTTTTTCCAAAGTTTTTTTATTTTCTATAAATTAAAGTAACTAAAATTATCTCTTTTTGCTTTGATAATTTTATTTTTGACATTAACCTACATTATGCTACAGTCAAGTTCCATCATAAACTGTACACAAAAATTCCTTGAATTTTAAATATGAGGTTGAGCAAATATTTTCCAAAATTCGAAAATCAAATGTCAGGAATTTTTTGGTTTCTACTCAGCTAATTGAAGGTAAATATGCGTTGAAGTACAATTACCTCAGGTAGAACTACCTGAAATGGGTTTCGTTTATTTTACTGCCCGTCACACTACATGTATGTATATAGTAAACAAATGTAAACCATTAATAAGTACTAATCCACCGCAGATGAGGTTAAACGGTGGCAAAATACCTTTATATACCAAAGGCCCTCTACTGATGATCCCCCGTAGATGTGGTTTACCGGGTGGTGTAGTCGAGTCAAGTTCGCACAGGTAGTAACGGGTTACGCATAGAAAATTGAAAATTTGTTTGGGTTCTATTGTCGGTAAGACATGGGTTCAATCGGTCATTTTTAAGATGGTAAATGTTACGACAGGTCGTTGTATTTATGGCCTATTTGTAAAGTTAAATAACAAAAGAGAAAAATAAATAAAAATCCACCGCAGATGTGGTTTAACGGTGTTAATATACTTTACAACGGTATTTAGGAACGGAGTTACGGGTTTCATTATTAGATTTGGTTAAGGTTTCTCATGGAGCTATTTTTTGTATTTATTGTTTTTAGTATGGGATTAAGTTTTTAGTTTTAAGTTGGGTTTTATGTATGTAGCTTTAGCTTACTGTCTGGGAAATATCAAGCGTTAAAGTGAAAAACTAATAACTTGTTTTCTTTGAGTTTCTTACTTAAAAAATTCAGAAAAGATCGAAAGAATTATATTATATTATATTATTATATTTAATTTGTATATTCGTTGTAAGGTAGTATTTATTTATAGTTAAGCCACATATATTGTGAATGTGGACAAATTACTCTATAGCAAATATTTACAAAAACTGATTTAAATATTAATTAATTAATTTTTTAAATAAAAAAATAATAAATTGATTTTTTTATATATATATTACAAATTAATTAATTAACTTCAAAAACAAATAAAAAAAATTAAAAATAAATATACATTTATAATATATTTAATATAAATAATATTTAAAAAACTGAATTTTTTAAATTTTAAATATAACATTAAATAATAAATTGATTTCTTAAAATTTAAAAATTATATAATTCATTAGAAAATAATTAGTTAAATATATATATGTACATATGTACATATGGAATTATTTAATATAGATAATATTTTTAAAAAATTTTTTTTTTTAAATTTTAAATATAACTAATATCATTCGAAGCTATAGTCATATGAAGGTCTTGTTTTTGGTTTCAACTTTTTTTATTGGAGTTAATTTCATAAAATTGCCGTTACTTGGCCATATCATGGCTTGGTAAATATTTAAGTTTTATGGTTAAAAAAAGTTGCTGTTAAGTTTAGCCCCAAAATATCCACCCGGAACGCTTAGTTTGGCCTAAGACACTCACCTGGGATAATTATGGCAAAGTTTTCGACTCCTACTATATCAATACCACCCTGAGCCCCCTCCCCAGCAACCCACCGAATAAGTAAGCTTCTTTGTTGCGAGCGAGCCGAGCTGCTTTTGGTATTATGCCGGGGCCAAAGTCGCTCATAAATTTAATGATGTTTTTGCTTTTCCTTTTAGCCTTGTTTTTGCTACCATCCCCACCACCAGACCACACCAACATATACTATAGCTTAACCTTCTTGCTGCTCTTGCTTTTGCATTTTTTAGAGCTTCACTTTGGTTTTCCGCATTGGGCGGCGGGAGGTCCATGCTACTTGGCGCCTAATGAACGCGTTGATGAGGCAGACGCCCAGGCAGCACCGCATAAAACTCGACTTTCAACCCAGCCCCTCCACCGGAGCTGCTGCAAGTGTGTCTAACGTTCCAGAAATAACATTTGTAGGTAATAAATTCTAAAGATAATACACCCACAAGACCCCAGAGGGCCCCCCCTTCCCCACTTCCCTGACACAGCGACTAGGAGGGGCACTAGAACGAGCCTATAACTCGACTCCTGTCCGGGGCGCTCTCCCCTCTGCTCAGCCCTTGTATTTACGAGTATTGCAGCGCGGGGCAGCGGCGGCTCCCACTAAGCTAAGCGCAAATATAAATTGCGACGGAATGGTGGTCCTACGGGGAGGGGGGGGACTCGGGGGTAAACCTCACGCACATTGAAATATTACACCTGCAGTTGGCGATGCTGCCGAGACGCGTTTTTGTATGCCCACAGTACCATGTACTATGGGACTGGGAATGGCGTTAATGAGGCTGTATGTGAGAGTGTGGGATGCGATGCGTTCATTATTGCCAGTCGTCGTAGTTTTTATTAATTAGTTAATATCAATTTGTATATTTCCATTTTTTCGTTTCTTGGGTCTTAAATTGTTTACCAGGGAATCGAATCACGAGTTTTGTTTTCAAGACGCAACCTCCATTGTTCCTCGATGTTAATATTGATCTGAATTTATTTCAGTAGGTTGGTCAGCTGTGGAATATTCTGAACTGTGAAAATATAAGACATATGTAAATCAAATTATAAGCAGCCCAGAACACAATCCAACAGATATGCTCAATCCAACATACATATCCGAACGCTGCAATTCCTTAATATTTGGGCACTGCCTTTCTACTTTCTAAATCCTCATATTTCGTGCAATCGAGTCTCTTGTAATTTCCTGGAGCGTGGAATACAAATGCTTGGGCCAGCTCTTGATTGACTTTGGCCAGGTTCAGTTTAGGTATCCGAAGACAACGTCCTTGATCTCGAGTGGAAGATCTAATAGCATTTTGATACAATTTCTGGAAGCTATGGAGACAGGAAACAGGAAATTCGAACTTATGTACATATAGTCCAGGGATGGGCTGTTACGATAAATTCGATTGATTTGGGCCCAGAGATGCATTAAGTGAGCAAAAATTATTGAGCTGCAGCTGAGTAAATTAATGAAATTTATACTTTATTTAATTCGTTCATTATTGCCAGTCGTCGTAGTCTTTATTAATTATAGTAGATCACATCATGTTTTTGTATTATAGTATTTTTTTATGTAATTTTCATATTAAATAACTTAATAAAAAGAAACACACCCATAATTAAATTAAATATTCATTTATTAGGTTTCTTTTCCATATTCCTCGTATATTCTCGATTGGGCTTAGGTCCGGATTATTTGATACCCAATCTTCCTTTGGCAGTATAATGAGATGATGCTCCAACCTGCTGAAATGTATCCACTTTAGGTATACATATATATAGGAGCTATCAGCATACTTTCTTATAGTATGATAATGTATTTTTAAGCGTTGACCAGGATGCAGTTGTCCTACCCCTTTGCCGGAAGTACAACCCCACACCATTATGCTGGCAGGGAACTTAACTGTCCTTTTCAGGAAATCTTTATGGTATGCTTCAGTTTTGTTTCGGATGACTATCCTAACATCAAATTTAGCTTCATCGCTATATCATCGATGGTGTTCCATTGCTTTCGAGTCCAAGACAGTCGTGCCCGGGACCATTGTAAGCGCTTCTTCATATTTCCTTAGCCTAAGATTAATTTAAGCTATTGAAAATGGAACATAGATAATCTCTATACATAATTTATAGATCTTATATCCAATATCTCGCAACTGCAGGCGCTTACCTGGAGGTGCTTAGTTTCTTAAACTTTGGCTACGCTCAGCCTTCACAATTGTTTCCAGGCATCTTTTGTCCCGAGCTGTTATTGCCCATGTTCGGCGTCTGCTTTTCCGATATTGTTTAGGGGACTTGGTAAGCGAGAGCTAAATGCTTCGAGAATGCCAAAGCTCCCACAATTGCAACACTTGTGGAGGACGACACTACACGTTTCTGCATCGTGGTAATCCAGCTTCCAGCGAGTCACATTCGACATCCGTGCCCGATTCCGCAGCCTGGCCAGACGTCGATCGACCAGTACCTTCCGCAGAAAATTCTAGTTCCTCCGATCTTCCAAACGTTCAGACGTATATCGCCTCCGGCACAAACTCTGTCCTTCTAGGCACGGCAATCATTAATATTTGCCACCTGGGGACCAATTTCCGCGCCCGCGCTCTGATCGACTCGGGCTCTGAGGCAATATTCATTACGGAACTCCTTTTTCGACACGATTCAATTGCCATTCGAACGTATTCAGACACAGGTCTCCAGTCTGAATCAGACAGTATCCGCTCAGTTCGAGAAGCTCTGTCATCTTTCCATTCGCTCTCCAACGAGGCTGGGCTAACAATTAAACGCCACAGCCTATGTTATCCCGGAACTGGCAAAGAATCTTCCGTCGCATCCGATCTCGCAAAGTTTATTAAAAGACTTGCCGAGTCTTTCATTTGCGGATCCTACATTCTTCGAGAGCTCACCAATCGATGTCCTGATTGGATCCGATGTTCTACCATCCGTAATTTCAAGTGACTTACAGCCCAACATATGTGGTTCTCTTCTCGGACAGGAAACCATTTTCGGTTGGGTGCTCACGGGTCCCGTGTCCAATACGGCGAGACATCAAATTGCATCGTTTTCGAGTCAGGTTTCCAGAGTACCTATCAAAGGGCCTGAAGACCCGAATTCCGACTCCGAAGACAATCGGCTCCGAGACCCGTCCGTCAGGAAGGGTTCCCAAAACACTCCACCACCGGGGACGAATTCAAGTCCGAGCTTGAGTTTAAAGTCGACCACCAATGGCCTTATAAGAGCTTGTGACCAGAAAGCTTCCTCCAGTTGCCTAAGTGCTCCTTTAATCCGCTTCAATTTCGCTACTCTGGTCATGTCTGTTCCGGGCATGCACGCAGTCGTAGAGTTTTTGTTACAATCCTGCAAGGGGTGGGAGAATGTTCAGAGTGGGGACGGCGCTGGCGGGGCCACCGCTCTGTGGGCATCCGTGATGGGTTAATTTCCTTTAACGATCCTTGAAGACCCAGTACCGGCGGTGATTGAGCGCAGCCCCCCTGTGACTGCAGGATACCCGAAATGGGAGAGGAGTTCTTGCCTTCCAAATCGTGTAATGTCACAAGCATAAAAAGGATCCACAGGCAGAAAGTGACACTAATGGATATGGAACCGGGAACCACAGACGGAAGCTTCGCCTTCACTGGTCACTCAGTGTCGGAGTCTTGTCTTGTCTTGGCTACAAAGAGAAGCCGCAGTAAGCGGAGCTACAAGTCACGGTTGCCAACATCCAAGTGGATTCGGGAGCATTACCTGAGACGGAAGGGACGAGGATGGAGGCAAAGACCCTACGCAAGAGGCTATCGGGCTACAGCGCCTCAGTTAAATGCCTTCGTGGTATAAGCCAAAGACCCCCTGATACTCTGACCGTGATGAAAGGGAGCCTCAAAATGAAGCACGGCCAAATCGGGCGGAGGTATGAGCGGTTAAACGGAGTCGCTCCTTCCAACGGATACCAAGCGCCCCCGAGCGCACACGCGAGGATCCCAAACCGTCGACTTCAGCGTCAGCAGCAGCTGACACGAAGGTCCACGAAGGTGGGCCAACCCTCAAAGTCATCGTCTGCGATCGCGACACTAAATAAAGAGGAAGAGGATATCCGGAAAGCTGAAGGGGAAGACCACACCTTCGACGCAGAGCACGGCGAGCCTCAAAGAAACACCAACGCCTTCTGTACTGAAGGCACCGGTGGAACCGACTTGTCGAGAGCCAAGGTTCAAGCGCCAGAGCACGGATGACTCCACAACCGCTTCCGAGCCGATGAAGGCGATACCCGGACGGTAAGATCTTGGACGTCAATTGGCTGAATGCAGAATAGGAGATCCTGACCGCCATGAAGGATGCCATTTTGCGTGCAGAGAACCCGTTTGTCTGCGCGTTCAAGCGTATCAAGTGGTATAAGGGAGACAAAGCAGTGGCCTGTGGTAACGCAGAAACTCTGGAGTTTCCGATCAATGCGGATGAGGATACACTCAATCGGATCCTGGAGACGTCGGACTGGACTTTCTCATGGGACGGACAAGAAACTCTGGATCAGCATTGGTCAGGAAAGCCTTGCCAAACTCCTTGAAACGATCGATAGTAGTACGCGACACACCAGGTCCCCTGAACAGCACTCTCGAGTGTACCATCGGCGGACCAGCTGCGTCTTATGGACGAGAAGACGGTAAACAATCGGGAACTTAACGGTCGCAGATACCGCCTTCTCACGCCACACCCCGCTGGTAAGCCAAGTTCTTGTATCGTGGTAAGGAAAGAGCTTAATGTTCTACATTCTTCCAGATACAGCACTACGGTAAACTGGAAAAAAACTTATGGCCTTTATCGACCAAACGCAGGAGGAGGGACTCGACATTGTCTTGAAGTTATATTGTCCCAAGCGGAAAGACTGGATCCGCTTCTCTGAAACCGTAAAGAGGCTGCTGACCAAACCACCGGATGGGGACAACCTTTACGCTGAAGCACTAGAGAAAGTGGAGCAGAATGTTAATAATGCTCTACAATAGGCTTTTCTCAAATCCTACCCGATCAGCAGACCATCAAAACCCAATCAAAACCCGTGGATACGGGAGCTGAGCAGTAGGTGGTACGACTGAGGCCTCAAGGCTTCGAAGTGTACTGCCAAGGGCGCCTACCACACCAGGCCACACCAAACCAGCCAAGACCATTTCCTGGATAACTCAGATGTCACCGGTGACGACCGGCATCAAGGAGAGGAAATCGAGGATCTCTTTCGAGACATACTGGCAACAGACAAGATTATCTGGGCCATTTAAATCATTCAGTCCCTACAAGTCACCGGGTCCGGATGATATCCGACCAGCCATGCTGAAATTATCGTGCCTGCACTCACTACCATGGCTGAAGAGAATGTTTAAGAGAGAAGAGAATTTCTCCTAACTGGATGGAGGGAGGTGAGATTGGTCTTCATCCCAAAGTCCGGGAAGATAAACTACATCTCTCCAAAGGATTAAAGACCCATCAGTCTGTCCTCATTTTAGCTTATAACGATGTAACGACTAATGGATCTTTATATGTATAAGAACCAAGCTCGAGAAATAAATGTAGAGGTATATGAGTTGAGACGTCACTACATGAAGCTGTTGGGCATATCGAAAAGACTCTAAGCCATAAGGAATAAGCCCTGGTGGCCTTCCTAGACATAGAGGGGTCCATCAAAAACGTCAAGATTGAGTCAATTACAATCACCCGACGTTTACCAGATGGCTGGATAGCGTTCTCAGGAGCAGAACGAAAAGTGCCAATCCAGGCTTTTCTCGTCAAGAAAGACGGTTACGCGAGGCACTCCGCAGGAGCAGGTATATCCCCTCTCTTGTTTATCCTGGTCCTCATCGACCTTCCTCTTCAGTTGGGGAGGAGCCAATGAAATGTACTGACCTCTGCGGATCTTCTTCAGTGATCTTCTGGAATCTACACTGGGCACGATTCCTAGCTGGGCACGCCAGAACGGTTTGTGGACGCCACAGATGAGCGCCTTTTGTGGGGGCGGAAGTGGGCGTGGCAAATTTTGAAATACACTTGTAGGAGTGAGATTACACATCAGTCTGGAAAAAAATTTGATTGATCTAGCTCTTATAGTCTCCGAGCAATGGGCGACAAACAAGACGGACAGACAGACATACTCGGCTATTCTTCCTGATCAAGAATATATGTACTTTATGGGGTCGGAAACGCTTCCTTCTGCCCGTTACACATATTCACTTTTACCACAAATGCCATATACCCTTTTACTCTTCGAGTACGGGTATACAAAAAACATAAATCACATGTGTACTACTGACTGAATACGAGTATAGAAGTAGTGCCGCGTTAACCGCGACTCAACACGTTCGTTCCCGTTTCATTCTCAATCTGAAATTTATGTGAAGGCGTTTAATTGGGGCGAATCAACGTTCGCCGGGTCCGCTAGTTATATAGTACACATAAATTATATATTTTCATATTATCATTAAATATATTTCGCAAAAATATACTTTTTAGTGAATTTATGTTGAATCCAAAAGTGAATTCTATTTAATTTCACAATTTGTGTTCCCAAAAACTGAATATTTAATTTAATTATGGGTGTGTTTCTTTTTTATAAAGTTATATAATCTGAGTGCAATATAACAAATATCTCTTTAAAAAAACAACATATACAGAACTATGTTTATATATAATTATATATTCTTGATGGTATCTTGATTCCTTAAATTAAACCATTTAATAGAAACTCCACCGATAAGTTTTCATCTATTTATAGTTTATTTTATTTCGAGCAGAGAAATCTTTAAAAATTACATAAAAATACTATAATACAAAAACATGATCTACTATAATTAATAAAGACTACGACGACTGGCAATAATGAAAGAATTAAATAAAGAATAAATCTCATTAATTTACTCTGCTGCAGCTCAATAATTTTTTCTCACTTAATGCATCTCTGGGCCCAAGTCAATCGAATTTATCGTAACATCCCTGGACTATATGTACATACTATAAGTTCGAATTTCCTGTTTCCTGTCTCCATAGCTTCCAGAAATTGTATCAAAATGCTTTCGGATCTTCCACTCGAGATCAAGGACGTTGTCTTCGGATACCTAAACTGAACCTGGCCAAAAGTCAATCAAGAGCTGGCCCAAGCATTTGTATTTCACGCTCCAGGAAATTACAAGAGACTCGATTGCACGAAATATGAGGATTTAGATACTGTGAAGGATATTCTGTCGCTGTGCGGACACTCTGTGGAATGGGTTCGAATTGGGAATGAATTTGCGGAGCCACTCCTCAAGCTCATAGAAAGGCAGTGCCCGAAAATGAAGGAAGTGCAGCTTTCGGTTAGGCGCATAAACATCAAAATCAAACAAATACTGCTGATTTGTGTTAACAGGTGTAATATTTTAATGTGCATGAGGTTTACCCATATAAATGTACATATGTATAGGAAGAGTATATGTATATATGTAATATGAAATGTGGAATAGGTAATAATAATCTCTTTGTATAGTAGAGCTCTGAAATCAGGCCACACTCATATTTGTATGTAAATTTTTGGTTGTACAACATTTTTCACTTAAGCCACACAAAAAAAATAAAGACAAAAGGAAGGCAAGCTGGTTGGGTTCTTCGTTTACAGGAGGTGGGTCGGTTGGCTGGCTGGCTGGCTGGTGGTGGTGTGCATGTGTTGTGTGTGCCAAGGACCAAGGGCATGGCAGTCAAAGAGAGATGTGGCAAAGGCGGCAGGCAGCACCGTGTCATTAGGTTACATGCTTGTAATTACAATTCAAAGACAGAGACACAGGGAGAGGCAGAGGCAGCGACCGACGCACACGCCCAGCGCTCGCTCGCTCGGTTTTATGGCCCGGAATGAGCCAGGCAGGCACCCGAGATGAGTAATACAAGTCCGAGGTGGGGCCCGGCACCACTCCCCTACCCCCACAGCACTCCACTCCACCCAACCGTTAGAAAAAAGAAGAAAAACCCAACCGAATCCAGTATCCTGGATCCGCCTGCCGGGTCATCGATGTCGGGGAGCAGTTTCGGGTCGGTAAATCCTCCGACTACATATGCAGATTATCTTCGTTGGAGGGTGGTACCTTTTTTTCTTTTCTGTTCCTGGCGAACAACAAAAATTATGTCATAAAAATGTTGTTGCTAATGTCGAGAGCACCCGCCCCCGCCGAGCAGCCCCACCGAGCAGCAGCAGCATACACCTACTTACGAGTATATTTAGAGAGGAGCCACCTCCGAGGCAGCCACAAAATGCCGCATTAAAATCACAAAATATAAATACAATATGCAGGGGGGGAGGCTGCCACAGAGTGGAATGGCACTCGTTCCCATGCCTCACAACTGATTTTCGGAAGGAAGCCGGCAACTTTTATGCTTGTGGAAAATTACGTGAGATGTTGCCTGCCCTGCCCAGCCCTGCCTTGACACAGGCAGGGGAGAGGTAACTTTCGAAAGTTTGCCAGCGATAAAAGGCACACTACAACCATTTCTTTTTTTTTTGTTCCCAATATGCAATATTTCCGGTTATTACTTTCCCCGCACACAACAGCGACACTCACTTAGTGGGGCGGGAGGCAGTGGAGAGCTTTGCTGGATTAGGATCCAAGCCACAAAATCTCTTATATCTCTTATATGTGAGCCCTATGTGCATACAATGTGTTCAAAGTCCTCTGCCTCATATACTATATAGTAAGCTGTCATCGGAATTGTGTGCCAAGCCGGTCGCTCACTTGTTTCTAGTGGTTCTAATCACATCTTTCAGGTCTCATCTATGCATACAAGTATTGTTTTTTAGAGAGGCAACTGTATGGACGTTTCCATTAGCCATCATGTCCAGAATTAGTTGTTGAAAAGGAGTCGACCGGGAGTCATTCCGATAGCTTAAATTATTTTTAAATTAGTTTTTAATATGAGGAACTATACAAGTGCTTAGTTCCACGATATTCATCCTTCTTCTTTCCGAGCAATGGAAGCGCCTGAACAGCTTCATTCTGACAGTTTTTCAACAACATCTAATATATGTTGGCATTGTAGGCTGGTCAGTTGTTCGCTAATTTGAACTGTGAAGATATCAGAAATTTTTTATAAGACATGTATTAATTTGATATTAATGCGCCTAACCGTACACTGAAACTCCTTAATATTTGGGCACTGTTCTTCTATGAGCTTGAGGAGTGGCTCCGCATTTTCATTCCCAATTCGAACCCATTCCACAGAGTGTCCGCACAGCGACAGAATATCCTTCACAGTATCTAAATCCTTATATTTCGTGCAGTCGAGTCTCTTGTAATTTTCTCGAGCGTGAAATACAAATGCTTGGGCCAGCTCTTGATTGACTTTGGCCAGGTTCAGTTTGTCCTGCTCCTTTAGGTATCCGAAGACAACGTCCTTGATCTCGAGTGGAAGATCTAAAAGCATTTTGATACAATTTCTGGATGCTGTGGAAACAGAAAATTCTAACTTATGTACACATATATGTAGTCCAGGGATGGGCTATTACGATAAATTCGATTGACTTTGATGCCCAGAGATGTATTGAGTGAGCAAAAATTATTGAGCTGCTGCTGAGTAATTTAATGAGATTTTTTCTTTATTTTATTTCTTTGATGGGTAGTTCGGGTAATATTTTTAACTAATTCAAATACAAATGTTATGTTAATATTCTTTCATTTCAAAAATATGTATGCGGCACTTGATCTTTGAGGATATATTTGAAATAAATTCTTTCTGCATTAAACTTCGTCGCTCGGATATTCTCGTAAGTTCTGCATTTGTAGTGCTTAGGTTCAAGTTAGAGCCCTGCAAAAATCCATAGAAGATATTCAAAAGAATCACTCTATATCCGCCTGTCTCTTGTTTAATCTGAAACAAATTTGTTTCAGTGTAAAGCAAGAAAACGTTTACACACACACTCGGGTAGAATGCGAAGCAATGAACGAGCAAATTTGTGTATTACTTTCTCGTTCTCTCTGCGAGAGAATCAAATAAAGAGCAACGAACTTTTCGGATCGGACACGAGACCTGCTTTGTTCGGTTCGTTTTGGGGCGAACGATTCAAAGTTGGGAGATCGAACAAAGCAAATACCGCCATATACCTGTGAATCGATTCGGTTGCCCGTTCCTGCGGGGCTCTCATTCACGTACGAGATCCGTCAATCCTGGGACTATATATAGATGGTAAAAATCAAAATCAATTAAATGTCAACTCTTCGCTCTACCTATCCTCCCCCCCAAAACTCTGTGCCACATTTGATGGGCTCTTAAGCAGGCGGCAGGCATCCCTAGTATCTGGATCCCCCATTTAACTGAAATCCCCAAAAGATGTGGAGGGGTCACGAATGTCGTAATATATGAGAGATTTTTCGTTTGGTCTGCTGTATCTTTGCATCTGTACGATTCATTATTCTTCTTTCCATTGTTTGCCTCAAGCCCCCCCGCACCACGCACCTTGCCTATGTAGTTTTTCCCTTTGTTAGTCTCGCTTTTTATACCCGTACTCGAAGAGTAAAAGGGTGTATTGTATGTGTGTAACATAGAGAAGGAAGCGTTTCCGACCCCATAAAGTATATATATTCTTGATCTGCTTCAATAGCCGAGTCGATATAGCCATATGTTGTTGTGAGATGTGATGTAGATGTACATAGATGACAGATGCAGCACAAAAAAATGTTAAATGTAAAAACTGATAAAACATTTGAAAATTCCACATAAATCATACCGACTGAGTACGGGTATAAAAGTAGTGTCGCGTTACCGGCGACTCCATACGTTCTTGTTGGTTTTGTTTTCTGTCTCTGTATGTGTATCTGTCTCTGTCTGGTTTTGGGTCTTTAATGTGTCACCGCGGAGACAACTATTAAAACTTCATTCATATTGTGGTTGACAGGATATACATCTGTATGTATGTATGCATGTACACCCGATGAGCAGGACTCATTTCAAATTTGATTTCGGGTCCAAAAATGGTGGGGATGTACATATGACGTTAGATGAGCTCCAGCTCATCGAAAAACCAACTCCTCCTCCAGCCGGAAAGTCCATCTGTCAAACATTGTGCCTGGCGACAGTTTTTGTGGCTTTTTATTGTTGTTTTTGTGGCGAGTTGGGTATCGGGGATTCTGGATTGGGGATGGCTGAAAGAAGATGGGATCCTGCTTATGATGATGCTGTTGTTGTTGCCTTTTTGATGGGTTCCGTGTGTGTTGTTCCCGAGGTTCAGGGGCAGAAGGAGTACGTACCCCTAGTCGTATGTTAAAATATGAGCACATTCCCTCCCCCAACCCTCCAACCAGTGTGTGTGTGTGAATTCTACATGTGGCATCATTGCTACCCTGCTCAGCGGTTTCCCCCTCATCTACTCATCTCCTCTCCGCTCAATAACAATTTTACCTATCCGCCTATATAGGCGCCATCCTGGCATCCTGCTACCTGGCAACCATATGTGGCCTTTTATTACGATTATGATTACGTGTAAGTGCAGCAACAGGAGGGGGAGTGGGGGATGTGTCCTGCCCCCGTCCCTTCGGGGCTGTTGGGGTTCCATTAAAGAAATCAGAAACCAGAGGAACAGCTGACAGAATCAATATATGTATAGCTGGCCTACCCTACCCTTCTCTGCCTACTGCTCTGCGGACTATCTACCTCATTATGCTAATCATAATGATTAGAGGAGAGTGTGGTTGGTGGGGCATGCGGCATGGGGTATGGGGTACGAATCCGTAAAACCAATCTCTGCTCTGCTCGCAGCAATTTGTCACGCTGACTGTCGGAAACCCAACAACAATAACAACAATGGTATCCAGTGTTTCTTTTTTATCGACCGCATCAGATCTTTGAAATAATCTGAGAAAGCCCCAAAAACGAAACTACGGCGAAAATTAAAACAAGTGGAGGATGGTTAACCCCGAAAGAGAACAAAAGAATTACGAATACCCTTTATGTATTTTATATTTAATTTTTTAATAAATAAATCAACTATAAACAAAATTCTAAATATAATTGTAATATTTTTAATTTTGTGATTACTTTACGACTTAATAAGTCCGATTAAAAAAATGTTCAGCATACGAAATTAATGTTTGTAAATAATAAGATTAATAAATTTAAGTGATAAGATGCGAGACCAAGCCGAAGCCAGTTACGCGCGAATTCCAGGTAGAAGCGCAGCGCTTCTATCGCCCAACCCACCGAAGGGCGCTACTGCATGACGCGTGTAACCGAAACGATCGCAAAAAATGCAGTAACGATAAATGTTAGACTATTATATTTAGATTTATAACTAAATCCAACTAAAAGATTTTAGCATGCATTACAAATTACAAAAAATAATATTATTTAAGGGAAAGCTATATATAGTAGATATTAGTGTATAAAGGAATAAAGTTCAGGGCTATATACATACGTATGCACTGGCCGTTGCTAGCCACTCGCTGGCTCTTTCTACCAGTATGTATCACCTTCCCAGTGTTACCAACTGAATGGTATGGCCAATGGACTGACTCCACAGCTCAGGTGACGATTAATTTGAGCAGGCGGTTGTGAGTGGTTTGCGGGAAGGGAGGAGGGGAAAGCCCAGTCAAATGGTTCGGCGGTCAGTTAAGCAGATGCCAGAACACGGCCAAAGCCAATGGTCAAAGCATATGATGCCCAGAGCTCCCACAGCAGTGCTCGCTCCAGTTTAAGTTTCAGTTCCAGCAGAGACAAAGACAAAGACAAGTTCTTGTTGTATTTAATGTGGCAAAGCGACGGCAACGGCAACGGCAACAGCGTTGGCGATGTGCTCATTGATAATCATAATCAAGCTAATGATGCGGCAGACGATAAGCTGCAGCTCCCAGAGCCACAGACTCACAGACCAGGGACAGAGCCACAGACCCACAGACCAGAGACAGAGCCACAGACCAGAGCCGTTCCGGCAATGTTCGTCGAACGGCTTTAATGATGATATAGCATCATGTCCATCGCTTCATGGTCCCCCGTACCACATTGATCGCATCGCATCGCTCCACAGTGACGATATCTTCAATTGGTTCCCAAAACATTCCTCAATCCCGGTCCAGGGCTTCGGCTCCGGCTCGGACTCAGTCTCGGTCTCGCTCTCGGCTTCGAGGCCATGTCACAGGCACTTGCTCTGCAGTGTCTACTTATCCAAGCCAATTATCTCAGGGGGGCCCATGAGCCAAAGTTGGGAGTAGAAACCGATTGGCTCATCGAAGATTGGAGAAGCGCCCCGGCCAGTGGCGGCTCCTCTGCCATTGAGCCGTGGAGAGGCAGGCCCACTACTGATTCTGCCGCTGCTTCTGCTGGCTAATGAGTGCAATTTGCTTCTTGTCTTGGCCACTAAATGCTCGCATTAGTTTAGATAAATAGCTTAATTAATACGTTTAGTCTGTCTCTCTATCTCTCTCTATGTGTTTGTGTTTGTGCCACTGGGCTATGGGCACTGGGCACTGGGCACTCTCCTGCCTCTGGCCACTGACTGCCTGCCGCTACAATTACAACAATAACGAGCGGCAATTATTAGCCTAATGGCATTGTTTGATTTCCGTACTGCACTTTTGGGACCGGCCAAAGTGCGAGATCCGCTAAGTGGGGAAATATTTGCGACCTCCGGCACAAGTTTGCGGCGTGCTGAGGTGCGGTGCGGGTGGGTGGGCAGTGTTAATGTGTTTTGTCGAGGCAAATAGATGAATGGGCCACGTTCAATGGAACCATTAACGATATATTACACGGCCACTCGATTAAAGTGATTTTTACTACATTTAATTGTGCGTTTCTTTATGTTCACAAATTTCGGTCTATTCTGTTTTTCACAATTCGAAAAAATATTTATTCTTAGCACTGACGGCACTGACGGCTGAAGCGGTCTAGAGAGATTTCGCTGATGTGCCAGCTGGGGTTTTCGCATATTAAGTACTTTTCGCTGGGCAGATGATCCACTCGATGCTCCAAGTCTAAATGTCAATGAAAAACTCATTTAAATCTAATTTTGTTGCGATTTTATTAATTAAATTGATTGAAATGTAACTTATTTACCCAATAGGCATTTAATTTTACTAACTATGATGCGAAATCCTTATTAAAATATGCAAAAGTTCATATGGTTGGTATTTTTCGGTATTTTTTAGGGAACTTTTATTGCCTTGTTTTATTTTATTTATATCCTCCAGAAGATATTCTTAGCTTAATTCAATGAAATGTAACTAACTTACCTAATGGATATGCAATTTTACTAACTTTGCTGCGAAATCCTTATTAAAATATGCATAAGGTTACTTTGTTGGTATTTTTCGGTGTTTTTTTTTGGTATTTTTATTTTTATTGGTTTTGTTTTATTTTACTTTTATCTTCCAGAAGAATGATGATTCTGAAACAAAGTTTTTCACAAAGTCTTTCTCACATCTTCAACTATCTAAAAAAATTACGAAAAATATATTCGTATATTTGGTATATTTTGAACCCCTTTAAATGATGTTTGCGTAAATAATTAATATATATAGTATATTTAAGCATATATAATATATATTTATATTCGTCTTATAGTGACCCATCTACCACTTGTCCCATTCGACATCAGAGAAATGCCCACAAGAAGATCGCCAATTATTTCCACTATAGTCATACAAAAATTGTAAAAAAAAAACCCCAAAAGCATATAATATAATTTTAAAAAATTGTTTATATGATTTATGATTATATGCACACCTCTGTAGATGGGTTTCCGGCAAATTCCAGAGGCTATAGCGAGCTATACTCACTCTTGCACTTATATCAAAATCAATTTCTCACGTTTTCGATTTCATTTCTGCCCGCCGGATCGATTCAAATCGATTTCCTCTGCCTTACCTGCCTAATGACTGCCCCAGATAGGAAATTCAAAAAAAAAATAAGATACAAAAAAGGGAAGGGGGGAAAACAATACAAAAGGCAGGCCGCTTCTTGACCGGGGCGCGCGCAACGATACGCCCCCATAGGTAGCCACCGCCACCGCCACAATGGCCGTGACTAATGCAAAATGCCTGGCGATGCTCATAAACACCTCATCAGCGATCATTACGATGCCTTCTACGAACGAAATTACGTTAGAAATAAGCCAAGACCAAGACCAGACCCAGTAGAAATTCCATAAGAAATATATGTCTCAATAAATCTGGCCAACGCCGACGCGACGCGACGCGACGCCTGCCCCATCATCATCATCATCATCGTCGCCGTCGCCGTGGTCGCATCCCCCAGCATAACTATAAATCTCTTGGCCGATCGCAGCTCGTTAAAAAATTAAATTAATAAAACTTAATTTGCACACAAGGCAACAAAGACAAATAAAAAAAACACAGCTTAGCGCTTGAAAGAAAAAAAAACAAAAGCACAAAAAAAAAAAAGAAAAAAATCCCAGAGACAATAGGCTCCCCTTTTTCAGAAACAGCGGACGGCAAATGACCAAATCAGAGCTCCAAATTAGCAGCCCACCATTTGGTGGATCATTTCTTTCCTTTCCTCTCTGGTGTTGCGGCATACCCTCTAGCCCTCTTGGGAGGGTATTATGAACCGAACTGACGCAAGCAGACGCTTTGTAGGGTAGCATATTGGATACCGCTGCCATGAGGAACTCTTCTTTAAAATAGCACAAAAATAATCGATCTACGCAGGGTATCGCAAGCTTCGATTCCAATTGTTTTTTGCTGTGCATTTGAATTTTTTGTGTACTTTTTTTTCTTTTTGTTTTTGAGGGCGTTGCGACGTCAGCTCGTTTGGACTGATGATAATGATCGATTTGGGGCTCGGAAAAATGTGTCAAAAACAACACGAAAGCCACTCCAATGAGTCGGCGGATTTGATGATTGTGGCTCCACACACACACAGGGACGGGGGCCTCAATTGTTGCTGCTTCGACGCATGATTGATGGAGCAGGGAGGTAGCAGAAACAGGGAGGTAGAGGTAACAGGGTGCAAAAAGAGAGTAAGAGCAGGGATGTGGCTGTGTAGTTTGAGAGCTAAAACAAGGCGAAGAATTCTTTGCAAGAAATTGTGTCCTGGCAGTGGGTCAAAGGGGACTCTGATTCGATATGTTTGGCAGCTAAAACCTTGAACAAAATAAATTGGTATCCCAAAAGCCGCCTTCTATGGGAATTTCGTAGCTACAGAATGCAGTTCATGCAGATATGTTGACAAGGACGGATATGGCTTTTTGAACACGGATTCACTACTTGGAAGATTGATCGGTTTCATGCTATCATCTACGCTGAGGGATCATATTTGCTCTAAGGTTAATTTGCTCTAAGGAACGTTCCAGTCAGACATTCCCTCTGAGAATTGCAACTAACACTTTGAGAGCGGGGTTTTTGCTCTGCTGATTAATTTCTTTGGTTTTAGATCTAATGTACAATTTATTACCCTATTTAATTAGCCATTAAGCACATCGTACATGGCTGTATCTGTTTAATTAACTCAATGAAACGGAATATTGGAAGCTCTAGCTAAAATCGTATTCAACAAATTTCCAGCACTTTCACTTGCATCCGACCCACTCTCAGCTGGAGTTGGAGTACCTCTTGCCGCATTCAACCGATGCAAATCCAATTTGTTTGCCTAGGATGCATGCAACCACAAATCAATTACGCGGCCCTCTCTGCACATACAAACAAACAAACAACAGGAGGAGGAAAAACTATACGACGGCTACATACGGCTCAAATTAATGAAAATCCAATGAAAAGCGCTGCGGTGGTCGCTTGACGCCACATGCAGGGCATGGGGCTATATACACTCGTATATAAATACGTATGTATATATCAAAGGAAAACTAAGACACGACACGGTAGTTTTTGACTCAAATTTTTTCTTGTTTTCTTTATTCTTTTTTGGTAAAAACAAATTCATTACGCAATATCTAACAATACACTCGTAGCATGACAAATGGAACGGGGTGGGGGCAACACCAGAGAACAGCGGGTGATGGCGGCGGCTAAGCCAATAAAATGAACCCCGATCGACCCTCTCTGACGGGGTTTTAGCGTGAAAAATGTGTGAGAAAAGCCACACAAGTCGACAAAGGGGCCCAAAAAAGATGAGTGAGTTCTTTGATTGAGTTGCATTTCCTGATTTTCCAAAAACGAATACGAAACTTTCAGTGGAAAAACGCACACACAGACACACACGCCGCGTAACCGTAGACAGCTTCAAAAAATCCAACAAAAAAAGAGACGAAATGTTGACAAAACAAATAAACATGAATGGGAACTGAGAGGAGGAAATAAAGTCAAACTTTGCGGCGAAAATTCAAACGAAAAAGAAGTTACAGCTCAAATTACAGAGCCAAAAAAAAAAGAAAAGACCAAACCGTACCGAAATCAATGCCCCTGCCTCCAAAGAACTCCACAAATGACATGTAACCGAAAATGCAGCGAGCGCCCTCTGTCATTATCCTTCGAGTGTAATCCAAAACCCGCGATGGGTCAGAAACAAAAAAAAAGAAAGGGAAGGGAGGGGAGGGGGAGCGAGGGAGTTAGGAAACTCTCAACTAAACCGAAATCAAAAGATGAGCAGAGGGACCACGAACAGAACAGAAGAGTGCACTCTAATCTGCTGCGAGTATCTGGCGGGGTATCTGCTGGGAGTATCTGCGCCATAAGTGCAGTTGCAGTAGTGGACATTGATTTACATAAAACTCGCATTCACTTGACAAAAACGAGGACCAAAACACTTCTGTCACTTCTTGGGTTTTTTTTCCTTACTGTGTGTTCTCCTGCGGCGCCTCATACTCAGTCAAGTGGAAAATGCCCATTGCCCGCTCTCAAGTGGTCAAAAACTATTCACGAAAATGCACTTCCACTTGGCTATGGAAATTTGATTTTCATGTTTTGGATGTTTGTATTACGCCCCTATACCCAAGCCCAACCCCAACCCCTATCCCTATCCCAATGCCACATTTTTTTTTTGTACCTAATTTATGAACGTCCTTATGATGGGCAGAGAGTCATTTGAAAATACTTTTGTTCCTAATTGCAATCGTGTCCGCCCTGCAGCTGTCACTGCAGAACCCACTAGCCCTAATCACACTCGGACACACCCATCCATTGGGTGTCCTGCCAGAGACAAGATTTAGGATCCACTTAGGCGCCAAACTCAGCATTTAGATAAGATAAACGGGGAGTGTTGGAAAAGTCAAAGCCTACAGCTGTGGAAAGATAAGACAATAGCTGATTTGGAAGTGCAAGTAGGCAGGGTATTGGGTGGGGTATCTCTCAACTGAAACTTTTTGCATTCCTCAGAGACAAAGAGATCTCTCAGAGTTGTCTGCATTTCACTTTCGATCGCAATATCCCCAACATCCGATGTTCGACTTTGCCCTCGGGCGGCTGGCGGCTGTCAGCTGGCGTCTCCAGTCAACGGATCGCTGTTGCCGGGTGCCTGTCTGGGCTATGCCCCGAGTCTGGGCAGAAAATAGATGTGATGTTTGGGATGTGGGCAAAAGTCAAATGAATTTCCAGCCTATGTCAACGTCGCCCCACCACCGCTGGGAGACAGAGACAGGGAGAGAGGCTGCGGCTGCGGCTGAGTCAGAGAGAGAATTCTGCAGATGGCACAGAAATAGAATTGTAGTCCCCTCCAATCCCAAAAATGGAGACTATGCCTCGTTTCTCCCTATCTCTAGATAGATTTTTCGCATTAAACATGTCAAACGCTCGTCTCGTCGTCGGCTGCAATTAATAAAGGTGCTACATGGGGGGACTCTAGAGGAATGGAACGGAATGGTATGGAGTGGAATGGAGTGGAGTACACTGACTGACTCGGGGGATGACTGGATCAAGCGACCAAATTGTCTGCGAGGCTATCCAAGAATAGATCCTCCCCCTCACTCTTTGTCGCTCTTCCTGTTGTGTTGTGTGTTAATTTGTCGCCCCTCGAGGAGTTTGATTTTCGGTTCAGCTTAAGTGGGTAAGCGCCCAGCGTTCCCAGCGAGGAGGAACAGAGATCGGTGGGTAATACCCTTGGCAGCATTTTACGCCCTCTAGTATTTCCTCTGGTTATTTATTTGTCGCGTCTGTTTGGCATTCTTCTGGGGCTGGGGTCGAAGAACAAAGCGTTTTCCGTGTGGCCGTGCGGGAGGGACACTTTTTTTTATGACTCTCTGTAGCTGTGGGGCTAGCTACATATCTCAGTGTTTCCATTCCATTTTTATGGGGTGGGGCGGCTTACCTGACGGGGCACATCACAGCGCAGCACACAGAGACGATTATTGATATTTAGCCAGAAGTTTGTTAGATTTCCGCATCTATTTTTGGGCAGCACTCATCCATCCCCCGGACATAGACAGATGCGGGGACATATACAATTGAAACACTTCCGTTAATGCATTGATATCACGTGCTACACAATGTTGACAATTTGATTTGGTTATGGGACATTTTTACAAGGGATTTCGAATCTCTAGAAGATCTTTTAGGAAATCTTTTTTGTGATTTTGAAGAATTTTTTGAGGAAATGTTGGAATGGAAAATGTTTCAGCAGAACCACGGCATTTCGGAGAGAACAGTAAAAAATGGGAAAATGCTTTCCCCACACACACATACACAGATTATTTTCGGAATAACATGAAAGTTTCCTTAAAATGATTTTAGTTTTTCTGTTGATTAAAGTCAGGCTTTTAAAAACCAACAAGTTCAATTTAAAAATCATTTCTATCAACTAATTCAGCTGGAAAATAACTTAAGAATAATCTAAAACGCACTTCAAAAATATATAACTACTTTTAAAAAAAATTGATAAAAGCGTATTGTTTATTAAGTTTCATTTTTAATTGGATTACTTTTTTAATAATTATTATTTTTATTAATTTGTTACGGTTTATTATCTGAAAGACTTCAGTCTTATGTTTATTATGCTTGCCTCTTTAATTTATGTTATGTATATTCAAAACATTTTTTAAATAAAAATTTTTTAGATTTTAGTTATTTTTTAAATTAATTAATATTCTCCATTGAAATATGTGATTAATATGATCATATTTTATGTTCCATTACCGCTATCCTAAAGGGACAACACACAGCGGACAGACATAATTTTATCGATAACTGGGCGTGTCATCTCAATGCAGAAGTGTCATCACTTTATCCGCGTAAACAGCTAATTCCGTTAAACTCGCACAAATACATGATTTGATATTGTTAATTTTTTTTTGTCTTTTTGTTTTGGTTTGTGTAGTGAAAGCAAAAGCAAAAGGCACAGAGCTAAAGCAGTAATTATTTTCTATACTTGAAATGTGAATTATTTGTAATCAAAAGGAGCTCAAGGAAATAACACGTGTGATGCAGAAACATCTGAGGTTTGAGTTGTGAATTTTTAAGATATTTATTAATTTCTTCCTTTTACAATTTAGCGGCAAGCAATGCAATCACTGGTAGATGCCACAAGTACTAGATGCCCAGAGAAAAAACACAGTAAATGCTATCAACATAGAACCCATTTAACACCCAAATTAGTTAACCTAACTAATTCTTGGAATTTCCCAAGCAATTTTATTTATTTCTTTTACTGATTTAAGTACAGGGAAATAGGCGTTCAAGTACAATTTCCCTCAGTTTCCCTCTGGCTACAATAACCTGAGTTACCTGAGTTGTATTTTCTTTTATTTTATTGCCCTGTACGCCCACGTGTATACAAATAATTAGTACTAAGCCACCACAGATAACAATATACCTTTGTGTTTGCTAAAGTTAATCCAGAATTAGGTACACACTGCCCACATAACTGAACCCACGCAGTGTACCTAAAAATACAATAATGTATGGTATCTTTGTTTTAAAATAACTTGACCTGGCCCAAAACATTTCTTACCCCTGTACTAATCCACCGCAGATGAGGTTTAACGGTGTTAAAATTGCTTTATGACGCTGCAGATGGGCATTTTCCACGTGCCCCTGGCTGGATAAGCAGGTAGTAACGATTTTCGTTAGGTTCTGGGCCAGTAAATCAGTAAACAAAAACGCCTTTCGAAGAGCTGAAACTAAGGTCTGATTTTGTTGAGCCTAAAGCTGGAAGTTACATTGAGAATCGAGTACCAATGTATTTATTGGCTTTAACTGCATTTTATATGAAATATTTATTGACTTGAACTTCTAATCTTCTAAGCCACCGCAGTTGTGGTACAGGCAAGGGCAAATGCCTTAGTGTTGCTACATAAAAATGCATAAGACAGTAAATGTTAGTTCAGGATCAAGTTAGGATAGTAAATGTTAGTTCAGGGTCAAGTTAGCTGGGATAGCAAATGTTAGGATAGCTCTAGACAAGGTGCCATTGCATTTATGACTTCTTCCAAATTATACGAGTATGCATCGATTTGAACAAAAATTAATAATAATAAATCAGCGATAGGTTACATACATCAGAGGTTTTAAATAAAAATATGCCGCACCTCACCACTCTCAAAACTATTATTGAGACACTTTCAGTCTTTCAAATTGAACCAGTGAGTGATACCCCTTTAGAAAGCCCCAAATGTATGCATTAGAAACCATTAATGGGAGCAATCCCATTACATTTGGATTCCATCTTCTTGTTGTATGTACCTGACTTGAGCCAAATACCCATAAGTTATTTAGTCCAGTCCAGAGTTTAGGGTTCTTTTGTTGGTTTTGTTTTTATTGGGGCATTATAGAGATTTTTTCTGACAATTACTTATAAATTGATTCGTTATCAGTGCCATGTGCTATAAGTTATTATATTTGTGCTTTTTGTTTTGTGTATTAAGTTACTTTTATCTTCATTTTGTTTTCCGGAGGTCGCACGGGCAGCTGCTGCTTTCCATTGCCAAAAAACAGCTGACTGTGCAGTGTAACCGTAGTGCATGCACACCTGGTCACACTGTGCTGCTAGCATAATATTTGCTAGCAATTTAGCAATTAATTGAAAAGCCTAAAAATACTTCCCCCATATAATAGGCTCTAGTTGAGGTCTAGCTATGATAATAATAAATTGAATTTTGAATCGAAATTCGTTTATTATTTTATTTTTGATTAATTTTAAATTGAAACTATCTATCAAAGTGGAAATACGAGTACCAGTAAGTGCCTTTGTTTGTCGTTATTTCGATTTCAATTATTTGGCACCCGGCCCGCTTCCTTGCTGGTTAGATAGGAAAATCCAAAAAAATGTTTGCCATCAATTATGCAATTTTGTATCCTTATCTACCCACCCTTTTGCATGTGGAGCTGAGTTTTCTTCGAGCTTTCTTTGGGCCCCTTCATTCATTTGCAATTTCCATTAAAATGTCATTGAAATTTCACTTACAAAAATTGTTCTCAAAACCAGAATAACCCCAGAACCCAAACCCAAAATCCAGGAAAAAAATAGAGAGACACCGAAAGGGACAGAGAGAGAAAGAGAAGGGGGGCAAAAACTGAACTGAGTTTTGTATTGTGGTTGGTTTTTGGAAGGGGTGGGGGGAAAAGGAAAAACTAGGGCAAAAGGAAAAACTTTGGCTGGCAATTCTATTGCCAAACGCATTTTGCACTTCAATTGCACGTGAAAATGAAAATTAAGTGAGGTGTGTGTGTGCCTGTATGGGTGTGTGTGTGTGTGCCTGTGTGTGGGTGTTTGTTGGGGGCTGGTGTTGCTGTTTGGGGGGTGGTGGCAAAGCTGAGGGGAAAAACTGAAAAATTCAAGCCTGTGTTAATATGCGTAAGTGTGTGTGCTGCTGTGTGGAGTGTGGTGTGGGGAATGAGCAGGGAATGAGTATTTTGCTGAATGCCTCTTGCGGTGTCAGGTTCGAGAATCCTGAGTTGAAGTTTTTTCCCCCACACCCCTCTTTCCCTTCCAGCGTACACCACCTCTCTGCATTTTAACGTTTGTCTGTCGCTGTCATTGATATGGCATCTTCTACCAACTCCAACTCCAGCTCCAGTCCACCCACCACACTCCCTTCCTCTCTCTTTCAGTCGTTCCCCTGCCTCTCTCTCACCTTCATTCGTTGTCGTTTTGTCGCCTGTTGTTAATTGTCATTGCGTCGCTTTAAGCCGCTCACTGGCAGCAAAAGCAACGTGTGAGAGAGAAGGGAGAAGGCGTGGAATTGGGGGGAAGAGGGAAAGGTAGCCTAAAGCGGAATCGAGACATCCAGAGTACCCTTGAAAAAAACAATTCCTTTCCATGGAGACAGCCTTACAGCTCCACAAACAGGATTTTAATTGGGGAAACTAAAAAAAAAACTATATCAAAATTCCCAAGCCAAATCATATTTAATTCGAAATTATAAATCGAATTCGTTTTAATAAATCCCACTATAATTTTTTGTAACACATTTTTTTTTACTAATTGGTAAACAAACTAAAAATGCATTTTTTGGGGTTTGATCTATACTCCTGAATCTTAACAATTGAAACTCTATAAATTTCTAGTTGTCCAAAAGATAGAACCAGAACCATTTGAATGCATTGAAGAGAAGGTCAAAACTATGTTTTAGAATTATAAAAAAATTTATTTTATTATTTATTTGCCAACAGAAATGTCTAGAAATTTAAATGTTCAGATAATAGATTTACTAGATAAAAGTAATTACAATATTCTGCAAACAGATACATTTTGGAAATTACACCTTGTCAGATAGTAGAATAACCCGAGGAACAAAGGGATTCTAGTATTAATGATTATAAGATTATGTGACACATATGTACATACATATTTACTATAAGTACACTGGATATGTTGTATATGCTTCTAAGTGATGCTGCGGAATGGAAGGGGAACAAAATATTGATAAATTTCGAACAAAGGGAATGAGATATAAGCTGCTTGGAAACTTCATTCCACTGACAAAAAATATATATAGTAATTGTATTGCCATAAAATACTTTTACTCGAATTCTAACAGCTGCTTTTAGCAGCTATAAAAATCGAACAATAATTTCAAATAGATAGCCTAGAAATCATCCGAAAGGCATATTTCTTTTGCAATATCTGAATGGAAACTCTCAATGGATGGATGGGAATGCCCTCTGCCAGGGTATATGTATGGCTATATGGAATAGTGGCTGCTGCCACAGATTGGATGCTGGGTGGGCAAAACTGTATCAGGCTGTTATTGTTGTTGCTGCTACTGCTGCTGCTGTTTTCACGCGCGGTTAGCGTCTGTAATTGCATTGCCAAGTAAACGACGAACCGCGAACTGTGCGACAGACACACGGAGATAGCTCCCATTCCGGGTCCCGGTCCGGGTGCCATGTGTGTGCCTTGGCGTTGGCGTTGGCGTAAGTGAAATTTATTTCAACAGCCCCCGCCCCGCAGGCATTCGGCCCCAAAAACTGTCGACGTTGGCCAACTTAGGCGAAAAATTGAGAAGCACAACCCCAAAGGGGGCACACCACCACCATCTGTGGCACACTGACCCCAGACCAATGGGAAACTTCTCTGATAATATGCTGAAATGCATTTTGTACGCACCTCAAACTCAAGCCTAAGATCTGCCTTGGGTTCTGTAATGAAATACAAATCTAATGATAGTTTCCATGGCATTACTGAAACGTTTTCCCAGTTGGATATCTGGAAGAAGAGATAAATCTCTGTATACATATAAAAATCAATTTCTACCCAAAGGCTGAAGCGATTTTTTCTGTTGTTTCTGTCGTACATATATTATTTAGATCTGTAATAGCATATACAGGCAGACTTCCGTTTTCACTTTTGCAAAAGTGTAGATTTACTTTTTAAAACGGAAATGTGGGCGCTCCCGCATTCGCAAAACTTTAACGCTGATATGAAAAGTAAGCGGGCACAATTTCAAGGCAATCGAGTTTGTTCCCATTTGATACAAAATATTTTCTAAACCCAACCTTAAAATTGGGTCTGTACAAATTGTTCAATACAGCAACAATTTGCTTTTTCACGCGAACAGCTGATTTGGTTATCGATAAATCTCTGTTAAACATTACAAAGGCCTTTTTGTAGGAGCTATCACTGACGTGTGGGCTTAACAGTTGCACAGTACAGTAGGAAATAAACCACACTTTTGCGAATGTCAGAGCGGCTCAAAATGAAAATTATGACTTTTGGCAGAAAACGTAAAAGCGCAAAAGTAATTGAAAGGGGGAGTCCATCATAAACCACTTTTTACATTCCTAACTCCATCCAGCCTTATCTTATTCGCGATTTTTGTCAAGTATCAAGTATGGTATCAAGTAATGATTTGATTTATTTTGTTACCAATGCCTTTGAAACGTCGAATAAACCAATGACCGATATGCGAAATAGTAAAGCAAAAAGAACTCGACTAACGAATCGTACAAGATAACGAAAATGTGCGTGTGGGCATGTCGCAATTGCGGGAATATCAATCGCAAGAGCTACGAAATGAACGAAATCACCGCTTTTTTTCTCAGCTTAAAGTCTTCAAACTTTAACAGTATTTCATATGTGCATATTCCTTTTGAACCACTTAATATTTGTATTTATATATAGAATTAGTTGTCGTTTAGATTCGGTGATCAAAGTTCTGTACATAAATCGATTGTTCGATTATGTTTTTGGGAGTCGTAGATACTAAACTTTGGATATGCTTGCTTGAATCTCTTATGTTACTTGATCAGCGTGTCATTCCAGAACTGAAAAACCTATTCCCACGGTGCCCAAAAACGAAAAGAAAAAGGAACCCCCCCATACTGAAGAAGTTGCATTTGCTGTATAGACATTTCTCCTGTTTCTGTTTCTGATTTTTAATGTTAATTAAAGTGCGGCTCTGGCTATGGGCCTCTGTGGGTTTCTGTGAGTCTCTGTAGGTCTCTGTAGGTCTCTGTAGGTCTCTGTAGGTCTCTGGGTCTGTGTGTTGCCCCTCTTGAGGTTCACGATCTGGGCAAACAATGGATAAAAGTACTTCTTGACACGCTTAGCCACATCGCTAACACACACACCTCACACCGGCCATAGATTAGGCCCTGGGGCGGTGCGGGGCTTTCTAAAATTGCCAAAATGAAAATCATATTCGTATTTGCTTGCTGCGATGGGGGTGGGGGGAGAATTCTATCACACATGATTGCCAGAAATAAGAAAGCGCGAATGCAAAAAACAATCCATGGATCCAGAAATTGAATGGGCCGTAATTTCCGTCAACTCATTCAGCGGTATATAAGGCCCCCTGATCGGGCCATCGATACGCAGTCGACGCACAGCAATCCCCCCAAAATGATGTACAAAATTTACATTTTGTGTCTGTTGGCAGCGACGGCCACAGCCGCACCATCTCCAGCGCCCGTTGCCAAAATTCCAGTCGCCGTGGAGCTGGAGGCAGAGGCGGAGCCCGATCTGGACGCGTCGCGTCTGGCGGGGATCTTTGTGAAGGATGGCAACGAGAATGGCCAGCTGCGGTTCCTGGCATCGGGCCTCACCAGCAGCACCAGCTCGACCAGCGGCAGCACTGGCTTCAACTCTGCCCTGAATCAGTACATCACGAACAAGCAGGATATGCTGGAGCAGCTGCGTCCGAGCAGCACGGGCACTGGCACGGCCACGGGCACGGGCCTCGTCACTGGAACCAGCGTAAGTGGAACTGGTACGGGAACGGGGACTGCCAGTGGGCTGGTCACAACCACCACTAATGGGGCCATCTATGTTAACTTGGGTGGCACCTCCTCGTCGTCGTCGTCCACATCGTCCAGCACCAATTCGGCCGTCAATCAGGCCATCTATGGTGCCTCACCCATCGCAGATCTGCTGCCCCAGATCGTGGCAGAAGGCGCCCTCAATCGTCGTCGTCCTGGCAACAACATTCGTCGTCGTGTGCCCAATCGCCGTCGCGTCAATAAGCGACGTGGCAGCGTCAACAACAACAATCTGCAACGCCGCCGGCGTCGTGGCAACAAGCGGGGCAAGAAGAAGGCCCAGGTGATGGTCGTTCGTCCCAATCGCGGTTGATTCCCCACTTGCACCCTCCCACTCCCACACTTAGTTAAGCCATCACCTAGAACTGTGTTTTTTTTTTGAGTACAAGCATCTTTTTTTTTGTTGTATTATTATTATTATTAGCCTACAAGAGGCAACATTAATTTATTTATTTAAATAATTGAATAGAAACAAATTACACTGTGCAACACACATTTGTGGGCGAATTTATTTCAAGCGATAAATGGGGGAAAACTCTTTGACTTCAAAAAGGATTTCAAATTATTTATTTTTAGAAGCGCAAAGAATATTTTGTTGAAGCGATGAACATCTGACATTCAAAAACATATTTTCCATAATAAATTTGACTATTATTTTAAGCAATTTTAATTGCTTATAAGATTTTCCAACTTGATGCGAACCCGGTCCCAAGATATACACATTAAACCTGGACACCAATATGCTCTGTGATATTTGCTTTTAAATATCAGTCTGCGCTCTTACATACAGCTCAAAAGTCAGCAAATAAAAACTTCTGCCAAAGGTCTTTTTGATTGAAATTTAAAAAAAAAAAAAAGTATAATAAAATAAACCAACTAAAGTTTACTTATTGCAAGTCAAACTTAAGTCAGTTATGGTTCTATTACCTTTCAAAGTATGTCTCGCGGATTCATATTTAAATTGTGTGAAAATGGCTGGGTAAAAGTGTAAATAATGAAGCATACAAATCTGTGTGTATGCATCTATCTCCGCAACGCGTGCACCAAATTGCATGCGGTAATTAAAAAAATCTCAAATTTTGGTCTAAAAATGTATTTTTTTTGTCATTCTGCTAAATAATTTCAAATTTTTCAAAAATAAAATTATTTTATAACGTTTATAATTCAAACAACCACAGTAAAGCGTGTCCAGGCATTCTAGTACCAAATACTAATTAATATTTAATTGTTTTCGATCTGTTTACATATGTACTATAATATGTAATATCTTCGTTTAGTTGCAACACTACTTTCACTTACTTTAAAAGTCGATCTCAAACAATCATTCGATTGCTTTAATTCTATAGAGCTATCAGATATATTTAAATTCCATTCCTGCTGCGGCAGCTGAGCCTCAAAATTGGTGTAGTGTAGTGCCATGTAGTCCCGGAGCCTTAATTTATGGGCCAACTGGTGTTCATGTTCAGGGCCCCGGGCACGAGTCGCAGTCAGCGGAGGCCGTGCACGGGTACGGGCACGGGTACGGGTACGGGGTCCGTGTCCGGCTGTGTGCTTAGGTAGGTGCCTGCCGCCTGCTCATACCACCCCGACGGGGGCTGGGTGCCCTGGTCAAGTGCAAGACAAACGGTCGGCGGCACTGCATGCGGCGGTCAATGTCTTGATAAATGTCCGCAATCCGTACAGCAACGCAACGGTACCCTCGCGGGTAACCCCCTATCGCTGGCTCAGACTGGGGACTGGGCACTGGTACAGGGAGTGGATGTAGGGTCCGGGGTATAGGGTCTGGTGTGTGTCTTCCCCTAAATCACCGTCACGTGTACCACCGGTCTGTGCATTATGTGCTCATGACTGTAATGAGCCTGTAAGTGGACCTAATCAGTGTCATAATAATAGAAATTAATCACTGCAAGGCCAAGTTGGGTTCCTGGCTTCATGGGGGTATAGTATATGGGGTTTGTTCGCGCGCGCTCTCTCTCTCTCTCTGTTCGTGGTTGGGGGCAGCCTTGGTGGGGTAGCCTTGTGCCCACCTGCAGCTGGAAATGGAAAAAAGAAAGTCAAAGTTGAAGTTCTCTGTCCCTGCCACTTTCATGGGCATTTCCTTTCCCTGTGGTGCGGTTTTGTGCAGCGCTTTGGCGCATACTTTGTAAATGTTTTGTAATGATTTGATTTGAAATTCATTTGAATTATTGCTTGCTTCCGGTTTCCGGTGCCTTCGAAATACTTTCCTGTTTCCCCCACCCGCCAGACCCTGAGACCCACAGACCTTCAGACCTTCAGACCCACAACCCATATACCCCCCGAACCAGAGCCAGACCCAGAAACGGAGTAGCCACAGCAGGCGGCCCTTGGTAAGGATATGGACTCTATGATGTACGAGCAACTCGCTTGTCCTTCTCTTCACTCGTTCTCTCTCTGTCTCTCTCTCTTTCTCTCTCTTTTTGAGCATGTCTGTCCAATTCCCGGGAGTTTATTAAGTACTGCCCAAGTATATGCATAGGTCAAGGGGGCAGGACTCTACGCTCTCTGTGTGTGTGTGTGTTTGTGTGCGGAACTTTGTTAATATGCAAGTGAATGGACATTTCCGGTACGTACAAAACGTGCCATGTGCCAGTCCAGACCCAGACCCAAACCCAGACCCAGGCCAAAACACAATCCAGTCAAGTCGATGCCAAGCCAGCCACCCGGGCCAAGACCCGCGAAACCTTTAGAGGCGGAAGCCGGGGTGGCCAGTGCCACAACCAAGTACCAAGGACATGTGTTGCTTCACACACACACACATACACACACACACACAGACATCACCATGCTGCGCCCTTGGCTCCACTTTGGGTACGCTGGTACGCTGCTCGGATACATTTCGCTGCACTGCCAGAGCGCGTTTTTTCACACGAAGTATGTGGAATATATCATGGATTTAGTGCTGCTTTGAATGTCAGAGAATCTGATGAAATACATATTTGTAATATATAATACATAGAGGAATAGTTTAGAGGTATATCAAAATACTAGAAAGCCCGGCCACGCTTCGTTGCGTGGATGAAAAGTGCGTCGAATATAAACGTTAAATATAATTTTATTTTTTGAAATAATTGCAATTATTTAGCAGTATGACACAAAATGAAATGAAATACGCATTTTTAGACCAAATTTTAGATTTTTGTATGATTAGCGCATGCGATTTGGTGCACGCGTTGCGGAGATAGATGCATACACACAGATTTATTTTTTACAAATTTATGGTATAGATTTATTTATATTCATTATTCCAAATCCTATTATTATTTCTCTCAGCTTTAAGCTAAAGCCAAATCTACTTTAAGCCTGCAAAAACTTTCCTTAGGTATTCGCTCTCCCTCTGCATATGTAGAGCATTTAAACTTCGGTTTGTTCGAACTGCTTTTTGCAATGTGGCTTTCAGCTTTCAGTTTTTTGTGTGTGTTCTTTGGCAGTTCTTCGGCTTCGCTCATGTGTAATTTTCAATTAAAATGATTTGAGCAGACAACTTTGAACGCTTCTGGCACTGACTCCGGTCTCCTCTCCGGTCGCCGGATTCCGATTCGGACTCTGGCTTTTGGCTCCGACTATGGCTATGGGGCTATGGTGCTTTGGGTGGGGCACAAACCACAAATACTTTTTGGTAAAAATCATAAATCATGCAGTAGGCAAGGACACGAACCGTATTGGAAATCGACTGAGCCGGCAACGAGAGCGTGGACCGACCGAGACTCAAGCGTTGACACAAAAATGGACTGGCTAGCAGGATGGTGATGGGAAGGGGGACGAGAAGGCAAGGGAGAAGAAGCCATATTCCTCGTATAGCCAGGCTAAGTGGGCCACAAGTTTCGTTTCACTTTTGAAATAGTTGCAAAGTGGAAAAGTTTTTCATCTCTGCCCCGCACCGTCCCGCCCCTGCCCGAATGTCCGTTCGTCCGTCTGACTGAATGGCTGAATGGCTGACTGGCATTTGGCATGCAGAGTGTCCCCCATGCCTGTGGTCAAGCCGGGGCATAATTGTAGAATTTCCTTTTCTCCCTTTTGCAGCGATGAGTGCGTGACACGCGTGGCTGGAGGAGGTCTCCTTGCAAAAGCGATGAAAGGGTGTAGGGGCGAGGGACTTTTATTGCTACACATATCAAAACGTTCCTTCAATAAAGGGGCATGCACACTCGTTATGGGGAGCACATGGGGCATTCCCTTTGCTGTGGTTTAATTCAGCTTACGAAAATTCTTCGTTCAACTATTTGAGAAATCAATCAAATGATTGCATTCAATCACTGGCTATGAGTTGGTTCCTTGACCGCATTGTAAAACTTGTGATCGAAATAAATTATAAAGTTCATGTGGAGCAGCTGTTCAATCTACGTTTTCAATTAAAAAAAAAAAATAATAATAATAATAATTTTATATATTGCAAATGTTATTTATGGAAATCTTAAATTTATATTCAAAATAAAATAAAAATTGATTAGCGAAAAAAAAATCGATGGATCGCAATTTATAAAGAATTTACGTGTAGAAATTATTACTACACAAATTTCACTGCTGTAGTAATAAATACTTCAAACAAGTATCAAATGTATGAAATTATCCAAAAACAGACAAAAAACACTCGATGGACCCAGATTTATGTGCAGAAAATTAAAAAATTGAGCGGGTAGTCGCCAAACTATTTTATAAAACAGATAAATTAAATCAATTTTTCCTAATAATACAAAATGTAATTTAATATAAATGTATTACTCACTTTATTCTCTTATTTGCTTTCATTCTCTTTGTTAGATGTCTTCTATAATTCAAGCTGAAAAATAATTATAAGAGAAATATTGTTGAGCATTATGAAGAGAATTATTGCATAGAAATTATTGTTGAATAATACAAAAAGTTAAGCAATTATACCACTTGATACAGGAACATACAAATGTATGTGCTATTTGGAATAAGTAAGAGTTGCTCCTATATAAAAATATAATAATAATTTATATTGGGTAATTTGACTTCATTTAAAGCATTGCTACTATAATGCTTTATATAAAGCCAAATGTACCCAATATAAGCCTTGAAAGTAGAGTACTAAAAGGCAATGTTTTGACTGAGTCAGACTTGGAATTAAACAGCAACTTAGATACTTAGACAATAAACACAACAAAGTGTGAGTCAGAAACAAGTCAAAATATGGTGTGACATTAAAGTTTTTTAATGTTTTTTTTTTTCGTTTTACATAAGCTCAAGTTAGTTTGGAATATGGAATACAAATTAACAAAGAGTAGGTGCTTAGTAGGTTCTGTGACTCACGAGTGGATCGGACCCTGTCACGCTGTCATCGCCATGCCAAATTGTGCTTCTTGGGGATAATTTATATTGGGCCAAGTGTCAATGCAGGCTAAGAAATGTCGAAATACTGCGGTTTCTAAGCCCCCTCTTCTTTGATATTTCTTGTCTGCTTGTGTTTTTTTTCTATTCTATTGGTCTATTCTATTGACATGCCAACAACAGCGACGACATCCAATGGTTTGCTTTGCTTCTTTTTTTTGCTATTCCATTTTTATTTTTTGTGTGTGTGTGCGGCATTTTGTATGCCTCTTAAGGAAATTTTATCAGAATTCTGCAATACTTCTTTGGGTATCAGTATGATTCGAGGGTATCAAAATCTTCGGCCCCGCAGTGCCTGCTTGCTGTTTATTCTGGTTTTTTAATGCTTTTTTGTTGTTGGAATTTCTTGTATTCCGTTTTGGCTTTTAATTGCCGTAACGTGTTTGTTCTTTTATTTTTATTTCTTTGCTGCTGTTTTTTTTGTTTGTTTGTAGTGTTTTTTTTTGCTCGGTTTGGGCCACTTGACGTTTGATTTACTTAGTACTTTTGGCTGTCGCCGCTTTCGGTTTTCTTTACAAGACCAATTGTAAGCCAATTTTCGGTTCTCTTCATGGAACTCTTGACGGGTCGGGGGTACGACAAGGCCTCCACAAGTTCGACCTTGTCGTGGGTTTTGGTTTTTTTTTTCTTGTATCACAGCACTCCAGCACTTGCTGTGGCCACTTTTTTAGCCCACTTTTCGAGTGTTTTGGTCTGCTTTTTTGTTTTTTTTTTTTGATTTTGGATTTGCTTGTGGCTTGACACATTACCGCTGATTGATTGATAAATGATTTGGTGAATTAATTACAGCAATCTCACAGTGAAATCTTTAATGTACAGTATAGTGCAGTGCGTTTCAGTATGGTAAGGTTGAGCAGTTCTTGGGCAGTATTCTAAGAGTTTAGTTCTAGATTTATTTTAAAATACTATGAAGTCGGAGTTCAATGTCTCCTGAAGTTGCGGCTGCTACTGAATCTTTTCTCATGGCTGTTGGACAATTAATAAAAAATAAATACCAATTCTATCAATCATCACCATTGATGAAGTGGTTGATTATTTAACTATTCTTATTCGATTTATTTCTACTCTAAAGGAAGACAAAATTTTGTTTTGACAAAAGGCTCCGCCTTTCACATACTTTAGCGTTTTACGTTTTCAACCAAAAGTCATATTTTTTCGTTTCTAGCCGCTCCGACATTCGCAAAAGTGTGGTTTAGTTCCCACTGTACTGTTAGGCGCAAAATTTGCTGCTGTTATACCAATGCGCTAGTGCCAGCTCATACAAAAGGGCCTCTGTTATGTTCAAATGGGCTTTTGTATGAAAACTGTTTGCAGATCCAATTTTGAGCTTGGGTTAAAAAAAAATTATTTCTAACAAGGTTTTCAAAAATAAATCGGAATTTTTTTCGCAAATGTGAAAACGGCAGCCCGCCTTTTAATTATGAAACGTACTGTCTCCACGCATGCACAAAATGTATGTATCAGTGGATTGATAAATGCCATTTGGTTTTCCATGTAAAAAACTCGAGCTGATCTAAACAAAAAAAAGAAATATTTGAACCAAAAACTTTTCAGGTTAAATAGTTAGAGTCTTAATTAAGATATAGTGGCTGAAACTAAGAACTAAATCAATCATTTTATTCCAAATAAATTAAAGCAAATAAATTAGAAATTGACTAAGAGACAAGGGAACTGTTTCTCTTCCTTCGTTCTAATCTATTTTTCTACTTTTACTCTAGAATTGTACATAATTTCAAGCCATGGAAAATCATTTACAAAAAGAAAATTTCTTGAAATGTATAATATTATATAATTAAATAATATATAAATTATCATTCGTTGTATTGGTACACTTGTAAGGATTATTGCTAAACTTCCGAATCAAATCCGAGAGCACACAAATACAGAATGAATGTACAATTTAATTTCTGATAATTTTGCAAGAAAATTTAATTGCAAATTAGTAAGTAATCTTGGTCGGGTTCCCGCTCCAACAACAAACTAACTGTATGTATAAGAGTACATCGATAAGAAAATTAATTGATTGATTTCGAATGTTTGCCCCATAATTGCAGGCCATTGTGCACGAGAGACAGAGAGAGATACTGTTGCTGGGGTGAAGAGAAAAGAGCTACTCAATACACCCGACCCGACTCCACCATAGACCCGCTATTAGGGGGAAAGGGCCTTGGATTTTGATGGCTTTGATGGATGATAGAAATTTTCGCAGAGCGCGTACAAAACTTCAAGTACAGTTAATTAGGCTCAATCAATGTACAAGGACAACGAAATGAGAAACGAGGACATGACAGGGCAGGATACAAATAAAGCAAGGGAGAGAGAGAGAGGGAAACAACAAGGGACCAGGACTTCTTGCTGGACTGAGAGAGAGAGAATGAAGCAAATAATTAAATCTAATTAATTTGCAGCTGTCAAAGCGCAAAGTGAAAAGAAGAAAGAGTAAAGGAAAACGGCAACAACAACAACAACAGCAAAAAAGAGTACCGGTTAGCCAAAGGCGTGGATGAATGGGGGTGTGGTAGGGGGTAGAGGGTAGGGTAGGGTACGAATTGCTCGACACCTCATCGATTTGTAGCCCCGTCATTCTATATCCCAGTACACCCAGTTCCCCCGATCCCATTGCATTTTGGTACAAAAGTCAATTTGCCAAAAAAGGGGAGACATTTTTGTGCGTTGTAATGATCCCCCCACCCTCTGCACACCCCCTTCATTCAATTAAGGGTTAACACAAAGTGGGGGTGTACAATGGCAGGGGTAGAGTGGGATAGAGGGAGAGGTGTTGTAGCCTGTCTTAGACGTGACGTAAATCAGCGTTTTAAGTGTTTCTGGTGCTTTTTCTTTTCTTTTATTTTTTTTTTTTCTTTCTCATTTTGTGTTACGAGCTGTCAACGGCAACGTGGCAACTTTGTTTCCTGTTGATAAAAGAGGAAGAAAAAGCAGAAAGAGGGGTAGCGGGGTAGAGGGGAGAGAGCTACAGCTAGCTGGTGCCTGATTAGATGGTAATTGTATTCCAATTGGATATTGAATAGTCGTATACTCTGTCTGCTTCCACAATTTGTATTTTCCTGCTTCGGGTAGCATTCATTGGGGAGATTTTGTCTTTGCGACCTTAAAATTTAATTGCTCTTCGTTAAAGTTTAAGTTAACCTTTTTAGAGGTTGCATTTTCTTCTTTGTTTGTTCTCAGATTTAATTAAACGAAAGGTTTTTATTCGTATTCAATTTATTAGATAGGGGTAAGGGTTTGACTGACTTACACTTCATCTTAGATATTCATGATCATTGGATTCTGTATGCACTTCAATGATCAGTAGATAAATAATATATGAATATCAACCATTAGCCCAAAGAAATGCAGATCTCTTCTCATAAAAAATAAAAAAAATACTTATATGCTCATTGAGTATTAATAATTGTAATTAACTCTTAAGTTTTTGTGATACTAATTAGAGGATTTCTGTGACTATAGCGAGAAGTGAAAGGGCAACTTCTTTGCCTTAGATCTGCATGAATATATTGACAGTGCTAACTCTGTTTGTAAACTCTTTTTTGACTTGATTGACACCACTTTGGAGTTTGTCCTCAATACTTTAAGATTTTTTGTATAATTTTAAATTTTTTTACATATAAGTATTTCCTTTCAATCGCTTAATTGTAACACAGAATTGTCTACAAATCCGGCAGATACAGATACTCTTTCAATATTTCATAATTTTCATTATGTGATTATAATTATTCAAAGTCTAAAAGTAATAAGATAGGAGAATTCCTTTTAGGAGATTTTCGATTCCTTTCCTTCTGTCTATGTCATATGTATGTAACATGTAAAGTATATATCTACATGTACTGAAATACAGCATTACCCTATGCTGCTCTCCGATTCTAAAAAGTTCCACTGGGAGTATATGCACAAAAAAAAAAAACGAAAAACGAACGAGTAGAAAAAGTCGAAAAAAGTTTTTGGTCTATGGAATGGAGTGGGCGGAGAACTTGAGGCAAAACACTTGAACATCTAAATCAAATTAATCCCAGGGAAAGTCTTTTCGCTAGCAGCGCCCTTTACTCTTCCTCGACTTTCTCTTTTGCCTTTTGGCAGGCGTAGTTTTTGTGCTTTACTTTGCTTTGCTTTCCCTTTAGCACGACTCGAGTTGAGTCGAGAGTCGCACGGGCAGGGGCGCCCGGAACCGGTCTACTCGGCTGGCTCAAGTGCGAACTTGTTAAATTTACGCAAGGATCTCTCAGCCAGGAAGGGCACAGCACACGCATACGCAATTAGGAAGGGGCACAAGGGGCACACGGGGCATGCGGCATGCGGCATGAAGCTGTGGACCAGGACTACGACTAGGATTAGGGGCAGAGGGACTGGGGCTGGGGCTGGGCAGGGAAAGCTGAAGCTTGAAGCTCAGTTACGCAAACAAGCAAATCAAACGAGAAAGAACGTACGGAGTCGCTTCGAACGCGACTCTACTTTTATACCCGTACTCAGTGATTTATGTGGAATTTTAAAATGTTTTATCAGTTTTTACATTTTACATTTTTGCTACATCTGTCATCGACATCTACATCTACATCATCTACATCAGTTCTCACAACAACACACGTACACTGCACGAGGCAGCATGTTTGAGCGTGAGTGTGTGTGTGAGAGAATCAGTAGCAGCCGCTGCAGCGCTGCTGCCATCAACCCTAATAAAAATGTATATTTTGTTGCGGGGGGCAACCCCCCGCTGCTGAAAATTCATTTGATCATTGTGGCTACAATAATGATCCGATCTGAACCAAATTCGGGAATCTGGTAGATATGATTATTTTCTACGATACTGCATTTTTATTTTTTTTCTATCTTCAAAATTGTGGATTTTCGTCTTTTGGGGGGGCGGGAGTGGGCGTGGCAAAAATTTTGAAATAAACTTGCACTGAAGCGATATCACAGGAGTCTAGGCAAAAAAATTTGGTTGTTCTAGCACTTATAGTCTCTGAGATCGAGGCGCTCATTTATACGAAAAACCAAAATTACTCGATTTTGTGTGAGTGCGAAAGGGATGGAGCGAAGTTTTTGCGTATGTTTTTGTCTATTGTGGCTATATTAATGATCCGATCCGATTCAGATTTGGGCCCCTGATAGATATGGGCTGTCTCTATGATTCTGCATTTTTAGTTTTCTGCTATCTTCAAAATTGTGGACGCCACAGATGATGTGCGCCCTTTGTGGGGCGGAAGTGGGCGGGGCGGAATTTTTAAACTTTTTCTAGGAGTGAGAGAATACATCAGTCTGGAAAAAAAAATTTGGCAAAACTCTATCTCTTTTAGCCTTCGAGCAATGATCAAGAATATATATACTTTATATGGTCGGAAATTACTCCTTCTCTATGTTACACACACATCCACTTTTAGCACAAATACAATATACCCTATTACTCTTCGAGTACGGGTATAAAAACCATTTGACGCACTTTCATCATCAACAGAAGGAGGAGTAGAAGTCTGGTACGGGGCAGGGGCAGGGTGTTGGAGCATACCACCTGCTGCTGCTGACACATTCGAAACTGCCAATAAGTCGACTCCACAACCCCTGGATATGGGGTGAGTGTGGAGAGAGTGCAAGCAAAACAGCAACAATAACAAATTGCATGGAGAGTTTCCCCTCTTGCCAGGCTCCTCACTTTAATGAGCGTTTAAGTCCTGGCCAAAGCCTTTTGCATAAGCCAACAATCAGAGAGGAGACGGCGACTGGAGTGGAGTCCAGCGATAGTCATGATGCCCGAGAGCACGTCCGGTAGAAGCTATGAGACATACTATACATATGAGAACTCAACGCCCCTGTTGATCAATGGAGCGGATCACACAAATATGACTCTTTTGGTTAACAAATTTAGCTCTCTGTTGAAATTTTTAATTAATCTGATTTTTATGAGCAACATAATTAAGGAGACTATGGGTTGGAGTGGTGGATATGATGTGCTAGCTACCATTTAAAATATGTGTTAAAGGCTTTAATGTTTTCTATGGTATCTATCTATCTATCTGTCTATCTGTCTATCGCAATATCTATTCTCATAGGTGAAGTTCAGTCATGGAATCGATTATATATAAAATATAGTCAATCCTTTAACGATATCCCATTCGATTTGTGCCATCGACTTGTGCTATATGTATAAGCAAGAGCTTCTTGGCTACCTAAGTGAATTAAGTGAATTAAATATTTGCAGGTGTTTCTTATATCAAAGATAATTTGGGAAACCCAAAGATGAATCCAAGAAGCTATCAAAGATATGGGTAGATTATTGAATGGAAATTCGAGGACTACCTTCGATGCATTCACCTGCACAACAATATTGAATATATACCATATATAGTATGTACATACATATGTATGTCTCTACCTTTGAGCATATATTTGTGTATGTATTTACGATATTTTTTGTTCACGCTGGCATCTCCAATATCTGCCAACTGTCCTGTCCACCTACTACATATACATACTATACGTTTCTCTCTCACTCTCTCCAACCCGATCACTCTCTCCACTCCACTCTCCCCCACTTCAAATGCTGACTTTTGCCTGCAAACATATTTTGGTCAAGCAACGGTACATTTTTGGCTCCTTTTCTTTGCTTCACGCTTCGATTTTGCTTTTGTTGTTGTTGTTGTTGTTGCTGTTTGCTGTTTGCTGTTGTTGCTGTTGTTTTGTTCCCTTTGGGGTCAAGTGGGGCTTTTGATGCTGGCAACGCTTTTATTCTTTGCCTGCTGGTGCTGCTGCTGCTGCTTCTCTTCTACTTTTTGGAGCAGGAATTAAATATCAAGTTTGTGTGTTTGGGTGTGTGTGTGTGTGAGTGAGTGAGGGAAACCCTCCTCTGCACATGTGTTGCCTTTCCACAAGCATAGCCCCCTGACACTCCTCCTGACTTTGCCCTTTTTTGCATATCATCATCCACGTAAAGTTTGCTCTTGCTTTTTTGCTCTTTGCCAGCTCTTGCCTGCTGCTGTTGTTGTTGTTGTTGTTGCTTGTTTGTTTGTTTGTTTATTTGTTCTCCTCCTGTTTCTCTTTCTTTTCAGCTAAGCTACCCTGTAAGGAGGGTATGAACCACACATATGTACATATGTATATTGAATAATTATTCGAATAATTATTATTTATGGGAATTCTACATATACATATGTATGTAGCATGAATGTATGTGTGTACAGTGTGCTCTCTTTTAAGTGTTTCATCTGTCCAGGGTAGCCAAAAGGTTCGGCCTCTAAGCTTAAGCTATTCTGTTTTTTTACTCTCTTTTTTTTGGTGTTCCAAAGCCCACACACACGCACACGCACACACACACATCACTTTTGCCTCTCACTCTCGCTCTCTTGGCATGCTGGTTTGCCCGCAGAAGAGCGCTTTGAGCTTTGCCGAGGCGAGTCTCATCCCAGTCTCATCTGTTCTCCTCCACTTCTCACCGCACGCCACCCCTTCTCACACGCTCTGCCATGCCATTGGAGCTCTTGTGTTTTGGGTTAAGTGAAAAGTGATTGAGCAGATTTGCGTTGGCGAATCTTTCGGCACTTGTGCCGCACTCACTCCTCGCACGCGCACTCTCACTCCTCACGCCCTGCCCAGGCATGTGTGATCCAGGTCCAGGGAGCTAGCTCTAATAGTAGCCACTGGTCTCCTTGCAATCTTTATAGTAATTATATACGTATGTGTGTATATAGTTTAGATAGTTCTAGCATTTATTTTTACCATCCAAGTGTAGCTATGATAATTTTTTGTACAGTTAAGCTTAGCAAAACATTTTCTTTCATATTAAAATAACAATAACAATAACAATTTAAAATTAACCAAAACAAAAATTTTACATTTGAAATACATCATTAAAAAATTCTTAGAAATTATTATTCGTATAGAAGTTACATGTAAGGTGCTAGGATCTATTAAACTATTTCAAAGTTAAAGCAACTGACAGAACGTAGCCTATAAGATCTGAAAATATCGAAACATCAACAAAGACTTTTTAACTTATTAAAAATTAAACAAAATTCTTTTGTTCATTTACTCTTTTCTATCTTAATTTAGTTGAATATTTTTTTTTATTACCTTAAATTATTATTTTAAAAAGGAAGCACCAGTTTCAGTCAGCAACATGCAGCTTTAATTACTTCAATCATCTACTCTATATTCCTTTGTTTATGCTGAATTCCATTAGCTATAGAACTGACTTGTCCTCTGGCGTTACTTCTATACATACACACTATATACATATATATACTAGAGATCTGTGTATCTTCCTTCTCACTAAAGTCCAATGTAATGAAGTCGAATTGAATTAAATTTCACACAATGAAATGAAATGAAATGTTTATATTAATTTGAGTTTCTCTGGAGTTTTACAACATTCTGTGATATAAATTAAAATGAGAATAAAAATGTTGCATAGCCACAGACATTTGAGTTACTCAAAATATTGTATTAAATATTTTAGTATAATTTTTACATAGAGAAAAATAATTATTCATACATACATATAATAAATTCTTAAACAGCTCGTTTATCCAGTGGAAGAACTCTTTACTCACTCTTCAGCCTTTAATGATATCTAAAGTTCCTTTCTAGTAGTAATATTGGGTACATGTTTACAGTAATAACTGTATAAATAAGTCTATTAAGATAGTCTTTATGCAACAAGTCAATCAATCAATCAGTCAATCAGATATGAAGCTAAATTTGCATTAACATTAATGTGCATAATATAACATACATTTCCCCATAAACCATTCGTCAGTCGTTTCAATCAAGCAATCAATCTCAATCATCATCATTTTGCATCGTTTCCGTTTTTGGAACATTTTAAAGGTTTCTCCTCTTTTTTTTTTTTTTTTTTTTTTTGTTTGAAGCCTCCTGGCATAACTGTAATTTCGCAATTATTGTTTGCACAATCGCACATCATCAATCAAACGAACTGTGCCGCCGCTGCTGCCGTCGCTGCCTCCCTGCATCACAATCAGCACCTGGTTCTGGGGCACCCTTCCTTCCTCCGTCCTTCTTTCCGCCCATTTGGCTGCCTCTATGAGTATATTACCAGTGTCGCACTTTCTGCAATTCTGCCCTCCCCCCCCTGCTCGCGGCGCCTGTGCCTAGGCCAGGCCATTGTTTTCGGGGGGGGTGGGGGGTAGGCAGCATAAATCAAAAGCGGAAATGAGCACGCAATGTGCATTGATGAGATTGACTTCATTAGCAGTGATGAAGTTGGGGCACTGGCACTGGCACTGCCACTCTGACGCTAGAGCAACTTTGATTGTTTTTTGGTTTCAATCAAATCAGCAGCAGCAGCAGCAGCAGAAGCAATCGCAGCGACGGGAAGAAAGAAAAACTGTTCCTGTTCCCGCCAACAATTAGTGTGAATGCTAATGAGAGCAGAAGGAGTGATGCCGAGGCCACTGGAGTCCACTATGGAGTACTTGATTAGGTCCAGGGAGCCAGAGCCCCGGCGTCACTCGGCTATGCCTCCAGTCCAGTCATCAGGCAGGCAACTGTGCATATGAAATCATAAATGGAAAGAAGGGCCCCGGGTCTAATCAGAGCCAACGATGGCGCCCAATAAACCAGATGTTGCACAGTGGCTCAAAGTCAATGGGAAATTGAATTGAAAATTTTGAAAAAGATATCGAAAATAAGAATTGAAAGTCTAAGTATAAGGGAAATACAAATGGAATCGAAAGGTACTCAAAAAGAACGATGTAAATATTGTTATAACTAATACAGATTTTAGTTGGTGGATGGGAGTAGAATATAATATTTAGATGAAGTTGCGACCATACGACACCAAGCCGAAACCTGTTACGCGCGGATCCCAGGCAGATACTTCCGACCGAGGGGCGCTGCCGCATGACGCGCGACGCGTATGCCGAAGCGAACATGCAGGAAAGATAGGTTCTATGACTAATATTCGAGGAAAGTGAGGGCTAAACACAACGCGATTACGGGAAAGGTATATTAGTATTAGTGATTTAAGAAGAGCAAGTGAATGGAAGTGGTGGATATTAATATTATTAATAGATATATATTATTTAATACTATAAATCACACCTCTGAAACTCTTATATTTGAAGGAATTGTATATGTATCTTTATCATATCCTATGGCTCATTGTTATTCATTATAACTGAATGTAAACCACTGATACGAACTGCATACCTATTTTAAATGCTTATAAAAGTGATTGCTGCCCCACTGTGCTGGGGCAGTCTAATTAAGATGCATTTGAATTTGGAGAGCAGCAGTAGTCTGTCTGGTCCGCTTCTTAATGTTATGCTTATTGGTTTATCCATCCCGCTGTTCCACCACATAAATACCATGTTCAGCATAGCCACATGCTGCAGCACCTACCTATCCCCGTATCTGTATCTGTATATTCTTATATCTTAATTCCATGACTCCTGTATTTATCATCAGCTACGCTTCGGCTTCGTACCCTACTCTGGTGCCTGGTGCCTGTGCCTGTTTGGCTCTGGGTATATCATTGTCGTTTGTCGCTTTTTGTGATAATAAAGATTTATGTCTGGGTTCCATCCAGCAGCCAGTGTCTTTATCGAAAGAGTTGCCTGCATCTCCTCCCCCACTCACGTTTCTTTTTTTTGGGGCAAGATGGATGCATTTTTAATTAGCGGTTCTCGATGCTTGTAATTTTTGAGAGTCAACTTTTTCTACCATCTTCATCAGCCGTGCTCCGTGCTTGGGGAAGTCTCCTTACATTAACCTGAATTTAATCATTTCGTTGTTGTTCTTGTTGTATTTCTCTTGTTTGTGTGTGTGTGTGTGTAAGGGAAATCCAGGAACTCGGAAATTAAGGCGGCACAGTTGAAGGGGTAAACGAGGAACAGAAATAACAATTTGGGGGAATACATTTTTGATCCAATTTGTAGGCGAGGCAGCGCAGCGAGGCAGCAAGAGAGATGGAGGGGGGAAAACGGAAAGGAAATTGTAATCTAATCAGGGCTCTAGCTGTGGGGCTCTCTTGGCCCTTGTTCCCTGTTCCCTGTTCCTTCTCCTGCAACAGTTGTAAATTATGACACACACACACACACAAACACATGGCCTAGGCTCAGGCCAAGGCACAGGCCCATACCCAGGACCATAAAATATTGCCCAGAGCCCTTCACATAATTCACATGACTCTCACATAGTAGTGGGTTACTCGTAGTTTCCTTCTCTGCGTTTGCCCCTCCTCTCCCCTCCCTTTCTACACTTCTCATCTTCCCAGATGTGTTCTCTATTTTTTTTTCTACCAAAAAAATCTCCATCCGAGAATGCAGCAGAAAAGTGTGAGGGAGGGGGGAAGTGGAAAGTGGAGGAGGATGAGAATGAAAAATTGTCGACAAATGATAATTTTGATCTATAGTATGTCCATTGATGGAGGATCGCCACATGCGGATGAGGATAAGGTTGCCTTTGATTTAATTGGATGACTGAGAAATTAAATCGAAAATTGGGAGGGACTGGGGGAGTTGTAAATATTATTATTTGTGTTTATTTTGATATTTTTTGTTAGTGATACAAGTAAAACTTATTTTTAATGCACCAGTCACAGATGAGCTATGGCTAGAATAACAATATTTAATCTTATTTTAAAAAACAATATTTGACTAAATATATTTAATTTAATTTAATTTAAAACTCAATTCTTCATTGTTTTTTGGGGTTTTCAATTTAATTATTATTTTGAAATATTTGGTTTATATTCTAAATTGTTTTTCCTTATGTTTTTTATCGATCTTCTGATCTACAAGCAAAGCGAAGAGGTCAATGCTCTGACCCAAGAGATTATCAAGACTACGGGACAGCAGCATCCCCTGTATCCCCTGTATAGGTAAGCTATAAAATCCCTGCCGTAGCTTCCTACTCATCTCTCTCTTTTTTTTTAGGGAGAGTTTCCATCAGATTCATACGATGTACTATGAGTACCTTAGTACTCATAGGAAGCTATTGGAATTAGCTCCCGTTCTTATGGCATGGACCGTACATGGACGATGCCAGGAAACATGCGGCCCGCCTTTGTAATAGAATTTCTAGACAGGATGAGGGACGATAATGATCATACAGATGTAATGTCTTACCCAGCAGTGTTATTATATACGTAGATTAAGATGTGCCTTATTGTTATTATTATTTACAAGTAACACCTAAGACCCATAACCTTATTTTTCGCAATCAATATATTATCAGAAACAATTTTAAATAAATTTCCCTGTTTACATAAAATCAATGCGTGTTTAATTGACGTAATTAAACTATGAACACAAATCTTGCCTGAACAAAATCGAAAATTTGATTATTATTAGACGGATATGCAGGCTCCGGTGATCCCGTTGGGGTCACCAAAATGTTTCTAGGAGTATATCGATATATAGTATATTACCTGTTTCGAAAGCAACTAACGATAGCAACTAATAGCTAATACAACTAGCAATAAATCTCTATTAAACATAACAGAGGTCTTTTTGCATGAGCTGGCACTAGCGCGAGGGTAAAAAAGCAGTAGATTTTGCGCCTAACAGTACAGTAAAAGTACACTTTTGCGATTATCGGAGCGCCATGACATTAGGCTGAAAACGTAAAACGCAAAAGTAAGGGAAAGGGGGAGCCTGCCTGAATGAATATTTTTGTATGCCATGTTATATCACTCATCGGTGCTTCTTCCGAAAAGATATCGGAAGAATCGCTTCTGATTCATGTTTCCAACACAAAACCATGCCAGTCCCTGGTACGAAAATCTGTGCTAACTACCGGCACACCTCCCAACCCGCGTGCAATCGAAAGGAGTCGGTTCTCAGCAACAAGCGGCGCCTCGTGTTCCCCGTAACCCACACCCACACCAACGCCCAGTTTGATTTCATCTAACAAATTGCCCGAATTATCGAGGTAATGCAGGTATCCAGAAATGTACCTTTGGTGCCAAATTACTCACAAATTCTGTGACGCACAGCCAACAAGTCACAAATAACACCTACAGCTGGATCCTTTAATTCTTGAGTCCCCTACAGCAGGGAATACGTAACTGCGGAGAAGTTCTCGATTGTATTTTTTAATTACATTTATTCACATGAGTGGATTTTCATGCTCATTGCCGCCATTGTCCTCATCCCTACCTACTATAAGGGGAGATTCGGAGCTGATATCACTTCTGGAAGAAGCTGCAGTCTGTAGAGCTTAAATATCCGATATGATTTTTAGGAAAATTGTATTGTATTGTATGCCATAAATTTATATATGTATTTGATGGATATTTTTCTTTTTTTTTTTAATTTATTGAGTTTTTCATGGGAATATAATGGAAGGGAATGGTACACACTGAGTACCAAGTGAAACAGTGTTGACTTAAACGATCTTCAAAGAGTAAAAAGAAAATGAAAAAAAAAATAAACAACTTCAGCAGGTAATCAGTTTCTATTTATCTGTATCTGTATATTTATCTAAATGTGCATACAAATAATTTATTTAATAAATATTAAAGAAGAGTTTCTCTACCGTAATTATCCCTTTTGTTCCATTTTCATCTCATATCGAATTTTTGAATTATAATCAAAATTTAATTGTATTCAATTTCATTTGACCTAATGCAATTTTTTTTAAACATTCATACATATGTATGTATCAAAAGTTACTAAAGAGAGAACATACATGCTGCTGCTGTTTTTAATCCAGAAAAAAAGTGCGAAAACATATAAATTTTATCACAAACATTATCACAGAGTAGTAATTCAAAATAGAATTTTGTCAAATGTTAGTCCCTGTTTAATGAATTATTTTTAATTATTGATCTGCAAGATAAGCCTTTGTATAAGGTCTCATTTTTGTTGTTGCAGTTTTCCATACTCCGCTTTTTATTTGCGTGTAATTTCTATACAACATTTAATTTTTGCGCCCCTAATTATCCAGTCGTAATGATAACTCTGACAAACGTATGTATGTTTATGTCATTGTGTTTAAAAAACTAAAATCGTTTAAATTTTAAATTGCGTAATTATATTCGGTCAGGCGCCCGTTTTCACTTTCGCAAAAAAATTTCTGATTTACTCAAACCGGAAAGCACTCCGGCACTCCCGCATTCGGAAAACGCAATATTTTTCAGTTTTCAACACGGCAACAAATTCCTCGCTGAATCTCAATTGCAAAAAAAGAAAAAATATTTGACTCTTTGATGTATTGACATGAACTTGACACAAATTCCATGTTAATTGAGTTTGTTCCCATTTTATAAATAATATTTTATTTAACCCAACCTCAAAAATAGGTATGAAAAAATTGTTCAATGCAGCCACGTTTTGCGTTTTCCTGCGAACAGCTGATTTGGTTATCAGCTGTTAATCAGAACAGAGGTCTTCTTGTATGTGCTGGCACTGCAGCGTGGTTACAACAGCAGGAAATTTTGCGCTTAACAGTACAGTAGGAAATATACCACACTTTTGCGAATGTCAGAGCGCCATAAAATGAAAAGTATGACTTACATATGGCTGAAAATAAAAATAACTTTCAGTCATGGTGTTGTGCAAATATGTTACACCTGACTGCCTCGAAATGTAAAGTAATGACATTTCATCGCTCCAGCCCCTTGTTGGCCACTTACACCCTCTGCGGTGGTTCTCTTGCGAGAATTACATTGGTTGATGATCTTGGTGTTAAACTAGACCCCAAGTTAAAAATTTTCTGAACAGATTTCTACTATGGTAAATAAAGTCATGGGAGTGCTTGGGTTTATAAAGAGGTGGTCAAAGGAATTTGACGACCCCTATATAACGATGACTCTCTATATTTCGCTTGTTCGTCCGATTTTAGAGAACGGCTCGTGTGTATGGTGCCCTCAGTACAAAGTACACCAAGACCGTATAGAATCAGTCCAGAAAAACTTTTTACTTTTTGCTCTGCGTGGCCTCAACTGGGATGAAGGTGTGAGACTGCCTTCTTACTCTTGCAGATTGCTCTTAATAGACCTTCCATCCTTACATAATCGTAGAAAAATGATTGGTGTGAATTTCATGCACAACTTGATCAGGGGTGACATCGACAGCATAAACTTCACGATTCCTATTATATCCTCTAGAAATTGTATTCCTTTGTACCTTCCGTTTCGGATCTTATGCTCGGATTATAATTCGTACTACCATATAATATCCACCACTAAATCACTCTCTCTACTTAAATCACTAATACTAACATACCTTGCCCGTAAATAGTAATATTCTTTTGTAACTTTGCATGTTTAGCGTTGTGTTTATCCCTAATTTTTCCTCGAATATTAGTTTAACACCTATCTTTCCTGCATGTTCGCGATCGGTTTCGGTACTCGTGTCGCGCGTCATGCGGCAGCGCCCCCGGTCGGTTGGGCGGGAGTAGGGCTGCGTATCTGCCTGGGATCCGCACGTAACAGGCTTCGGATTGGTGTCTTATGGGCCACTTGATGGTGCAGTCATTGCACACCAACGTCCTAAAGTATAAAAAAAAAAAAAAACGAGAAAGAACGTACGGAGTCGCTGTTGCCGCGACTCTACTTTTATACCCGTACTCAGTCAGCACACATGTGATTTATGTGGAATTTTCAAATGTTTTATCAGTTTTTAAATTTTACATTTTTGCTACATCAGTAATCTACATCTACTTCATCTACATCACTTCTCACAACAACACATGTACACTGAGCGAGGCAGCATGTTTGAGCGTGAGTTTGCGTGCGAAAGAATCTGTGCGACAATCATCCCCATAAATGACTTACGCCGCAAGGGGGTGGGGAAGCTCGCAACTGAAAATTCATTTGATCATTGTGGCTACAATAATGATACGATCTGAACCAAATTCGGGTAGAATCTGGTAGATATGGTCATTCTCAATAATACTGCATTTTTATTTTTTTTCTATCTTCAAAATTGTGGACTTTCGTCTTTTGTGTGGGCGGAAGGGAGCGGGGCGAAATTTTGAAATACACTTGTTCAGGTTTGGTATCACAGGAGTCTTGGCAGAAAGTTTGGTTGATCTAGCTCTGATAGTCTCTGAGATCCAGGCGTTTATTTGTACGAAAAACCAAATCGACTCGATTTTGTGTGAATGCGAAAGAGAGGGAGCGAAGTTTTTTCGTATATTTGCCTCTATTGTGGCTATATGAATGATCCGATCCGATTCAGATTTAAGCCCCTGATAGATATGGTCTTTCTCTATGATTCTGCATTTTTAGTTTTTGTTATATTCAAAATTGTGCACGCCACAGATGTGCGCCCTTTGTGGGGGGCGGAAGTGGGCGGGGCGAAATTTCGAAAGTCTTTTCTAGGAGTGAGATATCACATCAGTGTGGAAACGAAATTTGGTTTCTCTAGCTTTTATAGCCTCCGGGCAATGGGCGATAAACAAGACGGACAGACGGACATTTAGCACAAATACAATATACCCTTTTACTCTTCGAGTACGGGTATAAAAATTGTTCAATGCAGCGACGTTTTGCGTTTTCCTGCGAACAGCTGATTTGGTTATCAGCTGTTAATCATAACAGAGGTCTTCTTGTATGTGCTGGCACTACAGCGTGGTCACAACAGAAGGACATTTTGCGCTTAATAGTACAGTAGGAAATATACCACACTTTTGCGAATGTCAGAGCGCCTTTAAATGAAAAGTATGACTTATGGCTGAAAACGTAGGAAGCAAAAATAAGTGACAACTGGAGCCTGCCTGTATATTTAAATTTTCAACAGAAATTCTTCCATATAGCATTCGTCGAATCATATAAATATTCTACGCTACTGTTACTACTGTTTCAATGTTTCCTTATCCTTTACTTATATTTTTGCCTGATCTTACAATGATTTTTGTTTATCGTCAGAGACATGGTTCTAGCTCCATTGGTTTTTCGTTTATTGCTATACCTTTTTCCGGTTTTGACTAACTTGGCTTACTTTTACTGTCCATTCATCTGTCTACCAGTGTATGAATACATCCCTGGATTCATATTTACATACCATACTCTTCTGCGTTGGTCAATCGATCCATTACCCATTTATCTTCATTAGTAAACTTGTTCCCGACTGTTTCTCTTCGGACCCTCAAAATCCCAAGGCAAACGAGAATGGAATGTTTCGATTGTCATTTGCTCCATTTCTGTTTCTGTTTCTAATTCTGTTTCTATTGTTATAGTTACTGTTGCAATTGCCTGCATTGCAGCAGGTCGTAAATTTATGGAAAATAAATTTATAGCATTCGTTTCGGGGGGATGGGGGGTCTCCAACGCACCACCAGTCCAGCAGGTCACACAAAAAAGAGGTTTCCAGCTCCATTGCTGTTCCACTGGGGCTGTCTGTCAGATGGGGGAACATTCAACTGAAATGGCTCAAAAAATTGAAATCAACCAATGTTGGGGAATTTCCTGCAGCCGGGCCAGGCCAGGCCAGGCCGGGCAAAGCACAAAAAGAGGTCGAGGAGGGGCTGAGAAAATGAATGGAAGCAGCCAAGAATCCTTTTTTGCTGTTCATTTCGGTGCTCGGGGTTAGCAGGACCCAATGCATATTAAGTTGTCCTTGTTGTCCTCGTCGAGAGCTTATCTGAATGCACCACAATTATTTCAGCTTGTCAGAGAAGCCAAACGGGCATTGCAAAAGCTAGGGCTGGGCAGGGCAGGGCTGATGGTGAGGGGGGAACAACTTGTGAACTTTACAAATTGAAATTAATTACTTTCCCAGACACTGTGCGCCTGCTTCACCCCGCCCTACCAAATGCAGTTTGTCGACTCTTGTCTGCCACAGGAAGCCTCGCTCACCACCTCAATGGCAAAAGGGCTAAGAAAGAGAAACGCTTTCTTTTTAATTTGGAAGGAATTGTTCTGGCAAGTCGAGTGGATCAGATTGGGTTGAAATGTTTTGAGTCGAGGCACGTACGTATGCCTGGGAAACTCTGTATTTATTCTCCATATTTTATCTCTAATAAATAAAATCCAAATGCGCTATTACCGATGTCGGTCAGTCGGTTCTGTTTCGCGCACACTGACTCAAATGGTTCACATCAAAGTAAGCGATGTCCTACCAAACCTGGTCCTCACATCCGAGTCTTGATCGTCCCCTTTTGCCGACTGTCCGGAAGTCTTTCGCTTTCCAAGTACACCCTCTTTTACTAGAGGTTCATCATCTATACGGGTAACATGTCTATTCCAGCGTAGGCTAGGACAGTGACCTCATAGAGCTCTTAAAGTTCGTGGTTCATCCGGTAGCCGAATGAATTGCCAAAATTCAAGTTTCTCTCTCTCCATATAGCCCTTTTTTTTTTTCTTCGAAGGAAGGCTCTGCCCTTGAATTCCTTGCTAAGTCCGTGGTAGCATCGGTTTGCAAGCGAAGGCGCAAACCGATCCGCGTGTAAATTTTTGGCTGAAAAAAGGTTGTGATCCGAGTCCTACATCTAATCCTAACCGAGTCTTACACCTCCGTCGACTACCACATGATCAGTCTGGTTTCGCATTAATTTGTCAGGGGACTTACAGGTGGCCATATGGATGTCGCGATGTTTGAATCTGGTACAACTAACGACCATGTTCCTTACCGCAGCGAAATCTATTAGCCTCCCTCGTGTACTGGAGGTTCTTTCGTGGAGGCTACAACGACCTACCGTCGAACCGAAGACTCTTTTACTTACTAGCACGATCTCCAGGCCCTCAAAGAATTCATTTTTGTCCGATTCTAGCTTGTCTTCCGTTGAGGCATGTCTCTCTTTTCGACAAAGAACGACAAAGTCTTTCAATTACTACAAAACTGCAACCCGAAGTCGTGCCTGGAGGTACGACCGCTGCAGAAGATCTCCCAGGGTTTTCAGCTTACGCCCCTGTCCAATCCATCGCATCTCCTGAAGAGCGTTGATGTCAACAGGATAGTTCTTGGGGATGTATACGCTAGCTAGATATACGCGCCATCCCCGCTGAGTGGGCGAATATGCCAGGTGAATATCCTCAAGTCTTGGGGTCCATATCCTATTTATCCTATAGCCAGGGGCTCACCGCTTACTTGAGACGAAGAATGCAAGGATCGCGCTGGGTTCACCAAGTTTAACCAGTTAGCAGTTATGCCTGGCTACCTACCTAGCTCAAGGTTGGCGAAAAACATATAGCTGAACCCTCCACGCTGATGGCTACTGACCAGTAGATACTGAAAAACCCCGGAGAACAAGTAATGCATTGTCGCATGCTTCTGTCAGACATAGTGTGGCGCATTTGCTTAGAAAAGGGACGAACGTCAGAGCTTCCTGTTTTTCCTTGTCGGACAAGCTGACCAAAGGGTAAAGGAGCGTTCCAGGGATGAATGCTAAAGGCCTATCAGTCAGCTCAAGCAAGTTGACGGAATAGGAAGCAGCATCGGCGTACTTGATTGAACTGCATACACCTTCGCGGGTATAAGAGCACCTGGACCAGCCGAAATATTTCAAGCCATTCTATAGGTACCCGAAGACGCAGCCACCCCATGGCTCTCAGCACTATACTCAACGTGCCCAAACAGATGCTGTATCTCTTTCCTTTGCTTGACCTCGGGGATTGACTTCCTTCAAAGGCATAAACGTACAGCCATATAGGCCCCAAGAACCATGCCCGATAAGTCTCACCTTCGTGACACCATCGCTGGATCGGTCGTCGAAACCCTGGAGCGTTTCATCGCGACCTCTCGGATATTTGCATGGTAAGGAGAAGACACCTAAAAGCGCCAATGCTGCCATCACTGAAAGATGTCTCCATGGCCAACTGGAGTAGATTAGGTTAACGCGGTAGGTGGAGAGAGAAAACCTCTCCCCAGCTCACTTTGTCCTGCTATAGGACCGATGGGATGCCCCATGGGCGTGTACCACTTCTCATGGCCGAAACCGCGGTTAGCAACTGCGTATTAATGGATCGCATCTGCAGGTCCTGGTTCGCCCCTCTCCCAGTCCTCCCTAAACGGGGCAGATAGCTGGAAAGGCGTTGACAGATAAACCTGATGGCCCGGATGTTTTCAATCCGGCTCCTTAATGAGGACTATATGAGCTCAACCCTTGACTAGATAGAGCAGTAGGGCATCGCATGCTGCCTTACTTCGGTAGAAGTTCACCTGCAGGAGTGTCAGGGACATTCCAGATGCTCTGGGTGCCTCCACGTCGTCCCAGACAACGGAGCGTCCAAGTTCCCTGGGTAGGTCGCTCGGTTCAGGATATCGTCCGTTATCACCGACCCTACGTCCGATGCCTCGGGCTGGCTTACAGCTTCCGGGATCTCTGTTTGCCTGTGCTTGGAGTTGTTCTTGTAGGGAGGTCTTGTTGGGTCACCTTCTTGTACCCGTAGTCCACTACTCCGGTTGACTTCCCCAGGAGCTCCAACAACTTCTCATTCAGGACGAGGATGACTTGGCGCTTATGTCCCGTTATCTACTCTACCTTGGTCACCTTCCAATCGACTGCAGGAAGGTGGGGTTGTCCGACCAGCAGAACATTCAGGATCTTCTCCGGGATCTTCTTCTCAACAGGTTTCACCGCGACCCACGCTCGGGCCCTCGGTCTGCTCAAATTGGAAACCATTTGACGACCTCCAGTTTGACTGGCTGGAAGTCCGGGATGACTGAGCTGGTCCAGAGCCTCGTTTCAATCCCGTTCGTTGACGACCCATCAGGTCGGTGTTATCGTGGGCAGGATGAAGGCAGAGCGCCTCCTGTGCTAGTAGGACGACTTCTTGCCCTGTTCTTGAGGTTGACGGGGTTTCCCGGTCACAAGGCGCTTACCAGCAGCGATCTCGCTCTTCTTGGAAGCCTTCCCGAAAACCGGTTTGCCCCCGGTGCCCGATTAACTTTTAACCTATCGCAGCCCACCTCGCAGCGGCTTCTACTTGAAGACGTTGGCGCGACTTAGACTTATTCCCCGTCTTTTTAGCACCTGGTTTCCTAGGCGTTGATGTAGAGGGATTGGCTTGTCCCTCCGATACCTTAAGTACTCCTCTTACTTCCGAGTTCCTATACGGCATTTGGCTTAATACTTGAATAATTTGACTTTTTTGGTCCCATGGTAGGTGGGAACAAACGGAACTCCCTTATCTATTAACATTTGGCTGAAAAAAAGAAAAAAGGGAACGTTGTGAGTTGCAGTGAGCGCGACTCTACATTTAGCGGGGCGAAATTTTAAAACTGGTTGCTTTCCTCATCATCATAGTGCAAATCAGCTGTTTATATAATTTCGATATATCGACAGCTGCTATAATATGATGTTTATTTCTTTTATGGAAAGCATTTCGCTTAAGAACATTAAATAGATTTAGTAAATATTAGGTAAATAATCTTGATGCCTTGCAAAATAGTAGGATACTTTTTAAAAACAATATAAAATAAATTTTCTCGATATCGTTGATCGTTTAGCGTCTGTCGACATTGGATGAAATGAGCTGTGAGCAACATACATACATTTTGATGTGTTGGTAATGGACAGAACTTTAGTTTAGCAATAATTTCAATTTATTTCTTTTTGAGTATTTAATGAATGTTTTTATAAAGGACTGTCCTGTTAAATTATTTATGTAACACACAATGAAAAGTAATAAGGGGTTCATATTGTGCATCAATTGACAAATCAGCTGTTTACAGCTTGCTTGAATATCGATTTCGGAATCTTGTAATAGTAGCACTGATGTAATTTGCAGTTAATATATGAATGTAAATACATATAAATTAAATTAATAACGCAGAATGAGCATTAACATTGACACGAAATTGAATAAGTGGGAATTGCGTTATAAAACAGCTGATTTATGTTTAGTTGCCAAAATCAAATATTTGAAAATTCGAGTGCTTACATAGGCCTTATCTGGATACCCATATTGTGTAAGCTATTATTATTGAAATTTCAGTGTGACCATGTCCAGATCAATGTATTTATCGTTTTTCCCTGATCTCCTTTCTGTAAGTGGTTATTTGTGTAGTGGAAAAACAAATTGAATAACTACATATAAAGAAATATTAAATCATAAAGAATACCACAGTGTAGGTGGTATTAATCAGGTAGAGCCAAAACTACAATTAAATTTGTATGCTGAATCTAATTTCTAATATCGGAATGTGATGTTCAGAATTTGCCAAAATTGTTCTGCAATTACTGCGTAAATATATGTATGTGTTATTCCCACCGTACATCTATCAGTGAAATCGATTGGTTGCAGACATTTGTTTCAAGCATTATATTAATTTTCCCTTCATATATTTATTCACAGCCAAGAACAGCTGTTTTTCGCTGTTGCTAGTGGTGAGAGTTGACCCGATGGGCAGCAAATAACGGATATATTCTAAAAAATCGGAAAAACTTTAACTTTTGGCCAGTACTATACTATATATTTAGCATCTACAAATTTAAATTATTAAATAACAATATTATGCGAAAACTACCAAATCGCGTATGCCACAAATTCAACTGGAATGTTTTTGTCTGAAATTATGTACAAGTAGGAGTACGAGTATTTCCTATGCTGTTCGAGTGTTTCTGCAACGTTATTGAATCTACTTGAAAGTCTTGTGTGAATCAAGCCCGAAAGCCCCCTTTTGCCGCATCTTCAGCCTCAACTTATTCCCCCTCAGTGGCAGCACCTTGCCACAACCCCTTTTTGGGAATCGCTTCCAGACATAATCACCACATGACGTGGCATCATCGGCATCGGCATCAGCATCAGCATCACTCGCCTGTGTGGGGCTTGAGAGTGCGTGTTGCTTATCAATGGAAACTGCTGATGACAACCCGGCAGAGGCAGAGGCAGAGGGAGATGGTGATGGTGATGGTGAAGAGGGGGAATGGGTATGAAAGGAAGAAGGCGAAGCAGGACCAGCAGAATATATGTACATACAAAAGGAGGAATGGAAGGCGATACCAGGACGAAGCGGAGCCTGTTTATAGTTTGCGCCAGAGCCGAAAGCAACTAAATTAAAATTATTTCAACTTGAGTGGTTCGCCCCTCGCAAAGCTGGATGGAAAGAGTCTTCAGCAAATAACGGAGCCATTAAAACCAGTTGCAAAGAGCTCCAAAGAGAGGTGGAGGAACGAGTGGAACGGTAGGAACGGGTGGAACGAGGGAAACGAACCAGAGGCATCCCTGATTTTTGATTGCTGTTTTGCAGCCGCTCGACGAGATGTTGTTGTCGTATCAAATTATAAATACTTATAAACCCTGGGACGGACAGACACAGCAGATGCACCAAATGGAGAGCGACCGAGATGCAAATAAACATAATAATTCAGACGAAAACAAGTACCGAACGTAGCATAGTATATCATACAGACTATAGAATACCCCTGCTGGGGTAGATACATAGATACTTAGTACAGAAACAGAAGAACACCTTTATACCCTTTAATACTCTAGATTGATGTTGCTGAACCCCCTCTCTTCATATTTATTTGTACAATTTCAATCTTCTGCTGTATGTTGCATGTAAATATTGCGCAAAAACAATATGCCCCAGCGATCTGCGAGTACCGGGCTAGAAATAGTAAATAGCAAATAGCCGTAACAAATTACGAAGCAATTCAAGCGACACTCTGGAATACCCTTACCAGCGCAGTGTGCCAGAGTGTTTTTCGCTCGCCGAAAAAGGAAGTCAACAAGTGTAAAGTCAAACAATTAAAAACTCAATTAGCGCCATATTGAAAAGCTGCCAATCATTTGTCACCTCCAATACTACCCGTTCTTCCACACAAAAGCCCTATAGATTGTATATATGTAGAGTCCTGCAGCAGCTATAGCTACAGCTATCTATGCATGTATATATGTATGTGTATTGGTATACCGTTGGCTGTTTGTTTGCATTGTGCGCCGCAAATTGGTCAAAAGTACAAAAATATCAAAGATTCGACACAAAACACAGAGAGAGAACAGCTGAAAAACAACCGAAAAACAGAAGGCAAAAAGGAATGGAATGGAATGGGAATATATGGGAATGGCAAAAAACCAAATCAAACAAAAGGCAAAGGCAAATAGCAAACCTCACAAATAGAGCGTGAAATTGACAAACAAAAAACACACTAAAAAAAAACAACAAACACACACACACACACAACACATAACAGATTCCAAAAATGAATCCCAGAGACGCTAGAAAAAAACAAAAGCAAAAACAAAAAAACGAAGGCGTGCATAAAGGAACTAAAATAAAATAAAAGCAAAGACATAACAATACTGACTGACAGCACTAGGACTATGAACCATGGACTATGGACTATGGACCATGGACTGCACCCGAAACGAAGTGCAACAAATGCAAAATAGTTTGACCAAAGCCAACAAAAGCAGTGCCGAATAACAAAAAAAAAAAAACGAAAATGCAACACACAGAATCACAGCACAAAAAGCGTAGGAAATTGAAGAAGGAATACCAAAAGATTCATTTTTATCCATGGGCCAGCTAACATATGACAAAAGCTTTACAAATTTAAGGCAACACTCGGCTCTGTCTCTGTCTCTGGCTCTCTTGTTCACAAATTGAAAAGACCAAAGGAATCTGGAGATGGAGGAGCAGAGAGCAGAAGCAGAGAATCATGTGGAAAACATACCAAACTATTACGGAATTCTGTTGGTTAGGGGCTGAGTGAGAGAATGTTACATCATCAGTGCTAGAGTATTTATTAAAGCCAAGCAACACACAAAGTCTTTAGGCCAATTGCCTATCAAAGTTGTAACAGAAACAACGTACATACATACTATATGTATCAAATGCTGATTAGCAAAGAAACAAGAAAAGTGGTCAAAAAAGAAGTAACACTGATGCAATATACATACATACATACCATTTAAATAATCGATGTAACGACTTTAAGTAAAAAACAATAAATTGGCAAAAAGGATCATCTACAAACGGGTACAACAAATGGACAAATTAATATACAATTTTATAAATATGGATAAATATTCTTTGAATATGCATAGCCTCCCTTGGGACATTTGCGATTAGCCCATGAGTACAGGACTGGCAGGCGAATCTTCAAGCAAGGAACTGCACACTTGCAATCGTCAATCATGCCATGCGATGCACCGTTATAAAGCTTAATGAATTCTGCTCTGTGGACATATTCTCTTTTCACTAGTATTCGCTCTCTCGAAGAGCAAGTGCGCAAAGAAATTGTGCACAAATACTGCACCGAAAAAGGTGGGTCGTACAGACTATTAGCTAAACGCTACAAAGTCAGTATTAATAGTGTAAGAAATTATAATAAAGTTTGGAAAGACATGTTCTTTAAAGGATTTGCCGAAAACTGGCAGACAAAAGTCTGCAAGGTATTGCAAGTATTGATAAAAATGTATTGGTCTTAATGCGTAAAAAGAAGGCACGATGTCCGTTCGAGAATTGCCAAAAAAAGTACCAAACTAGTATGAGTATGATAGAAAGAAATAAGTAACAGTATAACTTAAGTAACAGTAAGACTTAAAGGCAGCAAAAAAAAAAAGTCCTTAAAGGAGACTGCTAAAAATAGAAGTCGGCAAAAGGAGAGTGCGAAAGCTCTTCGAGTGATCGCTTGCTCACTGACGCAAGTGGAATGCATTTTTATGAATAACGAAATGTACTTACATACATACATACGTAGTATATTAAATTCGACCCAAGAACTTTACATGGCCCGTAATTGTATGCAAAAGTTAAAGGTTAAAAGTTAAATTCAAGTTGATAAATTTGGCGAGAAAGTGCTTACATGGCAGGCCATTGGCAATTGTGGCTTAAGAACCAGCCATTTTTCACAAAAGGGACAATAAAATGTTGATATTTATACACATAAGGGAGTGCTAAAAAAAAAAGTCAGATACCTTTTATTTAAAACACAATGTGTCAAGAATATTATTGTCAGATCTAGCGCCAGCACAAAAGAGGAGAACCCACCAAATTCCCCTGAGCTTTGCCACATTGAGCGATATGGGGTCATAGTCAAAGGCGGTTTAAAGAAGGCTGGTGCACTTCCAGATGAAAACATGGAAGAAATTAAAAAAAAAAACTGGACAATAATTATTATTTCGAATAATTTTGTTTAATGCCATTCAAATTGCAAGTGGGTTTTGCTTGCACTTTGCATTGCCGTTCCGATCGCTGAGAAAAGCTTCGCTAGTCGATGGGGTTCTGCTCCGAACAGGGTTTAAGAAAAAGGCTAACAACAAAAATATGGAAATTTCTTTGCTATTCTGTCTATGCTGAAACAAAAATGGAAAAATTGAATAAAACTAATGCCAGTCCCATATCGATTCGAAGACTCGACGCCCAATTACATTGTCTGCCCTAAAGCGCTCCTAAGGGTTTCCCGTGTGGCAGTGTGGCAGTGAATGTCATTTGCCAAGTGACAACTTTCCGTGTCTAGACATTGGACACGCCCCATTGGGGCGTATGTGTAGATATATAAAACCCAGATTGCGGCACATTTGACCATAATGTCTTTTATGTTCTCGCAGTTTCTCATTCACCCGTTTTTTTTCTTTTCTTTTTTTGTTTTATGTTGTGGAACGGAAAGAGGTAAGACAGACGCACAAGTGCAATTATGAAAATTCATTTGATTTGTGTTTATGATTTTTACCAACGTCCGTTGAGTGTTTAACAACAGCACAAAAAGTGAGGGGAAAATACAAAAAAATATTTAATTTGCAATTTCCCCGGCGACAAGACAGGCGGCGTCGAAAGCTTCGGACTTCCCCGTTAACACTTTGGACCACAAAACGCAAATCATGCGACTAAAGATCACCCCAAGACCACCGATCTTCACATCCCCCTCCTCCCCTCACCGAGCAGTTGCAGTCCGTTGATTTTACCAAATCATTGCCTCGTAATTAGTGGAAATTACTTGCTCTGCTCTGCTCGGCTCTACCTCCCAAAAAACCAGAAACCAGCTCCCTGCAGCGAGAGAGAGAGAGAGCAAAATAATAATTACCATGAACGGGGAGCAGGCGCAGCGATCGCTGCTGGATCACACCTTTGCCTGTGGGCTCCACACTAACAAAACAAGCGATGAAGGAAAAAAAAAAATAAAAAAACGAGAAAGAACGTACGGAGTCGCTTCGAACGCGACTCTACTTTTATACCCGTACTCAGTCAGTACACATGTGATTTATGTGGAATTTTAAAATGTTTTATAATTTTTACATTTTACATTTTTTTGCTACATCTGTCATCGACATCTACATCTACATCATCTACATCAGTTCTCACAACAACACACGTACACTGCACGAGGCAGCATGTTTGAGCGTGAGTGTGTGTGTGAGAGAATCAGTAACAGCCGCTGCAGCGCTGCTGCCATCAACCCTAATAAAAATGTATATTTTGTTGCGTAGGGCAAGGGGAGGCGACTCGCTGCTGAAAATTCATTTGATCATTGTGGCTACAATAATGATCCGATCTGAACCAAATTCGGGAATCTGGTAGATACGATCATTTCCTATGATACTGCATTTTTTAGTTTTTTTTCTATCTTCAAAATTGTGGATTTTCGTCTTTTGTGGGGGCGGAAGGGGGCGGGGCGAAATTTTTGAAATACACTTGTTCAGGTTTGGTATCACAGGAGTCTTGGCCAAAAGTTTGGTTGCTCTAGCTCTTATAGTCTCTGAGATCCAGGCTACACAAAATACAAAAAACCAAAATTAGTCGATTTTGTGTGAGTGCGAAAGGGATGGAGCGAAGTTTTTTTCGTATATTTGCCTCTATTGTAGCTATATTAATGATCCGATCCGATTCAGATTTGGGCCCTGATAGATATGGGCTGTCTCTATGATTGTGCATTTTTAGTTTTTGTTATTTTCAAAATTGTGGACGCCACAGATGTGCGCCCTTTGTGGGGGCGGAAGTGGGCGGGGCGGAATTTTTAAACTTTTTTCTAGGAGTGAGAGAACACATCAGTCTGGAAAAAAATTTGGTTGCTCTATCTCTTTTAGCCTTCGAGCAATGGGCGACGAACAAGACGGACAGACGGACAGACGGACAGACGGACAGACGGACGGACAGACAGGGCTATATCGACTCGGCTATTGATGCTGATCAAAAGAATATATATACTTTATATGGTCGGAAATTACTCCTTCTCTATGTTACACACATCCACTTTTAGCACAAATACAATATACCCTTTTACTCTTCGAGTACGGGTATAAAAAAAATACAAACGGAAGAACGAAGAGGATACACGCTTTCAGAGCTGTTTGGTGAAAAGAAAAGGTGACTATTTATTGGTTATTGTTTTGTTGGATTGAAAAAGAATCAATATATTTCGAAATGCCCGGAAATAGTACAATAAATTTGAAAGATTTAAATAATGTGCGATGAAAGTGCGGAAAGAAAGTGACGCTTCATCTTAACTATGGATATTTTTAAAAAGCAATACAGTGATTAGTGATTCCTAGTTATCACCACAATTATGTATATACAGGTAGGCTCCTGTTTTCACTTACCTTTGCGTTTTACGTTTCCAGCCAAAAGTCATACTTTTCAATTCAAGGCGCTCTGACATTCGCAAAAGTGTGTGGTTTATTTCCTCCTGGACCTGTTGAGCGCAAAATATACCGCTGTTATGCACACGCCTGCCGCCCGACTTTTCGTTTTGAAAAGTAAATCGGTAAGAACGGGGAGCCTGCTTGATAAAATCACCCATGGCACACATACATATAGTACTATATATTCTTTTCATACTGGTACACACTAGACAACGTTTCTGATACTTCCTTGGCATGAGTCTTCCGCAGCAAAGACAAATCAAGTAGAAATTCCATGTACTTCTATGTATTATTAATGCACTTCCATTTTCCTTCTTACATTTCTTTCTTTTTTTATACCTATCTCTCGCTCTCTCTCTCTCTCTCCTGCCGTTTCTCTTTTCACTCTCTCTTCAGCTTAAGAGCGTGCACAAAGTTAAAAAAGATATAACTCAACTCCTGGACATGACACGGCAATTTGTGTCGCTGGCGACGGCTTGCAAAATTAATTTGTGTCCACTGTTATTATTGTATAAACTTTTTTTTTTTTTCTCCATTTGTTGCATTTGCTGCTGGCTGCCGGTGTTATTGTTGTTGTTGTTGGCTGTTGCTTGTTTGCTGGTTGTTTGTTCGGTCGGTTCTCTGTTGTCTTTTGATTGAATTAAGCGTTTTTGTGGCTCGCTTTCAATTTGTGTGTCGAAACAGTCGCTACGCAAAATCGCCAGCGGCAAGGTAAGCCCCAGCCAGGGGTGCACAAAAAATTAAAAGGAAATAATAATCGTACGAATATTATTACCCTTCGATTCGTACTCGTTGCATATATCGAACTTAGGTATTAGCTTTTTAGTTAAATTTTATTCAGCTCTGCTTTTTATTGCCATCATTCAAATCAAGTATCGTATGATGATATATCATCATACTTGTCCTAATTATAATCTCTGTTAATATTTTTGTATTCTCAGCCCTAGCCCTGGCTTCTGGCCTTAAAGGCGTCTTTCCAGTTGGCGGCTGCTGGGCCATTTTTTTTTTCTGGTCGCTTTGCGTGGGCGTTTTACTGTCTGCTTTTGTCTCTCTCTCTCTCTCTCTTTCTCTCTGTTGCGTTTCCATCTGTCTGTCTATGCCCGTCGCTGTGTGGATTTTCGTTGGTAATCGACATCGTCGCTCGCTCGCCCGCCTCTGTGCACTTGACATTGACGACTCTCGACTCCCAGACACTCTGCCCCCGACGGCTGCTGTGGCTGCGGTGACTGCTCCTTCTGCGTCTTGCCTCAACACTTCATGCTTCATTTGATGTCGCCCGCTCCGCCCCACCCCCGCTCCACTGCTGCCTGTGTTCAATCAGTTGGAAAAGTAAACAACGGACGAACCGACGCACCGACTGGGCCATATCCAGTGTTTTTTGGTAGTGAGAAAAAAAGGGCTAGGCCAGGGCTACGGGAGGTTGGGTTTCATGTTCATCTCTCACTCTCTCACCCCCTACCTTCCTTCCCCCGTTGAGTGAAACTTTTCTGTTTGACAAAAGTTTACCCTCGCACAGAGGAAAGTTTGCTGCAGTTGTTGAAGTAAGCTAAAAATGCCGCTGGAATCGCAGGGCAGATTAATTAAATAACTAAAATCCAGCTAATCATCTACAGTTTTATGGGCCAGCTCAGCAGCAGCTGAGGGGGGGATACTTATCAATTTCAACTTGCCCAACTATATAGTAGTAGAATGCTTCAGCAAATAGTAGTATAGTAGTAGGATCTGTGCGAAGTTTTGGACAAAGAATGACTCTCTGACATGACTCCTAACACAGTCATGGTTATTAATAGTAGCCAAATAGGGCCAAAAGTATCTTTGGCTTATGTTAGCCTTTTGGACACTAAATTCACTCCATTCAAATGGAATGAAATGAATGAAATTTTTAGAATTATAATTGAATTTTTCGGATTTACTTCAAAAACAAATTCCATATTCCATGCCAAATTCAAATGCAAACGCTTTTCCACCTATCTTTTTGCCCCAACCCCCATTTTCCTTCTAGTCTCTGCCCCCACTCTGCTTTACACTCTTTCTTCCTTTGTTTTTTTTTTTTTTCGTTTATTTTGGTTTCTTTTGCGTGCGTTGTTGCCATTTTGCAGAGGAGCCAAGTGGATCCCGGACGCGCCCCAATCAATTAGCCAAATTGTGCATAAATTTGTTGGACGCTTATCAATGTCAATATTATCATTACAACAAATATTTATGCATATACTATATACTGTATGTGTGTCTGTGTGTTCGAAGAACTGCTGCGAGATGTCTGGGCGTGACGGCAGTCTTCCTCCTCACTCCCTGCCCTGGTAAGAAAAAAATTAACACATATTTCACTTTATAGCCAGCGAATATTATTGGCCAGGGGTGGGGGTGGGGTCGTTTGCGGGATAATACAATAAATTGCAATATCGATAAAATACACGAAACGTCACGCGTCGCTCACGGCTCACGACCCACAACCATACTTACTCTCTCCCCCACTGACTCTCTCTCTCTGTTCTGCTCATTAGATGTCCTCATTTTATGGGCTCTGATGATGATGAGAGGGCGGGGACTGGGGACTGGGGGCTGCAAGCAGCTAAAGTAGCAATGCAGCAAGGATTTGGGGGGATGGGTAGGGCGGCAAGTCCCGTCGTGTCCTTGTTGTTGACTGTCTGCGCAAATGGCGCAGCAAATTGAATTTCATTTATTGATTATCTTGGCGTTTTATTTTTATATACGTACGTATTTTTTTTTTTCTGCTCTTCCTACTGCTGCCTCATGGATGTCTTGTGCCTGGCTGCGTCTTTTGGAATCGCAGCCCAAGGACCTCCTCGTGCAATAACAAATTAAGCCAAACCCCCTACCCCCCCGGAGGCCGAACACATTTGATACCCTCTCCAATCCCTCTTAACCATACGATTTCGATCAAAATCAGTCACAGACTATGCAGAAAATAAGCTGAAACTTCAGACTGAAGATTGCTTCAGTCTGACATGTGCCAGAAATGCCAGCATACCCTTTGCTATAGGGTATAAATGAGAAGGAAAAACAAGCACAAAAAAACATATAGAATGTAACTTGGTTTCGACTGATTTCGTTTGCATTACTGTCCAGGATATTTGGTAATAGAGGGGCGCAGCGGCGATGGCGGCTAAAGAAAAATTGTTCAATTTATGGCCCAACAGAAGGTAAATTCAATTTGGCCCACACAGGGAGGGTGGGGTTTTCATCCGTAAATTGAAACTTAGTTTCGAGATGGTAAATGCCAGAACTAATTAAAAATAAAATGATCAAAAATATGTATGAATAAAAAGAAGCAAATATTTTATAGCAATGTAATTTGATAGTGGCTTAAAAATTACCGCTTTTGCATATATTTTTTTTTTTATGTAAAATGTAGCTGTAAATGTTAAAAAATATAATTATTTGTTTTTTTTTTGCTTGCTTATTAAATTTAATTATGTATGTACACCCGATACCCAAAAAAGTGCAGCCCTGTATTAAGTTCGTAATTGTTTTTGTGCTCATAAATTCGGCATTAAAATAAAAATAAATATTTCGAAATGTTTCTCCATATCAAAAAGTGAGGCCTGTATCAAAATGAAGTATTTATTGTGTATTTACTACATGAACTTTTACAAATCCCCTTTAAGGTAGGACTGCCCCCCCCAGTCGTCCCCCCAAAAACTGAATTAATCGCGGCTTGGCGGAACCCCCCCCATCCCACCTCCATTACAAAACCAAGGCACGTCGACTTTGTTGTCAATCATAATGACAACTTAACGTGGACACACACACACACACACACGCACTCAAACATAAATATGTCTCCATCTATAGTACATATGTATGTGTAATATATGTATGGGCTGCCCCAATGGGTCATATATCAAAAAATGGCTATATAAAATGACTGCAAGAAAACGAGACAGAGGCAGAGGCAGAATGAAAGAATGAAAAAAGCAAAAAAAAAAAAAAGACGCAAGAGATTATCATAATATAGGAATGATAAAGATAAATTATGCTGCAATATAGTAGTAGTAGGCAAATGGGTAACGAAGACGCTTGGACGTGGGGCAAGCCAAGTAGCTACATAGAGCTGGTCATGCATAAATTAAGCAGCAGCACCCAGCTGATGAAGGGGTAGGGGTGAAGGGTGAATGAGGGAATGAGGAATGAGGGAATGAGCAATAAGTAATGCAGGTGCAGCAGCATCTCTGCCAGATTTGTAGCTTGAGCTCAAATATAGTTTTAATAAATACCTCCTCAAAATGGGTTTCCGTTTGAGGCTAAGAGTTTTAATAAGCGTTTAATTTGTATATTTTTTTTTCTCTATATATTTTATATATTAATTTATTTGTAAAATATTTAAATTAATATCTAAAAATTCATTCCATTTATTATTATTAGAATCTGTTATATTTGAATGTGCCTACAAGTGTTAGTTGGAATTTTTGTATTGCCTCTTATTCTGGCAGTAATTAAAATTAAAATTTAAAATGTTTTAATGATAATATTTCCTTGGGTAATTGATTTCCAATAATATATTACTGCCACTGCACCTTCAGTGGCACAATTAGATTGATTTTATCACTGCTTTGATTTGAATATTTGATGGCATATTTTCCCATTTCTACTGGACGTGTGCCAGTCAAATGCTTAGACATCGCTGTTATAATTTAAAAATGAATAATATTAATTTTTATTCATTCTTTGTTTATTTCTTTTCACCTTAATATATTTTAGAAGCTATGAAAATCGTAAAGAAAAAATTTTAAAAATTTTATTAGCGCTTATTTGGATCCATTGAAATTTCTTTCTTAGCGGTTAACTTCGCTTTTTTTCTCCTCAGTTATGTGATAAATATCGAATTTGAATAATTTGTAAACTGAAATATGTTATAGAATTTGAATAATCCCATTTGTAGTTGTCATAAGTGACTCTTTTCACAGGTTACATAGCCTTAAGCTAATATATCTATATATCCAAGGTAATTCAGAGCTTCAAAACTCCTTTTGAATGACACCCAAAAAAAAGAAAACGTATACTCAGTGCATTTTATCCAAAGACTCCGCACAGACGGGGGCTCGCAATGGATTTCTTATGCATATGATATACTATACTATACTATACATATGTACATACATACATATGTATTATACATTTATTTATTTCGTTTCGCTTTGGCTTTGGGCTTACAACTTCATTTAAATGCAGAAGGAACCCAGGGACCTAAAAAACTTTTCGAAAAACAAAAAACGGACAGCAAAAAGGGAATTCTCAAATATTATATAGTCAGTGAGGGACGAACTTCAGTTCTGATCCGAAAATCATTTGACAGTCAGAAAAAAAAAAAAAAAGAAAATTATTTTCCATTTCAAATCTCTTTGCATTTGGATGCTAATGTGGTGTATGGAGGGTGGGGCGGGGAGCGGTTTTTGGGGGCGTGGAGTGTGACGTACGCCAGTTGCATAATTGATAAGGCATGGCTGCTGCTGTTGTGGGTCGGGTTGTGGCGGGGGGCAGCTGATTGAGGTGGATGGAAGTGATGATGGAGAGAATGCAAATCGCAGAAACGAATGCAGATAACCTTGTTAAGTTGCCAATTACGAAAATTAACTTGCCCATCCTCGCCTCCCCCACCTCCATCACCCATCACCCATTACCGTTTTTGCATCAGCAGCAATCTTATTGATTTTGCATGGAAAATTTAAGCTTCCTGGGCAGCTCGCTCCACCCCTCACCATTGCTCATCTTTCAGCTCTCCTATATTAGACTCACTCACCGCTGCTCATTTTCATTTTCCCTCCCTTCCTCCCTCCCTCTCTCTCTCTGTCTCTCTGTTCTCCTCTCCACTCCACTTTGCTCTCTACTCCCTAAGTATTATTTTCGATCTGACCCACTCTCCCCTCTTCTCAATCTCCTTCTCATTGCTCAATTGGAAAACGTGTGTGTGTGTGTGTGGTGCATAAATCTCTCCTTTCCTCTCCTCTTCTCTTCTCTTTCTCTTGGGTGCGGGTCTAAGCTCAAAAGAAAAAACTGTGTGGCAAAAGGAAATTGCAAGAGGTGAGAGCTGAAAGCAAAGTACACAGGGTGGGGGGCAGAGGGAGAGTGCTGAAAACACTGAGGATATTCGTTCGACGGAAGCAAAGACAGTTTGAAATAATTACATCGTGGCATGGATTGGTGGGCAGATGCAGGGGCAGGTGACGATGCAGGGGGCAGGTGTTGGCCTGCTTCACGTATCGAACAATCGGTTCGGGGGAAAGCATTTCCAATGTCTGCAGTCCCAGCCCCATCGCCAGCGCCACACTGTAAAACGGTAGAAAATGTCGGCGACAGTCTGCAGCAGCAGCAGAAAAAATGCAAAAAAAAAGTACAAAATAATTTCATTATAATGCTGTCTAAGAGCAGGGGAGGGGAGGTTGTGGGGCAGCGGCAGCCCCAACAGGTTAAGCAGCAACCGGAATGAAGGGAAGACGAAATGCAGAACTGATTGCCAAGAAAAACAGAGTGGGACGAGCGACAGATAGCGACAACAGCGCCAGCGCCAGCCAAAGGCAACAGCAGCAACATCGTCATAAAGAGGTATTAGAGCAACACCATAGAGGGTTTGAGAAAAGTGCAACAGAAACAATGGAGGGTATGAGCAATACAACAGCAACATCAGAGTGTATGAGTAGTGCAACAGTAACGACAGAAGGTATGAACAGTGCAACAGCAGAAACAGAAAGTATAAGCAACATCTAAGGGTATGAGAATTGCAACAGCAACATTTCTTTAAGACATTTCATTCTTAAAGAAACTTACCCATTCCTAATGCAAAAAGTCCAGATCTTAACCACAATAAAAAACCTTTTGGGGTAAACTTTACAGCAAAGTTTATATGCACGGCATACAATAAACAGCATTAAAAGAATTCAAAGATACTATTGACACTGAGTGGATGCATTCATATGTACTTCAAACCACAATAATCACTACTGATAGAAGGCAGCAGCAGCAGCAGTATCAATTTCTGAGGCAACTGCAACAATGCGTGGAAAGTGTGGAAGTAACAACCACAGGACTCACAGAAGCACAGTGCTCGCAAAGATGTCAATACCATTGAAGATATGTATATGTCTCCATATGTATCTTTATCTATGCATATCTGTAAAGTATATGTCATAAATGTATCCTTAATGTGAAAGCTTTGATATTCCATTATATCGAAATGGCATAGCCTTGTCTTGTGTCATGTAACTTTAAGCCTCTAGAGGGTGATTGCCCGCCCAATCCTCCTATCACAACCCAAAAAGAGGCAGAACTGAGGCAGGGACAGTCAGGCTTTGCTCATAATTTCTCTTGATTGCAAGCCTTCTAAACCTTCTGAAAACCTTCCAAAACTCTTACTTAAACGTTTATACTTTTATATTCAAGTCATCTTCAACACAATACTAGTAAGTACTATCTGCTGTCAGTAGATTTAATAACAATTTATAATTATGCTCTTAAGATGTTGTCGAACTGTCGAATGCCCCATCCCAGCCCCATCCCATTTGCCTGCGCGCATATCAATTTAGAGGCGAACTGTGGCAACAGCACAGGAGCACTTGCAACCACTGCAACAAGAGCATTAGTGATATTAGTTGCAACAGCAGCAACCTCAAGAACTCACATCACAGGCAACAGGAGCAGTGCAGCAACAACAGCAACAGCAAACATACAGAACAACACCAGTTGCAACACCAAGCCACAGAAGCTACAACAACTTCACCAACAGCAATAGCAACACCAACAGCAACAGCAATAGCAACAGATAGGGGCAACAGCAACACTATGATGAGCGCCAGAGCCATATCAGTGGGACCAGTTTGTGTAAATGTTTTGTGGGGACAGCGTGGGGACAAAAGCCATCTATAAATAGCAAATACTGTTGACAAGGCACAAGGTAGGGGCGGGCGGTGGAGCAGTGTGGGATAGGTAGGGATAGCAGGGAGCTACAAGATGGGTAAACAGTCTCGGTTGCAGCAACAACAACAGCAACAGGGACAACAACAACAACAGCAACAGCGACAACGACGACAGCAAATGCGTATTAATTGCGACAGCAGTTCGTCAACATTCCACACAAGGCAGGCAGGCAGGAAGGGAGCCTCTAGGGCTGGGGAAGACACAGAACATCAGGTTGGGGAGAGGGATAAGGGGTAAGGGAAAGAGCTGTGGCTGGGAGCAGAAATCTTTAAACCAAGTAGAAGAAGCTAAAGAAGAACCGTCGAAGACAACACCAACAACATAATTAAAACTGCCAACATGGCGCGTGATCGGCAGACATCGATAAGACATCATCGTAACCCGAGACATCGGAGATCGGTGATCGAAGAAGAAATAACAGGAGAGCGGTTGATGAGTAGGGATAAGGATAGGAACAACAATAACAAAAATGAGCAGAAACAGACCAGAAGGTGTGATAAACAGAAGCCTTGCGGTTAGATAATAGAAGAATATGAAAGAAATCAATAAGAAAATATTACATCAAGCATAAAGGCAAGAAGAGAAGAAACAGAAGGAGAATGAAAAGAAGAAACTAAAGAAGAAACAAAATGAGAGACTAAAAAAGAAAGAAAAGAAGAAAGAAACGATGAAACATAAGTAGAAACAGAGGGAGTAACAAAAGAAGAAAGCAAAGAAGAATCAATAATAAAAGTAACTAAAGCAAATGAAAAACGGCAAATGGAATGAAAAAATGAGACCAAAAACAACTTTTGTACATTAAATTTAAAGAACATGCCAAAAATTACAAAACTTTGAAATTTATACACTTAAAATAAACGGCAAAATCTAAAAAATAAATAAAATTTGTATTAAAAGAGAGAAAATAATTATAAAATGAATACATTAAAACCTTTGATGGTTAAGTCCACGAGTACTACTAGGATCAGGAAATACTGCCACTGCTGACACCCGTACATAGGAGCTTAAGGATACCCAAAAGGAACCCATAAGGTCGGAAACGCTTCCTTCTGTGCGTTACACACATCCACTTTACCACATCGAGTACGGGTATAATTAATGCATTAAACTCTTTGATGGTTAAGCGCACAACTCCTACTATGTAGGATCTAAGTACTATATACTCCCACTCCTAAAACACGTACAGGAGTAAAGGCTTGAGGAAAGACAGAGAACTGAGAACCCTTAAAAAATATCACTCCATAGAAATAAGCATTAAAAACAAAGCAAACCAATCTTAGCCAATTAAAAATACTTGCTCCAAATTGAAGTGATTTAATTCACGCAACCTTCAACTCAAACTGCAGTGGAAAAAGGCTTTTCCTTTACCTGCCTTTCCCCACTTTGGCCTTATGAATGAAGATACTACTTGTGGCGAAATGCAATGCACTTTTAATTTGTGGCATTTCATGACAAATGCGGCAATGTGCAAATGTTGCGTGAGGTATGCGGAAATCACCGCCTAAAGCCGAATGCATCTCGATGGAGCAGCAGCAGCAAGAGCAGCGAGCCTCCTCGCATAATTGCACCTGTCGCCTCCTACAAGACTCGCCATCGAGCCACACAGAGCCACAGAGCAGGACAGGAAGAGCTGGAGAGCTGGAGAGCTAGAGAGCTGTTGCTGCAGAGTGTGGCAGCTGCAAAAGTTGCAACTGGCGCTACATATGATTCCATATTTGGTGGATTCTGCTTTTTTTCGTGTGTGTTGTTGTTGCCACAAACGTAATGGCAAAAGAGACAGAGAGCAGAGACAGAGCAGCAGCAAAGCATCAAAGCAGTGTGGCAGTGAGGCAGTGGAAGAAGTCACTGAAGAAGCCTGCGTCTGATTATGAGGCAAGTTATTTATGTGCGGAGCACTTCCAATATGCTGCAGCATCAATAATAACAAGCAGACATCGAAATCGTTGATCGCCGATCGTTTGGACATCGCTCGTCGGTGGTCCAGCTCTAGATCTAGCCCCGGCCTCAGCTCCAGCTCCAAGTACGAGCATCAACGGCAGCAGCCCGCGGCGCGTCACAGACTGAGCACAGCCCCCATTCTGTGGCCAATTCTATACAGCCTGCCTAGCTGCTGCCCAGTGCCAGTGCCAGTCCCACTCCCTGTTTCAGTGCCCCCCCCAACTGCCAGTCGCAGTCTTAGGCCCATCTCCAACCAGTTGTAACAAGCCTTGGCAGGCTGTGGAGTGCGCGTGGCCGCTGTGGCGTTTTATGACTCTGTTTGGACTGGCCTCCGCCCGGCTCGGTTCGCATTCGCCAGTGTCTTGGCCTGGCTTAGAAAACAGGTGCACTTCACATCAAAGAGAGGCCCAGAGACCGGGGGCCCCAGCTTGGCCAAAACACTCGAAACACTTAATCAATGGCAGCCGACGCCGACGCCATTGGTTACTATACAGTGGTTCCACATATCATAGTTTGTATTTAGTATGTGGTGTAAATTCTTAAAGAAGTTTTTTATGGAATTAACTGTATGAATTTCCTAAGGGATACACGTTTGTTTTTTAGGCGTGCTTAGATAGATTTATATATAATTTTGTATTATTTTTATCAATTTATAAACTTATGCCTAATGGAAGCTCAATTTTTTCAGATTTAGAAAGGATATGTGGTTAAGGAAAGAGATAGAGGTTAAGGAAAAGAGATTCAAGAGATCGAAGTATTATACTATAGTTGGGTGCGTAATACTACATTCAGTTGTTGAAAGAACTTGTGTAGATTCTGTCTCTTAAAGCAATTTCCTCTAGCAAACAAAGAAGTTAAATCTAAGACATCGTACAATGAATATTTATAATTATATTTGAGGTCTTTTTGGGCTCTCCACTTACCTATTTTTCTCTTGTTTTTGGGACACTGCAAAATTTAGTTCATCGTCGTCGTTGTCCATCGTCGTCATCATCATCGTCATTGCGGTCGCCTTGGCATGCACGTCTAATTACCGGGAAGTCAAATGTAGTCAACATATTGCGCTTTGATTTGCGCTGCCAGCAGCAACAGGCTCAGTTCCAGTTCAGGGCAGTAACAGGGGCAGTGCTGAAGGAGGGGCAAAGGCAGGGGGGTTTTTTTTTGTGATAGTCATAGTTATAGTTTACTCACCAGTAGCAGCCCCCGAGAAGCTCGATGGGAAAATGTGCGTTTGGGGGCCTTGCCTTGCCTTGCCTTGCCTGTCTTTGCCAAAGTGGTAGCCAATGTGTGGAAACACGGGCATTGCCAGAGCCTCCTCTCCAACTGCAGAGCAGAGCTAGGCCTAAACCTGGACCTCAACCAGAGCTGAGGCTGGTACTGAGGCTGGGTCTGGGACTGAGGTTGAGGCTGGGTCTATGGCAATAGCTGGTACTGAGGCTGGGTCTCTGAGTCTCCAACTGACTCTGCTGTGGCTATAAATCAGGCTCTTTTTAATGACGCAAGCGAAATGCGAGGTTTTGAAACGTGTTTCGCTTTCCCAGTTTCCCAGTTGGCGGCTGCTGCTGTTTTGCAATTTGATTCTCTCCTGGGCTCTCCTACGGTGCACTTGCTCTGGCAATGTGGCTCTGTGGCTCTGTGGCCTGAGGCTGGGTGAGTCTTGGGGCGCACCTAAGCAGCAATTAGGCGTATCAATCATGGAGGCATTAAAACAATTGAAAAATTGTCTTTGAGAAATTGAATAGCAATTAGAATAGATGTATGCAAAGGCACCCGCCGTATCCCAATTAGCCGATGAAACATTTTCCTTTTTGTTTTGTTTTTTTTGCTCCATTTATTATGGATGCACAATTATTGGATAACGAGTGGTTTGCGAGGGGTTTTGGGCTATGACAGATTCGACATTTATCATAATATTATTGATAGTTTTAAACTCTTCCTCTGTTGCATCTTTGCTTTCTGCAGATTTGTTTCTTTGTAGTATTTAGCAGGTGTTAAATGATTTTCAGCTCCCCTTAAATAGCTTTTCTAAGCCCAGTTTCAAGATTCTTTTGAGCCCAGTAAAGACTGGCGAGATCTCTGTTTCTTCGTTGAGTTTTAGTGCTCGTAAAAGTGGCTGATCTTTAAGCAAAGATATCAAAGAAAAAACCAATTCTCTCCAATTATCATCACACCACAAAATTTGAAACTTGATCCAGTTATACTACACTACGTCCGCAGGTCATTGACTGACTGTCGCTGATATTCCAAGCAATTTCTAGGCAAATTTTTGCTGCCACTTGATAAAAGAGATGTGAAACAATCAAACTTTATATGAATACAAACCAAAACTGGAATCGAATTAAATCTTTGATTGAGAGATATGCTCGAGAGAGTCGAAGATTCTGGTTGAGTCTTGGCGAGTCATTTGACCATATAAATGCGATAACTAATTGATTTAAAGACATTTTAACGGTTCCCAAATAAGATTACATTAAGCTTATAAGGTGTTTACTATGCTTCCCCCTCACTCCTCTAACTTTAGACCAAACATTGTTCAAATGCAAATTTTATGCAAGTTTGCCAGGCTTTTTGCCTTACACACGGTACTCAAAGGGGTATATTCAATTGTTAAGCATGTATGTAACAGCAAGAGGAAAGCGTATCGATATACTCTTGATTGGTATAACTTTCTTTCTATGTTTGGCACATCATTTGTTGTGGCAAGTCTATGCAAAATTGATACAGCTGAGCCTGCTGTTTCCATTCCATTTTCTATCACAATCACCCCACACACAAATCAATCTGTTTCATTTTAAATATATATTGTATAAGTTTCACAAAATCCTAAGTTTTACTCACTGATTACCAGGCATTACCATGAGTACGCGTATCGCGGCCCGTGTGCTGCGACTCTCACAATGTTTTGGATTGATTTTAGAACCCGGATTTGGGCATGTGTGTCTTTTCCTCTCTATCTCTCTTTGTCACTTGTTTTTTTTAACGATCCTCAGGCCCCTCGACCATTGTCGTTTGTTTTGTTAATTTTTGATGCTTCTCTTTTGGTGCGTTGTAAACGTAAAACGAAATGCAATAAAATCAAATAAAATTTAAATAGAAATGACCAAAAACAAACGATGAACAAAATCAAATCAAATCAAATTCAAAATGCGTTGCGCTCTAACATAATATCAAAACACTGTCCATTCGTTGGCTATACCCTGGTAGCCGGTACTCAAAGGGGTATGTTCAATTTGTTTAAAGGTTCAGCCCTAAGGATTGAATGTGGATGTGGATGTCTGTCTGTCCGTAAGTATTGTTAACGCATAGATCTTAGACTGTACTAGAAGTAGAATAAGATTTTTTGTTCGATACAGCTATGAAGTGTTTCTCGAATTTGGAGTTCCCTTCCCATCCTATCAGTGATATGATGTGGCATCCAGGATGTATTATAGTAGAAATCACCAGCATCCTAAACTCTAGTTGTAATCGAATAAGTATTATAGCCAGAAGGAAAGTACATTTATGCAGCCTCTTTCGCCTCCCGTTTTCGCTCTCTTTCCCAGTGTGGCTTAGCAGACAAGGCGCTGAGCTTTCAACGCTCTTTTCTGTCTCTCTCTCTCCACCTTTTGGTATCGCTACCCAATCTACCTATCAGTGAGCTCTTCCTGCTCTTCACAGCTATGATTAGCATTACCTTTTTTTTGGTACCTATTTTCCCTACCTTAAACCAAAGTAGCAGGTATCTTAATGTCGAGGCACTTGTACCTCGAAATACATATATAAAACATTTCGACTGGTTTTATATTATTTTTATTTGATTCTTTTGATTCGATTTTCTTTCTTTTTTTTGTTTCTTTCTTTCTGCTGCGTCTTCTTCGATTTGTTTCTGTTTCTGTTTCTATTGCGTTGAGTTATTTTTTTTTTCTTTTGTTGTTGATTTTATAATGGTATTTTGGTTCGATTTGGTTTTGAAACGTGCAGCCGAACAAAATGTTTTTCTTGTTTGTGTATTTATAATTTTTATTCTGGTTTCCAGTTCCCTCCCCCCCAGTCCTCCAGTTTCAGTACTTTGTTTCGAATGGATTTAGGTGTATTTTTTGTGGCTTGAGGGAAGATTCAAACTGTCATCTGGCTATCAAAAAAAGAAGTAAAGTTAAGGGTATTCCCATTTCGTTGTGATGCTGCCTGTTGCCTATTTTGTTTTTAATTTTCTTTCTTTTTTTTCTTTCTTTAGTTCTCCTGCCATTGGTGTTTCGTTTAATTTGCATGCAAATAGAGCAACGACGGGGTCAGGCCTCCAAGCCCCCGACCCCAACGTTCATCTCAGTCTTTCTGGGTTGGCTGGTTGTCTCTCTGGCTGGATGGCTGAGGTGTTTGTTTTATTTTGACATCTTTCGGCTGGCCGGTTGTTAGCTTTCGTCGTTAATTAAGGTTTATGGAAAAATTATGGCCACAAATTGGCAATTAAAATTAGAACGCGCACATAAATTCAAGAGCATCAACAGCCGAAAAAAAGCGAATGATAAAAGGCAACATCTTGGCTGTTAGCTGTTCGCTGTTAGCTCTTCGCTGGCTGCTTCCTCCTACTCCTCTGGCTAGCTAGCTGCAGTTTTTCCAGGTCTATGGTCTATCATCATCATCATCTGGGACAAAATGTTGTCACTTGACTGGTTTCTTCACGTTTAATTTGTTGCACAACCGACCAAGTCCGACCAACTGTTTGTATGCTTCCAACTGGTTTTCTCACCCGTCTTTAGTGTTGAAACATTGATAAATGCTGCAAATGTGGGCGTACTTGCATAAGATCAAACGAGTATCTCAGTAACTCGTGAAGAGTTCACTCGATCGCTATCTCTATCTTCATCTCAATCTGGGCATGGTTCAAAGTCGTTCGAGAAAGCCAAGAGATTTTCCACTTTGAAAGGGTTTAATTAGCGTTCATTCGGTTTATCAATTACCAATCAGAGATGATCAACCAATTGGTTATTAAGCCCAGCCCAGCTCCTGTTTGGAAAATGTCTTTCGGGTAATCTCATCCAAGTATCTATTAAGCATTCCACTTATCCCATAGTCATATCCACTCCACCCATTCCAACCGTTTTCCACCTGCCTAAAATGGCAAAAAAAAAAACACATTGGCAAAACGATTGCTGCCAGATGGGATGGGATGGGGTGGGGTGGGGTGGTTGGTGCAACAAAAATGAAGAAGCCTTGTCAATTACATTGAAAATTTCACATTTTAGCAGTCTCCGCTTTAGCTTTGCCACAATCATTTACACTAAATCACTTAAGTGTACAAGTGTCCGAGGACCGCCCAAAAAACAAAAAAATAAACCAAGAAGCGGCTAGGAGGAAAAAAAATTAAATGCAGCAGATTGAAGCGAGGGAAATCGCCGCCCATAGACACCCCACAGTTGCCCAACAGATGCACAGCTGGGGGAACGATCCAGGAGCGTGAGGAGTGCGGAGTGACGGGAGGACGAAGAGGACATGAGATCGTAAAAATTTACGCATATTAAAAATAAACCAAACTGGCAGAGATGGGGCCCCCAAAGTAAGAATTGTATGCGTCTCTTCACATATGTATGTACATATGTATGTGTGTATGGTATGTACAATATATATGGCACATAAGTATATTTATAAGCTGAAACTACTTTTGCATTGGGGTCCACACTAATTTAGCTAGCTGCTCTCCGATTGGCGGAGAACGCCAGGTGGTCACAGGTCTAATGCAACCGAAAACCCCCTCGATACAGTGCTTAATCTGAGCTCCCCTGACGATCGCACTGGACCGGACAGGGACAGGGGGGACTGGGAACTGAAGCGGAGACTCTGCACGTAACATGTTTCCCCGAGCTTTGCTCCTGCCCGGCTCGGATCGGCTCTGAGATCTCTGATGGGTAAGTTCTTGCCTGCTCTGCGTGTTGAGCATCCTGGCCCCTAGCAGACCAACTGCAAGCCGCGCGATGCGTGATCAGTGCTGATCAGCTGGATCTAAGCTAGATCTAGAGAGGAAAAAAAACCGCTAAATGGGAAACAGCTGGAGACTAGCCTGGATATTGGCAAAGGCAAGTGTCTCAGGAATTAAGTAAATATAGATCGACCAATTTGAATACTTTAAGGGATAACTAACTGATGAATATATTTTTAATAATTCTAATAGATTAATTATACCTGGTCGAAATAAATATTGGGACACTCAGTTTTTCTTTAAAGTAAATCGTATTTGCTTATCTATTATTTTTTTTAAATTTTATTCGCAAGTATAAAGAGAAAATGCATTGAAATAAAATAAATTTTTTGTAAATATCTGATCCTTTTCGAGAAAATTCAGGTCCTTATTTTTTGCTGCCTTAGAAATAATTATTGGTACACTAAAATACAAATAATTTTTTAAAATTCAAAATTAGAACAAATAAATTTGTTTTCATACTTAATAGTGTGAATTGCCTCCATGCTTTGAATTAACTTCAGCCAAGCGATTAGGCATTGATAGAATTAAATTTTGGATCGTTTTTCGTCGATTTTGGCCCTTTCTTCGATAATTGGCTTTTTGAGCTGCACCAAATTTTCAAATTGTCGCCTATTGCTATAAACTTTGCTGGACAGTATTTACGAAACATTCTCGATTGGGTTTAAATTGGGAATACATGCAGGCCACCCGAAAAGATCTATTTTTCGGTCCTTAAAGACCGAATACGTGGTTCTGGATACGTGGAATGCAGCGTTATCCTGTTGAAAAATCAACTTTTTATCCCGATATGTTTCACTAAACGGTATTAATACGTCGTCTATGAGGCTTATGTACAGCTGAGAATTCATTCAAGATGATACAAAACATACAGGGGATCTTCGGGGTGTCCAAATGCAGCCCATACCTGAGCGAGCCGCCCCAAAATTGCGAAATTGCGTTCACGGCGTATATCTTCTCCAGTACATTATTTTAACGTCAGGACTATCCAAGTTGAACTTTTTTCGTCACTGAAGATAACTTTCTCCCATTCACTTGTCCAAAATTTGTACTTTTTGCAAATTCCAGACGAGCTGCTTTGTGCCTTGGCAGAAGCATAGGTTTGCGTACCATTTTTTCATACTTAATGTTACTATCTGAACTTAAAATTTGCTGAATACGACGGGTGCTGATGTCAAGAGACAGTTTAGCCTTAATATCCCGTGAACTAGTCGCTGTGTTTAAAGCCAAATTAATTATTTGTCGTTATGTTCGATCAGACACTAAGCAAGGTTGGCCGGTTTTTGCTGTTTTATTATATCCTGACGGGTTTTTTTTAATTTTTGACAGTATTCTTGCTTATTTCCGCAATATTGGCTATTTCTCGAATGCTTTTCCCTTCCCTGTGCAGATTAAGGATAGTTTTTGCATATTCTCCGACAACTTTACTCCATTCCCCATTTTTACTTTTATTTACGTGTGGAACTGTATTAAATGAACTTTTATTTAGCCTTTGATTGTTAAATTTACTTGTTCACTGCTAACAAGAATAAAATACTCACCTTTAACTACGAAAAACTTGAATACACAGTCAATTAGCACCACTTTCCTGATGTTGTACCAATAATTATTTCGTACTAGAAAAAAACACGTCTCACAAAACTGGTCAGGAAAAAGTCCCCGAATACAAAATATAAACTTTTAACCTGCCGTTACTTTCTTTATATGCAGATACATTCAACAAAATTTGTGGGTCGTTACAAATGCTTACCATTTCTTAAAAATTTTGAAAAATATCTATGATAAGTGAGTGTCCCAATATTTATTTCGACCAGGTATATGAAACAAACCAAATTCCATTAGAACTACCAACAATTAGGATGCACAAATAAATGATTCGGTATACACTTTAGAGTATAGTATACCTTCTGATTGTTTCGTTCTGTGCCACATCGAAGCCACCGAAAAAGGGTCATCACTGTCTGTGGAGGATGGAAACCGACAAAACCGTTGGCGGGCAACTTGTGCAGCTTTGCGGCATTTCAAAGCCTGCTTGACTGCTCCACTTTGGCGGTGTTTGGCTTGGTTTTGTCCCCCCCGATGCAGGCAGCCATCCAGCCAGCCAGCCAGCCATCCCGCCAGCCATCCATCCATCCATCTGGAAACTGGTTCAATGCCTGACTCGCTGCCTGCCCTCCCAGCATATAACGAGCTTTGCTTTTCGGTTTGATTTTGTTGCCCTCTCGTTCGTTCGTTTGTTGCTTTTTTTTGCGCACAGGTGGCTGCACTACACTAGACTACACAAGTGAGTAAGGCAAAGAGAGAGAGAGAGCGAGAGCGATCGCGCGTAATAAGCCGCGAAAACATTGCTCAGGTATTCCTCGATTCCTTTTCGTGTGCAATCAGCAGTCAATGCAAAAAGACGAGGACGAGGACGAGCACGAGGCCGAAGACGAAGACGAACTGCTGTAGCAGTACAAGTGGTGGCTGCGGGAAACCGGTTGGAAGCGGCACCTTGATACCAGAAGGATGCTGCTGATCGTTGAATGGAGATAATGCAACTGGCTCCAGCCTCAGCCATACCCTACCCTTCTGGCAGCCATGTGTAGGCAAATTATGCTCGCGTTGAGTATGGGGACGGACTCTGGCTGAGATGGACAACGGCAGCAGTCAACACTTTCGCAGTCTGGGCGCAGATTTCAGCATTTGGCCCATTAATCATTGACCGCCTGCTGCTGCTGCTGTTGCTGTTGGGAGCTGCTTTGGTCCCATGTCCAGGGCCAGGGCTAGGACCCGGGCCAGTGTCAGGCTCTGCCTGGGCGCTCTCTTCTCATTATGATCGTTTAATTGAAATGTCATAGAGGCCATCGAGAGCGTCGCGGGGGCTAACAAAAAAAAATTAACAAGCATTTAACCTGCACCTTTTTCTAGCGTATTACTTAATTTTCTACTTTGAATTTATTACTCAATTTTTTATGGTGCAGCAAATTCGCAAAAGAATTTCTTATTTATAAGAATATAATTTAATTATATTTTTGGGGATACATTTGCTGGGCATTTATTTGAAACAGAAAGGAAACCCAGTCTTATTTTTTTATTTATTTATTCCTTGATTCTCTACTTCTACTATATAACATATGATTTTCCAATAAATATTATTCCGTTGCAAAAAACATTTTCTAGTGGTTTCTATGCAAGCAAAATTTCATTTAAAATAAATTGAAAATTGTCTAATAAATATATTTTATTCGATTTGAGTTCTTTTCTGTTTTCTGTTTTCTGTTGCTGCTGTGTAAACATCTTTTTTTTTTTGGTGTGGAGGGTGTCTCCAACTGACAGTTGCGCCTCGGGCCCGGGTTTAGCTCCGTCAGAAGCCCAGGCCAGGCCAGGCCCGGCACGGATGGATCCGTCCATTCCCGTCGCTTTCCTTGTGGAATGCCACGACAAAGTAAAGGCCTCGGCTTCGCTTCCGCAGAATCACTTAACGCTTGATTACACCGATTGACGTTTTGACGAGGCACTGATGCTGCACAAGTCGATGATGATGATGATGACGACCCGAATGCTGGCTGCTGCTCTTGGGGCCTGGATCCTGTCCCTGTCCCTGCAAACTGCAACCGAAATATGAACAGGGGGAGCGCACTGAAAATGAAACAAAAAGAACTGAGAGTGAGAGAGCGAAAAAAACACATGAACGATGAAAACTGAAATCTGAAGCCCCTTCTGCTGCTGCCATCGCCCAGACAACTGTTGAGGGCGAGGCTGCTGTTGAGTTTCGAGGCTGTGATGGTTGGTCGTGGTTGATGTTGTCGGTGCAAGCTGTCAATGGTGACTAGAACGTTATTGCATACCCATATTATGGAACAGGATTGATGGGGGGGACTGTAGCTGGGGACTCTGCCTGAAGATGCTGCTGCAAGCGGTCGCTGGCTGTCGATTAAAATGTCATTGCATTTTGCTGCCGCTGTTTGCAGTGTTTCTCCTGTTTGCTGTTGCTGTTGCAGATATAACTTGTCATTCTGAGTATTCTGAAGGCTGTACCTGAGGCTGCAAGTATTTGAGTAATTTTCAAGTGGGTTTTTTGAAGCCCAAAAATACTTGATTTGATCGCTTTTTGGATTATTTCGAGTACATTCTGTTTAGTAGAACTTTTGGCTCGGGGTTTTGGCAGAACTGCCCATTTATGGCTTTAGAAATATTCAGCGTTGTGCATAAGTATTTTTTAAATAATTTTTAGGGCCATCTGATCTATTATAAATTACAAAAATGAAGATAAAAGCCTCTGGTGTGGTTGGTCTCTACTATGCTGCTACTGCCCTCTCCCTACCATGCCGCAACTCCTGGAAATTCTCTAGCTACTGCCCTTAACCCTTGCAGTCCACAAATATCCACGAAAAGCAATTAAAATTTTTAAATTGCTAATAATTGCTAAGAGTTCGCTGCGGGCGGCTGGATTGGAGGGGTAAAAGGCATTTGCAACAATCAAACCAATAGCAGCTGCTGCGTCAACAATAAGAACAACAACGAAACTTTTTAAGTTGACTAAACCCGAGACGGAGTTTCGAAACGAAATTAGCTATGCAAATTGGCAGTAAATTTTTCACTTATTTTACGATAGTTAGGGCCAAGACCACACAACGATGGGAGAGCTATCCCCCCGCCAATCCCTCCTTGAATGGACAGAGTGGAACATTAGCTGCGAGTGGGTTGAATTGGATTGGATTGGGAGTCGCTACAAATGACAAAAAAAAAAAAATAAAACCATCATCGTCATTATCAATGTCAAACAGAATATTTCACTTTTCTCTACCATTTTTCTCTCGTTAGTTGGTAATACACAAAGAAAAAGCAAGAGGAGTGGGGGTATAACAAATAAACAAATTACAACAACAAAAACAACAAAATAGTTATTTTCAATCGATAAATCGATTAGCAGATAGCAGGGAAGGTACACACACTGTACAGGGGAGGGAGAATGGTGCAAACCGGATTTCTAATAGAATTTTGAATCTAATTTCATATGCAGTGCAGGCTTTGGCTTTTAATTGTAGAGGAGTTTTAATATATTTAATAATATATAACTTTTATGATTATTATTCTAATATTAATATTATTTTTTTAAAATATATTTTATTATTTTATTTTGAATATAATTTAAATAAATATTATTATAATATTATATATTATTAAATGTAAATATATATTTTTAATACATTTAATTGTTAATTAAAAATAAAATATATATTTATATGTATAATACTATTTTTTTTAAATATTTAATTAGTTTACATTAAATATAATTTAAGTAAATATTGTTATATATTTTTTAACCTACTTAAATAAAATATTGTTCTTGAAAGTCTTCAATTTTGTTATACGCGGATTTTTCGAATATTTATTTAGTAATTTAAATTTTTGAAAGAATGTTTTAAAATTTTGTAGCAATGTGCAGATTTTTGAATATTAATTCAGTTATTTATAAATATAAAAATTGTTTAAATATTTTCACCATGTGGAGATTTTTTTGAATAATTATTCAGTTACTTATGATTTTAAAGAATGTTTTTCTATTTACATTTCAAGATTATCGATAAACATTTTCAGCTGTGTTTGGAAATTGTCTTTTCGCCAGTAACATTTATTGTGACATACCCTTTTCCACCATACATACACACATATGTACATACTACATATACATACATATGTAGTAATGCTTGCTTGTCGCCCTTTTTTGAGGGGCACTCGATACTCGATTCAATTTGTTGCTTTTTCTGTTGTTGGATTTTTATTAACCATTTGATTGTTTTTGTTTTGGTGTGTACTCCTCTCCTCGTATATAGATTGGATATGTATGTACAAACATACATATGTACTGCAATCTTCCATGCGTCCTATGCATAAATAATACAGGCAGCAGGGAGGGTGAGAGAGAGAGATGGGAGTCAGAAACAAAAGGCGGCAAATAAAACAAAATTACGCATACGCCATGCAGGCTCTGCCAAAGAGTTGAGCATAGAGAAGGGTAGGGGGTGGGGGGTGAGAGGTTATGGAGTACTGTACTGTGTCTACTGTGTGAAACATTTTGGCATTGGCATTTGCCATGAAAACACTGAACACTGAACACTGAACACTCTCGCAGTTTTGCTTAATAATTTATTATGCCTTGGCAGTCGCAACTCTACCCCGAAAGAGTCACAGAGCTAGAGGGAACCGAGTGGTGGGGTGGGTGGGAAGAGAGAAGAGATATATGTATATATATATATCGAGAATGGAGAGACATTTTGTTACATACATATGTTTCATTTGCGCGTCTGTTTGTGTAATTTACAGTCACACAAAACCGCAAATAAAGTTGCCAACATTATGGCCAAGCCCGCAGACGGAGTAGAATGCCAGTGAAAGAGAAAGAAGAGAAGAGAACAAAGGAGAGAGAAGAGAGGAGAAAGAGTCCCAGCAAAGTGTGCAAAGGGGTTCGATGGGTTAAAACGAAAGCAACAAACATCAAATGAATGTGAAGACAAAACGCTAAAAAGTCAACAAATGTACCCAGGATGGGCGTTGGGTGGGGTTAAGCGGGAGAGTTTCAGTTCATTGAAGGGTTGAAAATGTCGTGAGCTCTGCATGGGTGGTAGGGGGTGGTGGGGGGTGGTTAGAATACATTATGACAATAACATGTTGTTGCTTTTCGGTTCGGGTCTATATTATTTTTGTTTTTTTTTTTGCTAGGCTAGGAGCTTGCTTGAGAAGTGCTTTTGGGGGGCTTGCGGTAAGGCGGGGTGCCACCACCACCACCACCTTGATGGCACAACCGTTAACCGTTATGGCAAAGAGTTTACCGTTTACCATTTACCATTTACAAGGAACAGGAGGCAAGCACAAGGCAGGCAAGAAGGTAAAAAGCGCAATTGCAAAATAATTGAAAGCACTCCACTGCCTGAACCCCAGAGCACCCCCCACAGCCCAAAGGATACGGACACGGACACGGATACGGACACCCACTCTCTATTGGGCAGGACAGCTAAAGGTATCGAAACGTTGCTTGAACGTTGCTCATTTTATTGATTTTGCTTTTGACAGAGATAACTACTCTATTTGGTGGGGAGGTATGTTGTTGCAAAATAATCGTTTTTTTTTTTGCTATCATTTATTTGCGATAAATAACGATAAGACAGACAGACAGACGGACGGACCGACGCGGAGTGCTGCGGCATATTTTAGCATATTGAACGATTATTTTGAACATATTTGTAGTAGTAGATTTATGGATTTGTTTAGCTCTGATGCAAAAATGAAATTATGAGGCACTTAAAATTATATATTCACTCACATATATACTGAAGCTATTTATGGTTTAATTGGGATGGGAATGCACATTGATTTTCAAGCAAATACTATATGTATGAGCAATCAGAGTTGAGGATGCGATTTGCGATAAATAAAATAAAATAAGAATATATTAGCAATCAAGAGGAACGCTTCTAATAGCGCATATTTCCACAGGCGAACATCCACCCCTCATTGAGGGTACAGTCCGTAAGTTTTTGCCGTTCCGAAACTGCCCCAGTTATTCCATCATTCATCTGAGATGTTCCTATTTCGCATGTTCCTATTCGACAATTAATCGACTATTTTCAAATGCAACCATAAATATTTTACATTCACACCGAACAAAATGAAATTCACAACGAAAATTGTAGACTGTGATTGACAAGAAGAACTATAATGGAAAAATGAACAAAAACACAGAGTCCATTAACCGTTGTAAACCGTTTCTTTTTACAAGAAATAAAAAATGAACCATGAAGAAATTTTTTTTTGAATATTTGTTTGCTTTTTATTACCATGCTCTGTGAATTTTGCAGCCATAAGAAAAATAACAAGCGGCAGGTTAAAGTGGTCGGCAGAAAGGGAGAATATTTTGATATTCGGATATCTGGAAGGAGGAGTATTGAGTAGGATATCCATGTTTCTATGGAAATGCAACAGTCCATAATGGCAGTTGGAATCGAGCATATCATACATACATATATCTCCACCATCTCATTAATTCTTTATTCATGTTGTTGTTTGAATTGTTAAATTATTCTATATTCCTGCTTAATAAACAATAACATTTTCCCCACAATTCTTTAGCTTTTCTCTTTCATGATTGCTGGATTTTTTGAATGTTGGATGATGCCAGTGGGAAACGAAGTTTCACATCTGTCCAAAAATTCCCACCGTTCCTCATTGCTGTACCGTGTGGGAATGGACTGTAACCCTTTTAATGGAATAAGAACGTATTGTTTCATAACTTATTCGATAACTTTCCATTCGATAAGAGTACCATATATGGAAGAGTAACTTTCTTGTAAAGATGTAAGTGATTGCTAATCGAACGAAGCAAATATCTATCTATGTATCTTTTCAAAATGGGAAACTTTCAGCACTCGAATGAAGCATATGGGAAATGCACTACCACCACACACACTAGAAGACACTCACACAGACAAACCAGGGGGAAAAAGACCTCCCACAGGCAGTGGGGTACAACAAAGGACATCAACATTTTCAATAGATTTCCGCTAACAAGATAAATAGTTCAAGTTGGAGCTGTGTATCTGTATCTGTGTGTCTGTGTGTGGGGTGTGTGGGTGGTGTGGGTGGTAAAACGTACTTTAAGATACTACAACAAAGATAGGAAGCATGGAAGCAACCCATGGAATGCAGGAAAACAGCAACAGACGTTAGAAATCGCCACGGGGCATTCGAAGGAGGGACAGCGAGAGAGAGAGAGAGAGAGAGAGTATGGAGAGGGAGCTGAAGATGAAGATGATGGGTGTGGAGATAACCCACAGAGATGGGTCCAGCTCTTTTCCCATTATTGATATCAAATTGAAAGTGGCTTAAGTGGCTTGGTCAAAAAAACAGAAATGACGGCAAAATGTATCTGCAAGATGATGTTTCTTTCCGCTTAGCCATGGTAAGAGTTGTATATCCTGCGGAGTATCAAGCACTGAGATAAAAACAAATACTAAAATATATTCCTAATATAAATACGTAATAATTAATATAAATATTAATATATAAAGTAAACATTTGTAAAGCACAATATTGTATACGTTTATAAACTGAATATTCAATTAAATGTTAGCCTTTTTTTTTTTTTTTTGCTGTGTATTTTTGTGGGATAAAATCATATTTTCAGAAAATGCCATCACAGGCATACACCTACCCTACCTATAGCGCGGTCGGGTGGCAGAGAACACGGGGAGACATATTAAATATCCTGCTTAAATATCCTTATGCTGCTTCCTATTGATTTTGCAACATTCCTGTCTCTAGCACCTATCTCTGCCAGTTCTCCATTCTGTCGTTCCAGCCCCCTCAGCGTGCCATGGCTAGGTCTGGCCTCGATTCGATTCGCCTTTTTTGCCGCTCTGCAGCCCGCAACATTTTCATTTCCTATTGCAATGATTTTCCTCTTTTGCCGGCTATTTATTTTGGCCAAAACCCCCCACCGCCACACCATCTACCGATGTCGACACTAGTAAAAAAAAAAATAAAGAAGACGGGGAAGGCAGTCCTGCTGGGAGTCGAAGCTGCAGATACCCCTGAATTGAAATTTCGATTTATTTGGTAGGATTTAAAGTAGTTAAAAGTGTTGTTTACCCGTACTCGCAGAGTAAAACACTGTAACGCAGAGAAGGAAGCGTTTTCGACACCATAAAGTATATATATTATTTTTACTGATTTTGATTGCTATTTATATTGATTATATATCAGGATATGTAGGTATATACTCGGAATTATCATCATTGATAACTACTGCCTGAAAATGTAAGCAAAAGTAAATAGAAATCCTCTGGATAACAGGCAGAATAAACACGTTCTTTTAGCTATACAAATTCTCCTGTTACAAACATCTACTAAAAATTATAATACCCTTTGCAATGACACGAAAAAAGTGAGTAAGAAAATTCGCCTTCTGCCTGCCATCATCATGAAGAAATTTGTAATAAAAATTCAGCAGCAAATGAGAAAAGTACACACAGACACAGACAGGGAGAGAGAGAGAGAGTAGGAGAAAGCGATAGAGAGAGAGCGTTAGAGATGGCTGTCCCTATTCCTGCCCCCCATTTTCATTTACCTTTACACGTGGAAAACTATGCCAAAAGCCTCCAAAACTCCTCCCCCCGCATCCCACATCCCACCCCATTCGCCGTTTCTTCTAAGTTTTTGCCTTGTCCTAGGTCGTATTAAATAAGATGGGCCAAGAAGGAGAAACTTTGAGTTACCTCTCGGGCAGAGATGCAGAGCGGGCGACTTAATGGGCTAGGGGTAGGGTTCATGGCCAGGGGGGTAGGGGGGTAGGGTTAATGGGATATTGTAGGAAGTTTTTGGAAGCCTTCAATGGGGACCAAGGTGCATGCTAAGAAAAGCAAAAGAAGCTTTGGCTATGGCAAAAGGGAAAGACTACCCAGGGAAATATTTTTAGCGGAGTTCTGAGATTTCAAATTAAAAATTATTTAAACTAAAATAATGTTTAGATATCTGAGACTCTTACATACTATATGTATGTGTTCCTGGCTATAGCGTATTCCCACTTCCCATATGCACTTTTCGTTACCACTAATCCAATTTTCTTGGCCATTGCCATTGCCAGCGTCATCTTCATCTTATGGTTGATGGGCCAGCTTCAGCATAAAAATATAAAAGAAGCAACAAAAAATATACAGAGACAGACAAAGAGAGACAGAGAGAGAGAGACAGCAGAGTGGAGAAATTGTGGAATGCCATAAGAGTGAAATTTAAACCGAATTCCATTCCACCGCCACCAGGAGAAGGAGGTGGCAGCAGCAGCAGGAGGAGGAGAAGGAGGTGGAAGTGGCAGCAGCCATAAATGAAAATAAAGTTTAAATTGCAGAAAAACATTGCATAGAAATTGCTATTTATTCAATGTTCGTCGGCCATCGCCGCCAAACTGCAGCTGTGCCAAATTACAAGTTGAGCGAAAAACTAGAAAATTAATGGACAACGGACAGACGATTCGAGAGTGGTTACGGAGGGGGGGATGGGGTGAAAACTGGCCAAAATGGACTGGGGGTGAGCCTCTTTTTATTTTTTTTTATTCGCTGGCCATGATGGAAGGTGGTCGCAAAAAGGAAACGAAATCGGAACCAGCTTAATGTCATTAAATTAGCGCTCGGCCAAAATCAATGACCGCCACAAAAACCGGAAAGGAAAGGCAATGTACACACAGAGAGAGAAAGAGAGAGAGTGCAAGAGAAAAGGGGGGAAACTGTGTTTGTTTTCTTTTGCTTTTCCTTTTCTTTCGTTATTTTCATTTTGACGAGGGGGGGTGGTCATAAAACATGTTCTAGTCCGCCCCACACATGACTCACAAAAGCGGCAGCAACAGCAGGCGCCACATATAAACACGTAGACCCACAAGTATAACCCCAAGAACCTAACCTAACCCCAAACCCAACTCCCCGTACTACATTTAAATTTGAAATATATACTATTACATACATATATGTATGTATATATCTCTTTTTGGTTGTGGAGTTAACTAGAGAAATTGTTCCTCTGGTGAATTCCGAGTGGAAGTCCACTTTCAGAGTATCTAACAGCAGTTTTTAATTAGAATAATATATATACAACTTTATGGGCTTGAAAACGCTTCATTCTCTGCGTTACACATCCCTTTTATTCTTCGAGTACGGATATAAAAAGTAAAGTTAGGTATGCAAAATTGGGGGAGAACTTAAGATTTTATACTCCTTATAAATTCATATTAATATTTTAGAATTATTCTAGAATTATTTAAATTAATTATGGCATGTAAAGCCATAGAAAAACGCTCTAAAAATTTTAATATTTTTACTCAAATTTATGTTAATATTAATGTCAGTAAGTGTACTAAAACTTAAGTTTTTTCGCTTAAAAATATTGATATTAATATGAAATTTATATTTAATTTGTTTCATTTTTATATTTATATATGATAGATATATGTTTCATATTTAAATTTAATTTGTTGCATATTTATATTGAATATATTTCATATATTAATTTATTAGTTATTATTGGCCTGCTAATTTGTTCAAGTATTTAAATATTTAATGAAACATATTGAAATACAAATTTTTTATTATAGTATAAAAAGAAATTACCAGCAATTACAAAGTACGGACAATTATTAGTTCGCTTTGGCTTTCTGCTTAAATTCGATTTTGTAATTACCAAAAATACCAAAAACTCGAATGCATGGTAACAAGTCTATGTATGGGTCTATTAATTTTAGTTACTAATCGTTAGATTAAACCTTTATGCTATTGTAAAGGTTTTTAGATTTCAGATTTTGGATTTTTGTAACTATATTTTTGGGATCTACTATTTCTTCTCTTGGCTTTTTTTTGAGGAACTTAAATATGTCTGTGTTCATCGTATTATATTAAATTTATTTTATAGTGTTTTGTACTTATGTAGATGAAGTAGTATGACCGTAAAAAACCCTTTTTGAATACATTGCTATTTCAAACAATGGGAATTCTATTTAATTTGATAATGTTTGTATATAAAAAATAAATAAATTTAAACATATTGAATTCAAATACTGTATATTTACTATGCCCTTTTTTGTAGCAGTGTAATAGACTCAATAAATTGAATAGCATTTGATTGGAATTAGAATTTGTTTCTGGTTTAAATCTTAGTACAATCCACACTTGTCCATTTTCATTCAAAACGAATCAAAGTTCTGTCTCCGATTTATCACAACCCTTTCCTCAGGCCAGAATGCCCCCCCAAATTCAACATAAATCCCACATGTGTTCGCTCTATATCATACTTCTATACTATACTATAACCAAGACCCATAGATTGGGGCCTCCTTGGAAGTTTCCAAGCCAAAAAAAAGCGTCGCAGGCATCACGTCAAAATGCGGAAATGCGGTTTGTCGGGGTCTGGGCTTGGACTCCGATTTGGACTTTTATTGGGATTATTTTTTGCAGTGACTTTCACGCGAGTGTATGTGTGTGTGTGTGTTTGTGTGTGTGTTTGTGTGTGTGGTTTAAGGGCTGACAATTATGAAATGCTCCAAGTGGAAAAACAAAACAAAGAAAAAAAAAAAAACATAGTGAAAGAAGAGAGAGAAACTGTCTAATGAGAAAACAAAATGTTTTTGGGGTCGGTATCCGCAAGCCAACCCCTTCCCCCCCCCCCCTCACCACTCTACAGCTCTCGACCTCAGACGACAGCCACGTTGACAGTTTCGTGAGGGGAGCCCCCGAGCCCCAGCCCCAGTTGGGGTTTGTGAGAAAGCCAAAAGGGGATAAAAATAAATAAAAAAAAAAAGCGGAAGTGACATAAAAACATGTGGCAGCATTTTCTAGCCCCCATCCACACCCAATACCCTTTTTCGCTTGCTGGAAGGGGTAGCCCTGCCTGTCTGCCTTCTGTGTCTGTGTCTGTGTCTTGGCCACGCACGCAAAAATGTGCTGCCTGCTTTTTTAGAGATCGGGGCTGGGCCCCATAGTTTGCCTTGGCTTGGCTTGGCTCCCTCCCAAGGCTTGAGGGTTCCCTTCCTTACGGACCTCTCCTGTGTCCGTGGCATGTGAAAAGCTTTTCTAATATGGCTACGGTCGAGCCACACTTCCACGGCACCGCCACCCACCCCCCGCCCAGCGAGACAAATATTAATAAAATATACAACTATTAGTCATTGGCTCCTGGCTCTCAGGCTCACAGGCGCTCGGCTATCTATGTGGTTTTTCTGTGTGTGTGTGTGTGTTCTGGGGCTTGTATTTTTAATATGCGAGACAAAATAAATATTCATAAAAATGGCTAAGCAACACAGACACCACAGAGAGAGGGGCAGGGCAGAGGCAGAGGCAGAACGAAAGCAAAGACAGGAGCGGCCCAGGCAAAGTCAAGGCAAGGCAAAGGCAGGTTCTGGGCCAAGGAAAATATTCTTAAATACATTTTCAACTGAATTTCAGCACACGGCAAAAGGCAACTGAAAATTTCCAAAAAAAAAAAGAAATTTCTTAGATATTTGTAGCAAATTAATTGACTAAATAATTGCAACTGGAAAATATTTCAATGAATATTGTAAAGCAAAATTAAATTACAATGAAAATAAAAAAGATATATAGAAATATAAAACAAAATTTAAGGAAATTAAAAAAAAAAAAAAAACAATCATGATATTTCTCAGATATTTGTAGGAAATTAATTACAATAAGAAGAAAAAAGATATAGAAATTAAACAACATTTAAAAAATTAAATAAAATAAAGATAAAAAAAATAGACGTTTTTAAAAATAAAACTAATTAAAAATATACAAAATACTAGAAAAAAAAGATAAATTAAATAGATTTAAAACACACAAATTTGTATGAAAGAAATATTACTATACTTGACTATATACTATATGTAGAAGATTCAGACAAATACGATTCAGCTGTAAAGGAGAAATATTTAGCCAAAGCTTAAGAACTTGTTCCTAATTGCTATTAATTTTACAAGGATCGCAAAAAGAAAATATAAAACTGAAACAAATATTACGATATTTTACTATAGATTCAGACATATACGATTCAGCTGGAAAGGGCGAATATTAGGCCCAAGCTTAAGCATTTATCCCTATATCTGCACTGTTATTAATTATGCACAAACTGATAAAAAAAATAAATAAAAATTCCAAAAAAATGCTGCAAAAAAATAGTCAAATAAAATCCCCTTGCAAAATTTAAGCGAAATTTCGCGCGAAAATGCAAAAGGCCATTTAGGGGCCATTTTTTTCGGTTGATGGATAACCCATAAAAAATCGAGCTTAGCCAGCGAAAAGCTATGCCATGGATGAAATGAAACACCCTTTCATGTATATATCATCATTCCCACACACTGAACTTGGCTACTTTAGCCGCCTCTCTACCCCCTCCACAATCCCTAGCCAATGCCAGGGTAAACACCCCCTTTCCCCACCCCACCATCCCCTGAAACGGAACGGTTGCCGCCTCAACTAACAATAAGACTGACGAATGTTGAGCCATAAAAATAAATACCTGCTGACATTTTTCATTGTAAATATTTTGTAGCTGCTGACGCGCCAAACGAAAGTGACTTCAATGTGGGCGTGGCAGTGGGGAGTGGGGACTGTGTGCGTGTGGTGGGTGTGGCATACCCAGGGCGAGGTGTGCGTGGATACAACAAAAAAATACCACAGACAGGAGGCAGGGAGAGGGCTAGGAGGAAACTAGAATCAGGGACAGACACACACACGCACAGAAGAACATTTTTGAAGACGCTACCAGGAAGCAGAGCTCTGAAAATTGGGCGGCAGGGGGTGGTAGAGGTTGGTAGAGGGGTGCATAGAAGAGGAAGTTCAAAGAGGGGTGTAAAAGTGGGTAGCCCAAGTGGGTGTATGACTGGCGGTTATATCCACGCCGTGTACCCCGGTGTGTACATATGACTGGGTGTATGACTGGGTATACGACTGGGTGAACCAACTGACGACTGACGACTATAATGTGCGTAGAACTTGTGGGTTATATTCCACGGTGTTGGCTTTGGTGTTAGACATAGTACTTGGGGGGGTGGTGTTGCTGTAGGGGGGAGGTTAGACAAATGGACGTCGCAATAAACGCGTTGCGTTAGTCTTGGCCTGCTTGGTAGGGGGTGTGTGTGTGTGTGTGATCAACGTCATTATCATGCTGTCTATCTCTAACCACCCCCCAATGGCCATTGTTATTCTACTGCTCGTCATCAGCCATGTCCCCACTCGGACCCACTACTCCGACTCGTCGCACTCCTCCTACTCGGCACACTCCTCCCACTCGACCCACTCCTTTCACTCGTCGCACTCCTCCCATTCCTCCCACTCGTCGTTGTGGTCATTATGGCCAACACCAACAGTGAGACAGCGGGTAAGGACAAAGTCCATCTGAGTGATATGTGGGCGCTGCCTTGCCTGTTTTCATTCCTTTTGCTACTACAACATCCAATCCACACTTTGGACTCTTCTATTGGGGTATGGGGAGGCGGGGGTGGGGGTAGGTTAGACAGACATCCATCATGATGGCACCCGAAACTATTCCACTATGCCAGTCGCCAGGTCAAGCAAATATCCCTTTTTTTTTGGGGGGGCAGCAGAAGGTAGCAGAGTTGGTAAGGGGGTAGGGTACCTTTTTCAATGGTCTATAGCCAGGGGAGTCCTTGTTTATGGCAGCTTAACCTTCGGTTATCAATCCAAAGTTGACCCAATTCCGACTGTGTTGTTGTTGTTGTGTGATGTGCATATGAATCTCTCCCATTCATTGTGATTGAGGAGAGGCCCCAGCCAGGGCCCCACACACAAAGGAATTAGGGATTGATTTGATGAGCTTGGATTAGGTTGAAAGAGGTTAAATGGCTGTTTGGCATTGGGTTAGTTGGGGTACAACGAATGCTGATACTCGTATGACATTTCAAGAGGTGTTCGGCTAGTGTCAAGCGATGCTTTTCAGGCTTTAGCCTGAACCATTTGGCAGCAAATTATATTTCAAATAGCATACCAAAATGCAAAAACTCAAACAGCGTGCCGCTAAATTCCAAATTGCCAAAATGCCATTTGATATATTTTTAATATCAATTTTTTTCCCAATTTTGTTTTGTATTTCTCAATATCCATCATTGTGCTTAATTTATTGTTGTTTTATTAGTTTTTATAGCATTTTTTTTTTTTTTTTGGTGAATTGTCGACACAAATTTTTGGCTGCTTTTCGATGGCATTTATTTTGCACATTAATTGCTTTAATTGAAAAGTGTGTGTGTTTGTGTGTGTGTGCGCTCTCTTTGTGCCTTTTAATCATTTTCAATAATTCAAAATAGAGGCAACGGCGGCGCCCACAAGCCACAAAGCGACACCCTTCCTCCCTCCCTCGCTCGACCCGCATCCACATCCATATCCGTATCCGCGGATCGTTTGACGGGTTTTTAATTATTTCTGTCATAATGCGACTATTATTATTATTAATAATAATAATAATAATAATTTAGCCAAATATATGTATGCAAGTATTTTACTTTACTGCTTTGATGGCTTTATTTTTTGGGCTGAACGAGGGGCGGGTGGGTGCCTGTCCGGGGCGGCACGCGTCTCATTTAAAAGTCATTACGTCTAATAGAAACAGCGAACAAAAAAATTACCCAGAAAATACCCAAAAAAAAGAAAATTATATATAAACAAATAAAAGAAGAGAACTGTTGGCTTTACGGAAACGACTCTGCAGATACTCTAACTAAATAAATTGTGTTTAAAGTACAGATATTCCAATAGAATAAATTGTGTTGGGGATTCATGGGCAAAATGAAGAGAAAGCGACTCTTAACAAAGGCAAAATTCTCCCTAAATATATACAATATATTCTTACCCTTTAGTGCTTGGCAAAACATCTTGTACAGCTCGGCATACCCACCACTGCCTACGGTATCGACAGTGCCATTGATTGTTTTTGCCATAACGTCTATTAGGAGGGGGACTGGCGTCTGCTTTATGTGCCAGCCGAATTATCATTCCCATCAGAGTCGCAGTCGCAGACCCATTCAGACCATCATCATCATCCAGAGTTTTCAGAGATCAGCCTGAGAGAGCCGCCGCCGCTTCAGTCTCGTTTGCATGCGTGCCCCGTGCCACACATAAATCAATTGAATTTTTTTATTTGAACATTTTTTTGTTTGTAGCTGCTGCTCTTTTTTACTGTTGCTTTTAATTGCACTCTGCATAATGGTTTGAAATGCGTTAAACAATATTTAAATTTGTTGTAAGTGTATAAGTGTCGCTTGACATATTAAACAAACCATTCATAATTTTTGTGGCATGCGGGCGGTCGGTCGGGCTGGAAGGGGAATGGGGAATGGGCTCGAACAAAGTGTAGCTGAGGGCAGGGTCGGGCCTGATTGCCTGTTTGAATTGCAGGCAACATTTAGCAGCATTTAGCATGTTAGATTTGTATTTAAAATTTGAAATATTTCCACCCATTATATGGCTAAGTATTTCCACCGGAATTTTCCAGCTTCTGCTGCTTGTAGCTGTACCTTCTCCCTCCCCATTGATTAATCGTATTTAATTTTATATTTATTTAATCTACCCCCCAATCTACCCCCTTGTACTAGCTGCTTGCTATGTTCTTATTCGTGATTTAATTCCTTTAAATTGTAGCAGCATTACATCTGCTTTCTAGCTACCCTCCCCACACGCAGGACTATGTCAAAAATGTAATGGAAATCTTTGAACTCACATGCCACATTACCTGGTTAACTGGGTTAGGGGCAGGCAGACCGAGTTCTTTACCCCCTAAGCATGTGGCAGAGGCAAAGGACACTGGCAGAGGTGGAGGCAGAGGCACAGTCCCAGGAACAGGCACAGGCAGAGGTAGAGGCAAAGGACACAGGCTGAGGCAGTGGCACAGGCAGGGGAACAGTCACCTACGACTGGGGAACCTACCACTGCCACCTACATATCCCACATGCTCCCCCTCAACATATGTTTTTTCCTCTTTTTTTTGTGCGGATGCGCGGGGTAGAGGGGGAAGTTTCAGTTGGGTTTTTTGGTCGTGGCGTTTTTCGTAACCAAAAATGGAAGCAGCCCCTCCCCCCCTCGTAAACAACTCTCGGTAAACGGTTTTTGGCGTTCATTTTGCAGCCGTTGCTTAATTTTTGTTTTGTTTCTACCCAAGCCCCATGCCCTCTTCTGCTCACTCTTTTCGTTTTCTTAGCTTGAGGCGCAAGTGAAAGTTGGTCGGGGGTGGGTGGGGTGTCTGTTCAGCGGGTGAGTGGGTGAGTGAGTGGGTGGTCGTGGGCATGCCACGCATTTTGCCACGTTTCGCACATTCGCATTCTTTGATTTTCGCTGCCTCTCTCAACATAAACAAAAACAAAAGGAAGAGAGCACAGAAACTGTGCAACTACTACCCTGTAAATGGTGTAGTCCATCTGGGGTAGTTTTAAGATCATAAATAAATGTATATATACATCTGATTAGTCTTCAAAGTGGAGTCGTTCTATTTGTATTCAGTGTGTATGCAACTATCTCCGCAACGCGTGCACCAAATTGCATGCGGTAAGCACGCAAAAAATCTTAAATTTGGTCTAAAAATGTGTGTTTCATTTCATTTTGTGTCATACTGCTAAATAATTTCAATTATTTCAAAAAATTAAATTATATTTAACATATATATTCTAGGCACTTCTCCTCCAAGCAACAACTACAATGTGCCACAGTGAAGCGTGGCCGGGATTTCTAATAGTATCTAATAATAATATTTGAATACCCCAGCTTCAAAATCCCAAAGCGAAAGATCCTTCCTTACGGTTCTCTTTGTTCCTCTTTATATGGTATCTTATAGAGCACCGATCCTTGAGTTCCTTTAACTTTCTGTTGGCAAAGATCTGGTATCTGCAAAGGGTATTTGTGCAGCCTTCGGCCGCTGCTTTCACTTGTCATTTTTTTTTGTGTATTTGGGTGCTTGGTTTTCTTGTTGTTGTTCTCCTTGTTGTTGCTTTTGCCGCGCGCGCACAGATTTTCCGCGCATTTTCCCCCTCCTGCTGTCGAGTGTTTTGGGCATTGCCAAAAAAAAAAAACAAAAGGCAAGCGCGGCGCCACACAGCACATTAAATTATGAAAATAAAAATGCGATGCTACCCCCCCACCCCCTCACTCCCCTTCTCTGTAGCTTTTTCCCTCCGCATTTTTTGGGGAACGCTCCTTCTGGGAGTCCTCTGCCTGCAGCCAGTCAGCTGGCCGTCCCGTTTGCACCACTCAAAAGGTTGGGCCCATTGAATAACTCGACTCGAACGATGACTTAATGAGCGCCGGATATGGCTCAGGTTGGGTGGATGGATGGGGGATGGGGGATATGGCTCAGGCTGGGAGGTGGATGGCCAGATGGCAGGGGTGGGATGCACAGGTGAAAGAGGGACTGTGGGCTGGGGCACGGGGCACGTGGTGTAGAATGAGAGCAGGGTGAGGGAAAACCGTTCCTTGCCAGTATCTTTTTTTTTGTATTTTTGTTTTTTTTTTTTGTGCTAAAATGATTTTGATTTTTGTTCCTGTTCGGCTGAAAAACATATTTTATGTAACTTTTTAATTAAATCGTTATATATGTATATTATTTTTTTTTTCTTGTATATTCAACCAACCCTCCCACCCAGTCCCCTTCCCGCACTCTTTGCCATCTCCTTCTGTGAAAAGGAAGAGGAAATTGATAATGGCTCTTGGCTCTGTGGTCTTACACAAAAAAAAAACCAGAGTAAAAAACGGTTACATGCAAATTGCTATTACAAAAACAAAAACAAAAAAAAAGAAGTAGGGAGCTTCAAAGTATCTCAGAGGAACAGGCTAAAACAGAGAGGAAGGTACCTAATGAGGCCGAGAGTCTTGTAATTAAATTGAAATACATCTCTCTGGCTCTCACTCTCCAGCCCCCCTCTCTCTAGCTATCTATCTCTCTCTTTTGGGGGCTTGCTCTGGTTAAGTTGCATTAATTTCGCTTTGCCCCGGCATGTGGCTGCCACAATTTGTGCTGCCTGAGTGGGATTTTCATCCAGTTCTAGTCAATTGATATACATAGCTGCACCATTTGAGGTTTACAAATATCATTTACAGGGGATTTCAACAACGTTTGGCCACGTGCAGATAGTGCAGCTCACATTTCCTGGGGGTTAAAGTCTCCCCAAGAGATGTACTCTAAAAATTTAGTTAGTAAATATTTTAATTTAATTTATTGTATGCAGGAAAAGTACTTAAAGTTTAAAGGGTACTCTAAGCTGAAGGAAATGCTTTTGCTGAAATCCTCCCCTTGGTATTTGTGGCGCCCCCAAAAACCTTTCAGCCCAATCGATATGCATGTATAGTAGATGCTTCCTGCTTATGCTAATTGATTGGATAATCTCTATAGACTTTGACTTAACACCCTCCTACAGAAACTCACTTACTCCCCCCCAAAAACTTTTTTTTTTTTTTTTTTGTACTCTTGGCGTTTATTAGATTTTGCAAAAGGAATTTTAAATTTTAACAATAAATCTGCCAGCTTCAATAAGAGTGCTGGCCCCCCAACGAGTATGGGCGAGTATGGTCGCTGCTTTTGGGGTGGGTGGTTGGAGGGGGTGTTAAAGCCAGAGTCCAGCGATTGAATGGAGCTTAACTGTTGATTTCCGTGAAGGGGACTCAATTTTGGTGGTTGATTCACCCTCCACGACGCTGTCCATGTAGTAATTCCCCACTGCTCCCAGCATCATCCATCTCCAGCTGTAGCTCTTAAGGGAGCTTTTTATGGCTCCTTGTTGGCACTTGAAAAAAAATTTGATTGTCGTCATCTTTGTGCAAATTTGACAGCCAAAAACATTTTCGTAGGCAAAATTTATGCTCGCTTTTTTTTTTTTTTTGGAGAGAATTTTAATAGGCACCATTTAATTTTGCTGTGGCTGTGGCTGCTGCTGAATCGATTCTGAAAGAGTTGGCTTTCATTTCAACCCCCAAAATTGAATGGGGGAGTGCCACGAAATGGAGCTAGCCCCCTTTGTGGAAAGCCGTAAAATAGAATTTATTATTTGCCCACTTTTGGACATTCGCATTTGTGCGGATTAAAGCCTTCCAGACTCCTCTCTCTCTCTAACTCTCTCACTCTAACCCAATGTGCATACATCGCGCAACCTTCTGTGCCCCTGCCCCTCTGCTAGCCTCTTTCATTTCATTTCATTTCATTTTTCTTTTGGCGGTCAGGGTTGGCGGCAAGCAAATCTTGCACTCGCTTTGGCGACAGTTTTTTAATTAAAGCTGCAGCTGCAGCTACAGTCAAGACTCTTGACGAACAAAAAACTACGCCAAAAAGGAAATGCCATTTTTGTGGTCACGTCAAGTTGGCCATAAAAGAAAAAAATTCTAAAAAATATTCGCCCATCCGTTGAGGCGGAAAGAAAAATTAAATTGTGGAAGTTTTTTATGAAGTTTATGAAACCCAGAGGTGGATGGATACAAATGAATGTACATATTTCTTATTAAATATATGAACAGTCTAGCACTCTAAGTAGATGTACTTTTGTCCTCTAAGATATTTTTTTCAGTCAGTTTCATTGGAAAATTGACCACAGAATTAAATGTAAGTTGTGCAGAAATATGTAGTAGTGTCTGATAGCTTAGTAATTACAATGTTAACATAAATATATCGGATGTTCATCTCTAAAATTGATTTTTCCTTTATTTTTTGTTATAACATATTTCCTGGCAATAATAATTCCATTCAGTCACTTAACAGCGCTAGCTTTAACAGTTAACAGTGCTTACAGAGCGACGGTTTGCTTTAACAGCACTGTGGCTTGCAACATGTTCGATGTGGTTCGAAGTGGGAATAGCATGGGATTTTAGTTGCAGCACGTTTTGGGGGTTCAGGCCAGACCAAAAAATGATAAACAAAACGATATACCGGGTGTAGGTGTGGGTGGGAGAGGTGGTGTGTGGTGCGTGGGGCATAGCGAAGGACAATTCATTTGCAACAAAAGCGCCTCTATATTAAACAATCATCCCAATAATCGCATTGCTCGCGTGCTGTTTGCAGGCAAAGTGAGAGCGTGGGGGCGAAAATGTTTAGAGCCACGTTATCGGAAAATGCAGTTAAGGGAGGTAGACAGAGAGAGGACTGTTTGAGGTAGGGTAAGAACCACCAATGGGGTTTGAGCGAAAATTAAATTTTGTAACTAAGCAAATGTTGCATATTTGATGATTGGGTTAACCCATTTTGCCTGGTTCCTTCCTTCCTGGTTCCTGGTCGTACAGAGCCTCCTTCTATATCACCATTACCATCTCCTCTCTTTCTCTCTCCTTAACCCACTGATGTGTGCCTGGCTGCAAGTATGTATGTGTGTGTATATATTTAATTAGTGTGCACACACTGGTGTGGGTGACGGGGGGGAATGTGGCAGAGGGGCAGCAGCTAGTACTGGTAGCCGAGGCAAATGCAAACACAAAAGCGAGAACCCCAAAACTGCCATATCGCCCCAAAGTAAATTTCTTGCTAATTAAAATCCAAATATTAATTTTAAAATGCATCACTGTGGCACACAGGCAGTGGCAGTGGCAGCATAGCGGAGGGTTTTGGGAGGGGGGCAGTGGCAAGTAAACGAAAACGTACAAAAAAAAAACGAACCCGTTCCATGACAGGTGGAAGAAGCAACATTGATGGAGCACTGACTATATATATTGTTGTACGTGGCGTGTGTATGTACGAGTATCTTTTTTATATACATATGTACATATATGTATGTATGGAAGAATCTTTGTATGGTTTGGCCGCGAGGGATTGCAGACCCCTCCCTTACACAGAATAATGTGGTGGGGGGGTTTGAGTGATTCACAAAGAAAGGGAGAACAAGAGAGAGAGGGAGAGAGAGTGAGGTGGACAAACATCAGGTAGACTTTGAGTACACTTGCACTTGAGACTCACGGGGTACGGGAGATGAGTTGGGAGCGGAGAGCGGCCCCAAGGATGGGGCCATGGGGTCATATGGGAATGCAGACAGCCGTCAGGCGTCTGCCGGGTATCCCCCCAACACACACACACTCCACACACTCGCACACTCCCACACACAGGAACAACAATTGCTAACTAAACATTTGGACAATTCAGCCGAAGGCCACAGATGGGGCGCAGATGGGAGGGGAGAAGAGCAGAGACGAATCAACCTCTTCATTCAGCACAAAAAACAAGCATTGATTAATAATACAGATACGATAATATACAGATACAAATACACAGAGAGAGAGACAGAGAGAGAGAGGAATAACGGGCATAGCGAGACAGCAAGGGGATGATGAATCAGGCAAAGGCAAACATTAAAGAACAGATTCTTCCTGGGAGTAAATATAATAGGACCCAAAGGACCAGGGATGCATTGAAATGAATCGGCAGGGTAGCTAAATGATCATCAGTAATCGGATACAACATAATCTGAAGCTACAGATAGAAGTTTGATCCCAATTAAAGCGAACTTGAAGTATTCTAAGAATTCAAAGTATGTAAATAAAACATCAGATAATATTTATTTAAAATTAAGAATAAGTTTAAATCAAGAATAAAATGAATGGAGTGATATATTTAATAACCTTAGGCAATTTATTTGAGAAGTATTCGCAACTACAGAACAATATTTAGTTCAAAGAACACACAAAAAAATATTCAATTAAAATTAAAATTTAAAAAATAAAATGGAATCTATTTTAAAACGATTAACTTCTAAATTTCTCTCTATTTTTATACCCTTCTTTCCTCCCTTTCCCATCTCTATATTTGCCTACTTTTTGTTACCCCTGAAACGAGGCGAGAATTGTTCTTGGTGGGGGGACTGATTCGAGAATCTCTTTTATGATGATCGACTGCCGCAGCGAGAAACGAAACAAAAACAAAAATTATTTCGAGCTTCAACTTCAAATCCGAATTCAAAGTCCAAGTCGTTTTTTTTTTTATGTTTATGCTAAGAGATTTACAGTATGTGCGTGCCGAAAATGTTAATTAATTTGGCTATGCCATGGGCCTGCCACGGTGCTCTCTCGGTTCCCTCGAGGGATTGTCATTTGATTTGCTGTAAATTGTCTATAAATATATTCACATATATGCATGTGATCCGGGAGGGGCATGGGGCATGGTGTACACGGCCAACTCGTGGGGGGATTATCAACGCTCCAGCGCCATCCGATACCAATTGCCTCTGACCCAGAATGGAGGGATGGGTTACGATATTTCTACCACAATCGTTTTTGGTGGTTCTCTCGTTAATTGTGTTGGCAAACAACAATTGAGAATCGAGGGGCTGAGAATTTGCCATGGGAACAGCTAAGAACCAAGAACCAAAAACCGACTAACTAAGTCCGACTCACAATCTGTATCAGTTTCTTTTTTTGCTGTTCTATTTTGTTCAGTTTTTTATTCTCTTCCGACCAAAATCAATGGCAATATTTCAAAATGTCAGCCCCAACCGGGCACAGGTGTGAGCCACAAAACTTGTACAAGCGAGAACCAAGTCAAGTTTTAGGAGGGGAGCCAAGCCCCAGCATCGGAGGAGTGTTTTGATGTGAGCTGCGGTGGGGTGGGGCAGTCAGGTAGGTTGATGCAGCATCATCCACAAGCAAGCAACATCAGAAGCAACAGCAGCAGGAGCAGCAGCAGCAGCTGCTCCATAAAACCCATTATACCCAATCATCATCAGGCAGCGAGTCCCGGTCCCCAGAATCGGGATCGCTTCAATGCACTGTAAGAATCAAAGATTAAATAGGGGATAACTTATATACATTAAGAAGGTATAGTATATTGGGAAGGGTTATCTTTGAAGTCTTTCTAGCTATGATATTGATTCAGACGAGGCTACAAATATGATGGATATTGGATGGAATATTCTATATATATTCGAACGATCTATAGCTACGAACTACATAGTTATACAGGCAATGAGACCTATTATCGTGGATTAAGTGATTGATCAGCTGTCTAATATATCTCTCCTTTTCAGTTCTAGAGTACCTTTACCTAATGCAAGAAAAACACTCCTATGGGTCCAATCCAGTCTCTCTCCCGCTTCTTTCATTTATACTTCCCAGAGATCCCGCAAACAATTACCACCACCACCATCACCACAGGAATTTCTCGCTGTGTACATTGCCTTGGCGCAATTTTATGCAAAGAAATCACTTTTCATACGTTGAACCGCATATGAAAGCAGAGACGGGGACCCCAGACCCCAACATATCCAAGAGTCGAGAGCGGAGACCCCAGACCCCACACCCCAAAGCCAAGACCGGGGACCGCGGACCGGACCAGGATAGTGCAGGACCGAAGCGCACTCCGCACTCCAAAGTGATTGCCAGAGAGGGGGAGAGCGCATACACATAACTGGTTTATGCGATAAATGAGGTGGAGCGCGGAGAGGACAAGCGGTGAGCGAGCGCAAAACTGGCCGATAGGGGCGCATATTTGCTTCAAGCCATACAAATACAGGAGAGGAAGGGAGACAGGTAGTGGTGTTAGTGGTGGTGGTGGTAAGCTGCAGCTGAGGCTTGAAGAGTCCAGAGCCCAGAGAACGAAGCTGTTCTCTTGCGGTGCTTCAATTTGCCGCCGCAAAAGTTCCCCTGCGGTTGCTGTGTGTGTGATTTGTATCGTTTACAGGTTGCCGCAGAGGACAGAAAGAGTGAGGGGCAGCGGCAGAGGCAGAGGAGTCCCACAGCGTAGTCAACTGAGAGAGAGAGAGAGAGAGGGTGAGAGCGAGCAACAGCATAATTATGCCTTCAAGTCTAAAGCTTGCCAGCTGCGGTTTTTGTCAGGCAAAAGTTCAAAGTTTAGCTCTTAAAGCACTGCTAATAAGCATCCGGAGAAGGAGAGTGTAAGAGAGAGAGCAGGCTCTGCCAGCGAACAGCAGGTAGGTGGTGTAGGTGATGGTGAAGGTGAAGGAGGTGGCGGAGGTGACTACCTTTCCAGGCGCACTCTCTCTCTTCCTCTCTGGCTGTGGCTCTCCCACTCCCGCACTCGAAAGAGTGCGATCGCATGCCGTTCGCATGTTGTGCGCGCGTGCGCCTGCCTCTCGCTTGTGATACCCTCGCTGAAACGGTATTGCGAGTTTTGTACATGTGTTTGCTCAGGCAGAGAAGGAATCAGAATTGATATTCATATATTAGTAGATAGATGGGCATAGCTAATATATATAGTATATAGAAATGTTTTTCTGAATATATTCAATCTAGCCTTAAACATTTCATTTCTTCATGCACCCATCATATCTATAGAAACTTAAGAAGTAATCCCATATTACTGGGTATTTAAGGTTTCGGTTTGGCAAACTATTTGATTTTCTTGTTTTTGTTATTGTTATGGAGAGAGCCATGTTTTTGCTCTTCCTTTTTTGATATTTTTGGAGCGCGAACAAAAACGGCAGACGACTGCCCACACGTCCTCGTGCAACATGGATCTTGTTGTTTGTGTTGCAAGTGCAATGAAGATATCGCAGATATCCAGTTAGTTCATTCATGAAGCAGCAGCAGCGCCTCCACTTAGTCGGGCTCTTCTGTTGCTCTCTCTCTCTCTCTCTCTGTATGGGTAAGCTAAGCGCAGCAGGAGTTACTTTGTTTTCTCTCCTTTGTTTCTAATTTTAATAGTCGGATTTGTATAATTTCTGGCCTTATCAGTGCCATCTTGATTTATGTGTTTTAACTATGTATAAAAACATGTTTTGGTTTTAATTTTAATTTTAATTGGAATTGGAATTGAATTAAACGATTCTTTTAAAGCTAGAAATAATTGTTGTTTTTTACGTTATTTATGGGATTTATTAGCAGTCTTGGAGTTAGTCAAAGTTTAGTTTTAAGAGTTATATCTATACGTACATATATAATTTAGGGATGTTCAATATATTTCTTTAATAATATTCCTTGATTTAAGATAATTTTTTAAGCCATTCCCAAATTAAGTACGAGTGTAGTTATTTCCAGCGGTATTATTCAAGCTGTTCCTGGCCATATTCCAGAGAGAACCGTAGGGAATTTTCCATAAATATTATTTCTTACGATATTTAAATTAAGTACTATTAAGGTTATTTCCTGTCTCTATCCATTCACATTTTGGTTTGATTATTAACTTTAAAGATTCTTAATAGCAGCTTTAAACACGTATGTAGATACATATTACAGTATGTTTTCAAAGTATATTAACGAACTGCCACAACAAAGTCCATAAAAATAACACACACACACACACATACACATATGTACATATGTATAGTATGTTTGGAATGTCAGATGAAGAAAAACATGCAAAGAGAGTAGTTTTTTTTTCCCCCGAGCTTGTATGTTTTTTAGCCTGTTTTTTGTTTTTGTTGGTCGTCTGTCTGTGGGTTCATAAGCATATTTCTAATTTGGTGTGTATAAACCTGCCACCAAATAAAACACAAAAACAAAATGAAATGAAACAACTACAGCAACCTACAACTACAACTACATCTGACACGTGTAAATGGTTGGGGCTTGTTAATATTGTTGCGGCTGTCATGTTTTTTGTGTCTGTGGCAAACTTTCACTTGATTTGGCAGTTTTGTGGCGCCCCAGTAATTTTCAGCTCGCCCGTAACATGGGAAACAAGATTGGTGGGGAAAAAATGATTGTAATTTGATTGTTTTTTTTTTTTTTGTTGGTTGTGTCTGCCTCCCCGAAAACATAACTGAAGAATGCAAATCTGACAAATTAAAGCGAAACAAATTCCGAACGAATATCGCGCACATATCGTATCGTATCGTATCGCACCACTGGGTGGGGTGTGAGGTGTGGGTGTGGATTTTTATGTGGGGCGCGTGGCAAATGCAAAAACAGCCGCACTCCATTAGAGATGAAAATGGTGTTATACATACAGCAACCATCCCCTCCCCCGCGCCGACACAGCATACACCCTGTTCTATGGCACATCCATGGCCACAAAAATAGATCAGACAAGGACAATGGTGGTCGTGCTGCTGCTGCTGCTACGATGGTGTAGGCGACAAACAAATGGTGCCATGACAGAGAGGGAGGAAAACCCCTCCCGCACCATAAGCCAGAGAGCGTCAGAATTTAATGGCCATTTGGCCCATAAAAATTGCTGTAACAAACAACAGAAACGCATTTGGTACCGCTCCACAAACACTCCCATCAACCAGGAACCAGGAACCCGAACCATCGTCTTCTCTCCGGGGCTGCAACGGCAACGGCAATGGCATCGGCGCCTCTTTTATGTCAAAGTCAAAGGCCAAAAGGCGAGCACATAAAAACCGACACACAGCCACACAGACGGAGACGAAGTGTTCAGAGACAAACGAGGGTGGATTGAGCGATAGCCCTCCTACATATGTAGAGAGAGAGAGAGTGAGGCAGGCTACTATTTCTAAGCAGAATTATTTACAGTTCGGAAAGCAACTAAAACGATGGACAAACTCTATAAAGTAAGTATACAAATATATGTATATAAATATAGAATAAAATATAGATTACAACAGCCCCAATTCTAGAACGTGAAAACTTTTCTCGCACACCTCGCTGCCTGCCAGGGACGAGCTCATAAAGAGAGAGAGAGAGACAGAGACACACACCAGCGCCCAAGTCAATCACAAAACACAAATTCGATTAAGTTGTTTAAAAACAATTTTTATTTATTACCTATACGTATTTTATTTGGTTGACGTTGTTGTTGCTTTTGTGGTTTCTTATCGATAGAAGGGGGGGAGGGAGCATCCCAACAATCCCAATCCATATGAAGTTTTGACTACAGAACGGAAATTCGAGTTCTCTTTGAACGCTTGCAATGGGATGGGATTTTTTCGAGGTTTTCGTTTCATTATTATTTGTAAATTAGTCCGACCGCCGCAGTGTCGCTTGATAAGAAACCTGTGATAATTGGGTAAAATGGAAATCCCAAAATAGAGCCACAGTCAGGATGAATGACAAAGGAATTCCAAGTCAGGTAGCTAATCTAAGTGGCCCGAAATCAACACACAAAAACCCCGAAAAAAACGCCAGAGAATAGTTGAAAATAGAAACTACTTAGCATATCAATTTAGACCACAGACGGAGGAAAACCAATGAGAGAATGAGAAGCAAAAAAAGAAAGAGCCCAAATATGTCACTCAGTTCTCGTATTCGGAGTTGGGGGACAGTTTCTGTTTAGTTCTAGTTTTGGTTCGGATAAGGGATGAGGGGATAAAGGGATACCAGGGATAGAGTTTCCCTTGGCCAGACAAATTGGTTTAAAGCAGGGAGTGTGTGTGTGAGAGTGTGTGTGCATGGTCATTGTCATTTAGATCCTGCTCTTAATATCCTAATTGACGACTCTGAAAAGGGAACACAGCTCCGTAACTGTGACTGTGACTGTAACCGAAACTAAATCCTAATATGTATGCCGAATTCTGTTGCGATTCGGCGGGGTATGTGGGATGTGGATTTTGGCATCGATTGGTCAAAGGTTACGGGCTACGAGAACGACGCATGCCAAAGATATTTATAGTTGGGATAATATCACAAATCGGCCACGCTGGGGAGGGAGGGGGTTGAGGAACATCCAAGGGGCCGACAGATACCCCGTAAGCGTACCAGTCGTTAGTTATTTTCTCCCAGTGCACTGATTGAGCTGCCCCGGCAACATTTATCACACAGAGAGAGAGCAACTGCCTCAGCCTGCCAAATGGAGGCACGTTCGGGCACTCATACACACCCATGGACAGACAGCCACCCACCCCTAGCCACCGAAACGGAAGTCCAGGCAATGAGCCCCTTTATCCTGCCTGACCCGTGGGGGGAGCCGGACAGCCACGGGCAACGAGAACTGATTGCCATCATCTGCCCCGTAGATGGATTCGTAATGAAAATGCCTAAAAATTGTACGAGCATTATATATTTTTTGTGTCGACTCATCGAATCGAACAATACCAAAGAGAGAGCGTGAGCAAAAAGGCGTGGCAAGTGGATACTCCCGAAGAGGTGACCCAGGGACAGACAAGCGGAAGTTTTTCTGGGGTGCCTCAGCTTTCCTTTATCCCTTTTTTTTTTCGAGTGGCTGCCACTTAACGGCAAATGCGAATCATTTTAAATTGCTGCCCCAAAAAAAAAAAAAAGGGATAGGGATTCGCATACGGATTCAGAGTCAAGATGATTCGATTCTTGATATAATCAAAGTAGCCAAAAGTCACACCACTACAAATGTGCATGTGTGTGCGCGTGTGTGAAAGGAGTTGGTGTTCCCAAAAAAAAGGGCAGGATAATCTGTCTAGTCTAAGTAGATATGATTAAAATGCTATTGCCATTTCCTGCGGTGTACCCTTAGCCCCCGAGCGAATGACTGCCGCAATTTGTTGATTAAGTGGCAGCTGGAGTCGCTTTATTTGTTGTATTTTTTAAAGTTATTTTTGCAGTACAAATTATTCTTTTTGTATTTAATTGAAGAGATTTTATTCGATTTTTAGCCACTTTCGTAATAGTACGAGTTAGTTGTTAAAACTCTTTCCTTTCGTATACGTGTACGTTTATTTATGTTTATTTTTCTCTGGCCCCAAATTGGGGCAGTAGGGAAAGTCGAAATGTCGACCCAGACACAGGCAGCAAGGTCTCTCTCTTGATTCGCTTTTTGTTTAGGGTTTTTTTTTTGCTGTTTGTTTGCTTTTTCGCCCAGTGCAATTAAAACAATTTGCAATGTTATAATTAAACATTTGCCTCACTCTCGACCATGTCAAACAAAAAGCTGACAGCAGCTGAAGCCACATGCAAGTTAACTCTTTTGTTGTCTTTTTGCCCCCCTCCTTTTGCTGCCACATTCAGTAGGGGGAAACCACAGTCAATCTTCTAGAGTGGGCCCCAGGCCATGTCTCGACTTCTTACTGGTTTTTTTTGTTGTTTGTGGCTACTCGTGCCTCTCGGACTGGGTCCAGTCGATCGATCGGGGCAACTGGACTGGACCAGAGCTGCGATCGAGATGGATTTTCGATGTGACCTTTTGCATTAATTGCGCTGGCCATTCGAGCGCCCCCCGTCCGTCCAATGCCAGATCTCTGACCCAGGCTAAACAACTTCCACTATATATATTTTTGATTTTTGCATTCGTTTCAGTTTCGATTTCATTTTCGATTTGCTCTTGGGTCTTGGGTCTGTCTGTCTGTGTTCGTGCTCGTGTCCATGTCGTGTGGGCGTAGGTTTTTCCTATGTCTTGTTCGGTCGGTTTCTACTATATGTATATATTTTCTAAATGATCTCTGGTCGCTGGCTGAACAAACATTTTTCATTTGCCGCACAAGCAAAATGTTAATAGTCGACGCCAAATGAATGGGCCCCACCAACCAGTGGGGTCTGCTGGGAATATTTGAGAGGGGGGTTTAACTACATGTATGCCAGAAATATTCGTATTATAGTTATTAATTACAGGGGCATATATGCAATAAGTCTACGACTCTTACCATCCACAGAAACTATTTAAATATATTCAAGGATTAATTAGCAACTTTTAAATACGAAATTCCAAAATAAACAAAAATATCATAGATCCAAAATACTATATATTAAATCCGCAATATTATTATTTTTCTTTTATGCTTATTTTTGATATAAAAAAATAAATAAAATTCTGCTTATTCTTCTGATTAATATATATTAGTTTTCCAATGAGTTTGGAACCCCCCCTTTTGTCAATGTTCCCCACACCTCTGTGGGCATTGACTAAATACAAGCTAAAAGCGATATATCTAACTCTCGAGACGCGGACTGACTGACTGACTGGCATTTGTTTAGGCGTTTCGATATGTCTTGTGTCTGCGTTTTTTTTTTTCTCTGTTGTGGTTTATGTAAAATTAAAGTGAAAAATTAACATAAATTACAACAAAAGCAGACAGTGAAAGACGACGACGGCGTCCGCCAGTCGGCTGACTGGCTAGCAGCGTGTATATGGGGCTTTTTTGAGGCGCCAAAGCAATCGCTTGAATAATAATCAATATAATAATGGGCCGCAGCTAAATAGCGGCCAATAAGCTTCTGATTTGTGTGAAATTTTGCTCGGCATTCAGCAACCAGCATACAGGCAGAGAGCCATTTGAGCATTCGAGCCTTATGCAAATTCATTACCAATAATCGTAAATAATGAGACCACGAGCAGATCCCAGTTGAGTATTGGCCCCATTTCGAGATCTCCAATCCAATTTTGTTTGATTCTCTTTCTTCACAAACAGTTGCCCCCCGAGAGTTGATTTCCACAGATTCTGCTGTGGCTGGCAGAACATTTTCAAGTGGAAGTTGGTTGCTTCATTTAAATTGCTTCGGCTGCAACATCGACTTGCCTCTTGCCTCTGATTCTTATGCCACGTCCAGAGAGTTTCTGTTGCTCTGTGCCTGGGTCTCTGGTGATTGTGTGTAGAATATCAATTACTTATGCTAAACACCTGCTGCATCGGAATGTCTGGCGGGGCCCCAGTGCAGGCAGTGCTTGGTCTTCTAAACCGGGCCTAAATAGTCACCATAAGCCCACTCGCACACACACACACTCACATATGTATGTGCACCGAGGTTTGTGCCTTAAGTCTTTCGTTATTTCTCCTCCTATGCCCCGCGAGTTTTTTTTTTTTTAATGGCCTTGCCAAGTTACATTTTTCATGAGGTCGCCCGACTAGGCCATCGAAGCTGTCACAATCGCAGGAGGTAGCAAGGAATTTCTGGAAAGGTTTCCTGGAAAATTCTACAACTGATTTCTGAGATTTTGGCAGGCAGCTAAAGAAAATAATGTTAGAATATTTGCTTTAATTCGCAGCTAAAAAATATGAATGGATACAGGAAGTATATTCTAGGGTATTTGTCAGTTACGTTGTTCTCGTTGTTTTTTTTCTTGTTGCTCCGCACCTTTTACGTTTGCCCATTCAGTTCGCATCAACACGCCGTTTTGTGTAACGCCGGCCCCAGAGTCCACAGTGCTCCAGAGCGCCCAGTCACAATCGTACTCTCGCACTCACACACGCAGACCCCCGCCCAGCCTTAACTGCACTGTCCGAGCCCCAGTTCCAGTCAAAGTTCCAGGTTCCAATCGCAGTCGCAGTGCCGAGTGCCGAGTGCGAGTCGAATCCATGAGCACTTCGTGATCGCAGTTGCCCGAGCCGTTGGTTCTTCATCGATTTGTTTTTGTATTCCCTTGTCTCTCGGGCAGGTAGTTAGCGTAGCTGCCTCTGCTTATGATGTCGATTTGCTGTGCCGTTTCTCTACCCGACCCTCCCCTCCTTTGCGACTCTGCCTGCCACTCATATGTATCTCTTTCTGTGTTTTGTCTTTGTGCTTTTTCTCTTGCACTGCACATCATTTTGCAGTGTTTTGTTAGTGCGCGGCGGCGTACGAAGAGTACGAAGAGAACTTGTTACAATTAATTAACTGCTGCATCAATTAAATATTTATTCGCGACCCTTTCTCTTGGCAGGCGGCGCCTGCGATTCCCAAAGGGATAGGCCAAGCGCAGTCAGGCCAAATACTCGTATGTATCTCTCGTACGGATCATAATCCATGGATCGATAAAAACTCAATTAATGGCCCCACTCTCATAAAAATAAAACAAAAAGGAGAGGAGAACCAAAAGCAGCAAAAAAAGAGACGCTCGATCGTCTCACAGCTGGCGGCATGGACCACCAAAAAGCCAGGTAGTCAGTCGCCTTCCTACTATACAGGTGGGGCGTGGTCAATGAACTCCGCGACCGAAAGGTGTCGGCACAGAAGCAGCATCATGGATTGGATGCTTCTTCATCGTCCTCCCGTTAAATGCGAATCTTTATGGGGCTGAAAGCTGACAAAACTGGAGATGATTTCAGCTCATCTGCCCATCGGAATTGCACATGAAAAAGCTCTTCCAGCAGTCAGATTGGAATATATATTTTATGACTAGGGTTCGGATTATGCCAAGTGGGATGGCAGATATAAGATAGCTTCATTTCTACTCTCTACTCTCTCTCTCTCTCTGTATGAGTGGAGCTGGAGTGGAGCAATATGATGCAACTAATTGGGGAAAAAGATCTCATAAAATGTAATTACAGGCAGAGAGAACTGAGGGACGGAGTGGGGTATGTAATTGTGAAATCTCTGCGCCTAAAATTAAGTTGAACATTTTATGTGATTTGTCTTGAGCTTACAACAACAACAAAAAACACACAAGAAAAACAATAAAAAATAGGGGAAAAAAAAAGAAACCTAAACCTAAACCTAAGCCCAAAATAAAAGCAAAAAGCAAAACAAAACCCCAAAAACTCTGAAAACAAATAGAATAAAGTTCTCACAATTAAAATGAGCTTAAATTAAAAAGCACTTTTACAGTTTCACACTCTTTGTGGGGGGAGAAGGCCCAAAGGGGAGAGGGGGTGCCCGAATGAACTGTAACTGGGTGAACGCACAGAGGCGACAGAGCACGAACGGACGGAGAGCACTGACGGAGAGCAGAGCGGACGTGCCCCACAAGTAAATGACTTATAATTGATATTCTAAAAACGGATAAACATCTGAATGAAACTGAATAAAGTCAACGAGTCAAGTGAAGACAAGTCAAGTGAAGACTCAGGCAACTCAAGCAACTCCGACTGTGCGCTGACATATATCATCATCATTATAATGGAATTGCCAAAGAAGTTAACAGCCAGACCAGGCCAAAACAGTTTCAGTAATTTCTCATTTGTGGAGATATCATAGAGATGAGCACGGGACGACATGTAACCGAATATATGTACATATAATACCCCATGTAGTTGGGCATAGGGAAAAACTTTTGAAAGTGTACAAAATGGATACGAAATATGTCACAAAAGGCACGAAAGATTAGAGTAGGAATCATGATAAAGATTTACTGGATAATATACATATATAGTAATTAAAAGTCAGAAAAGAGACACCAAATAGACCCCAAAGTGAGTACGTTCTTATAGTTTCATATACAACAGATAATTGTAGGGCCTTTTACAGAACATACGATTCGTGTCGATCAAATGGATATACCTGAAGATATTGCAATCCCATTGGTGAGCAAATTCAAGTTTGGTTAGCTATATCTTCAGGTATATCCAACATATCGATCGTACTATCTTCAGTTAGTGGGAATCAACAAATTCTATAACTGAAGCACTCAAAACTGACCATCAAGGCAGCAAAATGTATAAAAAAGACATGAAATCAAAAGGAAATAGTCACGAACTTATAGGCAGTATAGCTAACAAAAGGTAGCACGAAAAAGGCAGCATAAATCTTGTTTATAAAACCCTATAACTAAATTGCACTCAAATTTCATGCCCGTTTCCACTGACTAACCAGAAAGTCACAGCTTAACCTAAACCGCTATTAATCGTGTCACGCTGTCATCTCTATGGCTGCCTGCAGTTTTCACTTGCGCAAAATCGTTATTTGGTTTGGATTTCTTTTTCTTTTCTTGTCTTTATTTTTTTTTGTGTGTGTGTTTGGCTACTTCGATGTTTTGGCCTTAGACGGCTACGGCTACCGTGTGCCAAGCCAAGCCAAGCCATGCCATGAAGATGGGTTTGGCGGATGGTAGGAGGATGCCCAAGAGCAGCATAAGATTTGCTCTTTGGTAATTGCCACCAGTAGAAAAAGAATCCACCGATGATGATGATGATGATGGTGATGGTGGAGAAGGAGCAGCAAGATGGGTAGGGGTAGGGGTAGGGAGTAGCATAAACAAGCACGTTGAATGGTGACGGTGATGAAGAAGACGTGCGGCAACTCAATTTCGACTCAGTTTTGCAGAACTGCAGTTCCTGCAGCAGGTTACCCCGTGCCCCGCCCTTCCCCTGTGTTGTGCTTACCCAATTTAAAATTAACATGTCCAACCAGAAGCAGCCAACAGCCAGCCAGCAACTTGAACAACTGGTCCAAACATATGCAAAAAAGTAGGGAACAAAACAACGAGGAATATGAACCTACTTTAGATACCCTTTAAGGTACATCCCTATATGATATATAGTACTTCTAGTATAAAGATTATTAACTTAATGGCTGATCCTTTTTTTATATATATTTTACTACTATATGTCCCCCCAAATATGCTTCCCTTTGTAGTCTTAATACCCCTTGGAAGTGTATGCAAAAATGGGTAGAGTAGGAGAAGCAGAAGCGTGCGTGAGCTTCGTCAGCTCTCTGGGTTCTCCTCTTGACAGGTTCTCTGCATTTTGCATTCTCCTGTTCGCTCCTCCTCCTCCTTCTGTGCTCCTCTTTTTTATTGTTGTCAATTTGGTGGCGATTACAGGTGTGTGTGTGGGTGGGGGGGGGGCAGATTGTTTGCCTTTTGCCTGGGTGGGGCTCTAATGAGAGCAACAGCAATTCGAGCATCTGTCAGTCACACACACACACAAGAGCTGCAGGGGGTGGGGCAGGGAGGGGTTTGCTGGAAGAACCCTTGAAAGAAGCTCAAACTAGCTGCATTGGAATGCAGAGAGAAAACCTATAGAGAAAAACTCGAGAGAGAGAGAGAACCTTAAGTGAAAGGATCATAGATGAATGACTTAATCTGGCAGAGCCTGAAGGCCATTCGATTTGTATAGCCTTAAAGTCAGTATATATTATTAGTTACCTAATCTACATTTAATACACTTAAATTGTATTCCAAAGTTCAATTGAAAAGTTCAATTTTACAATAGAATTGTGTTGGCTTCTTGCATCACTAAATACATAATAATAATTCGAAACGAAAATGAAGTCAATGAAAGGCTTCAAGGAACTATATATATATATATATCCAGCAGGCAAACACAAGCAGTGGGAGGGGGGTACTGAATTAATAATTGAAATGAAGCCCAAATGCAAGAAACAATTCTAACCGAACATAAGTTAAAGCTCAAGCCAGCAGCAGCAGGCTAAGACCAAAGTTATGGGCCCAGATAAAGTCATTTACTCGACTGGGCCCCACACACAGAACACTTCAACCTCAACTAAATCAAGTAGAAGTTGCCATGCCCCCCCTCCCCAGCCTCTCTCTCTGTCTCTCTTGAAGGCTTACGCAATTTTCACATGGACAGCAGCAACAGCAACTCTGCTCTTGGCCAGAGCCATTCATTGTTGACTGGTTAAGTTGCCTCAAATTGCAAACATTTCACAGATGCTATGGGCTACAGGGGAGGGGAGGGACTGTGGGACTGTGGGGTGGCTTGAGGCTTCTTCTGTGACTACTGCCTGACACACAAGACGTTAATCTCATTCTGAGTTTACCTTCTTTTTGGGGTCTAGGACGACGGTAGCCTGATTGCCATAATTAATTATTATTTCAATTTGCATTTCTGCATCTACATCAACAGTACAGTGGGGGCATGGCGGCATGGGGGGTGTGTATGTGGGGTATCTTCCACCTGCAATTTGCCAACCCATTGCACACAGCCGCTTGACGTTGGCTATAATTTGCATTCGAAAACGGGGTGCTGGCGATTATGCAAGAAGCGCTAATCAGCCAAAAGTCTGATTCGTTTGGTGGAGCAGGCAGCCGCTGAAAACTGCATACCCGCCCCCCCGCCCCCTCCCTCCATAACTTCAGCATTGTATTTAGAGCAACGACAGATGGGGGCGCCTTTTGGGCTGCAGTTTAAATTTGTTTTGTGTAGCAGGAAAAGCGCAGCTTGGCGATGTGAAAATTGCATTGAAATCAAAAAAAATAAAACCAAAATAAAAATAAAAACTTTGTCGACAAAACAGTCAAGTCAAAAGCATTTCACGATGGCGACGACGGCAGCTGCCTGACAGACAAACAGACTCTGCGGCTTTCCGCTCTCTCTCTCTCTCGAGAGAGACAGAGATCTTGGCCCTAGAAAAAAGTGTTGTAAAACACATGCCAGCCAAATGGCACAAAAAAAAGCTGTGCCAGTCAGCTCAGCAGTCGACATGGGAGATGCCCTAGGAAATTCACATTGAATTTAAGTTTACTCTGGAGTCAAAGATTGTATCTGTCCAGTCCTAGGCTCATCAGTAATGGATAGTGTAGCTATATAGGGTATCTTATAGGGTGCTTATAACATACACATACATATATACGACAATTATGAAGCGTTATTTCAGCTGCTGACACATGCAACAGTTGTACCCCCTGCACCAGTCCCTGCCCCTGCCCCAACCATATTTAGGTGATATTCATGTTCATATTCATGACTGTCTTTAGCTGCCCCGCCCCCACAGAGCCCCACAGAGTGTGTGTGCCTTGCCACCATTTGTTGCACACACTCTTTGTGTATGCACTTTGCACACATAACTTATGTTTAGCTGCAACAACTACAACAATTTATGTGTGCGTGCGCAAAGAAGGGGGGGATGGGGTCATGTGAGTGGAGAGTGTAGAACAGGAACTGCAACAGCTGGAACTGTGCCACATTTTAAACAATGCAACACACACACAGACACAGAGAGAGACAAGAGCTATGTCCACATTTTGGGAGCCAAGCTTAGAGTTTACAATTGCCAGAAAGATGAGTTTTGAAGGCCATCTGGGGGACAGGCAGAATGCTCTGCGAGAGCAACAAAAAAGAGAAAGTGAAAAGTTTTGCCCATTAATCTTTGACAATTTTTCCATTGATTTGGTTTTACTTTGCTGGAATTACGAACTGCAATTATGATACTATTTATAGTTAAAACAATCTTGAGGTATTTAGAGAAGATCGAAGGGATTTATGCATAGGATTGTCAAGTATAGTTATGGGTAGTATATGGAAATTAAGGTTTTATTAAACATGAATATACAATACTTACTATACTGTCAAACGTGACAGATACCATCACGATTTAATCATATTTAATTAGTGTTAAAATTCTTATTCAATTCCTACAAAATTCCAAGCAAAACTTGCCCAAAAAATATGCATTAATGCATTAACCCAGATCTTTGCCTAGCACTTGAATCAGTTTCTATAAATAATAGGAATAAGTTTCAAAAATATTTCTTTTAATATATAGAAAAACTAGAAAGTCCACGCTTGCTTCACTGTGGCACATTGTGGTTGTTGCTTGGATGAGAAGTGCCTCGAATATATACGTTAAATATATTTTTGTTTTTGAAATAATGGAAATAATTTAGCAGAATGACACAAAATGAAATGAAATAGGCGTTCAGCACACACATTTTTAGACCAAATTTAAGATTTTTTTTTGTATGAATACAGCATGCAATTTGGTGCACGCGTTGCGGAGATACATATATGCATACAGATAGATTTTTTGTCTACAAATAGTATAGTATAGATTTGGAAACACACTCTGAATCAAGTATTCCTCCAAAGTATCCCTTACATAAACGGTCTAACAGTTGTCTGGAAAAAAACGCATGTAAGTTGGTGCACGCGTTGCGGAGATATATGTATGCATACACGCAGTTTCTTTTCAAAAATGTATAGTCTAGATTTCGTAGCAATTTTCATGGCATAAAATATAACGAAAATTACTAAGTTAAATGCCGTAAATCCATTAAATTAGTTAATTTGATTGATAACAATTCAGGTGCAAAAAAAAACTTAAACGAGTTTTTCATTGAAGCATTTTTCACTTTAAGACAGCCGAAATAATAGTGAAGAAATAACAACTTAAAAATCGTACTTCTTTCAATACTGACAGTCCAGGCAACCCACCAGCTAACGCTATTGTCAATGTCAATTTGGACTTGGCAAATGAAAACATTTCGCCTTCGTTTAGGATGGCAGTTGGGTGGTACGGGTAGGAGGGGTAGTGGTACTGGTAGGTACTCAAATACCATTGCAACATGGGCCAGGCCAGGACCAGACAAACAACAACAACAGAGATGACAAAGAACTTTTTCCGTAGAATACGGCCAAACTGGCAAACTGCAATGAAAAACTGACATTCTGTCGACTGAAGGAGGCTGAAAGACTAACATAGATTGGAGGGGGGGAGGAGCGTCTGCTAGAGGGGTGTTAAATTTCCATTGTATTTAAACACAACAAAAACTAAACATTGAGCATAGAAGGAACAGAGAGAGGCTGAGCATAGAAGGCAAAGAGAGGCAGGCTGTCAGGCAGGAGGAGTAGAAGAAGAACATGGCCAGAACGTAGTACTAGTAGCTTAGCCAAACGAACAACCAAAAACTTACACATGGAGCGAAATAATGCGAAAAAGTAATACCCGAAAATACACAAATATGAAGATCGAAATGAAGCATACACTAACACAATTAATAATCGATAAATAATCGATAAATATAATTATATTTTTATCAAATTAAAGCTAAAAAAAATGAAGAAACTACCATTAATATTTATTGATTTATTTGTAATAAAAATATAGAATTTATAGGGTATTAGGTAATATCCTCTGGAAAAGCTTAGAGGGAACAGCAAGAAATGATAACAAGATGGGCGGCAGTACAATGTGGGTGTGTACCGTATACGGGCAAAGGGCGTTGCAACAATACCAATGCTGGGGACAAGAAAAATATCCAAATGAGAGACTGGCGCAATAAGAAGCAAACAAAATGGAATACGGAGGCGGGTGGGGGTGGGGTGTGTGCAATGGCATAGCAAAAACCGTGCAGAAAATGAAAATATGAAAAATTCATGGAACAGAAATAGTACTAGACGTTGACCAGAAAGCGGAGGGACCAACACGATAGGATAGGAATGAAGCAAAGACTAAAATTGTTTGCCACCAATGTCTGGCAAATAAAATACCAGAGAATGTTTCAACCAGAATCGAATTGCATAAAATTTAAGGATTTTACTATAGATATTTAAGTAATATTTTCGCATAAATAAATTACAAATAATTAACGTATAAAGTTAACTTTTTGCAGTGGTTTTGAAGCCTTAACCTTAACGATAAAACCTCAAAGTGGCAGCTAAAATTGGCCCTACATAACGCTCGAAAAATCGCTCGAAAAAAACTAACCAATAATCATAAAAATGTATGGAAAAATATTTCATTATTTCTTTCCCCCAATCAATCCCAAACTTGTGCCCAAAATGCAGGGGGGAATCAACAAAAAAAACTGGTAGAGTTTTTTTTTTTTTTAGGGGAATATTTTAAGCACCATTTCTGGGCTTCCTTTGGCTGGCAAGGATTGCAGGGACCCTCGAACGCAGGGAGGACACGTGTTCGTTGGCTGCGAGATCAGGTAGCTGTCAAAAGCCGATGGACGCGACGCATTCCAACCGGTTCTCCGCTGTCCTGCTGCTGATATTTATAGGCATTTTTCGGTTACTCTTGTGACAAGTATGAAAAGTCCTTTTTAAATTTATATTTTAGACGCATTTTTTTTTTTGTTTAAATTTAGTTAAAAAAATGTTAATATAAGTTTTGGAGTTCCTTTAAAGCGCTGATTTGGAAATAAATGTAAACAATTCTGTACATATTTTCCTTGCCACCAATTCAAGTAAAAGTTTCTCCCCTTTGAGGGTATCCCATCTTCGATCCTTCGCTACTAAATACTCTGCTCCTTTATTCATATTTTTTACTTATAATTTTTTGTTTTTTTGCGATTAAAACTTTAAGTTTTTTGGCCCTGATTGCAATGGGCAATGTAATACCTTAAGGACGAGTCGACAGAGGGGGTATGGGGGAAGTATTCCACGGCTTCATATTTCGATACGAAATGTTATTTATGCAGCTTGAGGTCGGGGCTCCTGTTATTAAAAATATTTGTACAGCCGCCAAGGGGAACTCTCTCTCTCTCTCTCCCGCTCTGTTCTGCTGAATGTCACTGCTTGTCTCCTTCTAACCGCAAGGGGTGCAGAGCAGTTTCTGGTTCTGGTTGCAACTTTATCCGTGCCGCCACCGCCGCCGCCCCTGTGCTCGACTCAGGCCAGTCCTGACGCTGTCATCCTTGAGCTCCCTTCTTCGGGTACTTTTTTTTGTGCCTTTGCTTTAATTTTGCACTTGGTTTCTGTTCGAGATTTTATTTTTTATATACTCATTATAGCTTGACGTTTTTTTCGTTCGCTTTTGGTTTTAAATTTCGAGCCTAAAACCCAAGAGCCCAAGCGGCAACAGATGAGGAGTGCTGCTCCAGGGAGTGTATTCCTACAGTGTACATTTGTATTCGGTTTCATGTCATATCCTTCTTTCTGGCTACTTCCAAAAATTATTTCAAATTTCTGTTTGCTTTTTGCTGCAATTAAAATCTAGTTTTCTGCATTCTGCATTTGATTCCGTTATTATTATTAAATCAAATCAAAATCATTCATTCAGTATGGCTTATGATTCACTTTGAATTATGAGTGGAAGTAAATCAATAAACCATTGCTGGAGTTATGTAATTAACTAATTGAACCTAATCGAGGCGACACTCAAAGCAGTATTCATTTGAAAATCCCTCAAGAGCAGTCTGCCTACCTCCCCTACCATTCCCCTGGCCATGGCCACAAGCATAATTTGATGTCTGTGGCCCCATAACCTGTATATTATTACCACAGACTCCTCCGCTCCCCACCCTCGCCCCAGGATGAACTTTCACCTGAAACTCTGGCTGGGGCCACCCATTTGTGTATTACGTATTCGTATATTCGGTTTCTTGCCAGATTTGTCATCGGTCGCGAAAGTGGATCTCTCTGTCTCTGTCACACAGTCGCTGTGAATCGCTTCTAATCCAATTTCGGTGTATAAATATTTTAAATGATTTTTACACATTAATTATTACATATTTTGATGCGAGCAACGAGGTGCTGTCGCGAAATGTGGCAAACTCGACTCCATACATGACATTTGGCATCAGTGCACAGTGGAGGGAAATAGCAGCAAAATTTTAATACAAAATTAGCTACTTTAGTTAACTAAAAAGAGTTAATTTTTAAAAATAATCTACTATAAAATTATAGGTGTACATCAATTTGTATAGGCATAAACATATTTACTATACTGTTGTATACATATAATATAATTCGTATAATTCGTTGCACATTTCTTAGCATTAATTTCAATATTAAATACATTCATTAAATATTTTAAAATATTAATTTAATATTGAATTTCGCAATATGTAAAGATACGACTTGCAATGCGCATACTTTTAGTTGCCACTTTGGTGTGGTGGCCACACTTTTCAGATTTGTTGATGCCTCCACACTGCTCACACATTCTGCCTCGGGCAGTGATGATGTAGATGACAAATGTAGCAAAAAAAATGTTAAATGTAAAAACTAATAAAACATTTGAAAATTCCACATAAATCACATGTGTACTGGTACTGAGTACGGGTATAAAAGTAGAGTCGCGTTCACAGCGACTCCGTACGTTCTTTCTCGTTATTGACTTGTTTCCCGGTCGCTTTCACGGTTTTATTTTCTTTTTTTTTTCTTTTTTAATTTAAATACTTTTGCAATGCGTGTGTGAATATCGAATTGATTAAAAATAAAATATCAATTCTGAGTGATGGGTGGCAATAGTGCGACAGTGGGAGTTTGGAAGCTGGCTGGCTGGACCATGGCACATATTATTTAATGCTATTGCATTTAATTGGAAATTTCTGCTTGAGCAGCGACACTGCTGCGAAGCGATGAAATTATGAAAAATCTATATGCATATGAAGCACACACACATATATACTATATATACTCGCATAATACATAAATGCCTGTATGCCTGTTCGGCAATATATATTGGTCAGATATGTATGTCAATATATGCCCAACTTAAAGGCGATTGGCTGGACAAACACAGGACTGCAGGCTGCACTGCAGCAGCAGCAGCAACAACAACGTTAAGATTAAATGCAGCGTAGTTGCCATTAACAATGATTACCTGAAAGCCGATTCCCAATAATTAAATGTGCAACAGCGCGCCATTTTTAATTGCAGGCCACAAAATGGCCCCCGCCTTCCACCTTCCAACCTGCAACCCGCAACCCCCAACCTCAACCCCTACTTCTCTCGCTCTCTCTCTCCCACACTCTGCTGTCCGTCCATCCATGTGTCCGTGTCCGTGTCAGTATCCGGGAAGCCGCACAAACAGGACGCAAAGAGAGTTTCACGGGGGTTTGGGTGGTGAATGGGTATGAGGATGGGTTGCCGGGGATTGCCATCGCCGTACATTTCAGTTCAGTTTCATGCGCGCATATCAAAATGTTGATTCCGATTTTAATTTATTCATATTTATGCAAAAGAACAGCGAAAACAACACCAGCCAGCCAGCCAGCAGTAAAAAGCATTCGGCACTTTGCTTGCATACTCGAAACTCGCAGCTGCTGCCCCACCAGAGTCGGAGCTGGAGTCGGAGCCAGAGCCGTTCGTGGGTGTGATTATTGTTTTTGACTTTAAAATGCCTCATTGCACCCACATTTCCCCCCGCCCCACCCCCATACAAACATACATACACATATACTCGTACAAACATACACTCTCGTAAATCCCATATACAGTGGGCAGGCTTATTAAAGGCAGAGAAGTAGCGCCGCATCAAAGTCTTTGATCGAAGCAAATCAATATCTTATATGCAACACACTTATTGGCGTGGAAAGACCACAAACATAGTCAATGTAAAGCTACTAAGATTTTTTAATAGCTTTTCGATAGAATATATACAATTTATTGGTAGGCGAAAGCGAAAGTATGTGTAGCTATTATATGTATGTAGTATGACGATCAGCTCAAGACTAAAAGAGAGCAGGCGGACCGAATTGCCTGTGTCCTATGCAAGCGAGAGACAAAACGAAAGAAGGAAGTGATAGAAGCTCGGGCTGCTGCTGTTGAGCCGAGCACGAGCGATCGAGAGAGCGATAGAGCGCAAGAGAACAGCAAAGACCTGCTGCAACTGCAGTATCGAAGCGAAGCGAAACGAAGAAGATGATGTAAAGAGGCGAAAGAGCGGTCGCTGCCGTGCGTAAGCACAGGCACAGGACGAAATAAGCGATAGAAGCTCGGGCTGCTGCAGTAGCCGAGTACGAGCGATCGAGAGAGCGATATAGCGCGAGAGAGCGCGCGAGAACAGCATAGATGCTGCAACTGCAGTAGCGAAATGAAGAAGTTGACGTAAAGAGGCGAAAGAACCGCCGCTGCCGTGCGTAAGCCTAAGCAGTTACAATATTTACGGTACATGTATGTACAGTGGGCAAAATGCCGTGCGTAAGCCTAAGCAGTTACAATATTTACGGTACATGTATGTACAGTGGGCAAAATAGCAAAAAAAAGTTAGATTTACGTTAGGGTGCTCCACTTACTATTATCTACGGATTCTACGACTAAATATCGGGCTGGGAAGCCCTGGGCACAGTCACCTCGAATATGGTAAAGCAAATGGAAATTTCTAATTTAGTTGCAATAATCTATAGCATAAATAAATATACTTTTAGACATATATTATATGTACTTACATATACATATGTTGCTAATAGGTGCAGATTATGGTTTATGTATATATCAGAGTAAATTTAATGCTTAAATATTTGAAAAGTGAAGTTTTTCCGGCAGAAGAAACGACTTGCAAGTAGAAACTCAAAAGATTAAACAATATTAAACAACAATAAAGACATGGAGTGTCAATATAATTGAATAAGTATTAATTTACTATACTTTTGCAGTATGAACTTGCCCAAGATACATACATATGTACATAGATAGATGGAGAAGCCCATACAATTAAATTGAAAAAATAAATACACCCCCTGCTATGTATAAGAATTCAAGTAAAGCCTTGCAAAATATAGTATATATAGCATACCTTTTTTTTGCAGTAGGGGGGCTGAAATAGAATATGTATCTTATTTGCTGGCAGTTTATAAAAATGATACAAATTTTGCTGCACAAATAGGAGGAGCGCTCCTGGCTATAACTATAGTATGATGCCATCAAGCAGGCTGGCTCTATTATGTGCAGGGGAACGCGAACAGCAGAAAATATATGTATGTGTCAACAGAATATGACTGCTACTCTCCACCCCCCACAGGGTATTAGCATGTTCGACGTGACCCTAACCCTCCCTCTCGCTCGCTCTCTCTCTCTCTCTCTCTCTCTCTCTCTCTCGACTTTCGTAGCTGCTGCTACTCAGGTTAATAATTGAACCGACTCTGGGATCCTGGTTCAGTTTCTAAAGCAACTAACAATGCTCCGGCTCTGCCTCTCTCTCTCTTCTTCCTTCTTCCTTCTTCCTTCTCCACCTGCCTCTGCCGCTTCTCTGATTCTCCTCCTTATTATACGTATTGTTGTTAGTTTGTTGGGTTATTGGTGTTGGGTTTTCCTCTCCTCTCCTATCCAGTGCCGCCGCCTGGCATGAACCCAATTATGAATTATTTGTAATCTTATCTTTAAGTGTATGTGGCATAAAAATTATAATTTTGTGGCCAGCGAACGAGAGAGAAACCCCATAAAGCAGCAGCAAGGAGAATGGGAGAGGAGTGTGTTGGTGGTGGTAGTTGGCTTCTACAATTTCAGTATTAAAATTTATTAAAAATATATAAACGAAGGAAGGAATTTCTAACCGCATAGACGCCAACGAAGACGAACACGAAGCCTTCCCTGTCTTGCAGCACAGACTGAGGCTGAAACTGTGGCTGTGGCTGAGTCTCAGTCTGAGGCTTTTGGTCTTTGGACCTGCATCTTCCTACGAGACGGTGGACTGGTGACTGGTGCCTGGTTATTCTGTGGATATTCTGGGTAAGGGAATATAAAACGCTTAACCGCAAGAGCCGTTGACGGTGGCAGAAGGGGGGGGGGGGATAGAGTAGACCCTTCAGGGCGTCGTCTTTGCCTCGCCATGTGAATGGCACCAAAGTGGATGCTTCAGCATGCACGGACGCCACTTGCAAAAATTTTCCCGCTACACGTAAGCCAACCATACATGTACATACATATACATGTACATATGTATGTATGTATGAGTATGTGTCTCTGTTTCTCAGTGCCGGATAGTCTGGCATCAGGAATCGCCAGGATTCACCCGGCTCCATCCGGGGTGCCCGAGACAGTCTTGATGCAGTCTTGACAGATAAACAGGAAGTCGTCCTTCTCAACACTTCAACCTGTATGTCGAGAGGGTGTATGCAGCACCATACATACATACATATGTATATACCTATGTAGATGTATGATATGTATTAAGGGTTGGAGGAGTATGTTTGGCTTGGGGGCATACGTGTGTATGCCCTTTGTCTTAGCCTACTTGGCCGAGCCTTCGTGCCGTGTTGGCCCGTCGCTGTTGTTTCGGTTTTATTCATAAAATAAATGAAGTGCGAGAAGTATTTAGCCAAGTCAGACAACATTTTACACCACAACAGCAAGGGAGCATAGGAGCAAAGGAGGTGCCCAGTGACTGATATGAATGACCCCAACTGACTTGTCTACTAACTTGACTCACAGTCTGAATGCCAGTCTGACTCCTGTCTGAATTAGCTGCAGCACTTAACTGGCTTAGATCCTCCGATCTATTCCAAAAGTGTATCCATATTTCGTTATAGCTCATTCTCGATTGTCTTTGAACAATTTCCTGTCCGACTTGGACACATTGTGACCAAAAATTTGTGGTGTCAATGTGACGTATGAGGACTGCGGTTTCCATTTCCAATTCCTGTTGTATGCCCAAATGTGGGCAGAACCCCCACACCCATCGTCCGGGGGGTAATTATAAATAGCTGACTGGGGGCCCCAGACTCATTTGTTACTCTCGGGTCGACTCTTTAGCCTACCCAACTACCTGGCTGGCTATCTGGCTGCCTATCTCCAGCTTCTCCATCTATAGTGGCATCTATCTGTATGTGTGTGTGTGTGTGTGTGTGTGTGCACACCCTCTGCTGGAGGAGAGAACACACTTCCTGCAGAGGTATTTTAACATGATGCTCTCAAGTGGAGAGAACGCTTGTTTTTAATTAGTTTGCGCTGACCAGGAAGGAATGCCAAAAGGAGCAGACAGAGAAAAAAGGAGCGAACAGAGGGCAGGAGTGCTGCTTTGGGGCTTTGCTAGGGTTTCAGGAGGTGTGTAACAGCCAGGTGTCTGGATGTGCTCCTCTATACTATATGCTCCACTCTACGTGTGTGTGCTTTTCCAACTATTTTAATCGAAAATGCTAGTCATAGGGGGTGAGGTAAATATTTTTGCAATATACTATATACCATTTTTCCGAGCATAATTTAGTATGGACAGAGGCTACACGAGGGGCACGTTTGTGGCCCAAAGATGCTGCAACTAATTACGAGCCCCGACCACTATTAATTCGTACGGCAAGCTTTTTTACCCATATGCAATGTTTAATAGACGATTTTTCCAATACCAATGTAGATAACACATGCGAACATATTTTTTTCTGAAAGATCATTTTGTTCTTTTAGCTTAGAACAAAAATTTTTTTGTCCTTCAACAACAACAATAATAGCAAACATTTGTTTGAATGTTTTGCCTAACTTATAAGAAAACTATTGCCACTAATTTTATACGTACGGTGCGCTTAGAATTGAAAGAAGATCAAAACAAAAGGAAACAGTGTAACATAATCATTATCTAGTCATAATCTGTAAGCAGTCTTACAATACAAAATGTAAGAAATATGTAATTGCTTCAAATTAGTCAAAGTTTAGCAACGATGGCACGTGGTAAGCCTATTTGCAACGAAATAAGAAGTTTAGTTGTTGATTATTATAAATCGGGAACACTTTTGGTGAAATTGCCAAGAAATTAAATCTGGCTAACTCGTCCGTTCAAGGCCTTATAAACACTTTTAAGAAAAATGGCAACATAAAAAATAATGTCGCAAATAGAGGTCGAAAATCTGCAATAAAAGCTCGTGACAAAAGAGCCCTGGCCACAATTATAAAGGCCGATCGTCGCTAAAGCTTGACAAATGTAGCCTCTAAATGGTCCGATCAAATCGGAAAAAGTGTGAAGCGTGAATGGACGCGCCTGCAGTTGCGAAATATTGGGTATAAATTCTATAAAGTATGTATAGTGATTATCCATGTTACACACTTAATAGCTTCAAACACTCTTAAGCCAAGGAAAAACCATTGCTTACGCTTCTTCAAAAGAAGAAGCGTTTACAATGGGCTCGGGAACGGACGTCTTGGACTCAAAGGCAATGGAACACCATCATATTTAGCGATGAATCTAAATTTGATGTGTGTGTCGGTGCCATAAAGACTGCCTTAAAAGGACAGTTAAGTTCCCTGCAAGCATAATGGTGTGGGTGTGGGATTGTATGTCTGCCAAAGGGGTAAGACAACTCCACTTTATTGAGGGAATAGTTAACGCAGAAAAATACGTTAACATTTTAGATGAAAGATTGGCAGCAATACCAAAACTGGCTGACTGTGGTGAATACACTTTTCAGCAGGATGGAGCATCATCTCATCCTGCCAAACGAACCAAATCCTGGCTGCAGTACAACGAAATTGAGGTTTTAGATTGGCCATCAAATAGCCCGGACCTAAGCCCAATCGAAAATATATGGGCAATAATAAAAGAAATTAAAAAATTATTCTCAAAAGAACCCTTCCTGACCTAAAAAGAAAACTTCAAGAGATGTGGGACTCTGTTTCAAAAGAACAATGCCAGAATTTATTAAAATCTATGCCAAAGCGTTGTAAATGTGTTATAGAGGCCAAAGGGGATGTCACACAATATTAATATACAAAAAAAATTATATTTTTTAATCAAACAGTTAATATTTAACGCACCGTACCTATAATTAGTGGCAATATTTTTCTTATCAGTTAAGCAAAACATTCAAAAAAAAATGTTTGTTATTATTGTTGTTGTTGAAGTACAACAAAACTTTTTGTTCTAAGCTAAGGAGAATAAAATGATCTTTCAGAAAAAAATAAGTTTGCATGTGTTATCTACATTGGTATTGGAAATATCGTCAGTTTAACATTGCATATGGGTAAAAAGCTTGCCGTACGAATTAATAGTGGTCGGGGCTCGTAGTAACAAAAATAATGAAAACGAGAAAGAACGTACGGAGTCGCTTCGAACGCGACTCTACTTTTATACCCGTACTCAGTCAGTACACATGTGATTTATGTGGAATTTTAAAATGTTTTATCAGTTTTTACATTTTACATTTTTTTGCTACATCTGTCATCGACATCTACATCTGCATCAGTTCTCACAACAACACACGTACACTGCACGAGGCAGCATGTTTGAGCGTGAGTGTGCGTGTGAGAGAAGCTGCAGCAACAATCAACCCCAATAATTGACTTACTCTGCAAGAGGAGTGGGGGGATTGCTGCTGAAAATTCATTTGATCATTGTGGCTACAATAATGATCCGATCTGAACCAAATTCGGGAATCTGGTAGATATGGTCATTTTCTACGATACTGCATTTTTGCAAAATTGTGGATTTTCGTATTTTGGGGGGGCGGGAGTGGGCGTGGCAAAAATTTTGAAATAAACTTGCACTGAAGCGATATCACAGGAGTCTAGGCAAAAAATTTCGTTGTTCTAGCTCTTATAGTCTCTGAGATCGAGGCGCTCATTTATACGAAAAAACCAAAACGACTCGATTTTGTGTGAGTGCGAAAGGGAGGGAGCGAAGTTTTTTGCGTATGTTTTTGTCTATTGTGGCTATATTAATGATCCGATCCGATTCAGATTTGGGCCCCTGATAGATATGGTCTACATCTATGATTCTGCATTTTTCGTTTTCTGCTATCTTCAAAATTGTGGACGCCACAGATGTGCGCCCTTTTGGGGGGGCGGAAGTGGGCGGGGCGAAATTTTGAAACATTTTTCTAGGAGTGAGATATCACATCAGTTTGGAAAAAAGATTTGGTCTTACTAGCTCTTATAGCCTCCGAGCAATGGGCGACAAACAAGACGGACAGACGGACAGACAGCAATTACCACAAATACAATATACCCTTTTACTCTTCGAGTACGGGTATAAATAGTACACAAACTCACAAAACAATTGAAAAAATGCTGAAGCAAACAAAAAACCAAATAGGGCAATTAACTATGCAGCAAACAAGAAAATAGTTCTAGTCTAGAAAAATGGAAAAAGCTGGAAAATATGCAGAAAAAATACTGCAACAAAAATGCTTCATTATATATGTACGTTTGCAAGCAAAGTACAGCGCCCATTGGATGGGTCTACGTGTATTAGAAGCCATAAGTACCCATAATTACCCACATGTATACCGTAGCTTTAGGTACATTTCTGATCCCCAAAGGTCCCCAAAGGCAAAAGTCCCCAAAGGGTCTACGTTTAAGATGCCAGCTGCACAGATATACAAATATGTAGTGGCCATACTGTACCCATACACAGTACAATTATGTATATTTCTGTTTCCCAAAAGTACTATATCGAATTGATCTCGAAAATATTCAATATATTCACACAATTGTCGCCCAAGAGAATTTCCTAAGCAGGCACTCAGACCTCTAGCAATTTTCATTTGACCCGCAGCCAAAAGATATTAGCCCTATAAATGTACTATATAATACACCTAATTATCTGTCTACAATCGTCTAAAATACCTGTCTTTGATCATATGTATGTATACATGCCTTAGAATTTGGTGAAGTCTATCTAAAAGTATGTAACTAATCGGAGGTTATATTCGCACTAACGAACGCGGGTCAAACATATAGTAAATATCAACTAAGTTACCAGTACCAGTAAATACCACTTAAGTCTATTTACCAGTAACCAAATCTCACGTGTCTGGGATGCCTTACAGCAGCAGTTCCAACGGCGCCAAAACTTCTGGAAGGTTTCCACTCACCAGCACCAGGATCAGCAACACATGAAACAAAACCAAAACGAACTTTAGTACATATTTAACAGAGCACTGATTTTTTGCAAATTTCATTCAACGACAAGGCAAGACTTTTGAGAATTAGATCCTGTGCTTCAAACACATTCGAGGCCAGAATGTGGCCTCGAGGCCACGCCACCCGGTCATTTCACGCTGCCACAAAATATTCCCCTCAAATGTGCTCCGACAAACAGGTAAGCAACTCCACAATCGGTTATGTATATGTCACAGTTATCTGGCATAGATTTAAATAGAGTTTGAGTTCCTTTAGGTATTTGTAAAAGTTAAATTTCTGCATAAAACGGATCTAAGCTTAATCGAACAGCTGTAGAAACAAGATTAATGATGGGCAGAACAATGTTATCGATGTTTTTTTGTTCTTTCTCAAGCATCGATGTTTTTGCAGACTATAAGGAGAGGCAACAGAGTATAGATATCTGCAATATACACAGCTTTTGGACATAGTATATTAATGGTATTTATATTAATTTGTATTATTATTAATTATTTATTTTTATTATATATGTGTATATATTATTATATATTGTTATTTCGCCAGACTTGACTTGACTTTAACTAGCATATGGCTGTTGAGACCAGCTACAAAAAATTACTGGTAGTCTTGTTAGCTCTCTCTCAGTCTACATTTTAAGTGAAGTCCATTTAAATAAATACCCATAATAATTATTAATAATTGTTGAAAATTCTCCAACACGCTTTTTTTGCTAGTGTTGGCTAACCGAAAAAAATATATAAACGAAACTATTCACCGCAGTAAGCGAACTGAACAAACCGAGTTTACTTGTAAGATGTATTTTGGAAGGATTTTCAATTGTATTTCCGAGTTCCAGTGACTTACATCGTGTCGGAAAATTGGTAGCAGAAAATACTTTTTTTTTCGTAAATCCGATTCGAAGTGTTCGAGTGTGATAAAAAAAAACGTAATAAATCTGAATTTTTTTGTTTTCCGTTTTTTTGTTTAAGGTGAGTGACGAAAACCAAAGGAATAGTTTTTGGCTGCAATTTTCGGTTTTTTCGTGGCCGTCAGTCAAAGTGAAATAATGTGAAATTAAAAAAAAGACCCACACTGCCCATTGCAGATTTTCCTTTGCGTTTAAATACCAACAATAACCGATTATTTTCTGTGGCCTAACCCCAACCGCCTTTTCGGCCATTTTTGTTTCTGCTGCAGAAAAAACTTTACTCAAAATGTCATCTGTGGCTTTGGCTCACGTGTCCCAGGCCCGCAAGAAGTGGCGCATGGACCCTGCCTTCGGGTTCTATGCTCGCCCCAAGAAGAACGCTGACGGTACTCTCAATCTGATGGTCTGGGAGTGCGGCATTCCTGGCAAGCCGAACACCAGCTGGGCCGGGGGCCTTTACAAGCTCGAGATGAAGTTCGGAAATGATTTTCCACACAATCCGCCCCAATGCCAATTTGTGCCCCCGCTCTTTCACCCGAACGTCTTTGGCAGTGGCCAAGTCTGCCATGGCGTCTTGGTAGCCGGCCTGGGCTGGCACCCCAACGTCTCCATCAAGCAGATCCTGCTCGACCTGCAGACTTTGCTCGACGAGCCGAACACTCAGCACCCGGTCCGCCCGGAAGCCTACGAGATGTACATGAACAACCGAGATGACTACGAGCAGCGCGTCTACGATCAGGCCGATGCCCTGCGCCGCTAAGGACTAAACTGCACGCAAGCGCGCAAAACACACACACACACACAAACAGACACTAGCAAATACAGTCGCAGACTGTCAAAAATATGTCCAACCAAACAAATAATACATATGTACGTACGTAGATACGATGTAAAACCAGTTGGACAAAATGAAAAATAAATGTAATTAAAATCTAATAGGTGCGTACTTGGATTACAAAAGAAATGTGTGCAATAATTTACAGAAATATATATGTATGTATATACATGTGCATGTACTTACGCCGGTGAGTGAGTGAGTGTCAAGGCAAGGCCTACTATACTTAGCTTAAAATATATGTACGAGTACGTGGCTTTTTGCCGAAGTTGAGTGGAAAATGGAACTGTCGAAAATGACAACCCAATAATTAAGTTTAAATTTAATTGTTAGCATTCTTTATTATTTACATATAAACATGAAATATATGTATATTGGGTATTAATACTATGAGATGATACAGGAACTAGTGCCAGCTAATAATAATTGTTTGCCCTTGAAATCTGACCAAAAAAAGCAGAAAGTAATTTTGTTGTAAATCTATTATATTGTAAATATTATATATTAAATATATAAGTGCATATTTTCGGCTGCCAACCCGTTTAAAAAGTGAATGCAAAAACGTAGAGAGTAACAGACTGCCACCCAGTGACTGCAAAACCTAGAATAAACAGGAGAAACCTCACGGAGCACGATTCGGAAATTGTTGATGGATGGGATGTGTGCCAATGTGATTGAATGTTTTCACATCCATCAATCATTTCCACCGTGTTCCCCGCAGGTTATGTATGTTAAGTGTTGTGTACACATTTTAAGTGATGTCTATTTTGATATCAAAATATTATATTAAATATAATTGTTGACTAGAGTCAAGATGAATCTTGTTTCTGGCTTTTTTTTACATAATTAAAATTAGCTATAAATCGGTAATAAATAAAATTACATAAAATTATGTAAAATGATAACACATAACACAACGGTGTTTGTGATTATTGTTGTAGAATTAATTAACGAATAATATCAAAGAATATTTGTATATACATATGTATATAAAATGTACAAATATGTCTGTGTTTTCTGCAATATTTTAATATAATAATAATGCAATATTTTAATATAATAATAATATAATATCAAAGTGTATATTTTATATGCACAAATGTGTCTGTGTTTTCTATAATATTTATATGCTACTATTTGTGGCTTAATTTAACTTTATTCTCGCTTCAAACTTGGAAAATGGAACAACAAATGAAGTGGGAACGCTTGTCATTAGCAGAAGTGTCGATCAAAGAGACAATATGTACATACATATGTACAAAATATATGTATGTACATACATACATACATATATATATGTACATATATCTGTGGAGACATTTAATGTCACGCCTCGAATTTCCGCACCTAATCAACTTTCCGTTTTGGTTTCGCTTTTCGTTCAACTCATATGTGTGTGTGTGTATGTGTATGTCCGCTTTTCACTTCCTATCGCACCACTTGGTTTGATTTTTATTTCCATTCAGCCGTCTCCCCTGCCCAGCCATCTCACTGATGATGAAATTAACCCCAATGAGAGCGAACAATCAGAAACCCTCAACACACACACTCAACACCTCATGCCGTGCCAATCATCCATTAATAACGGAAGCCAGAAGAACCTGAGAATACTATACTGACCGAACAACAACATCCGATTATCCGAATATCCGAATCAGAATCCAAAAACAGTTTCTGTTTTTGCCCAAAACTGAAGCGTGCTAAATGCAACCGATTTATTTTCTATATGTCCAGCTGTGGTACATACACACAAAGACATATGTATTGTATGTGTATATAGATCCATCTATGGTGCGGCCCTAGCAGCAGCAGCAGCAGCGGAAGACAAACAATTTCTTGGAATTGATTTCTTGCGGTTTTTGCGGCGCGCGTAGCCCTAAAAATGCACTAGAGCCCAAAGACACCCAAAGCAGAGCAGAGAGAGCCAGAGAGCAGAGTTCCAAAGCATAGCCAGAGCAGAGCCAAAGCAGAGGCAGAGCCTGAGCAGCGTTCCAGAGACTCCAAAGAAGAATGGGTCTTAGTGGTGCGAGTGTGGTTAAAGGTGTGCCAGGTGGAAATGGAAGTGGATGTGGAATACGGATGGGCATGGGCATAGGCAGGGGCATGGGCATAGGTAGGGGTATGGGCATGGGCATGGGCATGGGCAGAGGACATGGGCATGGGCATGGGAGTGCATCGCCTGCATGGGATGCAGTGCGGTGTCTAAGCCACAGGCGCCTGAAGTTATCGGTGACAGTTGCGGGCACACATCCACCAGTAGCTTTCTCTGATTCCCTTTGTCTCACTCGTCTGGGGCAGCTAAGTGATGGGTTGGTTGGGTGGTCTGATTGCTGACATGAAATGTGGCACTCATCAGCTAATAGTATCGGTTTTGCACCACCCTCTTCTGCTCGGTTCCAATTGTCGCTATGAATATGAAATTTCATAGCAAGAACCTGGAATAACGATACCGAACAATGTATGTACATATGTAGCAGCCCCAAACCAGCCCCGAGATGCGAAAACAGATTGAATCGAGTTCACAGCTACGAGAAAAGTGCCGGGATCTTAGAGAGATGACCATTTTCCTTGGTCATCAAGTAGGAGTACGAAAAGTCCTTCCAAACAATGCAGTCCTTGTCGAAGACGGTATGCAGCCACTTTTGGCTGTACGACAACTCTCTGCTACTGTATCCCATACTGATCCTGACTTGAACTGGGCAACGACCTTCTAGAAGAATTCCGGGAAGTACTTGTAGAACTTCTCTCACTTACGCCTCGTCATACTGATGAAAATCCCCATGCCAGAGTAGCTACCTTCCATGGTGCGAATACCTCTGAAAAGTCAAAAGAAAAGGAAGGATCCTTTGCAGTACTTTCCCCTTAATCAAAATAGATTTTAGCATACCTTAAGCTTTTCTAGGGTAACTTCTCATGGCACCTTGGCCTCGCCTCATGTTCCTTAGGCCTTGATCTTTGGCTGCCGCTTAACGGATCTTACATATTATCTTGAGTTGGATCTTGAATTGGATATTGGTTTTCTTAGTTTCCAAACAATGGGTTTGCTCGAAATGCGTGGGTCGTTCTCTCTTCTGTTCGATCTTTCTCTCTCACTCGCTGAGCCCTTCCCTTTGGACAAGTGAAAGCCCTTCCTTCCCTTCCCTTCTTAACCCTATATCCAAAACAAAGAATAAGCAAGCCGTTTGTCAAATGCATTTCATTTGTACAAAAATTTGACAGTTTTATGTGGCTGTGCGATAAAGTGGCTATAAAACGCAGGGGACAACTCTATTCTTTTGCTTGAACAAAAAGATTATACGATGTGGAGCCGGATTCATGGCAGGTGCCATAAAATTCTAAGGCAGACGCGGATTTTAGAGTTTTCTAAATGTTCGAAAAATTGTAAAAATATATACCCCCAGTCTCCGATCGATCGCTGCTCGTAAATAGTTTTTGGGGGGCTCTTGAGGCAATGAAAACTGATAGATAGATGACAGCTTTGGGTTAGCTTGGGACACATAATCATACAATCAATGTCTAATTTCTATGCCTCAAAATGATTCGGAACTTTGTGGATACCCAGCGGGACAGTCCCAGCGATTCTCGAGCTCGAATGGTTCGATATTTTTTATGGCTTACATTAATCATTCGAAGGAATGAATCTTCCTTCATCTGAATCTTCATCCCCATCAGTCTGCCATTTAAATCAACTCGGAAATTGTGCACCAAGTTAACAATTGTGATGAGCACACCCCCCACCCCACCCCTTCTTTTGGCACTTATCCGTGGCCTATAATACATATTTCCGTTTTAATTAGAAATCAACCCGTTGACGGTTGCCTAGCTGCCTGGCTGCCTGCCTGCCTTGCTGCCTTTGTGCCCCATAAAGCTAACGAGTTCCAAAACGGCAAAACGAAGTCCCCTCCATCACCCTCCCCCTCCATCGAACAGCGAACCGGTTCGGCAGGCGCACCAAATTGGGCAATGAGCCACGGCAACGGGCAACGTCGTCGAGGCGCCAGCCATAAACTATTCAGGCCAAAAAAAAAAAAAAATATACGATAAATTTGTTGGTGTTTGGCTATTGGTGCAGTAATACAACCCCCCCACTCCCCTGCCAGCCGGTTCTTGGTTCTCATGGGAGGTACAATGAGAGGCGTTTAGGAGGCAGACACAGGAGGAGAGAGGAGACAGCGGACAGAGGACAGCGACAAAGTTGGTAGCGAAAGAGATTAGCTGTAACCAGAGACGCGCCAACATGCGACTAATAGAACTATTACACATTATCGTGGTCGGGTCCATGTAGTATACATGTAGTAGTATATATATATATGGAGTGAAGTGAAGCGTTGGCCGTTCCCATGGAATACGACGAATCTCAGGTGTGGCTCCTTTGGCCAGCGTCTTGGTCTCCAGTCTCCAGTCATTGGGCCTGTGTGCGCGTGTTGAAAATTGTTAAGCAGCCAACTGGAAAGTTGCTCCACAGATTTATGGGCACTGGGACACACTCTGCTCTGCGCTGCGCTGCTCTGCTCATATTTGGCCACCTCCAAACGGACTCGCCCCTGGACTCGCTTCGCCTTGCCTCGCACACACAGGTGTCTCTGACAAAAGCCTAGCGGACTACAAATTATTGTGAGAAAAATCAGCTGTACATATAACCAGACGAGAAGTTGGCTCTGACTCGGACTCTGGTCAAACTCTGATTGATTGACTGACTGACTGACTGAATGCTTTCTGCCATGTGGCTCTGTTGGCGGAATGTCTGCCCGACTGACTAGCCAGCAGTGACTAGCCAACTTGAGTAACTGTTGTTACCGAGATTGCTTTTATTTATTTATTTTTTGTGTGAGCGAGAGTGAGAGAGAGAGAGCGTTAGAAATTACCCGAGATTTACGCTGGGATTATCGCTGGGGATTTTATGGTAAGCAAGTGCCACTGTTCATTTCTGGTAAGATGTCAACATACAGTTGGACTGGGGAGGGGTGCCTCGGCTAGATCTCGAGATGATAAGAAGTTCTGAATGGAGGAGTCGTTGCAGCTCCTGGAGATGTCGGCCGGAGATACAAGAAGGTGACCATAGTTCCAGGGAGCTACAAGAACGACTCCAAGGGCAGGCAAGCGGAGGACCAGTCAGGCCTTGAGCTGCCAAAGGTCCCGTAAGCGGATAGCCAACCCGTGGCGTCGCACACAGACCCTACAGATTTTAGTCACATAAATCGATCGTCCTTTCTCTTCAAGACGATGGAACGGCTTTAAGGACTGCCTCTTAGTGCGACTATAACGCCGAATCAAATCTCTGATATTCAGCATGCCTATCGTGGGGGGGAAGATCCAGCGAAACGGAACTACACGCGATTACATCGATCATCGTATCATCCCTTAACTCAAAGGAGTACACCTTGGTGGCCTTCAGAGACATAGAAGACACTGTCTGACCTGGGGATTGATTCCCGGACGGTAAGTCTCATCGATGAGATGCTTCAATACGGCACCCTTGAGACCTCACTGAAGACCAGGTTCAGGATTAATAAATATCTTTACTAATTGAGCATTATACCAGTTTTTAGATTTAAAAAAAATTACTATTTTTAATGCATATTTTGTTGAAAATTCTTTTTTTTTGGCATAAACTTCTTATTTTTAGCCACGTATTTTTTTTTTTGTATATTTTAAATAGAAGTTATTAAAAAAATAGCCCATTTTTTATTATTTTTATTACATTATTTTTAATTTTAATTTTTTTTTTTTTTAATGCAAATAAAATAAATAATTAATTTAGTACCGAACTTTTGATAATTATATGCACAGATTATTCTTAACCCATTAGGAATATTGGTATACATATTTAATTATTTAATTCTGCAGACACAAAATAAATAATTATTGAAAATAAAACCCAACACTCGAGTCCCTCTATTTTTGTTGTGTTGTATGAGGAATCGTGTTCCCCCCCTACTTTCATCCATGCATTGAAATACTCCACATACCATATAATTTCTCTACAATACTCGTACGATTCCAAAAGACAAGCCCATAGAGTGAAATTTTAACAAAACAAGGCAATTATTAGTTAAATGAGTTGTGTATTTTTTTGTTTGTTTTGTTTTCCCTGTTTTGCCCTCTGCTTTGCTTTCTTTCTTGTATTGTATTGCATGTGCTCCTATTTAGAGTTTTGAATGGCAATCAGGGATGGGGGGGCTGGCTGCTTTTTCATTTGCATGCACACTCGTATTAATTTAAATTTAGCAACAACAATGGGGCAATTTGGCAGCATTCGGCCCTAGCCTCCGCGCTCTCAATTGAGTGAGCGGCACGGGGCACCCAAAAAAGGGAGCAACTGTGCCCCTGCTTCTGGCGTGTCCTGCTCTGCCATCAGAGCAATTTACCATTGCCAGTTCATCGTCAGCCCCAGATTAATTCATTCATTCATTCATTCATTGCTTTTCATTGATCTTTCGCTTGATGCCCTGAGAGCCGAGTCTTTGTTTGGGTATTTTGCTCTACAACAAATCGTTGGGCCATTCTTTCCATAGCCTCCACGCCCTTCGACAATTGGCTAATCAGCCGCCCCCCGCAACTGTTTGCATTTCCACCAGAGTTCATAGGCATATGCCATGGGATATACATACATACATATGTATGTGGCAGAGTGGCAGACAGACCCAGAGATCACATTGTAGAGCCACAAGAAGTTCTCTGTAAATTTGAGTAATCTGGCGCCTGCCAGCTGAGCGGCGACGACGACGACCTTAATTTCCATCATCTGTGTCTTTAATTATTCAAAGTAATTAAGTTGATTGCGCTGTAATTGTGCCTGACATATATATGTATATTTGGTATGCCCCATTGCCAGTTCTTGCCCCCTTACTTTTGACTTTAATTCTCTTGCACCACTTTTCTTTATTTTACCATTCATTCATCGGAATGATTTCTATAGTTCCATACGAATATCATTCGTGTTTTAGACGATACAAAACATGTACTTACTTTTCTTTTCAAGGCGCTCCGACATTCGCAAAAGTGTGATTCATTTACTCCTGTACTGTGAAGCGTTCAGAAGAACATTCAGAAAGACAGATTTTCGGGGATCACTGCTGGATATTTGGCAGGAGAACATCGACAAAGTCTACAAAGCAATGGCTATAAATAATATACAATATTAATAATAAAAATAATAATAATAATAATAATAATAATATATGTATGAACTCTATGCCTGTCGTTTCTCATAGTATTCAGCGTCTGCCAATGTAGGCAAACTCTAAATGCTGATTCATTCCATTATTCCATTCTGATATCGATAATGAAATTCCATAACGGCTGCCTTGGGGTGTTATCGATACCCTGCTGTCAGTTGCAAAGTTGACTTTTCCAATGACTTTTGAGGAGCTCAAAACATATTTGTGTATATATTCTATTTACCCGGAAAATGTAGCACCAAAATGAACGTATCGAAAAAAGCAGACCAGGGCCCACTGAAGCTCACCGAGGCAGGCAGCCAACGTGCTCCTCTGGCCGAACTCCTCCACAGAGCCATGGCCCTGCAGCAGGAGACCCAGAAATCAGAGAGGAAATCAGATCTGGATAATATCTGGAAAATGTCTGAGTTGGACGAGGGCCCAAAGAAGCGATGTGAGGCAATCCCAGATATCGATGCGGACGATAAGGGGGACCCCTGGAGCGGTTATCCGTATGTAGAGGACATTTACGATTACCTCAGGGGGCTGGAGGCTAAGAGGATGATTCCCTTCGGCGCCCTGTGCGGACAGAAGGCTATGACGGCAGAACAGCGAGCCATTCTGATCAATTGGATCAACTGTTTGCACTTCAATTTCAAAATGCCGGACGGGATTTTGCAGATGAGTGTCGCCATTATAGATCGCTATATGCAGGTGGTCAAGGACACGCCGAATGGCCAATTTCAGCTGCTGGGCCTGACGGCCCTGTGCATTGCCATCAAGTATGAGATGAACACCAAGATAAATCTTCTACATTATGCCCAAAGCTCCGGTGTGAACTACACGCTCGATGACATCCGTCAGATGGAGGTGAAAGTCTTGCGGGAAATCGAATGTGATCTGTCGCCCCCTCTGCCGATACAATTTTTGGTGCGCTTCTGCAAGGTCGCGGGGGCCAAGGAGGAGCAAGTCTGCATGGCCAAGTACCTTGTGGAATTGTCGATGCTTGATCCCCATTTTAGCTACCTGAAGCCATCGCAGCTTGCTGCTACCTCGCTTGAACTTGCTCAACGAGTATAGCGATACCAATACCAATACCGATAGCAATAGCGATGGTACTGGCTGGAGTCTCGACGATAAACACTGGACACGCACGCAGTGCCACTACACTCGCTACGCTCCTGAAGATCTGAGACCCCTCACCAAGCGCTTCGGCCTTCTGCTGCGTTTGGCAAAAGAGAAAAAGCTGCTGGCCATCTACAACAAGTTCAAGACCGACAAATACAAACAGATTTCGCTCAGTCCAATACTGAGCAATGCATTTTAAAAGGTATGTGGGATTCTATCTTAGCTTTCCAGTTCAAATTCTTTCTAATAATGTTTTCATTTCGCCATTTTGTAGACAACTCAAACTTGAAATGGATATTGACCAGCACACTGTCCTTCCGTTAACTTATATATTAATTATTAAAATTATTTAAATTAACAGCCAGGGAACGTGAAGAGAACCCATCTCCGGAGCTCTTTCATCGAGGCCCTATATCAAAGAGTCTCCTATAATGGATATACCTATATATAGGTTTTTGAATGAACATTAGGCGGCTACTGGGAAGATTCCTTCGCGGAGGCACTGGTGGCTTGGGAGCGCGTCGATTCCTAGAGTGAGGTTGGATGCCCTGGTAGGGAGCAGCTGCTCGACGTTAGCCTGGAGTTGATCTGGGTCAGAAGGCGCTCCTGTCTCATACGTTTGTCCCCATGGGTCACGCCCGGCTGAATCGCGGAGCTGCAAGAAGCATTCCCGCATGCTTCTCTTGAGGGTTGTGTTTAGCGGGCGTTTTAATGGCGACTCCATAGGTCGTGTGAAATCCAGGCCCATCGCTGTCATTCCGTCTGGGTGCTCTTTGGTATCGCATTCTGGCGGACAGGCAGGTCCACCAATAGGTCGGCTTTCATGGATGCATCCTTGGATGCCATTGCACACCTCTGATTTCCAGCAGTGTGATTATATATATACTTAACCCCAATGTGGCAGTTGCGAATGTTTTGTGTATTACAATAAAAACGAATAGAATAAATAAAGAACTAAAAAAACTAAAATAATACGCTTAAAAATAACCGTTAATGCTATTAAACTAAGTACACTACTTCCGCAGTTCTCGCTTCGCACTCAAATTCTCCTTCCTCCTTAAGCGTACATACATATGTAACGCGTGTGCAGGTAGGCCGAAAATTTCGCATGGATCCCGCTAACTTTTCTCTCTCTCTCACTGCTGCTTCACGCCGCCTTGCTCGATTTGCCTTGCTCTTTGAAGCACCTCCGCCTAGCTCGAATTTTCGAACTCGCTCTCTCGCTTGGCGTTCCCCTTGTCTTACATTCCCCTCTGGACTGTTGCAGTTTTGCGTTCCCCTCTGGACTGTTGACAGTGGAGATTTTCTTAGAATTGGGCGACAAACCTAAGCGGGAATACAGAAAATGACAACGAAGAGAGTGAGGGAGAGCGACGTGACTTGTTTTTGCTGCTCCGATTGCCATTTGGTACAATAATCGTACAAATTGATTACAATTGAAATACACAATTATATACAACTTTTCAATAATAATATTTACAATTTATTTAATTTGTTCAATCGATATTAATACTATATATAATTCGGAATATTCAATTGTGTTTCATAACATTAAGATCTGTAGAAAAAGTTTACAAATACATACAAGGATGTATGTAGTTCTGTCATATATTTAGTTAAGAGAACAGCCATTCCGTTAGTTAAGTTATTGTACAACTAATATTATATTATTAATTAATATTAGGTTTAACCCTAACATAGCTGCTAAGGCTCTAATCACTTTCATTTAAATTATTTCTATTAACTTGTGAATTAATTATTCCTTCTTGATTACAATCAAGTGAGTAAATTCCGCATCTTTATTTTATGAAGCCTCAGAAGGCGGAAATGTTTAATGAACTTCGAAGACAACGACAGCATCCATAAAGTAAATATGTATATACATATAAATAAATCAATTTTTTTGTTAAACATTTTTTAGATGGGCTTAGGGAATCTGTCTGCTAAACAAACGAAAAATCCAAAAATTTATTGAACCAAAAACTCGATATATGTACAAACAAACAAGCTGATGTTTAAAGCCGACAGGCGACATGCACGAAAATCCGATGCAATATCCAAAAACCACACTCCAAGGTCCACACGGAACCCATCCCCTTTTGTTAACGCTTTTTGCATGGCAAAACGCTCGAAAGGTGGCCAAAATACAGTAAGCCAAGGATGGATCCTTTTTGGAAACGGAACTATGTGCGACAAGTCAGAATTTGGGCTAAGAATAGGAAATAAATATTCTTTTGATTTTTATTGGACTCTCCCATTTTACTGACATAATTTCCATTGAAATTAGCTGGCCCTAGACCCTAGAATTATGGACAGTTGAGGCCTGACGATAGTCAGATATTTATGTACATATACTACTCGTGTATCTTTATGTAAATGGATCGCAAATCGATTGAGGATTAATGTGAAAATGTCAAATGGCGGACACTGCCTATATGTTCGATCGCAGAGAGTGCGGCAGATCAGCTATAGAAATACGAGCTGAAATATATTTTATGTATATATACATATATACTATATATAGCCAATGCAAGACAGATTGAAGTTGAACTTGCTCTGCGCACGCGCGCAACACGAGCGCTAATTTCTGGCTCTTAATTAATGCGAACCACTGGACCACGGACCATGGTACCAAAATCGAAATCATATCAATATTCAAATGAGTTTATACCATCTCTCTTTTGCTCTTCTCTCCCTTCTTTCTCTCTCTGTCTCTCTGGTTGGCTCGTCCAATGGCAGCCAATTTTGGTTGTGCGTTTTGTTTTGATTTGCTTGGGCCTTTTGTGCTACCAAAATTTATGAGCTTAAAAGTGTTTAGTTTTGTTCGCCATCAGCAATCAGCCAACAACAGCGAACAGCGAACAACGGACAGTGGGACAACGGACAGCGGACAACGGACAGCGGACACTGGACAACGGACAGCAGCAGGGCAGTCAAACACATAAAGATGCTGAAATTTATGCGTATTAGGTGGTGGCTGGGGTATAAGAGTTGGCCCAGAGAACCAACCCGTTGGCGATTGTCAAACTGCGATTTCGCGATTTACATGAATTATGTGGAAGACCCCCTCCATACCTCCCTTCCACCCAGTAGACTTTATGCCACACAAAATGTGCCTAAAGCTGATCGGATACCCCCAACCTACCCCCACCAAAAATCAATCGTCCTGCCCACTTCGGACAGGGCGAACTCAAATTATTCGAGTGCCAAATAAAAAGGACAATAATTTTTTAATTCAAATATTAGACACTTGAAATAGTTAATTAATTATTAGAAATGATTGTGGAGTGGCCACCACCACTCTCCCCAAATGTACATATATCCCCCTCATTTCCTTTAGAACTATTCCATTCTATACGTGTAATTTGTCGCCCCTTTTGAAGTCTTCCGGGGGCCAAGCGCCTTTAGCTTTTTCCCACGCCCAGCCCAGGGGCAGCAAATCAAAAAGCATAAACCAAACCCAAGACATGGTAGAAAAAAAGACTAAAAATAAATAATAATAATGAGCAACGACGAGCAGAGAGAAAAAAAAAAAAAAAAAAAAAAAAAGGGAAATACTACTAAAAAAAGATAAAAATATAAATTCATGCAGGAAGTTGTGATTAAAATTTGTGTCTGAGGGCTGTTGTTCAGCAGCTTTGTTGCTTTGATCACATGACAAGATTTGGGGGGCTTTTTTTTTGGAGACCTTCGATTCGAGTCTCCCACTGGTATTAGAAGGAGCGACTCCTCCACTGGGATTAGGAGGAGCGACTCTCCCGATGGTATTAGTAGGAGCGAGCGAATGGAAAAGCTTAGGAAAATGTTTAAAGGCTGCTTCAAAATGAGGCACACGTAAGCAGGAAATTGACACTAAAGTCACTGCATAAAATACACAAAAAAAAAAATACAAAAAAAATACATTGCATAATTAGAGTGGTGGGGAACACACAAAACAAGTAACGGGCGGAAAATGTGTAAATGTGGAAGTGTGGAAATCATCAAGTTTGGATGGCGTGAAAAATGGCAGCTACAAACGCGGTTTGCCTGTCTTTCTGTCTCTGTCTCTCATTTTGCAGCTGAAACTGTGACTATGACAACAGCCACAAAGGTACAGAGAGAGAGGGAGAAAGAGAGAGAGAGGAAGGATGTAGATTGGCACTGGTAACTGGGAATGGGATTGTTTGTCATGACAATTTATCTATGACTTTAATAAACACTAAAGCTGTTGTCTATTTAAGCCACACTCTGTCTCTCTCTCTCTCTCTCTCTATTTGTCTCTTAATGGCAAAGCTTTATATAAAGCAAGACTTCATTATTATATACACATAACTGAGAAATACTAGAACTTTAAATGAAGAATATGTCTGATATAAAATGCTGGCTATTATTGCGAATTTTGCTCGCTATTTTTCCACTCTTTTAACCATTTGCCATTACACATTCTTTCACTATACAGTTCTCTTGTTCTCCTATTCTCCAGTTCTCCATCTCTTCAGTTCTTTGATATCTTCCATTTGATGCTACCCATTGGTCTTGGCAAATTATTTCCAAATGATTTTTGTACACTCAATTTTCGCATCAAAAAATTTAACATAATTTTTTTTTTACAATTTAATTTTCAACTTTGCTGCTGATTTGTTCTTGGTTTCGATTTTCATTTCCACTTCACTCAATCAATTTAAAAGCACACATACATATGTATATATATATATATATTAACTGTAGGGGAAATATCAGTGTAGTAAAACGTTCAAACATGATTGATTAATTGACTTTGCATATGACAGAGCATAGAATTTGGGGAATCAGAGACAGAGCTCGAGAATTAAATGCAGTCACTCTCCAATGCCCATCAAATGGACAATTTAAACATCAACAATGACTAGGAATGATGATGATGATAATTATTACATGTCCATGTTACCAAATCAAGCTGAAATGCCTGCCTCTGGCAATAACTAATCTGAAACTGAAGAGACACACAAGAACAGAACTTTCCATTCGCTGGTAGAAATGTAGAGAAAGAAAATATCAAGACAGAAAAACTAGCAACTTGATGGACTCAAAGGGGGGGGTGACAGCTGAAAGCCGGAATGCTGTAGTTTATTTATTATATTTTATTATATTTTATTTATTTACTCGCTTATTTTTTTGTATCATTTTTTACTCTTATTTCTTGAGAAATATTGACTAAAATTACCTTTCAGCTGCAGCTAATCTCTGGGCTTAAGTTTATTTATTTTTGCAAGCCCATATATATAGTTCATGATCCTTAGACATTATCCTCCTCTACCTATTCTTTTTTTTTTTTTTTGCTGCTGCTTCTGTTCCATTCCAATTGAATGAAAATTTATTTTCCGCTTTTGGCTTTAATGCGCCAATTGTTTGCACATATCGTTGAACAAATGATGGGCCATATATCGTACTTTTGCCTCTTTCCGAGGGGGTTACTGGTCTGATATCTGGGTGGATTCCAGGGTAGGGTACTCGTATTTGTTCTATGATTAAAAATAAATAAAGCATTACGAGAAAATGCCGCACCAAAACTATTAAATGTTCGTTGTGGTGGGATAGGTTCGGGATGAGAGTGCTACAACAGGGTAGAATGGGCTGGAATGGGTTGGAATGGGCTGGAATGGGCTGGAATGGGGTTGGCTGGGGCTGGCTGTGGTACCGGGCGTAAGGCATGCCATAAGGGTCATAAACATTCTGCGGCACAATGATGTATGGACATGTGAGGTCTGGCCGGGTGGGTGGGGTGGTGGGATGGTGGCACCCAGGGGAGGCAGCTCCATCGAGGGACAGCTCTGCCCCCGATTCACAGCAGGTGCTTAAATGGCGCACAATTAAAGGGTGGGGTGGCTGCCACTGCCACTGCGATTGGGGCTGGGGGACTGGGACTGAGGCTGAGGCTGGCCACTGGTAGTGGAGGCGCCACAGCAGGAGGTAAGGATAATAAATTTTGCTGCTTGCCTCCGCAGCGACAACGAAAAACAGCGAACAAAATCTAGCTTTAGCTGCCCGAAGCATTTGATACTCTTTCCCTTTCACGTAGATCGAATTTTGTTGCAGATCGCTTAAATTTTTGCAATTAATAAATAAAATTAAATAATTAAATTAAAAAATAAATAACAAAAATTTTAATTTATATATGTAATTTTCAATATTTTTTATTAACTTATTAGCATTTATGTTTTGAGATTGTTTAAAAATTTAATTATTAATTAAATAATAAAAAAAAAATAAATAAAAAAAAAATGTTTAAAAAAAAATTACAATTGAATATATTTCAACTTAAAATATAAGTTATTAATTTATATTATTTCCCCATTGATTATACATATGTTTTTTTAAGTGCTATATTTATTTTATTTATTTTATATATTTTATTTTTTAAATTTTATTTTTTTTTTATATCTGACTCAAAAAAAATCGTTTTTTAAATCGTAAAATGCAATGCAAACTTCTGCTGCAAAATTTAATACTCTCTTGAAGGATAAAAGAAAATAGAGAGAGTGAGAGAAAGAGAGGGTGAGGCTGGGAGAGAGGAATACTATAACAAAAGCAGGAACTAAAAATGGGACAGGATTTTCTGTGTTCAGTATCTCTCTCTCTCCTCTTTCTCCTCTCTGTCCCCGTTCTATCATCCTCTATGCTCTACCATCATCATACATATCCTATTATTTCTTTCAGAGTACTATATGTACCATACATACACGCCCCATCCTCTGTACACTGCTTCAGTGTATATCTTTATTTTTTGTTCATATTCTCCTCATTCTCTGTCTCTCTCTCTCTCTCTCTCACCCTCTCTCCACCTCTCTCCATCTCTTTATTCGTAAACCGCCTCTCACTTTTGCGGTGCTCTTTGTTTAAGTCACGTGCTTCATTGTCACAGCAAAATCCATATATAACTGACCCGCTCCCAGACTCGACACCAGTAAGAGCCACTCCCCCCCAAGACCACCCCTTAGTCCTGCCCCCAATCGCTATTCCAACTGCTTTCCCCTTGGTCCTGCACCAATCCCTATTCCAACTGCTTTCCCCCCGTCTCCTGCCCACAACCACAATGCAACCGAAACAAAAAAAATACAAAAAAAACTTTTGGTTTTGGTCAAAATAATAAATTTGTTCAGGTTAATAGAGTTATTTTAATTTATGTGATTTCATGCGGTTTTTTGTGTGGCTTTTACGCAAATGCGTCCCGCCCCCACCCACCTCTCTCTCTCTCTCTCTGAGAGAGCCCCACTATTAATGACACAACAACAAGAAGAAGAGGACCGAAGCTGAACCCATTGATCATTTCTCGTGTGTGTTTCGTAGTGAATTTTTGTGCGCTGGAATATTATGATTTAATTGATTCAATTTTCTTTTCATTTTTCTTTTCATTTTTCCCTCTCTCTGTTTTGCTGGTGCCTTTTTTTTTTGGTGTCTCATAATTTACAAAAGAGAAAGAATCTCTAGGATTTATGGCTAATATTTAAACGGGGGCTAAATGGCGTTTGGCTAAGAGCTCAGCTGTTGGAATAAATTGATAGAAAAGAGATAGATTTGGTGTGGCATGCAGCTGTAGCTGTAGCTAAATACTGAATTGATTTTGTCAGCCTCTTTACCGGACTGTGGAGCGACTTCCTTTGGCAAAACACAGCAATCATGAAGCTGACAATTTTCCTTACCCCAGACACCACCACCCTTCCCCCACAAAAGTTTCTCAGCTGTGCCGCGCTCCTCTAATTTTCTTTGGCAAAACCAACACAGCATCCTGTTGCTCTCGAAATTGAGAGAGAGAGAGAGAGAGAGAGAGAGCCAGTGTCAGCGGCTATCAAAGAGCAGGGAGCCTCGGAGGAGTTGGGGCCAAATCTTCAGTTGCATTTCCTGTCCAACAATGGGAAAGTGCCAGCGACTGATGATGATGATGATGATGGGTGATAGCTCTGAGTACTGAGTCGCAGTTGCAACAAGTGTTGCACTTAATTTGCATGCAACATGCAGCAGCCAGCCACAAAACGCATCGCATCGTCCTCTCTCTCTCTCTCTCTACTGCTACTCCCCCAGCGAAAGATTTGCATACAATCAAAGTGAAACGAAATTGATTTGCCACTTCGTGTCTGTCTGACTGGCCAACAACAGCAGCAGCAACAGCAGCAGCAACAGCAGCAGCAACATCGGACTATCAGCAGCATCATCCTTACTCACTCCCTGTTGCCTCTGCTGCTGCCTCTGCGGCTCGTTTCAATTTAGCAAATGGCAATGGCAACCCTGGCTGGCCGCGACTGCTCAATTATTAATTTCTGTCGCGTGCCGACGACAAGCGGTCGAGCGGGGCGAACGGGGCGAACGGGGGGGTAGGCAACGATGCGAACTTGAAAAATGATTGCGCATAATTGAAATCGAAATGTAGCCCAGCATTTTGGTTAATGTCAACGCCTACACAAAAACGAGCAGGCAGTCCCTACCCCCTAAAGTATCAACAGGCGAATCCTTGCCTCCTCTTTGCAGGATTCTGTGATGAATGTTTTGGCAGTTAGCCCTCCAAAGATCAAACTCGTGACTGCACTGGAAGCTTTACTCCAGCACATTTCCATGGTTGCCTGGTTCTCCGCTTACATAATTGACATATTTAATATTTTTTATATTTTTTAGATTTTTAAATTGCCAGGCAGCTTTAATTGCCATTATTAATTTGAATGCAAATAATATAACAATTAAAACGTAAACAATTAATTTAGAAACCATTTTTTTGGGGGCGTGCAGAAATTTTAGAATTTTTTTCAAATTCAATTATTATTATTGTTTCTATTTTTCTATTTTAAGTTGCTTTCAATTGATCCGACTATGTAGTACAATTTCTTTCAGTGTTTTTGCTACCTTGTTGATTCATTTTTGGCACCTGCACTGAAACGTGGGCGTGTGCGCCCGTTGGCGTCTCCCATATACATAGACGTGGGCGTGTGCCGGGCGGGCGTCTCCCATATAGATGTGGGCGTAACATCATTGTCTGGTTATGTCAACTTTGTTGCCTCGCACAATTTGTTAGACCAAAGACCAAAGGAGGGAACCCAACACAAAAATAAAATCCCGCCCCCCCCGAAAAATGGACGCACGCATGCCTATTGATTATATTTTTTTTTTGCACAGGGATACCAAAAAAGATCCTATGAATAGACCAGAGGACAGGCCAGGCCAGGCCAGGCCAGAAGGAACTAGACCCGAGCACCACCTCCAGCGCATATCGAGTGACCCATAATTATAATAAATATTTCAAAATAACCTCAACGAGACAAGCGTGAGAATTTTACCTTTCGTTCTTATATACTATACTTACATATATACATATATATATTTACCTACGTATATCTTGTGTCTTCTTTTGTTTTTTTTCCCTTCTTGTTGGAGCGGACGGCTCGCAATTATATAATTAATTATTAACAGAGCAGAATGAAGAAGGAGAAAATTGTCTGTGGCATGCAAGCTTTATGCCACACAGCCGAGCAGTGGCAGGGGCAGGGACAGGGGGCATCGTACCTCAATCTCTGACTCGGCGGTATCGAGTCGTCTCTGATATATCCATCCATCTGTTTCGCATGCAGTCAGTCACAGTCCCCGCCAAGACTGTCCGGGGACACTGACAATTGATTGTTGCTACTCGGAATTTTTGGGGGCACACATACTATAATTTAAACCATTTTCAATGTTTCGATTTTACTTTAAATGGAACAATTAAAATATATACAGCCCCTGAACTACTCTAAAAAAAAAAATAAGAATATAGTTATAAGAATGTTCTAAAAATATTTCATTGCCAAAAATTGGCTAAGAATTTATGTGTTTTTTCTACAACAATAACCACAAATAATAGTTTGGATTTAAACAAAATATATAGCGCGCTTTTGTTGAATCAAGTTAATTGTTTAAAAGCGAGCAGGAGAGAATTATTCTTAAAATTATTTTTCTAAAATTTAAATTTTAATTAATTTTGTAATTAAGTTTGTTTATTATTTAATCTTAGCTTTTTTGTATTTATTGATTTATTTGTTCTTGTAGCACTAGGATCTACAAATAGTTTACTTATATTTAAGGCAATAGTCAAACAAAAATTATTTTAATCTTAAAAAAAAAAAAAAGATAATAAAATTAATTTGTAATACTAAACATTAATAATCGTATCATTTAACATAGTCGTATTAGTTTTAATATAATTTTTCAAACTTAAAATTATTTGATTTTAATAGGAACATTTTTTTTTTTTCCTTTCTTTTTTTTTTTTCTCTTGTTTAATTATTTTGTTTTTAGTTATGGCAATTATCCATAAGCCGTGTAACAGACATCAAATGATCCATTTGGTAGATGGTAGTTCACACTTATACAGGTAGTGTGTCTAGAGGTTTAGATCCTCCAAGATCTTTATTTATTTTATAATATATCAGTTCTTAATTTCGTTTTCTTCGAATCCTACCCAAGTAGTCTCCGACTTTTAGGCAGAACTTCTATTCAATTTATCAATATAATATTGCTTATATTAAAAGTCTTAAAATCTTTTCAAAAATTGTAACAAAATCCTTTGCTGCAAAATATTCAACTACTTCATTTCATTTAGATTTTAGTATTTATTTTCTGACGTTTTTGTTCAACTTAATGTTTTGCACACCGTTTTTGTTGTTCTTTATGTTGTTTTTGTTGTTGTTTTTGTTTAATTCTTTGGTTATTTTTCCGTGCTGTTTGTTGTGCGTTAAGTTGGCAGAGAAAACTTTTCCAGATCGTAAATTATTTTCACCAAAAATGAGGCAAAAAAAACAAAAAAACAGGAAGGTGGTTGGTAGAGTGTGTGTGTGGGGTAGTGGTTTAGGGGGTTAGGGAGTACACTGGGACTTTTGCGAAGAGTAAGAAAACAACGCACTTTGTCTGTTGAAACAAAAAACTCGTAAATTTTCATAATTGCATTGGACACAACATCTCTCTGACCCCCGGGGGAACCCCCACTCCCCACCGGTGTTCATTTTCGTGGAGCTCTCTGGCTCTGGCTCTGTCTCTGTTGATGGGTGGAGGGGGGATGGTTTTGGGCGGGTGGTTGGAGTCTTGGCTTAAGACTAAAAACGATTTCCGGTTGCTTCCCCACACCTGAAGCAGTGGAAAGAGTAAGAGAAAAAGAGGCAACAACATCGTGTCGTATGAGCAATGTCTCAGTGCTAAACTTGTGGCGGATGTGTAATCATTTTATCATATTACCCGTACTCGTATCCGTACTACCTACCCACTGCAGTACACCACACACACACTCTCTCTCTTTCTGTTTCTGTGTGTGTGTAACCCCTAACCGTAACCGTAGCTGAGGTCTCCAGGTTGGCCAGCATTTTGCTGTTGGTTTTCTTCTTCTGTTGGTCGGTGCCACGTTTCCCTCGTTAAGTTCCGTCGTCTTCGGTCGTTGATGGCGGCGCAAATTCAATTAAATTAAATACATGGCAACAACCAGCCATAGAGGCAGGCAACATGATAAGAAAAAGCAGGACAGGGGGGGAAAGTTCCGTGGTGGGGTCAGACAACAACTACTACTATATATGAAGATTTTTCGCACAGTAGCTGCAGCCCCCAGCCTCCAAGCCCCCAAATGAGCAGCGACCGCTTGTCTTGGTCTTTGCATTTAAATTTCCGCTGAATTGCGTTCGTTTGTCGGCCTTCGCTTATAAATCTTAATTAATTAAAGTACACACAACAATAAGCAGGCAAAAAACAAAACAAAAAACAAGCGGGAAATTTCATTCGTCTTCGACAAGACAGAAAGTTCTCAGACTCTTGGGTGGCAAGAGGCAGGCAGGCAGGCAGGCAGAGAGCACTATACTATACACTTGTACGACTACGAACTAAACATGCCTCAAGTGCACACACCAGGCAGCAGCAGCCGACAGATTCCAGGGAAGTAAAGAGTGCGAAAACCCCCCCTTCGAACACCCCAGCAAACCCATCTCGTGCCGCTTCAAGTGAATAGATTTGAATGAGATTTTTTTTTTCTTTTTTTGGCAAATGCTTCCCAAACACTTTCTAAACTTATTGCCTAGCAGCTAGCGGGGCAGCAATTTGACACATCCAGAAGTGGCTTACTAGGGGCTTGAGGCATTACATACCTACTAAGGATTCTTTAGACTTCATTTAAATTTATAACGAATTTATGAGCATACCGCATTAAAATATCTTAAATAATAATCAAAAAAATCGAATTATGCCTTTTCATGCATTGTTTATTTATCATTCATATTTAATTTACATTATTTTTTTAATATATGTACCTATTCATTTTATTTATATAATTCTATATTTATTTTATTTTTAATTGTTTTATTTGTTATTTACTTTTACTTATTTAATAAGAAAATAATAATCAAAAAACAATTCATGCATTTTTATTTATATATTTTTTAATTATCATTTATATTTATTTACTTGATTTTACATATATGTATTTAATTTATTGTTGATTCATTTTATTTATTTAATAAGTAAATAAAAATCAATACAACAATTATGTCATACATTTTTATATATTTTTTAATCATCATCTATATTTAATTTACATTTATTTTTAATATACTTATTCATTTTATTTTTTATTTATATTATTCTATATTTATTTAATTTTTAATAGTTTTATTTGTTATTTACTTTATTTAATAAGTAAATAATAATCAATAAAAATCAATGTATGCATTTTTACTATATTGTGTTTAATTAACATTTATGCATATTTACATGTATTTTTTTTTTGCCTAATTTTGTATTCATTTTATTTATTTAATAAGTAAATAATAATCTATAAAAAAATAATTCATGCTTTTTTTATATATTATTTAATTAACAATTTTATTTATTTGCATTGTTTTTTCTATATTTTATTTTATTCTATTTTATTTTTGATTTATTTTTATATTTTATTAATTTTATTTTATATTTATTTTTTAATTGTTTTACTTTTATATTTTTTTTTTTTTATCTATATTTATTTAATCTTTCATTTATTTTATTTTGTATTTATTTTATCTTTTATTATTTTTAATTTTTTTATATTATTTGTTTTTTTATTTTGTATTTATTTTATTTTTGATTAATTTTATTATAATTTTTATATTGTAATAATTGTATTTTATATTTATTTTTATACATTTTATTTTATGTTATTTATATATTTTTAATTTATTTTATCTTATATATTTTTTGATTTAATTTTATTTATGTTATTTATTTTATTATTTATATTTATTATGACATCTTAAAAGTGTCTGTTCTCAGTGTGGGCTTAGCATACATATGTTAAAATTTCTGATTTATTGCAGGAACTAGCTATTCTTAAGTTGTGCGCTCAATTGTTAATGGCATGCAGCAGGCAGCAGGCAGTGGAGCAGCAGGGGCAGGCAGCATTACGACGCAGCAAACCTAATAAAGTTATGCCTCAAAGTTAACAGCAATTACTGGCTGGGAGGCACAGCTTCAGCTTCAGCACTTACTATAGTACTTCCTCTCCACAGACAATCTCCGTCCGTCCCATTTAACAACTGTGGGGCATCTGTCAACCCAGCTGTGGGCTCTCTACTCGCATTTTCCCGTGGTCATCCATCGGCTCATCATCAAAAGCCTCAGAGAACAGTTAGCTGGGCATTTCTGCTGCTGCTACGTTCACGGCTTCTTCATCATCTCAATCTCTATCTTTGCCCCTGTCTCTTTGTCTTTGCTTCGTTTAGGTTTTTGTAGATACCCTCGAAAAGGGTAGTATGATTTTGATAAGAACTTAAGACATTTAGGGAGCTGCCTTTAAAATTAGCTTCAATGGAAAATTTTTTTCGAAAAATAAACAAAATATTTTACGATTTAATATTTAAATGCAAAATATTTTTTTATTTTATAATTTTTATGTAGGAATAATAGAATTAATATTATTTTCATTTAATTTTTAATTTAATTTTAATTTTTTTTTTTATTTTTTAATTTTAAATTAATTTTATTTAAAAAAATTAAAACATATAATGATATAATTAAAATAATGTATCAAATGAGTTATTGATCTGGCGTAATATTTACTATGTTGGAATGATAGAATTAGTTTTATTTGTAACTATTTAATTTTTAATTTATTTTATTTTTTTTTATAATTATAGTGCTATAACTATAATATATAATTATTTATCAAACAGATGTGTAAACGATCGGCAAGGGTATCAATATTCGCTGCCCCCGTAGCTAAACTTCCTTCCTCTTATGATTCTCTTTTATTTTTTGTTCTAATCGAAATGATTTTGCTTAATTCATCTTAATTAGAAGCGCCTGACCCGAGAGAGAGAGAGAGAGAGAGAGGCAAAAAGCAAAAAGAGACAGCGGCAAAAGTTTACTGACCGTTCCGGGGGCAGAACGTCTCAGGCAGCCCAGCGCTGACGGAAAGTGAATAAAAATAAATAAAAAAATAATATTAAATAAAATAATACGAAAGAGGCGAAAAAGTATATTCGGGGAGCGCAGCTTTTGCCTTTTGCCATTGCCTATTTATTTTAATTTTAATTTTAATTTGCGCTTTGGAGCGCCGCCAACTGCCAACTGCCAACTGACAAAACAAGAAATCTAAGCCCCGAACCCCGCCGAATGGCCCAAGATCTCCAATCCAACTGCCGTTAGTTCTCATTTGGTCCACCAATCAGCTTTTTAGCTACCGAGTTCTTGAGAAAAGAGCAAAGTCAGTGGGGAAGTAGGAGAGACAGAAGGAGGAAGCAGCACAACAAATAATAATCATAAAGATGAGCTTGGGATGAGATGAAAGTTTTTCTTTGCCCAAAACTTTTGTGGGAGAGCCAAAATATACGCGAATTCTCGTATCTCGTATGAGAAACGAAACGGAAGTTTCCTCTGCTTCAAAAATGAAACTAAATTAACTTGATTTTGGTCGACATTTGATTTGCTTTACTTACTCTCTTCCAGTTTAATTCTTTTTTCCACGGAATTTGTGTCTCAAATTGTTTCTGTGGTGGCATGGTGTGAGATTTTTCAACTCATTTGGAGGTGCTGAAACTGCTCTGTGCTCTGTGTCATAAAAACGAAATAAATCTTAAAAAATTGATAGAACTATCAATGGTTGAAGTGTCCACTGTATTGGGTCAGAGATGTTGTAAAAAACAAAAACTATTCTAGTACACAATGTCTCTTATTCGAGCTCAATCTACTAGCAGCAGTCTTCCACCTGTCTGTCTGTCCCATCTGTCCAAAAGTAGTTCAACAAAATGTCTTAACCACTTGATACTACCAGTCGAAAATGCAGTGCAAATACAATTTTGAGATACGCAACTGCCAGAGACGCAAATCTCTTCCCTCCTACCCCCTTTGAGTGTCAGTTTGAAGCCATAAACTGGCGCCAAATCATTTGCAACTCTCAATGACACCTGCGAATTGTCGTGTAACACTTTGGGTTTTATTTCTTACTCCCTCCCCTAACCCCCTCCCCCCCTACGAGTAGCTGCTGCTGTGTATGCAAACACCTATACTACAGTCGGATACATTTGATTTTTTGTATTTTATTTATTTATGTGCCAGCCACGGAGCTGAGGCTTTTGTATTTCAAATCAAAAAGCCAAGACCACGCGACGTATGCCCCAACTTGAGACAAGTCTAGGGGGAGGGGAACTGAGGGAGGGGACATACCCGTACTCATAGACAGAGACAAGAGGAAAAAAATGTTGGTCGCGTGGGCGTTTCGTCTTCAGCGCCGGCGACACAACAAAACAAAACAAAAATATAGATATATAAAAAAATAAAATAAAAATAAAACCTGCCCCACAACTCTTGGCCATAACTTTGCATTCGATATTATTTTGTTGTTGTTGTTGTTGATGCCAAATGACAGAGAATACCAATGTTAATACCAATAGTAGTAGTAGCAACAACAAAAAAATATCAAAACAAGTTTTCATGTCTGCCACACGACAAAAAAAAAAAAATGATTACAAACGGGCTTAAACGACTGAGCCTGAAACAGGGTAACTTTAGGCCAACTATTAAACTATATTTGTGTTAAGCAAAAGTACTGACAAAAAGGAGTACTTTCATGGCTAAGAATCAGTTAAGAAATGTGCCTTTGAGAAGTGCATTTCAAAGTCGACTTGGTCCATTGGGGCCCCAATCATTATCTTTATATATAGTAAGGGCTACGCTGTTTGGTCAACTTTGTAGCCATTTCTGCCAGTTTATTGTCGAAAATACTCAATATTAATCGAAAAATTATAAACGCATTTTGATTGTGTGTTTGCCGATTTCAATTCGAATCAAGTTAAACTTCATCTTCGATCTTTGGTCGCACTTTTGGGCTCACTTTTGGAGTCAGTTTTGGACTGACTTTGGGTCTGTGTCTATTTCCAACTCTGTTTTTTATATTTCCATCGTTTATTGTGTATTCTCTTGCGCATTTAATTCGAGTCTCTCTCTCTCTCTGGGTTGTCTGGCTGTCTGTCTGTCACTTAACTACCTGATTTTTATTGCAGTTTTGGTTTAGTTTTTGGCTCGAACTCGAACCAAACACTTTGCTGCCGTTTTTGGTCCGACATTGAATCTGAATGGGCCAACAAATTGAAAATTCTAATAAATAATTTTTTGGCTATTTTGTGTCTATTTTTTTGAGATTTTTTTCTGTATTTTTTTTTTTTGAGGGGGTGGCAGACTGTTTTTGTGAAAATCAATTATAAAAATTGTAATCGAATGCGACAATCGTAGGCGACACACTAGATTTATTTTCAAGTGTATATAAATTATTTTTGGAGACATTTTTGTTGCTTTTTTTAAAGTTATTTTCATGCTAAATAAAATTTTAAATAAAAATATTTATATATGAGTAACAGCTAGGGGGAATGATCTCTATAAAAACCTACATTCATCGTTTGTCTTTTGATTTTCTCGTTTCATTTGTTTTTCCATTGGGAAAATCAATCTTCTAGCCGCACAGCAAAAGTTTTGGTGTAAATTTATCGAAAAATTAATTTGAAAAATGTTCTAATTTGAATGCAAATAGGCTACTAAAAACCCAAAAAAAATATATTAAAATTTATGGGCTGGCAATGGGCAAATCAAAGTGGATTTCTGTGGCCCAGCGATAAGAAGGGTCTCCTCTGGCTGGGTTAAATGAGAAAAATGTTAACACCATTTATTAATCAGAGAGACAGAGAGAGAGAGAGAAAGAGAGAGAGAGCCGCGCGCCAAAGTTGGGGGCCCCAACAATTTGTTATATTTGTGACTGTCGAGGCCTGGCTTCAGGCCTGGCCAAGATCAAAGAGGTAAGCAACCCATGGCAGAAGGCAGACAGCAGGCAGCGTGCCAAATGGAATTTGTCAATGTTTGAATTTGGCAAACGGATCGTAAATCATTTCCCAGACCCAGTACCAGTCCCAGTACCAGACTCTGATTCAGATTCCGATTTCAATTCCGTATTCGAATCAGAATGCAAATTTTGTTTTGCTTAGTGATTCAGTTTCGTCATAATCTTCAGCGTCGTCACTTTATACCCCCATGTCTATCCCCCATACCCTATCATAATGATCTTCATTTTTGGGTAAATATTTTATGAGCCTTCCCGTTCCAGCGATGAAATATTTTAAGCTGATTTTAAAGACATATTTTATATGGCCATCTTAAGATGACTTTTGAGATATATGTGACTGAACCATTTAAAGTAGCACAGCGATTTGTTACACCCCCGTCCCGCCTGTCTCTCTCCACCGACTTGTGTGTGTGTGGGAATCGGGGGTTACGGAATCCAAAGCATTATTTTGATTATATTATGGCCACCCATTCTCAGCGGGCGGTCTCTGAGTCTTGCATTTTGCACAATGTCTTTGGCCAAGGTTGTCGTCTCGTTGTAGTTGGGTCTTGTGTCTTTGTGGCTCAGACAACACTTTGAATAATTGCGTTAACTGCGAGAATCTTAATCTTGTGCGGAACTTGAGGAAGTTACGCAACAGAGAAATCTGAGAGAAAAAATGTGGTAAAATATATCATAAAATAGTTAATACTCTGGTAGATATTACTTATATAAATTAACATTCAGCTTGCTGTCTTCCCATTGAAAAATTCTCCACTCCCCTGGGCACCTTTGCGTCATGTCCAATTCTCAGATAATTTGTAGACCGGGAAATCTTATCAGAAGACAGGCCTGCAAGAAAAACTAAAACTGAATCTGCGGCAAAAACCCAACCCAGAAACCGATTTCCAGGCCAGGCCTGCCTGCCCGCTCTTATCAGCGGGCTTTTCAGGCCAAGCCAAGACGCCAGCCAGTACCCGTACCCCTGGCTTAGCCACTGCTCCTGAGACATCCAACTTGGTTTAGGCCTCCATTGTTTCTCTCTCTCTCTCTCTCTCTGGCTGTCTCACTTTTAACCTTTTTTGGCTGTGGCTGCTTCGGTGGCTGCTTCGAAATTGAAAGTTTTTCTGCTGGCTGCAACTGGTTTATTTGGCCAAAAACAAAAGCAACAATAGCCAAATTCATGCGGCTAACTGCAGCAAGCAGCAAACTGCAACGAAGGCGACGCCACGAACAGACACAGTGGTGCAAGGTGGCACCCAAAAGAGGGAAAGTCTGTTTTAGATATGATTTAGGGATATTTCTCTTAGCTTCAATCATCGAATTGCTCGAATATATATCGAATATACTATATGTCGAATATATTTATACAAATATACTTATTTTTAGTCACTTTTGACCACTTTTCAACCACTGTGCCGCAACGTCAGCTTGCATTCATGGCCCAACCTCAATTTTCAACATTTTGCGATCTTTTTTGGCCGACTTGAGAGGATGACAGTTACGATTGGACGGACGGACGCTGCGGCTTGGAGATTTTGGCTTTAGTTTTTTGGGGGTTTTTTGGTTTCGGTTTCAGTTTCAGCTTTAGTTTTTTTTATTTTCGCTCTCGGTGTTTTCTCAGTACAGTATACCGTTTTCCTTGGCTTTTCCGCCGTCTTGCCATGCTGCTTGGTGCTGGCTTGGTGGTGCCCTGCCACAACTAATTTGTGTGCACCTCTCCTGTCAAAGGCGGTGGCAAGCACAGAGACGTGTAATTGCCATGGCAGTTGGCCGTTGAGGGCGTGTTGCCACTCCCAATTACCCAGTTTCTCTCGCTCGCTCTCTATCTCTCTCTGTCTCTCTTTTTACGAGTGCCGCCTGCCGCCTCCCCGTCGATGCTCCTCCTTGGGGGCAGCTTCTGCTCCAATGCACGTTTGATATTTCGGAGGCTCAGGTTGTTTTGGGCAACTTTTTCGCCCCCCCCCCAAAAGTCGACAAACCCGAAATTATTTACAACTTTTTGGTGGGTTTGGTTGTTGCTTGTTGTTCGGTTGTTGCTGCTTGCTGAACACACTTTGGCCTTTATACAACAATGATGACGCATGCACCTGCCTGGCCTGGCCTGTCTGCCAGACAACTTGGTCCAGTTAAACCTGCCTGCTGTTCGCCTGTCCCACTGTCCACCCTCCCTTCGGTCCGCCTGTCCACCCTCCCTTTTGGTTGCATGTCCACCCTACCTTCTGTCATCGTGTCCACCTTCCCTTCTGGTTGCATCCTTCAAGATTTCTATTTGGGTTTCGGTTTTTGGCCCCCCCCAAAAAACTTTTTGATAATTTTTGTTTGTGTTTTGTTTTTTTTTTTGGTTTTGTTTGCTGTTGTTTATTTTGACAACAGAAGAGGTTTCGCCTCAAAGTCTGGTGCACAATATTTGCAACATTCTTTGGATTTGTTTTGCCCCAATCTCTTTGGCTCCCCTTCCCCCCCACTGCACTACAGTACGTCGTGTACTTCTTATAACAGAATCAAAGAACTTGTCAAGTAAGCAGAGGCAGAGGCAGAAGCAGTGGAGGAGCAGGAACAGGAGCAGTAGCAGTCGCAGCAGAAGAGCAGTAGCAGTCGCAGTAGCATTAGGTGCTCTCTCCTCTGTGAGGTGCTATAAATAATTACAAACAACTGGCAAAAGTTTACCCACTCAGAACTATGAACCCGCTCCCCCCCAGAACTATGCACTCCAACCCGCTCTCCACTTAACATTTGAGAGAGAGAGAGAGAGAGAGGAGTATCTGCCAAAGAAGCGCTCAAGGCAGCTGGTCAAATGTTTGTGGTCAACATCTGGGCTAAAATTTGTCTCTGGTTTTCGTTTCAACTTAACTTGGGCGATGGGGGAGAGAATTGGGCGAAAAGAGTTTGCTCAAAGAGCACGAAATTAATTGAGGTTAGGCTTTGGCCCTAAGTGAGGTTAGACACGATTGGGTTATGAGCAGCACTGCAGGATTTTTGGTTTGCTGGAGGGGTTGGGAGCATTACGAAAGTTTACGCTCAATTAATGATTGAGTTACACAGAGAAGAGTGCACTCTAGAGTTAGGAACATCAACGGCAACAAAGAGATGGATGGTTGCACTTTTTTGTTAATTGAAAGCAGAGATTCCAAATTCCAAATGCAACTCTGGTCAAAGCATAAATTCAATTCCAATGCAACTCTGTTCAAAGCAATGCAACTCTGCTGATTTTTGTCTCTTGAAAGCTGATATTCAATTCCAAATGCAACTCTGTTGATATCTGTCAATTTTTTAAACTATTCTTAAAAGATATTCCCATGGCAAATAATTCTTCTTTAAATCTTAAATTGTATATTTAAGTGTTTTAATATTATAAATAAATTTTAAGAATTTTTTCGGTATTTTATTCAAGTAATTTCTCCTACTTTAAATAAGTTTTTATACATGAATATTTAACTTACTTTAATGTAAGCTACGTAGAATACAACTCTGATATATTTATTATCTGTCAATCCTTTGTTGACCCACCACGGTGCACCGTTGGGAAAATGGTTGGATAATATTTTGATGACCTGGTTCTTTGTTTTGGTGGTTACTTTCTTCGCGTCCACTTGTCGGCATCATGCCTCAACAATCTTGGCTACCTTCGAGAGGGGGCGACTCCTTGAACATGCAGCAGCTTCTCTTTTGTTTTGTTGCACATCGCTGGCACTCCCCCTCCGCCACCCGTCTATCCTTTGCTATCTTTAGCTGCTTTTCCTTCATTTTACTGCGCTTGAGCTCATCGCCAGTTGACCTCATCTCTTTGGCTCTTTTGGCTCCTCGGCTCTCCAGCTGGCAGCTTTAGCTGCATCTCGACTGCGTCCATCTGTTGGTCTTACTGTCGCTCCACTTCACTTCAGTTCAGTTTGGTTTGGTTTGGTTCTGTTCTGTTCGTCTGACTGTGTTTAATTGCGCTTTAATTAACTTGCATTGTTCCTAGCAACGTGTCGCCGACTGTCCCCATGCCCCACCACCGAAACACTCCACTCCACTCCGCTCCAGGGATGAGGAATGGGAGGAAGAAAGTGCGGTAGCTGTCAGTTGTTTGTTTGTATTTGTTTAAAAAGTGTTGCAGTGTGGGGGGTTCAGCCCATTTGAATGGGGGGTGGAGAATGCATCTGTATCTCTGTAACTGTAACTGTATCTCTGCATTTGTATCTGTGTGAGTGAGTGCTAGGTAGTGTGTGTGTGTTTTGAATGCCAACTCAAACAGTCAAGTGTCGTGCAGTGAACTGTCAATAGAGTGTACCAACATTTCGCTCTGGCAAATACTAGTAGAAAGAAGAACTTGTTTTTGTCGTAGATGAAGCAGACAGAACAAAAACACACACAAAAAAAGAAGGAAATGTAAATGAAAAAAAAATAGAAGAGAGGAAAATAAAGACAAACAGAAGGTGGACATCAAGGATGTGATACACTGTCAGATGCGCTCTCATAGAGAAGATCCTAACCGACATGAGGCAGTACCACATTGAGGTAGGTTTTTTTTGGCAAGTAAATGAAGATATACTTAGGAAAGTAGCAGATATCAAATGAAAGAATGAATGAAGCATAAGACAGTATGAGTGTAAATGCTATTGATTATATACGTTTTCTATTTTTAGCTACTTTTTGGTTATTTTTTGCTGAATATAAGAAGATTTCTTTGCTTTCGTTGGCTCTTAAAACAAATATCACTGGCAACTGTTCAGGATTTCTCGATGCAAAATAAATCATATATAATTAGAGGATATTTTATTAACATTCCAGAACCCATTCACCTAAAAAACTGAACTGGATTAATAGCTGAATTCAAAATGATCCTTGAATTAATCATTGCAGCCATGTCACTGCCTCATGTCACGAATAGAACTCAAAAACCAAAGTATCCTCCACACATGTACTCCCTCCCCTTATCTGGGGGACAATCTCTTACTCTTCCACACCCACTCCCACTCTCTCCCTGTCAGCTATGGGGGGAGCTACTCCCAGCACTCGGCACTGAAGCCAGTCAGTCTGGTCTGGGCCAACGCTAATGAGACCACGTCTTGGTCTTGGTCCTTATTGTCGTTCTGGCAACAGCTTCCTGCTTTTCTCTTGGCTTTTGTTCTCCAGACTGCAGCAGTAGCACCCACCCACCGCCACCACCCAGCTGTCCCACTCCTTCTATTTGCTGACTAATCCATTTCATTGAGAGGGAACACATTTTTTTTTTCTTACTTACTCTCTCGTCTGCGACTCGCGTTTGCTGCGATTAATTTTATGAATGAAGTCAGCATTTCATTCATTCATTCATTCACGCTTTCTGCTAAATACTACGACTAAAAAAGAAAGCAAGAAAAAAGCACAGAAAAATAATGCAAGCGAGTGTGTGTGTGGGTGGATGGGTGGGTGTTTGGGTTGTGTGTGTGGAAAAATAATCCCAGGGAAATGCAGCGGCTGCAGAAGGATGTGCGCTTCCGTCTTTGGGTATTCCTGCTGCTGTTGCTGTTGTGCTGCTGCTGTTGCTGTTGCTGTTGTGCTGGTGCTGACGATGTTGTCGTCATCCTGTGTTGCCAATTAAAATGCCACCGCCAGGCACATATGAGTGCCTGCAACCGGAGGCGTGGCAGTCCACAAAACCCGTCGTCTAGCCCCCAATTTGCCAAAGCAGCCGCCCAACGGCAATGGCAACGGGAGCAGCAGCAACAGCAACAACAGCAGCAGGGAAGTGGAAAGGTGTAGGATCCCAGGCATAGCCAGGACGAAGATGATGAGGTTGGATGTAGATGCAGATGTGGAGGTTCAACAGACCCCTTTTAATGACTGTAAATCAAGCGTACTTTGCAATTTTCCGTGCAACAACACCAGCCAGCCACAGGAGCCAGCAGCGGCAGCAACATCAGCCCCAAATGCCACATCCGCCATGTTCTGGCATTCTTCAGGCATCCTGCGGCTGGCATGCCACCTCCGCTGCTGCCTGTTGGACCTTTCTTCACAAAACTCAAGCCCGTACTACACTGAGCTACACAAGTGAGTGTTTTAGAGTTTCAAAATTGTTTTTTACATAATTTTTACACTTCGAAACTCTCGAGTTCTCAGTGCTAATTGATATTGTCTCAGAACTTGTTCAGTGGCTTACATTGCACACAAAACTAATAGGGCCAAATCCAGACTGCAAATAGAGCTACAGGATAGGGCTTTTATGCCATTAAAACTGTCACAAAATACACTCACAAATAAAGTATGCTCTCGTACGTTGACTTTTTCGTTTGTTTTTCGTGAGTTGCAGAATTCAATTTGTTGCTTAAACGTGTCGTTGTCTGGCCCATGTATGTATGTAGTACTCGTATGTAAAAATAATTTATTTATGCATGCCGCTTGGACTGAACTCTTTGTGCACTTCACGGGGCACTTATTAGATTTGCATTAGATTCAACTAGTCAAATGAAATATTTACGTAGGTATTTAGTAGACATATTAACATATAGTTAAGTGATGTTTCATACACACACTAGACACTTTTACTACATACTTCGATTGTTGCTCGAATCAATCGAATTTTCTTTTTTTGCCCTGTTGTTCAGTGCCGTTAGCATTGGGGCAACAAACCCGTGTGACATGCGGCTCGAACTTTCAAGAGCCTTGACTGACTTCCAGACTTACCACCCCACCCCTTCCAGTGCTGCTGTTGGTGGTGCTCCTTGTTCCTAGCTCCTTCTGGCTGGGTCATAAGCTTATGGGCGTGGCCAATTAGCATTTGGACATTAGACAGCAGCAGCAGCAGGCAGCAGGAGAAAAAAAAACAGAGTATAGTTGGTAAAAAAGGGGTTGGGGGGTTTTCCCCCGGCCCATCCAAAACATCTGACAGTTTGCCAGGGGCTCACGGAGTGACTCACGTTGCAGCCACGGACCGGAAGTGAATGATGCAGAAAAAGGCACAGCAACAACAACGCGGGTAAAAGCAAACACAAAGAAATCCTTGGAAGGGACAGTCAGCGCCCCGTTAGTACCCCCTGCTACTGCCCCGGGAGTCAAGGAGACCCAAGCATACCGCCCACGCCATGACATGACGTTGACAAATGCTTCAGAAGGGATCTCTGTCTTCGGGCGGGGTGGCAAAGGGACACAGGGTGGTGGCTATGAGTCAGACTATGAGGACGGTGAGCGGCGGGTCTTGTAATCAGTGCACCTGCGTCTGGGCACGCGACTCTGACTCCGACTCCGACGGCGACTGCGACCCTTCGAGCTGAGTCAGCCAACCGAAAATTGTCCTTTCCAACTCCCCAGACTGCAAGCCAAAGTTGATACCCTTGTACCCACCACCACCACCTTTCCTTTTTTGGCTGGTCTGGTCTGGTCTGGGCTGGTTGTTTGGTTAGTGTTTGATAAGCACAAAATTATGCAAGCAACAACAGAACAGCACAGAGGCACTTGCCCTCAGGCAGACAGACAGACAAACAGACAGATAGACAGACAGATAGCCAAGGGAAAGAGATGGAGATACTGAGACAGCAACTGTCTATCAGTGAGTCGTTCATTCGTTCATTTCAGTCTGTCAATCTTTTGGTCTGCCCAACTGCCCGACTGCCTGTCTCCGTCTCCGTCTACGTCTCCTGGCTTAATTGCCCGAGCACGTGACAGTAATGAGGTAACGGGGAGGGGGCGGGGGCGGGGTTGGCTAACCTAATCGTCACCAGCAAAGAAATGCGAAACTAATTGAATGCCGCCGCAACTTGGCTGACAATTGCTGAGACCTGGTCACCTTAATTGAAATAGTTACAGGGTGTACCACACACAGTACTACAGTTCGGGCCAAATGCAAGTAGAGGGATTCCATTAAATGCTGCAAATTGATACAATAATGTGGGCCTTGAATACTATAATAAATACTTTCATTTGAACTTTCAATGTTGGAAAAATAAATCCACATTAAAACACTTTGGATTGTGATTAATTCCAAAATGAAACCAGGCACATTGGGAGGGTACCATTGGGTTCTGTTTTGCACAGCAACTTTGCTGGCATTTGAGACCTCTGGGTTCACCCTAATTGATTATCAGTACGAAATAATTTCACATTACAAGCCCTCAAATTGCAAAATTAATGACCAAATGTGGCGAAAATGTAGCGGAAAATGAATCCATAAACTACAAATATTTTCCGCACACTCACACACAAATCATTGACCACCGCCCAGCACTGGCCCCATAATACCCCCCCCAACTCCATGCCGATTCTAACCTCATTGTCATATTACAAGGTACGGAGAATATTTGCATAAAAATTGCCTGTTTTTCGGGCTTTTTTCGAATGATTAAGCAAAAATAAAAATTAATTAAAATCAGAAAGAGTTCGAGAGAGAGTGAGAGAGAGAAAAGTATAATAAATACATATGTAGAGAGGCGAATGTATGTATATATATATTAAAGTAGAGTGGAAAAATTATATTGGGCAGCGGCTACCACTAAAATATTTGATTAAATATGAATCTGTATGGCAGAGACAAAAGAGCGCAACTTGAAAAATGAAAAATATTCAGCGAAATATTTTCAATTCAAAAACTAATTTATTGTATTTATGTGGCCACCCATATCTAACGAGAAATGAATGTTGCAGGTGTTGCAGTTGTTGCAGTTGCAGTGGCAGACTGTTCAAAATTATGCAAGTGCCTGGAAATTTATGGCTAACCCAAAAGTGTCATCCAGTTTGGACAGTAAATCCCACCCCACGAAACTTTGCCGAAAAACACAATACAAAAATAACAAAAAAAAAATGGGGAAATAAAATGGACAGTGCTTGCCAATTACCAGCAGGTGGTGGGTGGGGATGGGGTAGCAATGCTAATAAAAATAAATGTGTGTCTTAATTGCTGAATTATTGGTCAGTGGGACAAAGGGAATTTCTGCGGCAATTGTGAGTTTTGACTGTCGCAGTTGAGGCTGCATTGAGGTTTGGGAAATTAAAGTTCCAATCCAATGAAAATTCTGCGCACCTTTCCAGATGAAAATGGGGGAGGAATAGACCCAAAGGATAAGCGAATAAAATATTCAATATATTTTAAATAAATTGACTTTGGATGAGTGCATTTTTGTATTATTTTTGTCCATATTTACTTTGGTATTTTCCAATTTGGAAAATTGCTTCCCTTAACGCATTCGATGCTCTTCCCTCAGCTGCCTACCCGCTTCAGTTTAGACTTATTCTTGAGCTGCTTTATTTTTGTTTCTCCGTTTCTAGGTCGGCATAAATCTCTTTGATTTGTGATTACTGATTTGTTGTTCTTGCGGCTTGTTTTCATAATGAGGCGCAAAGAGTTGTTTGTGGCAGGGTGAGGTGAGAATTATGAAAATGTAGCAGCCGACAGATGCGTCTGCTGCTGTGGCAGTGGCAGGTAAAGGCTGGAGCAGAGGGCCACTGGCAGCTCCTCCAAGAAGTGGACACATTAATTGCTGAGCGAGAGAGAAGGTCGCACACGCAAAGCAAACCACTTTGCACCATCGCTCCTGGATCTGATGTCTCGCCTCGTTCAGAAATTATAGATTAAGGCAAATTATGATTCCGAGCGTCTGTCCCTGGCAGTTTCAGTATTTCTATATAAGTGTGCCTGCATCTGTGTGTGTGTTGCTCTGTGGGATTGGTATTGGTGTTGGGATTGGGAACCTGACAATGACATGCTAAAGATGCCAACGATTCTGGACGGAATCGACGGCGGGCACGTCTACGTCTAGTACACATCTAATTCAAAACGGCAGCCTCATTTCTGTTTGTTAATTACACTTTAGTGTGTGTAATTTTCACAGGATCAGAGGCGCAGACGTAGGACCCGACACCGGGGCTCACAGGAAGCCGTCGGGCCAGGGTCCAAAACAGAAACGAAAATATTTTCAAAGACCACAGGGGGGCACAGGTACACATCTACAGCTACAGGTATGTATGTTTATGCATGTGTATGCGTATGTGGGTATAGGGCATTGGGCCTGCAGGTACAAAGTGACTTCACACAAAACTAGATAAGAGACAAACATACACGAATTGGAGCAATGAACGACTCGTGAATACCCTACACGCACCCATCTAGGCTTCTGGATGGAACTGCGCTTTATTTTTGCTAACTTTTGTTGTTGCACTTGTTCTTACTTTAGTTTCTCTTCCATCTACCAATTATTAATTGTCATTTTGTTGTCTCTTTGTATTCCCTGCTAACAATCATGAGCTTCAAACCGATATACCCCCTGCCTAGAGAACGTAGAGTGCGGCGAATGTTGTGCGCAGAACAAAAAGAGCGGAAAAAAATGCAGCGAAATCAATTGCAGCGACCAAACGGCACGTCTGTGTAAAAGGGATAGCAATACGCTTTGCGAGCGTGTGTGTGTGTGTGTGTGTGAATGGGATGGGGGAACGCAATATTGCTCTTGGTCAGCGGGGGTCGTGGTAGGGGAATGGAGGAGCGGAGCTGAGCGAAGCGGATCGGGTGCGATGAGACACACGCACAAGCGTAAGACACGCACAGAGGTTTGAGGCTCACTATTGTTGATATGTTGCTGTTGTTGTTGTTTTGTTGCTGTTGCTGTCGCTGTCGATCCTGTTGCAGCTACCGGAAATGCAGCACATTGCACCAGAGAGCGAAAGAGATACGAGCGCGCGGGGGAGAGGGTGAGCGAGCGGGAGAGAGACGCACAGCAGAGGGACCGTGTAAAGATGATGAAAAAGAAATCCAGCCACGAATGCTGTTCGTGCGTTTGCACTCGTTTCAATCTCCACTCTTCCCTTTCCCATTCTCTGCCCTTTCAGCGTTTTGTTCTCCCTCTTCGTAGAGACACGCAGCAGCTGTCTCAGGTTCCTCTGCTGCGAGAGGATCGAGCTGCTCCCTATCGAACCGAGGCCCGGCAAGAGGGCCTCGCTATAAGAAGGAATTAAGCGATTGCAGATCTACCCTACCCTACCGTACACTCCCCCCTTCCCTTCCCGCGTTCTATGACGCTGCAAGGAATATCGAATTCATTTTTGCAAGAATTTTATTTTTAAACGCAACTCTTTTCAGAAGTTTGAGTTCTTTATTTCAGGAAATTGAATTTTCACTCGAGAGAAATTGAATCATTTACTATACGTTGAAAGTGATCGAAACATCGGATGTGAAATTTTAAGGAACGTATTTTTCAAACTCATAAATGATTCAAATTGGAATGAAATAAAGCGATTTATTGGAACCTACTATACTCCCATGAATTAAAATCTATATTTAAGTTTATAGCATTTTTTTTAATGCACTAAATGATATTTTCCGGTGAAATTCCAACATAAAGACTCAGAGAGTCCAGTGTGCGCAGGGGGGGGGACTGTGACTTTTCTGCTCTGGCTGCGCTGTGGCAAAGCCAAAACTTAATCAGCCGCATTAATCGCATTACAAATTGTCGCTAGTCTGCATTTTTTCCCATCGCCGCCGTCACAGAATGAAAAGCCGAAAGAAGAGACTGAAAAATATAGAGAAATATTCTACGAGGAGTATGTAGTACCAAGGAAAATGTTGTAATGGAAAACTAAATGGAATAAAGTGCATTGATGGGATGCCATCATCGCTGGTGCACTGCACTGGTGCACTTGTTCGCGTTCATAAATGAGACACACACAGCCACTCCCTCTGTCCCTGGGCCAGAGACTGACCTTTGTGGCCCCCTTCTTCTTCCCAGACGAAGACGACAACGAACGAAAGAGAGAGAATCTCTGGGTTGGGGATGTGAATCGGGATGTGGATGTGGCAGGCAGCTGCAGTCCACATGTGCTGGCTGCCTGCTGCTGATGTGGCACCTAGTATAGTACTAGTAGTACCCGGGCGAGTGAATTTAATTGACACCCCGCCGATGGGCAAAATCTGCGACTGCAATTAGCTGTAGCTCCCACAGAGTCACAGATACACAGATACAAATACTACTTGAGATGGATTCTGTTAAGCAGTTTTGTATCGTTGGATGTGGTTCCCACATGCCACTGACTTCGTTTCGGCCAAGGTTAGAGCCGATCGAATCGGATCCCAGTTCTCTCTGTGGCCCACTTGAGCCACTTTTTCTGGCCTACAAATTATGCAAAAATTTTATAACTTTTACTCTATGTACAACACTCCAACGCGGGGCGAGCGGGGGCGTGAAAACAAAAGAGATGAAGAAATAAAGAAATGGTAGGGAGGGGAGTGGGGGCAGTGGCACCTGTGCGGCAAGGTGTGGCAAGATTGTAACAATTCTCAAGCGGGACAAGGTTGCCAATTGACTGTGAACAGAGTCGAGGAATGCGGCTCAAGTGGATGGCTTGCCAGTCGAGGAGGAACAACAACCAGATTATGATGGATGAAATCGCTCTGGGATGACTTCAGATCGTAGATACGCGGCGCAGAGATTCACATTTGGATAGACAAAGAAAGACAGATAAAACAGACAAAAAACCTACAGCCAGTTAGAGATATTTTAAAACAATTTAAAAGAAAGTTACAAAATATTTAAAGCATATTTTTGGAACTACTATAAATTACAGCTGTTCGTTCTAGAGTCTCAATCTTAGCTACAAGTGTATTCTGGAATATTTTTTTGTAATACAATTCCCTTAAAACTAGCCCTATAGATCACTTCTAAGGGGCACTCTCGTATTTGTTTGAAGACTTCTCTGTTATATGATCCAAAACATTTAACCAAAAAAATTTCAAGTGTACTTCAAGTGTACGAGGAGTCTTGGGATCATACGAAGAGTTGCATCTTTTCAATATATTTTGAAATAATATTTCAAGAAAATTTATTCCAAAGCAGATCTCTGTCCTCCCTCCAGCACTGCCTATTCCTCTTCCTCTGGCTCTTTATTCTGGGGTTTTCCGAGATTTCAATTGTCATTATTTTTAACTGATGCGGAAGCTGGGCGGCAGAGGGACGGACACAGGCGAGAGAGAGAGAGAGAGATTCGAACAAGAAATGGAATTTCAAATGTTTATTGTGTGAATTCAACTCGCTACCTGTCTCTTTCTGGCTCACTCTCTGTGTGTGTGTGTTGTAATAACAATAAGCTAAGAAAAAAGGGGAACGACACTCGGACACAAGATATAGTAGTAGTAGTAGATTTAATAGCCCCCCGGAGACAAGAGTTTTAAGCGTGTGAGAAAATCCAAATTCCAAGCCAGAGACAGAACGAGAGGTGTGCCAGAAAATTATTGTAAATTTTATTTAATTACTAATGAAAATATCAAGAATAGAATTTTCGTATGCCAGTGGACAGCCAAAAAAACCCAAACAGAACCCAGAGAGAATGAATAGAATAGAAGAAAAACAAAGACAATAAAGCTGGAAACGAGAACAAGAAAAGGCCGATCGTAAAAATGTCAAGCGCGGGGCCGGAAGATCCCAGAAGAACCCCAGAGGCGGCGGCGGCAGAGGTCAAAGATGAGCCCCAGGATAAACCAGAGTAAAACAGAGAGAGACTTAGGGGAAATATACATAACCTTTGATGTACGCTTCCACCCACCCACACACACACACAGAGAGAGAGAGTACCCCTGCCTGGAGGAGTGATAGGAGAAACAAGGGCTCATAGATTTAATCGGTAACCCATTCGATCATCATTCAAATTTCGGAAACAACTTTCCAACAACCAATTGACATATCTATAAAAAAAAGAAGGAGGGGAGGTAGAGAGAGAGAGGGAGAAGGAGAGTCAGATGGAGAGGGAGAATAGAAACCCAGATGATCTTTGGGGCTGCTGGTGAGAACACTTTCGATCAAAGTCAAAGTCAAATCCAGACTCCACAGCTGGCCATCGGCTTTGCCCTCAGATTCGAACATAAAATTAACGAAAAATTTGTTTCCCAACGAAAGGCAACTGGATCCTTTTTTCTTGCTGCCTCTCCTTTCCTGCCACCAGATCACGTCTCGACCTTTTCCAGTTTTCATTACAAAAACAAAAATCTTATCGTCTGCCAGATACATACATGCATGCTGTGGCAGATACAAAGATACAAGAGATACACGGACACGCACATACAGACATACTAATGATGCTCATTAGATGTCTTTAATGCTCATCAAACACAGGGGAAAACCATTTCCCAGACAGTCAGCCCATCCCAGTCAGAGAGACAGACATCCCAGAAGATCATTCGTAGAATTACTCAACAGGCAAGTAGACAATTTTCTGGTTTCCCTTTTCTTCCCAAATCTCTAGCTAGGTCTGTCTGTATAGTATGTTGTTGTTTTTATTGTAAATTCTCGACAATTTGCAGTTATTTTTAGGCTCTGGGAGTGAGACAAAGCAGAGAAAGAGAGACAGAGAGAGAGTCAGAGAGTCAAAAAGTCGAGGGAGTGAGAGCAGCGATACTCATTGAGAACTGAGAGATCTTAAGAGTTTCCTATGTATGGTACATATGTATGTACTATGTATATTCTATGTATAGTATTTATCTACATAAACTAAAAGACAAGCTGGGCTTGTTGTCGATTTATATTTAGACAAAGCACTTAAGAAGGTTTCTCCCACCCTTCAGCACTCTCTTTTTCCCTGCATTTCTCTATCGCTTTCTCCCTCTATCTGTGCGTGTGGTATTGGGGGTGATGTGGTGAGGGGATATATATATCTGTGTGGTTGATTATTTTCAATTTTTGTTCACAGATTTGATGCGGTTAGCATGTGTTGAAAACTCTCGGATTAAGTGGAATTTTTTTATATCAAAATTTATGTTTGTCAGTTCTAAAATTTTGACTCCCAATCTACATGCCATCGAAATATCTAGAGTAAGCTAAACAAATGATTTCTATCTAATAAAAAAGATAAGTATAATCCAAAATAGTAAAACTAGTTCAGAGCATAAATAAATATTCCATTCAATAAACAGCCATAAATCGTATTTAAAATAGTAAAAAAAAATATATATATAATATTAATAATTACTGAATATAAATAATTAAAAAAAACTAAAGTTTATTTTCCATTATATCCACAAACAAACAATAAATAATAGTTGGCAAAATAAAGCAAATTTCCAGCAAAATTTGATTAAAAAATTTCTTGAGATTTCTTTTTTTTTGGCTCAAAACTTTGGCTAAAAACAGAGAGATATCTATTGCTTCCCAGTGATTAAAATGCAGGCAAAAATCTAATCAAAAGAAGCTTTTAGGGTTTCGGCTATCTACTTCCCCACCTCCCCAGCTTCTCCACCCACTTTCGATGCTTCCTTTCCTTCAGCTCGAACTAGACAAAAAAAACTTTTCCATGCAAATGCAGAGGGGGGGAAAAAAAGTAAAAAAAATATGAAAAAAACAAAAACAGACGTAAAACTGAGACCCCAACTAACGGCATAATTACCAGGGTCTCCCTGCCAGTTATACCCCCCCTTCCACCCTCTTGTTGTTGGAGTTGGAGCTGAAGTTGAAGTTGGAGGTTTTTTTCACCATTTCCATCGCCTTTTGCTTTGATAATTTGTAGTTGTTGCTGTTGCTGTTGTTGTTGCTGCTGTTGCTGCGGAAGCGGCAACACCACTTTTTGTCTCAGTTAATTTGTTGTTGTTGTTGTTGTTTTTTTGATTGAAAGTTGCGCAAAGTGCACGGAATTTCCCAGGCCAAAAGTAAAAGCTGCGCTTAGGTGTTGTATGTACGTACAAGCCCGTTTGTGGCATGCCCCAGCCTAATTAAGTTACCAGCTAAGCTAAAGTACTCGCACTACAAAATATATTTTGCATGAAAAAAAGATACAAATGCAGTTACAGATACAGATACAGAGAGAGAGTGGGAGATAGAGTAGATGCAGAACTAGTGATAGCAAAAATAAATTAAATTGCAACGAATTAAATCAAAATGAAAATAAAAGTTATTATCACAAATAAAAAAAAAAAGAAAAAAATGGGAAGAGAAAATTGTGCAACATGCCCCAAAACAATTTTTCATTCATCCAATTTGTCGCGTTCTGCCCATTATGGCAGTATAAAAAAAAAACTGATGGATAAACCAAGGCAACGAACTCGTCATTTACATATATGTACAATATACTACATACATATATGTGATGTACATATGTGACAGTAATATATATTTTGTAATTTTTTTTATATATAGTAGAACAAGGTACAGTCCGTCACATTTTTTTTTTTTTTTGGGCTACCCCAAAGCACACACACACACATACAGAATCCACTCGAATTTGCATCTGGCAGCTGCTTTAAATTGTTGTTTTCCTCAGCGTTTTTCATTTTCCAGCATGTTTTTTTGTATTTTCATTTTCATTTTCATTATTCTTGTTATGTATAAATCTGAAATAAATCGTTGTCATTTGAAATTCAGTCAGTGGCGTCGCAAATAAATCAAAAATTTATTGTAACGCATTTAAATACATGCATATTTCATTCTATAAAACCAAAGTTGGGAGCTCAATGGAGGTGTAATCGATGTTGGCCATACAAATACATACAGCTACATATCCATATATCCATCTCCTGCCATCTTTTGTATACAGATTTCAGACAGTACCTAAGCTGCGCCATCAAATTGGCCAACAAAAATGTACTCTAAAAATAGCGCAGGAATTATACAAAAAAAAAAGAGTATGCAGAAAAAAGAGTCAGTATGGTTTAATGAGCTTATGCTGGGGATTTATGGGGGATTTCCAGGCATGCAAAAAATTCTGACAGATTTTTCGTTTGCGGTTGGAAAAACAAAAAAAAAATCCATCTGCTGGTATGCTCTCCCCCCCCCAATAGTTCAATGAACCATTAAAGATAGGTGTACCCATATATGAATCCAGGCTGCTTGTCGCTCAATCATTATCATAGGATAATTCGACGAAAAGGCCAACAAATCAAGCTGATTAGATCGGGGGATTGATAACTGGTTCCCCTTTTTGGGGAAAGTAAAGAAAACTATTTAAGCTAATAGACAAACTTGATCTGTTTGGGCAAGAGCATCTAATAAAGTTGTCAGTTGGCAGATTAAATCCCCCCTGCCATGAAAAACTTAATTGAAAATTGAGTGAGGCAAAAAAAAAAAAAAAAAAAAAGAGGAGAGAAAAACCGCAAGACAAAGTCCACGAGCTACGTCATGGTGGGGCCCCCTCTTAAGCGCTTTTCCACATTTTCAAGTTCATTGTCACTTGCACAGATACCGCAGCGAAGAAGGAGAGTCAGACAGAGAGAGGGAAGAGAGAGTGAGAGGACCCCCTCAAAGGCAAACGGCGACGCCAACGACCGCTAACCAAAAGAGCTCCAAAATGCCATAATCCAATTATGAATTTTCACATAAATTTTTTTTGTACTCAGCCACGATCTCAGCAACTCGAACTCGAACGAAATGTATATATTTTTTTTTTGGATGAAAATAACTCCCCCAGTTCCCCCCAGTCACCATAGTCCCAGCCTCTCTCTCTCTCTCCTAATAATAACAATAAATTTTCGAGCATAAAGCAATTCAATGAAATGACGAAGGGCAGAGAAGGGAGTAGAAAAACTTCCATGCCGAAGTTTTTGGTGACAATTTCAAAGGGGTTGGAGCTGGGGAGATTACTCGTACTTTATTTTTATCAGTCAGCGATGATAATGCTTGGTAATAATTACAGACACAAAAAAAAAAAAGGGAAGAAAAAAGCAGCTGGAGATGGAGATGGAGGAGGCTTTTGCTCGATTGAACAGAGATTTTTCTTGGAAAGGGGTCGGGGGTGGGTAAAACTCTGGGAGTGAACTCCGCTGGCGCTGGGAGTCTTCTGAGGCTGGGGTCTGGTATGGAATTGGTGGTGGGGGCTTTGAGTTGACTCATTGAAACTCATCAGTGCGACAACGTCAACGTCATTGTCAGCTTGCAGCCTGCAGCAACCATCCACTCATGCTTTCAGCTTCAGCACCAGCCACAGCTCCATGCTCCCAACTTCAGCTGCAGCGACCCCCCAACCCCAACCCCAACCCCATACCCAACCCATACCCCTCTCCATCCATGTCTGGGTCTGTGTCTCTCTGTATCTTCATCGTTGTCTTCGGCTTGGTCGTCACTTTGAGTCCCCATTTTGCTTTTCTGCTGCTGGTGCTGCTGCTGCCATCAAAGCCATCGAGTATGACAATTTCATTTATTTAACATGATTTTTACGCAGCGAGTGTCACAATGGTTGAATACATACAATATTCATTCCTTGCCACGGCAGCAGCAGGAGTTGGCTGAGGGATCGAATCGAAGAGGAGTGGAGGGAAGAGAAGAGGGAGTGTTGGAGAGCGACAGACTCGCAACAGACTGCAACTGCTGCTGCTGCATCTTCATCTCAAAAGACGCTGAAGAGATGGTTCCAAAGATGGAAATTGCTGGCTGCATTCGTTTAATGAATGTCTGATTGAGTTATCTATTAATATGATCAATCATTCATTCCACTCGCCGCTCACTCACTCACTCAGAGGCTTATTCGGCAAACAAATGATTGCATTGCAGGCTCAATGCTGTTTTTACAGCCAAAACTGATTTATTTGGAAAGGATTTCTGAGAGTAAATTATGTATGTATATGATTTATTCCATGGATCACAATTTATAATGATTATTATCTAGCTTAAAGATTTAGTAATTATTTAAGCATATTTTTGCATTTATTATTACTTTGTATTACTTTAATTAATAATATATTTAAAAAGAAGTTACAAATTTGTTATTTGATCTTTAATTACTTTTTAATGAATGTAATTTAATTTTTATTTTTTATTCAATTAATTTTAATATATAAATTATTGCCATATTTTCATTTTATTTTATTATAATTTATAAAATGTATTATTATTCTTTATATTATTATTCGTTATAAATATTTTTTTATTTATACTTTATTAAATTAAACTTTTAGTTTTTGTTGGGTCATTAAAAGTTTCAATGAGAATCTACGATAATTTAATTTTCATTTTATTTTTTATTCAATTGTCGTAAAGAAATTAATTCCATATTTTCATTTTAATGTATTATTATGTATTAATTATTTTACTTGTTCTCTTATTATTCTTTTTAAATATTATTTATTTTTTGATTATATATTTTTTTTATTTTTTTATTTATTAATTTATTTGTTGTATTTGTTTATATTATAATTATAATATTATTATATAAATATTATTTATATAGTTAAATATATTTATATTGAAACTTTTATAATATTTTTTATTATTTATTTTAATTTTAATTTGAATTTGTTATTTAATTTTTTTTAATTTGTTTTTTAATTATTAATATTATTTATTTATAAAGTTTTATTTTTATTTTTTAGTTAGTATTTAGTATTTTCATTTCTTTTGTTACTTATTTATTATTTATAAATATTATTTACACTTGCCATTTAAATCTTTAATATTTAAAAAAATATTATTTAGCTGCGAAATACATTTTTAAAATTAAATTTCAAAGATCTGTTTATCCAGAATACAAAAATATCTGCATACTCCGTTGTATTATTGTTTGATATGTTTTGTTTGTTATTATTATTGAAATAATAATCCAAATCGTTTCAATTTCCCCTCCACACCATCAACGTTCGCACGCCCAGAATTTGTTACCGATTTTCCCGATTTCCCTGCTCCTCCGATTCACTCCGTTCTGTTTCCGTTTCTGTTTCGATTTCTTTTTTTACTCTTTATTGTTGGATTTTCCTTTCCCATTGTTGAGCATTTGCCTCTCTCCCTCACCGCTTGTATTAATATTATTATTATGATATACATATATATTTTTTTTTTATATTTCGGCTATTTGCTTGGTGTGTTTTTTGTTTTTTACTTTGGTTTTTCATTATGATTATTATTATTATTATTATTATTTGGAGTTCGACTGGCAGCGTGAAGAGGCTGCAAAATCGCCGAAAAGGCACGTAGCTCATTGATGGAATGGAAAATTGGGAGGGGGACTGACTGAGTGTGTAACTGGGGGGGTGGGACGGACCTGAGACCTGATGATGACAAGGGAGCTGAGACAGGGCCAGGCCACTTCACCACGTTGCCGCCTGCCACTTTGCTTTCATTTCAGAATTTTTATTTGGATTTCGTTCTCGTTTTTTTCGTTTTTTTCGTTTTTTCTCTGCTCTCATCTTTTTTTCCACTTCGATTTTCCATTTCTTTATGAAAATTGCTGATAATCACAGCACAGAGCGGCAGTCCCCCCACCCCCCTACCAGACCCAATCTGCATGCTCATTCTCATTACCCAAAGTGCGTGGAGAGGAGAGGCACTTGCCGCAGATCATTCGTACGAGGGGGTGGGGTGTGCTGATGTGGAGTTTTGGTAGGTTGGGGGGGTCCCCACAATCAGAGTGGGTCTGATACGGATAAAGTCGAAGGGGGAGGGGGGATGGGGCTCTGGGCATGGGAAAGTGGGAATTAAAAGCGACAATTGTTGCTGCTGCCAAGTAAATTTATATTTATTTTTCAGCATGGAACTTTAACTGGATGTGCATTTGTTGTATAATTTAGAAAGTTAATAAATGACTGATACTTGGGGTAGTTGGTAGTCAAACGCTAGAGATTAGAGAGAGAGAGGGAGCGGGGGACGGGTGGTGTCTGCGATACTAGTCCGAGTCTGTCCATTTAGCTTGGAGTTTCGAATTACAAATGAAACAGGACAAAATGCTGCCAATTTTAATTACTTACATTTCACTTTTGTCAAACGAAGAGGCAGGCGACAGGCAGCCGGTCAAGTGCACACACCACCAACAGCACCAACACCAACCCCACACACAACCCACCAACCCACAGCTCCAACTCCAACTCCCTCCCACTGCAGTGGTAGACGGGGGGCTCCCAAACGTGCTATAAACCGGTGCACGCACCACAGGAGCTCCCCCATGCCTATGCCCCATACCTCTCTCTCTCTCTCACTCTCTGGGGCATGCCAATCCTCGACAGACGTCGGCCGGGCAACCAGTCAACCAGTCACGACTCATCGAGTCGCTGGCAGCTGCTTTTTAACTAATTACCGTTGCTCCATTCACCTTGAGCCGCTTCGCCCGGCCCACTCCCCCCCACACCACCCTATCAGCCGAAAAGCGTATTATTTTTTTTCTACCCCCCTGCTCCTGCTCCTTCTGCTACATTCCAATTTGATACCCTTGAGGGAGGGTATGATGGGGTAGAAGGAGCTGCAGGAGTCTACAAATATCGTCCATAAAATTCTATATCTTCGATTTCTGGGTTGAGTAAAGAAGGCTTTATAGACTGGGCAAACTCCTAGACTTTAGAAAGAGATTTAGATCAAATTTGAAACACTTTAAAAGGGTATTACAAACGTCGAACCCCAATGGCTGCCTTTTCTGTCTGTTTTTCTTTTCTTTTACTTTTTTTTTTGGTTTTGTGTGCAAATTATTTAGACAGCGAAAGTAATCGTCAAGAGTTGGTTGGACGGACGCCACTGGACAGCTGGCAAGACGGCGAAAAATTTAAATGAACTTGGCCGGGGAGAGGCCGAAGAAAATAAAGAAAATACAGAAAAAAAACCCAACACGTACGCGAGGCCAATGGACGGGGGCCCAAAACCAAGAGCACTGCCTAACCCCCACACCAAACGTCACAGCTCCACCTCCTTCCCCCACCTCTTTCTCCACCTCTTTCTCCACCTCTTTCTCCACCTCTTTCTCCACCCCTTTCTCCACCTCATGCCCCAGCTCTTTACTGAAATTGGTTGCGGGGGAAGCACTAAGACTGGGTCTCTGACTTCATTAACAAACAATTCCGATTGCAGGGGGTAATGGTTGTGGGGTAGAGTGCCCGTGCCTCCCCCCAGCCAGCCACCACTCTGCACTCTGCCACCAACAGCTGTTGCCAATGGCCCACAGGAATCGAAGGTGCTTTTCATTTGGGCTTATTAAGCCTTTTTCCCCTTAGAGCACGGGCGGAGGAAATGCAATGGGTTTGGGGGCATGTCTGAGAGCGACGAATGCTCCTTGGGTTTCATGTCTCAGCATAAACAGTGACTTCCATTCACAAAACAAGTGATTTTATGTGTGTGTGTGAAATGTAGGGAAGTATTCAAGTAAAATAGTGATTTTCACAAGGCAAATATCAAAGATAGATCATGGGTAGGTAGAATGTTTTTTAGGGCAGTATTAAACTGCAAAAAAAAATGTTTAAGAAATTAAAATTTGAAGGTAATTTAAATTGATTTACATTTAAGGAAGTAACTGAAAAGGAAACTTGTGATAGTTGTGCATGTTAGAATTCCCTAGAAAAGCTGCTTAAAAAGATTCTTCTTCAGTTCCATTCAATTCGAGCGCGATCAGCTGACTGTGACTCATGTGAACCATTCACGGGTTTGGTTTATCCTCTGCTTTCATTTGCCAATCCAATCCTGTGTTGAACTTTGAAAATCTTTGAATATGCAGCACTTTTTCTATCCAATGCTGTGACTTCTTGGGCATTCTATTAATCAATTCACTGTGACTCCAAGTCACTGTTTAACCTGAAGGCTACTTACTTTTGTCACTCTTCTTTTTGTCACCCCCTTTTTACAAGTACTTTCTCGCCCTCCCTCTCTCTCTCAGTCTCTCCCTCTCCTCCTCTCTCTCCCTATCTCCTGTTCTCTTCTCTCTCCAGCCCCGTTTGAACGATAATTACATGTCGTCTTAGGCGAGCACACAACCCATTCAGTTGGGGCTTTGGGGGTAGGTCTCTCTCTCCCTCCATAGTTGGGTAAGGCGCTCGGCGAGTGTTTGGGGCTACGTTACGGCACGGACTGTACGGACTGTACGTAATGTACGGACTGTACGGACAGCATGGACGGTACGGACTGCTGCTGCTGTGAGAGGTGACTGGCAAAGTGTTAGTTACATGGAACGCCGTCATTCTCCGCCGCCCTGGCACGTAATTTGCTGATTTTGAATTTCGTCTGCGACGGCGGCAAATGAAATGCTTCAGCATTTTAATGCTCCCCAGACTGACAGCTGCCTGCCCCCCCTCCGCTGGTTGCAGTGTGCAGCACGTTGATGGTGGAGGGTAGGGGTTGCCTTCTGGGGTCTCTCCAAGTTGATCTCTTTCGCTTTGCATTTCGTTATATTTTTATTTCATTTTATATGCCCTGCTTTTTTGTATACTCTTTGCGAGGGTATAGGCAATTTTGCATGTATTTGTAATGGGAAGAAGTAAGATAAAGATGCAAATATATACCTGAGATATATTCGAATAAATGATTCTTGTGTATCATCCACAGAAAAAATCGTATATAAAACAAATCCGAAGAATATTTTTCTTTCTTCACTAATTTAATACATAAACCAATTTAAATACAAATTAAATATATCATTTAGTTAATATTTAATTAATCTATCTTTAAGTGTATCAAAGTCTTCGACCCCTCCCCACAGCTAGCTTTTGGCTGCTCCTGCTCCATCTTCCTTTTTTTATTTTGTTATTTTTTTTTGGGAGGCAGAAAAACTATTTGTTGCTGCCGCTGCTGTCAACTCCAGGGGGAGGCTGATGTAGGGATCTGTGGCTGGGGCTGCACTGGCACCCCTCTGGGTGTGAGCTCCCCCCTGGCTTTTTTTTTTGCGCGTAACCCCATCCCTGGAACATATTTGCACTGTCTGGCAATTTTTAAGCAATTTCAGCTCCAGCTTGGGCATGACTTGGCGCTCGCTTTGGGTGGGACTCTGGCCCCCCACCCCGCACCATTTCCCGACGGCACTGCATCCTGTTTAAATGTTTTCCCTTTCCTTGCTATTCCTTCTTTTTTTTTTACAGTTACTTTGGCAGTCACAGGGATGGAGACAGGGCTGGGGACAGGGACAGCGCGTCGTCGAAATTAAAAATAAATTTCACAGTAAACACACATAAAAAGAGACGCTGCTGCCATGGCACTGGTCGGGGTGGGGGGGCGTCCCAGGTCTTGGCTGGGCGTCAGGGATGTCAGGGTTGTTGTTTGTGGAGGGGCAGGGGTATGGATGGGGGGATGTGCTATACATCCGATTAGATTGATCGAATCTCGACCGGAGATATCCTCTGTAAGGCATCCTAGCACCTGTTTTTCTTCGCTTTTTCTTTCGGATTTTTCTAGTGTCATAAATTGTGAAGAGTTTTCTCTCACGAATTTGTATCAATTACGGCGGAATGCCGTGGACCAGCCTGCATAATCAGTGTCCGATATTTCTGTCCAAACAAATCCTCAGTTCAATCAGTTCCCGGCCGCTGCCTTTGTCCTGGGTATCCCGTTGCAAAGAAGGAGCACAAAAAAGACGAAACAAATTGTATACGAAACGAGTACGGGGTACGTGTATGGAGGGGGGGTATGGGGCATGTACATACACAAAATTTCCAGGGGAACGGAACAGCAGCAGCGTAGTGCCAAAAGCCGGACGTTCAAAAATAGTTCGACGTGGAACTAGGAGGAGGAGGAGTGCGGGAAGGGGGAACTGGGATGGCAACGGATTCTGCAGCTTCTGCAGGCAGATTGGCGGTGTCTCAGCGCAGAGCCTCTGCCCTTGAATCCCATTTCGGGGTTGGGCAGGGTAGGGGAGAATCAAGAGTGGGATATAGTGGAGAAGCGTGCCAAGAGCCGGCCGACGTTCAACGGCATACAGCTGTCCGGGAGATGGAGTGGGGTGGGGTGGGGGCGACTCTGGACTTTGGATCGGAATGGCTTGCTGGCTGGCTGGCTGGCTGGCTGGTTGGCTGGGAGGGATGGGACTGAAGGCAGATCAGGGAGTGTAACTTACACGTCTGATGCTTATATTTAGCAGCCCAGGCAACAATGATGGAAAATCCAAACGGAATGGGGGGATAGCAACAGCAAAAAGCGAAGGCAAATGAAAAGCAAAGAAAAGCGACACGACACGACAGATGAAAGCAGTCGAAGAGGGAGGAGGAGGAGAATGAGAAGCACCGAGAGGAAGTGATGTCTCGACAATGCAGTTGCCATGGAGAGGGCTCTGGCTCGACGGTTCCACGGCGTAACCCTCCTGTTTATGCCCGAAAAACCCCCCTTAATGAGCGGCAAAAACTGTCAACTAAATGATGGGGAGCGAATGGGCCAGGGCTGGGGCTGGGGCTGCGTCTAGGGTCTGACGGAAAGGATTCCGATTTGATTTGATGGAATTGAAATTGATTTCGATTGAGGGGGCATTAAGGAGCGTTTTGCGTGGTCTAACAATAGATTAAAGACAGCCAGCCGACAGCTGCGGACAAAGGAAATAACTTGGAAGTTCAGGGAATTTCACTTCCCAAATTGGTACCAAAAGATTTACGAACAAACAGCTCCCATGCCAGCAAACGAATTTCCCAGAAATCTCCCCCTGCAAATATATGTACAGAATGTCATTCGAGAGAGCGGACGAAGCTTAAGTTTCAGGAAATTCCAAGAGTTATGCGGGAAATGTTTAGCTCTTAAAAGCTAAAGTTAAGTCCACAAAAATAGTTGGGGGATCTAATTGAACTCATATTTTACGAGAAAGATAATAAACACATGTAGAATATACGAATCTACAATAATAAAACCAACCAAAAAATCTTATTGAACGCAACAGCTGTACGCAAAGGGAAATTCTGCCTATGCATGCGTAGGATTTTCGGCTGTAAAAATGTCCCAGTCTGAGCGGGACTTTTGTAGCTTTCTCTACGAATATGAACAGAGGGAAATAGTTGTAAATCTGCCTGTTGAGCGGAGATTGAATTTATAAATTCAAAAATATATAAATAGAAAGGAACTTTAGTGTATAATATTAAAGCAGAAATAATCAGTTAACTTTTTCCCTAATTAATTATAGCATAAAGTACAAGCAGTATCAGGATTGGAACATTTATTATTATTTATGTATTTATTTCTAATTGGAAATATTTTCAAACTACTTCGGTGGAACCCTATCTTGTAGGTCCGCAATTTATGAGATCTTCTTGCTCCTTGTTATCGGTACAGGCTCTGGGTTGTTCTCTGAGTTCTGAGATTGTTTATAAACAATAAATGGAAAATGGTAGTCAAGCTGCGATTGGAAATGGATTTTCTTATCCACAGGCTGATAAAGGGATACACAAATACATATACCCATGTGCATCCATCTCGCTCTGTTGCTCTGTTTTGTGTAAATTTAGAGCTAAGTGAAAGAGAGCGAGAGAGAGAGAGAACAGAACGCATTGATATTCCCATGCGGCGGCCATAAATTACGGGACAATTACCCATCGAAAACGAAGCAATGGGCTGGCGGCAGGAGGCGGAGGAGAAGGCAGCCGCCGAAAAATATCCCCGAACGCAAGCAGCGCCAAAGAGAAGCGAACCGAAATAAGCAGAAAATTGGAAAAGAGCGCAACGCTGCGGCCCCCCGACACTTCATCACGACGCCTCGCCTCCCTCGCCTAGCTACCGCCGCACAGCTCTGCCACAAAGATTCCTGTCTCCCGCTCTCACACCCGCCCTCACACGCGTAGTTTAAATTGCGCTCACAGCAATCGTGCCATAAATTTCCCCCCCTCGAAACTCCTCCTCCACCAACGAAAAAGTTGTTTATTTTTGGGTCTAGGAAAATGTCTCTGCTGCTGCTGCTGTTGCTGCTGCTGATACTGCTGCAATCTTCTCATCTTTCCATCTTCTTCCAGTCTGAACCCCCCACCAGAGTCTCTTCTCTGTGTTTGTGTATCGATTCAATTATGGAACATTTCCGAATCGACTCATCATGCAGTCGATTGATTAACAAGTATACTAGGGAATAGGAAACCTTCTTTGGCTCCCACAGCGCCAGATCAAATGCAGATGCAGATGCAATGCGAGTTCAGGTGCGATCAATCTTTGATTTAAGCTCCACTTCCCACAAAGCTCTACTTCCCACAAAACAGGAATGGTGCACCATATGTTGCGGGGCTCCTCTCTGCACAGCTTACCTGAGCACCGGAGCAACACTGATTGCCCCTGAAGAAGGGGTAAGGGGTAATGGTAGGGTAGAGTGATGTGGGTGATTTGCCAAAAACGAGAACAGCTGCTGTTGGAGGTGTCATGACAGCATTGACCTCTGAAGCTCCCCCAGTTGTTGGTGGTCCACACTCCGCTGCGGCGCGGAAAGTGGCGCATCTAACAGCAAATCAGCTGGCAATTAAGGTACACACAACCCCTGCCAGATGGTCAGCGAAAGAAGAGCGATAGGGAGAGAAAAGCCAACACTTAAGTTTCATCCATTCCACTCCTCTCCACCGATTCCTTATCAATCTCTTATCTCTTCTGCACAAGAACAGCCACTAACAGTCACATAACAGTGGTCTAACAGTGGTCCAACTGCTGTGCAACCGATCTGCCATGCAACATGTGTTTCGCTTCATGCATGTTGGCTTCAAGCCAGAAGTATTGAAACTCGTTCGCTTAACGCAAAAATGAGTAGCACCGAACTCGAACGTCGAACTCACGGACTATGGCGAGGTTTGGGCAATGTGAAAAAACGTCGCAGTCACATTTCAATGTCTCGCGAACCCCACCTCAACGTGTTTGATCAACAATGTGCCTTGAAAACATCACCGCATGTTGAAAATGAGGGTGAGCTCAGCGTTGCATGTGTCGTATTTTGTGAGCCGTTTCGCCTGCTGTCCATACCTTCATTTTTCCTTCGCAGCACGAGTTTGTTGCCGCGCAACATTTGAAGGCGGGCAGATACGAAAGCCGGCCTTTCTGCCCCACTGTATCTTGTATCTCAGAAATGTTTGGTAGTGACATGGTCGAGCCACGTCCATTCACGTTGTGGGCTGCGGGTGTATTCGAAACATATTCGTCGTGTTTAGCGTGAAGCGTAAATTGTTTGTCTGAACAAATTCGTGAATGAATATTATTTTCAAAAGTTAAAAATATAAACTAAAAAAATAAAGAAAATAAAGAGACGACTTTTTAAAAACAGGTGTGAACAACAAAAATCTTCGAATTTGGATAATTGTGTGAAATTTGCAAAGTAAAAGTGGAAAGATTTAAACCAAAGAACGAACCTCAAAAACAGTTTTTGAGTTGTGTGGCACAAACAAATGTCGTTGCAAGTTCGGTGCAACAAGAAGAGCTGGAAAATTGATTTAATTTTTTTATAATTTTTTTAATTGCTGCAAATACACAAAATAATTAAAAAGCAAAATAAACACAAGTGCAAAAACCCCAAAAAAAAAAAAAGAATATAGTTTTTTTTTTTTTGGTGTGGATTACCAGTGAAGGAAAGTGAAGTGAATGTCGTAAATGGATTAAACATAAATCAAATAAAAATAAACATAGAGAGAGAGATTTATTATGCAGTGCCCGAGTGCATGCGATTGTTCCAGCATAAAGTTTTATATAGTAATACTCGCAGATTGATTCGAATTCGAATATCTGTAGGTGGACAAGAAACCAATAATACGAAGACTGTGAGTTGAAATTCCCGTTTAATTGTTTTATTTGTGGGCAGAATATTCAATTAAATATATCCGAAATAGGTTGCACAATTTTGGAATATTTTATTTAGTTTATTTCCCCAGTGTTTCGCCTACCTAAAACTCTAACGCAACAGTAGCTGCACCTCAACTTTGACCTTTTCTACTTTGTGTTTTTGTTTTGTTTTTGTTTTGTTTATTAAATAGAGTCAGGCGGCCCACAAGCCTCGGTCTAGGAGCCTCTGACATTTTCCCGTGTTGCGGTGGGCGGGTGCTGTCGTGGCAGAATGGGCATGGGGATTGTTCCTTAGGGTATGCCCAGAGTTAAGGTAGCTAAAGAATCATTCAAGGCGGTGGGACAACTTAGTAGTTTCTATGATCATTGGAGATATTTCTTTATTTAACTATAAGCTATGGTAGCTCTCGCTGTAACTTAGAATTAGCTCTAGCTACCGAATAAGAACTTCTCTAACTAACTTCAAAAATAGATTTTATATGCAAAAGACTGAAGATTAATTGGGTAAGATTTCTGTCATTGGTTGAAGATTTTTTTGGGGTATTATATATATTCAAAAAAAGATTAATTTTTAAACAATTTCTATGCATAGCAAATGGAAACTATTTTCCATTTAAGAATTTCCTATATTCCAAAATATTCCCAAAAATTATTTGTATTTATTTATTTTCATAACAAAATATTCACAAAAATTAATTAATTAATTTTTCCAATATCTTAAATAATCTGTTTAAGAGAGAAAACAAAGTATTTCCTAAGATACTTTTGTATCTGTATTTCTACCAAGTGATTTCCTCCGAACGCTTTACACTTTCTTCCAGACCTTAATTGACTCTTTTTTTTGTTCTCCACCTTTATCCCATTCCCCATTAAGCTGATGCCCCCACCCCACCACTCCCCCCTTTCTGTAACCCACTTGAAGCTCAAATGCTCTGCTTAAGTCTCTGCTCTTCGATCTGAGTTCGGTTCGATCTTTTGCTCTTCTTACTTTTGCATGATTTATGATTACTTCGAAACAATTATCAGTCGTAGGCCATTTAGTAACAACAACAACAACAAATACAAAATTATATATAAATATGTTCAGTGGGTAGGGGGGATAACAAAACAAGTTTTCCCTCACTTAATACGAGTATTTGTGTGCCTTCGATTTGCCTCGAGGCAGCAGTGTCAATGATGCCACTGCCACTGCCAGGGCCCAGCAGCCACACCACACAGATACACAGGGAGAGAGAGATATTCGGATCTGTATCTCACAGATACACCAAAGCACACGCACCTGTCCCTTGTCATTAAAAAAGAAAAAAGAAAAAAAAGGGCCAAAGAAAAGTTTCATCTTCGGGACTCTGGGCTTTGGGGTTCCGTTTGCTTCTGGCCTGCTGAGCTCTTCTGGGCCCAACCTTTTACTTGGCCAACAGCTTCTGATTCTTCACCTTTTGTTGCTGCTGCTGCTACTTCTGGCTATACCCTGTACAAGGGGCATGCAGCACCCTTTTGCGGGGCATTTGTAATCAATTTTAATGGGTATCCATTAGTCGGTTAATCAGCAGCCTTGTTTTCTACTCCATATATGGAAGGTTGGGGCTGTGTGCTGTGTGTTTTTTTTTCTTTTTTGGATTTTATAATTTGGCCCAATTTGCTGGCATTGCAAATTGCTGAAAACGTCTGAAAAACAATCGACAGGCTGCTAGCGAGCGAGCGAGCGGTGGGGCAGGCCACCGACGGAAGTGCAACATGCTCATGTCGCAAGTTGCTGTTGCTGTCGCTGCTGCTGCTGTTGCCTCTTGTTGTTGTATTTATTGATTGCCGTGGCACGGCCTCCTTCTGCTGGCGTTGGGGCACGGCACCCAACATTTTGTTGGATCGTTTTGACGCGTCCTCGTCAGCATGTCGAAACTTATTTTTCCTTTTCCTTTTCAATTTCAGTTTTTCTTTTCTTTTTTATTTTGCTCGATTTTGCCACTGCCACTGCTGGTGCTGCTACTGCTGTCGCTTTGTTAGTTCTTTGCATGCCACAAATTATGTTTCGGTGCTGCCGCCGCCGCCGCCGCCGCCTCACCGTGCCGCACCGCGCCTCACCTTGAGAGCTGTCAGCCTTTTTGACAGTTTTTGCTGTAGCGTTGCCACTGATTTGACTGGCGAAGGCTCCCCACGATGATGCCCCCAAACGCCCTCCTAAAGCATTCCTGAAACCCTTTGGGCTTTTGCAGCTCCCCCCTCCCTTGAGCCTGCTGATTGGCTGGCTGTCTTTTTAATACATTTTTTAACATTTGCATTTTGTATTTAATAAATAATAACATGATTTTTCCATTAAATGTGCAAAGTAAAAAGTTTAACTTCTTTTAAACAAAAAAAAAAAAAAGGAAAGGAAAATTTAAGATTTTTGCTGCTGTCTGTAGGGCAAATTAAATTCCAGCAATTGTTCTTAATTTGTTCTAAGAGATTCCATAAAGAAGGGGAACAAATAGCAAAGCAAAAGCATAGCAAAACAAAACCAAAAGCAAACTGGCCCCCAGCAGGCGAAACCGATTAAAAGGGCTGAATTCATCGAAGATTCTGCATCTCACAGTTAGCTAATTTTATTCACTAATTTCTCAAGACAGCTCAAGCAGACAGAGACAGAGACAGAGAGAGAGAGAGAGCAGAGAGTGAAGAATGCGAGGCAGTGAGTGAGAGGAATGGAAAACAATTTATCCCTTGGTTAATTTGGTTAATTGAAGACAATTGAAAGCCGCTTTGCAGTTCATTAAGCCTCATCAGGCGATGAAAAGCGGCTTCCAGCCTATAGCCCATCCAGCCTCCAGCCATCCAGCCATCCAGCCTCCAACCCATCAGCCTCTAGCCTTAGATCTCCACGGCTCATCGTGAGCCATCAGCTTCTTGGTACTTGGTTCTTCTTTTTTCCCCCCCTCCTCATGACCTCCGTTTGTCTCTCTGTCCATCCCTGTCCCCTCTGTCCGTCTCTGTCCGTCACAGTCCCCCTGTCCGTCTCTGTCCGCCCCTGTCCGTTCATCGTGTGTCCGCTGCTTGTTGTCTTGTCGCCAGACTAATTAAAATATTTGCACTCAAATGCTTAAGCAATAAATATTTGTCAAGCTATCATCATTAGGAGCCAGCAGGGCAGTGGGGGGAGGGACAGGGCCTGACCCCAAAAAATAAGTGAAGGAGAAAGAAGCAGCAGCTGAAGAGCACTTTGCAGGGGGGGATTGTACAAAGTGGAAATGGAAAATGAAAATCTATGAGAGCGGCATTTTTAAAGTGCCTCCCCCACATACACACCACTCTACACTCTCCACCCCCCGCCCATCCCCGCATTCGGTTTGGCCTGCATTTTTGATGAGCTTTAATGGCGCCGCCTTAATGCAAGTGAAGCAGCAGCAGCAGCGGCTGTGGCAGCCAGCCAGCCATGCCCCCAATACGTACCATATAGAGAGATCCCATCGAGAATGCCAATTAATAGTCATTGATGGGAAAAGTTGTAGCTACAGAGAGAGCTACAGGGCCAGGAGTAGCGGCATCAGCAGCCGATTGAAGTGTGCCCCCGGTGCCTGCTCAAGTCAATAAGTGACGGTGGAGCGGGGGCGATGGGGAGACCGGGGAAAGATTGCTCTTACGGCTCTCCGGCCATGTGTGATTCCGTTCCGGTCTTTTGATGGCCCACCCTGCCACGCATTCCAATTTTCGGGGGTTGGCAGGCAGCCCAAAAAAAAAAAAAGAGAAGAGGATGAATGAAGATGAATGAGGGGGGACAAACATCAAATTAGTCTAAAATCGCACAGAGAGGGGAGACATCCAGAGATCCTCAGAGATGACTGTGCTCAAATGGGCATAAAATTTCCTTATTGTTGGCCATTGAATAGTTTTTTTTTTTTGGGGAAAAAGTCGAATTCGAAGGCGAAATTTATGCCATATGGCCTAGAAATTGGAATAGAATGAAGAAAGAGGATAGAGAGAATGGAGTAGGGTAGATGGCAAAGGGGAAGATATATTCCATAGAAATTTTAAGGCCAAGAACTGCCTTTAATTAGGCACAACAATTGATAATTGAGTGGCAGTACTGACTGTTTTTTCTGTTCATTCGAAGCTAACACAGATCCAAGAGTTCATACCCCCCTACGTCATACCCTTAAATGCTTCTGTTTTTCGCGCTTTCTCCCCCAAATTTTCATGCAGCAATTGAACTCTGCCGAGTCAAGTTGCCAGAACAGCAAAGAAAATGGAAAGAACTTATGAAAATGTTTTACAATATCCTTTTCATGTTATTACAAGTGTATGTCCTTGTCGTCAGCTTTGTCAAAATGTCTGGCAACGCTCTCTACTTCCTGTGCTCTGGCTTCATGTCCACCCACTGTCTGCCGCCAGCACCCATGCCAGCCATGCCACCCTGCAACATTTCTTTCGCTTCCAATCTGGCTCCCCCCGTAGAAGCTTTCTTTTGGTGTGGAACATCTCTGTACTCCTTTTGAGGGGGGGAAGGGGCGTCGTCAAGTTCGCGCTGCGTTTTGAATATGTCATTATACACTGCCGCATGGGGCGGGTACCCAGAGTTGCATTTCAATATAAAATATATCTAATTTAAATATATCGAATTTTAATATATTTATTTTATATTTTTTAATATATATTTATATAAAATATTTCTATATTAATGCTTAAATTTAAATGAAAAATATTTCTTATTACAATTTCCTCGCTCTGCGGCATATCTATGGGGTATTCATGTTTGATTTGGAAGCATAAGGGTAGCTTAGGGATTAGTTCTCTGTGTGTCGTAGTTCCATTTGGGGTTCGGCTGACTATATCTAAGATTCGAGAGAGTATCAGATGTCTCGACTCTGAAGTGTAAATTCCCGTTCTTGTTACTTCGCTCTGCTCTGCTCTGCTGTCTCTCTGCCATCTCCCCCTGGCGCTTCACTTTCAGGAACAACAATGTTGACGCGTTGCAACCCTTCCCTGCTCCCTGCCTTTGCCTTTCCTTTTCCGCCTTCCTTGGAAGTGGCACAAGGAATGTATGCTGATGTGTGTGTGGGTGGCCCACCCGACGGAAGTGACAGTTGAACATTCATTCATTCATTCGCTCATTCATTCAGCAACCACTCACCCACCCATAGTCACAGTACCCAATCCTCACTGTCCTGCCCCCCTCGCGCGAGCATTCGGAAAAGGGGGAAAAATCAAGCCAAAGGCAGCGACCGAACAGGAACCATAAAGGAAAAGCTTGACGGGCCAGAAGTAAAGTGAAGCAGGCAACATACAGAAAACACACACAAAAAACTCAGAAAAAAAAATATCACCCAAGAAGAAGGAAGAAAATATCTACAAAAAATTTCTATGGCAATTTGGCTTCCGAATTTCAAGAGGTGTAGTGGGGGTGGGTGTAAGAGCTATGCGAAGAAGATTTGGAGATGTGTCCGTGATAGATGGAAGATTTAGTCTGGAGAAGAAGAATGCTTTAAATATAGAAATATAGTATATAGAAATATATAGAGTATAGTATATAGAAAACATGAGACTACCTCAGTATTTGATTTTTATTAGATGTTTGTTTGAAATATGCAGGGATACAAAAAAACCTATTTAGGGACTAAAATACCCACCGAATCTATAGCTTATAAACATGAAGAAACTATGAATATTATTTAACAATTTTGGAAGCATTATCAAATAAACGAATTCACAGACATTACATCCTATATTAATAGATTCAAAAGCGTAGAAGGTATCTCTAGGAATCTACCAATAATTCACTCAATATATCTCCTATCTATACCTATATTATATTATATTAAATTATATTATATTGAATTAAATTATATTATATTATATTATGTTACATATAATATTCCGAGGGTTTCGAATTTTTTAGATATAGTACTCTATAACTTTTCGTAACTTATTCAACTCCTAAGTTGCCAGTCCTGTTGCCATCTCTAAGCGCATCTCTAAAAAGAAGTAGGAGTGGGAGTTAAAGTAGGATTTGGAGTGGGAGTCAAAGTATTAGTAGTAGTATTGGGGGTGGGTGGGAGCAGCGGAGTAAACCATGTGCGATGTCTTCGCCTTCGTTCCGTCGCGCGCGCGACTCTACGGGCGGAAACACAACGGCAATGACTGAACGGAAGTTTTTTGGAAGCGCATAAAATTATTATGGAGTCGTCTCTCCATTTTTTGTGCTCCATCCCGCTGCCCGTTCTCCCCGTGCATTCATTCGCGGACGTGGCGCGTCAATTGCGGGTCCGAGTCCGAGTCCGGGGGGCATACAACAGAGAGAGAGAGAGAAAGGGAGCTTCGTTGCGGCTCTGTTGGCACTTCATAGTCCCGTGCCGCAGTCAGCTTTTTATGGCTGGACGAGCTCATGTCCTCCCTTGGATCCTCATTGCCCCCTCCCACTGCCCCTCTTTTCTGCCACTCTCCTGCTGCCCCTCCTCTGCCACTCTCTCTCTCTCTCTCTCCTGCTGCCGGGAGAAAGACCTTTGTGAGAATTCACTTTAGTTTTTGGCAGTTACTGGGCGATTGGTTTAGTTTGTCTATCTGCCGTCCATGTCCATGTCCATGTCCATCCTCCATCCCTCCCTCTCTCTCTCTACTTCCTCCTCCTGTCTTCTGTCCCTGGCTTATACTATTATTTTTATGCGCAAATTTAATATTTACATTTAGCCAAAGTGGATTTTGGGCTTCCACTTCCACTTGGCTATCGTTGACTCTATTTTCTTCGTCCCCCGTCTCTCCGTCCCCCGTCTCCCTCTCTGACTACAGCATTTTTATCAACTGACAACTTCTGACCGCAGAATGTTCCCCTCTAGCTCTAGCTCTGCTCCGTCAAAGATGTATCTGCAAGATAAACAAGAACAAGCTCGAGCCGAAAGAAGCAGCAGCAGAAAGAAGAAAATAAAATGGCATTTAGATAAGCCGAAAAAGTTTTCCCCCCAACCTCCAGCCCCCCTACCGCCTAGGATATAGCAGAGGGGCGGGGCAGTAGGGGCTGCTGAGCAGCATATGAAATATTTTTGTGGTTTTGTGTGGAGGAGGCCCAAACAACTCTCAGAGAGAGAGAGCGATGATAGCCGGACGGAATGAAATTTGCTGCAAAAGATCTGCCCCCATGGAAAATGCAAGGGCTGGTAGGCAGGACGGAAGGGCGGGTGGGGGATAAATCCCATTGAATTTACCAGGAAAATCTTTCAATCAGATTGCAAACAGAATTCCTACATTGATTAGAGGAAACTTTTGTGTGGTGCGGGGGCGGAGGCGCTCTATCACATTTTTTCATGGCAATATAATTTTTGCAGAAATAAATCCAGCACAAAAAAAGCAAACAACAAAAAGGCAAACAGCAACAACAACAACAAAAACAAATGTATATAAAACAATGTTTTGCTGAAATAATTTCCATTAAATGTTTTTGCACACAGACACAATCAATCAATTAAAGCATCAATTATCGCTTGATTGGGAGGGGCATCCCATCGGTATTCATTTATATTATTAATATTATTAATAAATGGACAACTATAATTATCATTTTTGTACTTAAACAGAAACAACAACAAAAAAAAGAACAACATTTCCATTAGCATATTTACATACTACTACATATATGCGGTTTTTTTTTGTACTCACTGTGGAATGTTTAAAGGGAAACGATTAGGGAAATATATTTGATTTATTTTTATTAATTTTTAAATCAGTTTGAACGGGGATTTATTTAAATGGTATACTAATACATTAATTATTTGTGTTACATTTTGTTTAGAAAATAAATTTTATTGTGATATTATTTTTATCTTAAAATAATATAATATTTAAATATATATTTTTTAAATTTATAATTATTATTTTTGATAATTATTATTATTTTTTTTATTATAATTATTTATTATTGATAACTATTATCATTTATTATTATTATTTATTTAATTTTTTTATTTATTTTTTATCTTAAAATAATATAATATTTAAGTATATATTTTTTTTCTTTATAATTATTATTTTTGATAATTATTATTTATTATTGATAATTATTATCATTTATTATTATTTCATTATTTATTTGCTTTATTAATTTATTTCTTCTTTAATTTATTTTTTTGTATCTGAACTAAAATATAAAAGAAATATAAAAATAAACTCACTCCGCTAAGGGAACTTCGGGCAAATGTTTCTAATAAATAATTCATTTGTTTTTGGGCGATGACTCACTCATTATGCAGCCACCCCTGAAGACTCCCCCCTCCCCCCTACACCCACAATCCACCCACCATCCTTTAAGGGTTCCCAGCTGCCCCTTTTGTGCTCTAGTTTAAGTTTCGATTCTTGTTTGTTGTTTAGTTTTTACGAGTAGAAAACGCATAGCAGCAGCACTCGGACAACCCCCAAAAAAAAGGCGAACCCAATCGCAGTCCACCCCCACCCTCTCGCTCCGTATGAGTCATGAAATTGTCTACCATCTGTAGGAGGCACCCCACTCCACCCCATCCCAATCCCAATCCCATCCCCCGTTGTGGCAGGACTTTCCCCCGGGGGGAGTAAATCGTTAAATTAGCGCATTTTCGACAGCAGCTGACTCTGGATCTGTGGGGGGGTGGTGGTGGCAGGAAACAGCTGACGTGGCAGCTGGAGCGGGTGGGTTTCCCCCTTCTTCCCAAAGTTCTCAGTTGATTTCGATATTTTTATTTATATGTACCCATTTTGATGCCCGGCCCGGCCCGGCCCCCCTGCTACCGGCAGCCGTTGAATTTGTAAAACATTTCCAAGTACACGAGCGACAAACAGGCAACCACTTAACGCTTGTTGCCACCACGTTCATCCATTTTGTAGTCCTGTCCTGCCATGTCCTGGAGTGCGTTTGCACCACCTCCCAGGCCCTGCCTCCTGCCCCCACCAGCAACAGCAGCAGCTGGAAAAAGAGACAATCGCCTGATACGGCTTTGGCTTTCCGTGCCACACACGTTTTGTACTTTCTTTTTCCATTCATTCAGTCATTCATTCATTCACTCGTTCTTTCCTGCTGCTCGGTTCGTTCTCTCTGTGTATATTTATTTTTATTGTGTTGCATGTTGTATGTCTGTGCCTGTGTCTGTGGCAGACACACACACACACGTGATACCTATATATTTTCTAACCCTCGCTTTGGCACTCCTGCCTTCCCCCCCTCCCGCAGTCACTGCTTAGAGGGGAATGCAAAAGGAATAATCGTTGAGAATGTTCCATGAATCATGGCCTGCAGTCGGCTGGTCGTTCGGTTGCTCAGGTGTGAGACAAGCTGGAGGCGGGTGCAGGGTAGGGAAGGGGAGAGTGTTTCAACATATCTGTGGTTACACTTATACATAGGACTCCGTTCTGGGGGGGAGTGTTGGGGTTTCGGGTCTCATGCTTCAATCAATTTTTCAATTTGTTGCAGGCCTTTTTGCATGCCATTGGAAATACAAATACAAAATACATACTACATGTACCACATACTACATGTACATGTACATACATAAATACATGTGAATACAGTGCGTAGCATTTGTATCCGTATCTCATTCGATCCTAAGCTTACCCTCCCCCCAAAAAAAAACCACTCCCCAAGTCCCCAATAGCCATTTGCTCGTAATATATTTTCATTGCAACAATTACCGAAGATCATAATAGAAAATTAAGTAGAGTAAAAGGAGACAGACAAAGGAGACACACAATAGAGTGGGGGTAGTGGGTGGAGGGTATAAGTTGCATAAAAATGTCGATTGTTGACTTTTTATGCGAAATATGCGTGATTCCCGGACAAGTTTCTGGTGGGGTAGGTGCAGGATAAAGGATACGAAATGGGGATACGGATGTGGGGTGGGGCGGTGTACTGTTGGGTACATTATGTCTAATAAACATTTTGTGCCCTATAAAAGAGCAATGAATGCGGAAGCCCATCGCTGCCAAACACGGCCTGTGCGTGTTTATGGCCAAAAGATGAAGACTGAAGAACTGAACAGCCCCAACAGAGGCAGTGCCAGAGTCAAAAGCCAAAAGCCAGAACAAGCGGAACAACAGCAAAAACATAGCCCAACAAAACAAGAAACATTATGAACAACAATTAATATGTATACACACACACACACACACACACACACACTAGAGTATTCGTTAAGAAAACAAAAGGCAAATACTATAACACACAACAGGAATCAGGGAATTAAACTAATAATCTGTCTTGTATCCATCTGACTTTTCTCCCCCCTTTTCTGTTTTCATTGCAGTTCTCCAAAAAGGCAGAGGAAGCAACAAATAAAAATCGAAAAGCAAAAACAAGGAAACAGAGAAACAGACAGAGCAACAGAGAAAGGTAAATCTATCTGTAAGATTCAGATTCAGCTGCAATAATATATGAAAATTCATTTGAAAGAAATTAAAGAAAAGTGGAAGCAGTTTTTATGGGAGAATATTTGCATATCAGACAGACAATTATTTACTTAAAGTTCGTGAAAGAAATTGAGGGGATATTCCGATAAAGAAAATGGCATATTAAAAAAGAAAATAATATTTAAATTTAATATTCGATTATTAGATAAAAATATAGTAAAATTAAATAGCATTTGATTAAATTTTGAACACATTTAAAAGTATTTAATCTACATATAAAAGACTAAAATGTTTTTAATATCTTTTAATTTGTATTAAATATATTTAAATGAAATATGAAATATATTTATTAAAAATATATAAAAAATGAAATATATTTAATAAAAAAATATAAAATATTATTATTAAATAATTTCAAATATATAAAAAACTATATCATTTATTTTTTAAAAATAAAAAAAAATATATTTATTAAAAAAAGTATAAAGTATATTTAAATAAAATATATGAGTTAAAAATATAAAATATATTTCTTTAAAATATAAAAATATATTTTTTTTAAAATATAAAAATATATTTCTTTAAATTAAGGAATATATTCATTAAAAATATTAAATATATTGCTTTAAAATATAAAATACATATCTTAAAAAATATAAAATATATTTCTTAAAAATATTAAATATATTTCCTTAAAATTTAAAAAAATATATTTCATAAAAATATTAAATATATTTCTTAAAAATATAAAATATATTTCTTAAAAATATTAAACATATTTCCAAAAAAAAATATAAAATATATTTAGAGAAAATATTATAGATAAATATCATAATTTACGTACACTTCCCACTCTCATTGCAAATCAATTGATTATAACTCGCTACACAGGGCTTTTTCTTCGCTCTATTCCCGTAGTAAGTTCCCCCATATTAAGTAGTACTCTTTAAATCTTGCACAATTCTTCTACGTGGAAGATTTCTTCGCTGGATATTTCACATTCACAAATACTATCGTATGGGTTCAAGCCATTTTTGTTACGGTCATACGAGTGCCACATTACACAATGCCGCAGCGAAGGCTTCGACTCGCGTCGAATAACAATAATAAAAAGAGTAAAAAGAGGAGAGAAAAAATTGTAAGAGACAAACAGCGAGAAAATAAAGACACAAAGAATAGCCCACGCCAAGCCCTTGGTGAACCGAACCGAAATCAGTGTGGCAACCCTGCACCGCCTCGAGTTTCGCGTCCATAATAATTAGTTATAATCGGATTTGGTCGACACACAGAGACAGACAGACAGAAGGTGAAGGTGTCGCCGATGGAAATTGTCTCTGCCGTTGTGGCAGCCAGCTTGTTGCAGCCACACACACAGTTGTCAGTAGGGGTGTGGGGTGGTGGTTGGGGGGGAAGTAACGCCGCCGCCCACACAACCCACCAATATAACGGTCGACCACAAAGCAATCAAACGTAAAGAAAAACCTGACAACTCTGAGTGGGTCGCTGTCGCTTTTGCTGGAACCCAAAATCGGATTCGGAATCAGTGAAAATTGTATCTGTATCTCAGGCACTGCATCGGGTGGGTCTCTCTCTCTCTCTGTCGCTAGTCTCTGCCTCTGCACCTTTTTGTTGCCTCTGTCGCTGACTCTGTCGCTGACTCTGTCGCTGACTCTGTGTTCATTATTATTGCTCTTTTCTAACACGTTTCAATACAACGCTACGATTCGAGTCGAATTGAGTAGTGTCGCATCGCTTCGCCTCTAACTGAATGCAGCAACTAAACCAAGTTGAAGTTTTGTTTGTGTGGCCTCACACAGCAGAATGGGGCATCGAATGGAGTGGATTGGAGTGGGGGGAATACCCACCTGTGCCTGTGCCTGTTACTGTACCTGTACCTGTATCTGTATGGCGATGGAAAAAGGTCTCTTTTTCTTCTGCAGCATCTGCTGGCTCTTATTTATTGAATTGATTTGTATTTGTGGATATATTTTGTACGATTTAAAATAGGTTTCTTCTCCTCTATCTCCATCTCTCGCTCTTTCTTCTCTGTTCTTTTTTTTTTTTGGCTGTTCTGGGGCCCTGCACTTGCTGCAGTGTCATGTGGCGGCTGGGTCTCTGTCTGTCTGGCTGGGGGGAGGGGAGGGGAATGGATACTCGTATAACTCAATTAGCCGCATGGCAGGCAGGGCCCCCAAAACGAACAAAGAAAGGAATAACCCATTGAGAGAGGCCAACAGAACAGCCACAGATGAGGTAGCAGCCGGCCAAGATTGTTTATTCTTCTCGTTACGTTACCTTCCCCCCCCCTGTTCGGCTTTTGTGGTGTGCCCCAAAACCAGGTATCAGGCAGGGTACCCCCCCAAAAAACACACACACACACACCAGTGACAGCTGTCAAGTGAAGATTTTACAGATTTTCTGGTCAGGCAATTGTCGTTGTCGCTGGCGCAACATTTGCTGCTGCATTACGAGCATGCTTGGGTGCTTTGGTGCTTTGGTGCTTATATGCTTTGCTGGATGGATGATAATTTGAAAGGAAAACACAGAGAAGCAAGTGAGCATTTGAGCGGTAAACCATGGGGCAGCTATGGGAACTTTGCCAATGAATCTGAATGATATGAGTTTTAGGTATCGCTTAATGGAGAACATTTTCTATGGTTAATTAGCCAAGAAACAATTTTTAATTTGGATTTCTAGTCACTTTAGCAAAAGATATTCAAGGGATAATTTATGTAATAAGTTTATTAAAAAATGTTAATATTTTTTATTTTGTATTTATATTCATATTTTCATTTATTTTATATAAATTTTTGAAAATTTTTATATATTTTATTATTTATTGTTATTAGTTCTAAGTGATTTTATGTAGTTGAAGGCAACTCCTTTAGTCCTTTATGTATTTGATTTTCTTTAGTCTGGCAGCTTGTCTCAGAGATCCTTCCTAGAAATCCTCCTCATGTATGAAAACACAACCCTACCTGAAACACCTCTCGAGCTACTACGACTGATCCAAGACTAACATTTCGACATCGATATATTTTTACTCTGTTTGCCAATCGCATGACTTCGACTTCGACTTCATCTCTGACTCTAGCTCCGGCTGGTGGCTGGTTAGCTGGTAGGCTGTTGGCTGTTTGGCTTGTGGCTTGAATCGGATCGATCTATGTCAAAGCATCGGCCCACACGCTCTCCGCTTTGTGGGGGAAATAAAACGAAACGCAACGGAATGAAGTGAAATAATAAAAAATGCTTAGAGATGTGTGTGGGCGAACTTGGACTTGGCATGGAACTCGAATGGAGCATAAAATATGTTAATAAGGCTTAAAGTTATACAAATCTCGGACTCTCGGCTCGAAAAGTCGCCGGCATAGGCAGACAGACACTGGCTCTGGCACAGGCACGGGCACAGATCGCTTGTAATACAAAACCATAAACATGAATTTGAAAAAAATGCTAAAATAAAGTGGAGAAGCCGAAGTTGAAATCGAAACGGGGAAACCAAAACCCCAAAACCCAAACCCCGAACACCGAACCTGTAGCTGATGCCGATGCCGAACCCAATCCGCAAGACAGACCCCAAATATTGTTCAAGAGACGACAGCTGGTGGCCTGGCCTGGCCTGACTGCCCCTCTTTTGAGTGCCGCTTCTTCTTCTTGTCATTGTTGCAGTGACAGTGTATCTCCCAGAGCAGACCAGAGTATCTTTTCTTGGCCTGGCTTAATTTCCTGCTGCTGCTGCTGCTGCTGCCCGACCTCAACTTGTTCTGCCCTTGCCTTTTGTTGCTCACACACTCGCATCTTCTCCCCGAACATCGAAGAGGAGAAGAACAACACAATAAAAAAAAAGACCAACCACGAAATCAGTTAAGTTCAGGTGTTCAATTTACTGATTGAAATTCAGCTTCGATGTGGCCAAGCAACTTTCATTGTGGCTCTGGCTCTGACTCTCCCCGAATCCCCAAGCCTCGAACCCCAAACCCCAAACCCCAATCCACAATACCACAAGACGATTTGGGAGTGGGGGGGATACGAGTGTATACACCTTTTCCTGCTCGTCTGTCATCATTTTCTCTTATGATTTTATTTGGAGTTTTGGGCTTCTGCTTGGGCACTGCGAGCGATGGCTGTCCGTCTGTCCGTTCGTCTGTCCGTCTGCATCTATGGGTTCGTTTCATAATTTTATGCCCGGCCATGTCAGGAATTATGTTAGAATTATGCTAATGAGAGTCAGATCGATTCCAGATGCTTTAATTATACACGGTTAACAAGTTTTTCTTAGTTTCTTGAGCCTTCCTTCCGTCGTCTTAGCCCCCCCTCCCATTCAGACTCTAAAGCTCTGATGCTGTGGAGCTGCAAAAGAATTGATGAATAACTTAACTGGTCGTCGCCGGGCATTGCCGCTCGGCTATGATATGATAGCCTCGCTAACCGTGTTAGCCAACACTGGCCGTGGGCTCTCGGGGGGCAGCGGTGTCTCGAATTGATTCGAAATTAAATTGATTAAACTTATGAAATCTGAGCTTCGATCGAGTTTTGTTTTGGCATCATTAATCTTTTGGTGGGTTTTTTTTTTTTTTGTAAAGGAGTTTCGACTGGTGTTGAGCAGTGCTGCATAACACTTACATATAGCAAAACACTTAAGTATCAATTTAAATTTTAGCTGTGACTTTGTGTGCATTAAAATATATAGTGTTGATTTAAAGATGAAGTTAACCAACACTGGCACACACAGAACTCTTTAAAAGCCAATCCCAATATACTTTTCCTATCCTAGAAGAACTTATTATAATGTGGCTTTTTTTTCTTAAAGAAATTCACACATTTACCAACACTGTCCCTTTGAATACCAGAATAACTCTTCACCTATATTTGTTTGCTTGAAATAGTACTTCGCCTCGCCCCTTTTTATCTGTTGATTGAGTTTTCAGCTGAAAGGATGAGAGGGAGAGAGAGAGAGAGAGTGGGAGAGAGATGACCTTTTTATCTGGCGTTTACTGTTGTGTTAACTTTTGCTGACTTTGTAGTCCTGGCAAGGACTTGGGCCCCCAAGTTCCACTGAATGCCTCTGAGTGTGTCTGTCTGTTTGTGTGTGTGTGTGTCTGCATGTGTGTCTGTGTGTGTGTGTGTGGGCCATTAATAGGCGATTTAAGTTTATTTTTTGGCCGTTGCCTTGCCGGGTTCGGGCTTCAGTCTTGGGCTCTCTGTGATCCCGGTACTCCATTTAGCCAGGCTTTTGCCTTGGGGGCCCACACACACACACACACATTTGTCTTGGGCTCCTTTTGGCCTCTTAATCAGACTGGGGATGCAGAAGAGGCCGATGCGCCCCAAATTGAATCCCTGGAAGCCATCATTGTTCGGCCCCATCCTCTTTGCCCTCTCTTCGTTTCCTCTTTCTCTTCCTTTGACTCTGGCTGGGGATCTGCCTTTGGCTTTGGCTTTGGCTTTCTCCTTTTGCCACTTAGCCGTTGCCTTTTAGTTGATTTGTTCGAGCAAACAAATTGTCAACAGAATCACCAAGAAGGGGGGAGAAGTGCCTCAGAAGGAGATACGGTCAAGAAGCGAGTAAAAGCAGAGAGGCAAAGAGTAGGGCAGGGCAGGCACACACACTAACGCACAAATTGATTTTAATTGTTAAGCATTCCCTTTTTTAATTGTCCTAATCTCTGCCGAACTCGGGGTCCTGGGTCCGACCAATATCCTTTATGCCATTTCCCTTCACTTCTCTTCCTCTCTTCTCTGCTCTCCTCTCCTCTCTTTGTGCTGCTCTCTTCCGTTTGTTGCCATTTTCATTTTGTCAGCAAAAGTCCTTTAAGTAGCCTTACTCCTCGTAATTCTCCCCAATTTTTTGTGCTCCGATTTTTTTTGCTTTTTTTTTTTTATTTGATGAAGGGTTAACCGGTCCCCGAAGGCCAGTCAAGCCACACGGCTGTTGCATGTGTGTATGTGTATGAGAGAAAGAGAGAGATAGGCAGTCAGAGTGAGACAGATTGAGGCATCCTCGTTGCGGCTTTCAAGTACAGTCGACACTTTAACTGGCAGTTAAAGTTGAAGCTTGCAGATAGTTACATATAATGAAGATGAAGCATCGAATAAATTTACATATATACTACATAAATATGTAAAATCAGACAGTTAATGACAGGCAGTCGATTAGTTCTTAGGCTAAGTTAAATCTCGAGGCAATACTAGGTGGGGGTGATGAGAGTTCAAATCTATTAATTGTAACACATATGTATGTACATACATATGTCAAATAATATGCCATCCCAAAAGGGATCTTCCAGCTAAAAATATACTCAATTCAGTTGGGAGTGTAGATAATAACTCAAAAAAAATGGCATGGTGAAAGACACACAACCAATATTTAGATTAAATATTCGATATAAAAACTACAAAAAGTGCGAAAATAGTGCCAAAATAGTCTGAATTCTATTCATTTTGATTGTAATATAAAAGTCGGAATAAATCTTTTTAATACATTTCATATCTAAATATAAATAGATTTAAATTCTACATTAATTTACATATGTATACAAATATTTAATTTAAATATTAAATATATTATTTTATATATGGAATTTAATTAGATCCAATTCTATCAAAGTGAAAACCCCTCTATAAAATTTCCACTTTCGTTGCAAATAAATTCGATTCTCAGGCGTTTATTCGCTGGTTGCAACACACACACTTAAACACTGCTGTGACACACACACACACACACACACAGACACACACATATATACTCGCATGCACTTGCGTTTTGCTTGTTGTTGTTGTTGTTGCTGCACAGCTTTTCGTCAATCGTTCAATAAAGATTGATCGTTATCCCGCCGGCAAGCAACTGTTTTGCAGACAAAAGCTGATTGCTTCGCCTTTTCCCAAGATAATACCCGCTTGATGCCGCAATCCGGCACTTTAGAGGCGCCCCCCCACCCTTCCCAACCACCACTTCACCTCCCCTCTAGTCGGGGCACCGAGCAGCCGCCAAATGCCAATCACTGGGAAAAACAACAACAAGAAATATAAAAAAAAAAAAATTTCCGTTCCATGCGCTTTCCGCTCCAGTTTTCAATTTTCGCTGGCGTTCGGGCTCGTCGCCCGTCGCTCGTTTGCTGGAGGATGTTCGATGCTGGATGCCAGACCAAACCAAACCAGACCCAGATACAGATACACAGATACAGTAATTATTTTCAGGCGACGCTTATCACACATAAATCTCGGGCCCGTGGCTGTGGCTATGGTGGCTCTGGCTCTGCTCGAAATCGAATCGATACGGCAGCCCCAGCAGGGGGGGACCGGGCACAGTTTCAGGAGATTGTTGCTTGTTTTGTCAGTGGTGTGTGGCAGTGGCAGTGTGGCGGTGGCAGCAACTTCCCTCGGCCAGTTGGCTTCCTTTTTGCAAGCATGCAAGAGCACTTGGCAGCTGCCTCAGAGGGGCAGCCATCGCTCCCCATCTCTCTGTCCCCATATCGCTGACCACAACATGCTATGGGGCAGTTGCAGCTGCACCATGCAGCATGCAGCATGCGTGGCATGGCAGCATCCTTTAATGCCCAGCATCTGTTGTGATATTTATAGTTGCAACTGGGAAACTGGAAACTGGGGAACAGGTGCTAAGGCAACGCCCGACTGCAACTCTAGAGATGGATCACAGGCGCAGGCAGGGATCGTGTCACGCAGCCACAGCCACTCCTGCAGCATCTCTGGCGATCCAACGATCTGCCGATCTGCTGGGGCTAATTACGATATTTCCCCCCATTGCTGCTAACCAGTTTCCACGATCCATTCCATCCCATCCATTCCATCCGTCCGTCAGTTCTGTTCTGTTCGGTTCGGCTGCTCAGTTGCCAGAGTTCGTTTCGTTTCGGCTTCGACTTCGGCTTCGGCTTCGGGTTCGTTTATTAGATGCAAGCTGCAGCGGATGTGCTGCTTCCTTCGATAGCCAGCAGCAGCGAGCAGCAGCAGAGAGACTTTTGTCATTTACAGTTTATCTTATGCTTTCGCCGCCTCTCCCTACACCGCTCTCTCCGCTCTCCACACTGCTCATACTCCTAGGCACGTCGAGAGTGGCTCTCATAAATCAATAAAGAAAGGCCCACCTGGTACAAATAACTTTGAAAAATTTATATTGAACACTCCCCCCGCCGCGCCGCGCCTTGTCTTGCCTTGCCTCGACTTGGTCTTGGACTTGGGCAAAAGTTTTCGGCCATTCCCCAGCCCAGCAGGTGGGCCGCGGCCCCACAACTTGAGTTTTAGTTTTTTGTTTGAGTTTAGAGAAAGAGAAAGAGAAAGAGAGAGGGGGAGGCCCATTGCAGCTGCTACTGGTATGGCTTCCAGGTTTTGGCCCAGCTCTCCTCTCAGCCCAGTGCTACTGTGCATGAACATGGCCAATGAGTGGAGTGATTTGTATTGTTAGCCAGCGCCCACACACAATCCCACAGTCGAATGGTTTGCCACACATATACATACATACATACGTATAGGTATGAAATTTAGTGGAAAAGGATAGACAGAGTGAAAGGATGTTGCACTTTTAAAGTAAAACTAAAGACTAACCAAGGAAAAGTGCTGCTCCAAATCACTCAGCTACCAATCTGCGTTCGCTGTTAATTTCCATCGAAAAAAGATAATCAATTTCCCCACCGTCAGAGCCTACTGCCTCAGCCACTCCAAGACCTAGCCAAAGAGCTGATGAAACCGAATCTTTATCGCCCATAAAGCAGAGAGAGAGAGAGAGTAGCAGCAGCAGCAAAAAGAAAAATCACCAGCGATGGACTTAGCGTGTCTATAATCGCCTTTAATTACCTAACCAAACGCAGCGTCATCAGTCCCCCCATCTCCATTTCCAGCTCTAGTCTTAGTCCAAATCCCAGCAACAGCATCAGTTAGATTCCCCCTCCCTGGCCATCATCTGCCACGTCTCTGGGCCCATCATTTCCATCATCATCATCATCATCCTCTGCTTTGCAGTTGGGGTTTCTCCCACAGCCTCTCATGTGGATTTGGATTCCAACTCTAATTTCGAGTCATTTCCAGGGGCCCCTCCCTTTAGGTTCCGTTTTGTGGGGGGCTTCTCAATAGAGCTCCCAGGAACGGAAGCTCGCTAATCTTTTGCCTCCGTTTGCATCTATTTTTTTTTGGGTTTATTTTTTACGGACCTTCGCTGTGCACCTTCTACTACTACTACTATACTGCTCTTCTGCTCTTCTATTTTTTATTTTCTGTTATAATTTCGTTTAATTTCTGTGCATGTGTGTGTGTGTGTGTGCGTGTGTGTGCGTGTGACGGTAGGCGCCAATTTCCGTATAAATGCAATAAAAACAAAATAATAGCGTACAAGAAAACGAAATTAGTCGAAAGGCCCAGAGCCAGCAGCAGCCAGCAGCTCAGGCGGAAGCGAACCACAAAGAAGCGAAATAGAAAAACCTAAACTCCACAGAATACTTTATACAGAAGAAGTGCCACACAGAAAAACAGAAATAGTAAAATGCTAGTTACAGGAAAACCACAAAAAAAAAAAAAAACCAAAACCAAAAGCAAAACAAAACAAAAAAATGCGTGAGAAAATTCAAGTAGAGCTGGCACCTGTACATCGAACCAACAACCAGCAGAGAAGACGACGACAGCTCCAGCTGAAGGGAGCTCCATAAAGGGAGCTCCACTGAGAGAAAAAATGGCAAAAGAATGGCATGCACACTCATAAATGAATTAAATATTATGATTGCAAAAACAAAATTAGTGCAAATAAAAGGAAATCGCTTAGAGCTTAAAAATTAAAAATATATAAAAAAAAAAATTTTAAAAAATATTAAAAAAAAATATAAAATTTTAATATCAAACACATTAAAAATAAATATAAAATAATAAAATTGATGGAAATAGTTGCATTCTTAATAAATAAATAATATTTTATTTTAAAATTTTATTTAATTTAATTAATTCAATTTAAAAATATGAAATATATTTATTAAAATAAAAAAAAATTGGGTTTGAAAATATGAAATATATTGATTAAAAATATATATTTATATTGATTAAAATATATTAATTATTTTAAAAAAAAAAAATATATATATTTATATATTCAGTAAAAATATGATTGAAATATTTATTATTATTATTAAAATATTTTAAAATTAAATATTAGAGGTAACAAACTATTGAGATTCATACAACTTCCATCCTTAAACTTAACTTACAACTTAAATCCTAGTGCAATATTCCATTCTCAGTGCTTTCGTTTTCTCCGAGTGTAGATGGTAGATGTGGAGGGGTGGAGGTGCAGGTGTACTCCTCGGGCTTAAATAAATACGGTAGGGCAGGGCAGGGCTGGGCTGGGCTGGGCTGGGTGGCGGCGGCAGTGCCGGTTGATTGGTTGAGATTGTGCTTCATGCGATATATTGTAGCTGCAATTTATTAAGCAAATCTCCCAAATGGCACTCGAGCAGAGCCTGAACACTTTGCCGGAGCTCAGTACTATGTGGAGTATGTGGAGCTAAGAGGTGGAGCTGGAGCTGTTGCTGGAGCTCCTCCATTAAGTGGAAGTGAGTGAGTGGCAGGGAATGGTGAGAACATGCTCTCGGATTGAGTTGCGGAAAGAATGATGGAAGCCAGTGTTGGCTGGGAGTGTGCATAGATAGATATAGTAGATGTTTCTGCAGATATACAAGCTTTAGATTATTGATAAACAAAATATAGATTGTCAGCTGCATATTTAGTTGAAACTGCTAAGGCATGTGCCCCCTCTACTAGTAGTTCCCCCACTAGTATTTTCCCCTCTTGCATTTTCTGCGCTTCTCTGTGAGTGTCCTCCAAGTGGTTTACACACACACACAGGCAAATAGGAACCCTTAGCCTCTATGCGGCACCCTCGTGTGGCACATCCCCACACAGTCAGCCACTTTTGGTTTGGTTAGAACATTTTCATACGAGTGTATCTGTGTTTTTGTGTGTGTTTGGTTTTAATACTTGTGTTTTACATGCGAATATTCTTCGTATTTGCCCCATTCTTTGGCTTGGAATATTTACCAAGATTTTTTACACATCGTAAACCCGTTTTGCTCTCAGCTTGAGGCTTCCTTTTCCACTTCCACTCCATGTCCACCCTCGAGCAGCTGCTTTGACTAATTTGAATGTAATTCGCTTTGGCGCTCACGTACGTACCTACTCCGGAATGGGCCCGAAGTACCGGGCCGTAGAGCTTGCAGAAACATGGAATAAAACCAAATAAAATGCGAATGAAAATAATAATAAAAATGATTATTAAAAAATACACGAGCGTTAACAGCGAACCGAACCGAAAACATAAACAGAAACAGAAATAAAAACACAAAAAAAAAAACCAGCAGAAGAAACAGCAAACGGCGCACAATAAACGCAATAATAAGTAATAAGACCCTGAAGCAATTGTTCCGTTTCCCCCAGCACCCCACCCCTCCCCCCTCGAACCAACCAAAATTTGTACAACAAAACGCGCGAAATGCGATAAAAAAAATATTGAAAAAAAAAAATACAGAAAGAAACCCCAACAAAGGGGTACAACCAAACAAACAAACAAACAAATAAATAAATACATAAATAAATAGATATGTGAACAAGAAGAAAAGACAACTTTTTGTGGTGGGTCTTTAACAGGCGCCTGGCTCAAGGCTTCAGGCCAAGTGGGTTCCGGTTTTAATCATATTAATCGTCTGTTGATTGCCAAAAATGCAACAAAAACGAGAGAGAACGTACGGAGTCGCTTCGAACGCGACTCTACTTTTATACCCGTACTCAGTCAGTACACATGTGATTTATGTGGAATTTTAAAATGTTTTATCAGTTTTACATTTTACATTTTTGCTACATCTGTCATCGACATCTACATCTACATCATCTACATCAGTTCTCACAACAACACACGTACACTGCACGAGGCAGCATGTTTGAGCGTGAGTGTGTGTGTGAGAGAAGCTGAAGCAACAATCAACCCCAATAAATGACTTACGCAGCAAACGGGCGAGGGGAAACACAACGGCGGGGTATTCCCGCTACTGAAAATTCATTTGATCATTGTGGCTACAATAATGATCCGATCTGAACCAAATTCGGGAATTTGGTAGATATGATCATTTCCTATGATACTGCATTTTTGGTTTTTTCTATCTTCAAAATTGTGGATTTTCGTCTTTTGTGGGGGCGGAAGGGGGCGGGGCGAAATTTTGAAATACACTTGTTCAGGTTTGGTATCACAGGAGTCTTGGCCAAAAAGTTTGGTTGCTCTAGCTCTTATAGTCTCTGAGATCCAGGCTACACAAAATACAAAAAAACCAAATCGACTCGATTTTGTGTGAGTGCGAAAGGGATGGAGCGAAGTTTTTGCGTATGTTTTTGTCTATTGTGGCTATATTAATGATCCGATCCGATTCAGATTTGGACCCCTGATAGATATGGTCTTTCTCTATGATTCTGCATTATTAGTTTTCTGCTATCTTCAAAATTGTGGACGCCACAGATGTGCGCCTTTTTGTGGGGGCGGAAGTGGGCGGGGCGGAATTTTTAAACTTTTTCTAGGAGTGAGAGAATACATCAGTCTGGAAAAAATTTGGTTGCTCTATCTCTTTTAGCCTTCGAGCAATGGGCGACGAACAAGACGGACAGACGGACAGACGGACAGACGGACAGACGGACGGACAGACAGGGCTATATCGACTCGGCTATTGATGCTGATCAAGAATATATATACTTTATATGGTCGGAAATTACTCCTTCTCTATGTTACACACATCCACTTTTAGCACAAATACAATATACCCTTTTACTCTTCGAGTACGGGTATAACAAATACTTTAAGGCTGCACAAGCTTAATCCGCCACAAAAAGATATCAAGGCCGAATAGAAGACAAAGATTTCAGCAAACATTTGCAGAAAATGGTACCAAAAGGAGACAGAGAGAGACAGCGAGAGAATGCATTGCATTCCATTCCATTTTGGCATCAAATTTTGGTAGTTAATAAATTTAAAAAATAAGCAAAAATATAATCAGATGTGAAGATAAGTCACCAAAAACTGAAGTAACTTTTGAGTTGCACATTAAAAACTTCTAGGGAATAAGGAAGAAGTAATATATTACCCGAACTAATTAATTAAATAATTAGTGCTTCCATTTTTCAAGCTATAAAATATAAAAAAAACTTTCCTGTCTAATTTATTTTTATTTTTATTTTTTTGTATTAAGTTCTCGAAGGCAACTGGCGTTATTTTACGGCATTTTGGGGGGGATAATAAAAGTTCGAAAATATACCGTTAGCTGAGAAGGGGAAAATTGTATAGCATTTCTTTTAGATAGTTAAATATATAAGAAAGATTTTGTGGAAAAACTTTAAGCAAGAATTATCTTTTTTATAGCAGATAATAATTAAGGGGAAAAAAAATAACTTAAAAAAAAATACCAAAACAAATTCGAAAATTAATTACTTCTGTTTTTAAAAAGGTTTTTGATAGAAAAGTTAATGAAATAATTAGTTAAGTTTTAATAAATTTAGTAAATTTATTGCTACAGTACTACGAGGATATGGAAATGCTATACTTTCCATAGGAAAAACCTTAAGAAACCCTAGAAAAACTTTAAGAAGGCGAATCCAAGACAAAACCAACTGAAGCGCAACAATTTCTGACATTTCTCTGCCTCTGTTCTGTCTGTTGCAGCCACACGCAGGATGACGCAACAGCCGCCCACGATGCAGCAGCTACACGGGATGTTGATGCTGCCACTGCTGCCGCTGCTGCTGCTGCTGCTGTTGACGTCAGTGGCGGTGGGGCCGGCCCACGCGTCGCCCTTTACGAGCTATCAGAACCAGCGATTCGCGATGGAGCCGCAGGACCAGACGGCCGTGGTGGGGGCACGCGTTACGTTGCCCTGCCGCGTCATCAACAAGCAGGGCACCCTGCAATGGACCAAGGACGACTTTGGGCTGGGCACCTCGCGGGATCTGAGCGGCTTCGAGCGGTACGCGATGGTCGGCAGCGACGAGGAGGGCGACTACTCGCTGGACATCTATCCGGTGATGCTGGACGACGATGCGCGCTACCAGTGCCAAGTGAGTCCCGGCCCCGAGGGCCAGCCGGCCATCCGGTCCACCTTTGCGGGTCTGACGGTGCTGGTGCCGCCGGAGGCACCGAAAATCACGCAGGGCGATGTCATCTATGCCACCGAGGATCGCAAGGTGGAGATTGAGTGCATCTCGGTGGGTGGCAAGCCGGCAGCTGAGGTGAGTAACGCTCTTCCGGGGGCAGGGGCAGGGGCAGAAGGGGCAGCGGAAGTCAAGCCGCATGTGTACATTGTGGAAATGCCGCTGTAACCTGCCACACACTCACCACTCACCACTCACTTTCCACTTTCTATTCGTGCCTCGTGCCTCGTACCCCCGCAGATTACATGGATTGATGGCCTGGGCAACGTGCTAACGGATAACATTGAGTACACGGTGATACCGTTGCCCGATCTGCGCCGCTACACGGCCAAGTCGGTGCTCCGGCTGACACCGAAAAAGGAGCACCACAACACGAATTTCACGTGCCAGGCACAGAACACGGCCGACCGCACCTATCGTTCGGCGAAAATACGTGTCGAGGTAAGCGAAAACCAAACGAGACCCCTCCTCCCTTCGAAATACCCTCCCGAAACCCCCGAAACACCAAACCAAAGCAAAGCAAAGCCAGCCATACCCCCACAGGTCATTGCAGTTTCTCTGCCTGCTGCCTGCAGCCTGAACCTGAACCTGTGCACCTGATGTTTGGGGCAGAGGGGGCAGCCTTATCTATGGACACTGACGCGTCGGCTATGGCTCTTTGGCTCTGAGCCTACTATCAATTTTACGTGATGGGAGCATGATGCGGAAGCCCATTTATGCAGCCAACCCCTCACCCCTCTTACAACTACCAACCCGAGTGGGAACCCCCAGAACGGGGTAACCTGAATGGGGCTTTTGTGTTGGACATGGACATGGACACTGACGGGCTAATTCATGCTCAAGCATAAAGGCGAAGGCCATCAGGGCAAACAGCCATTCAGGCATTCCAGAGTCAGCCCAGCCATCCCGGCCATCACAGCCATCTCGGCCATCATCTCCCATCACAGCCATCACACATCAGAGTGTGAAAGTGAGGCATGATTCAAGCCAAACAAAAGGCTTGCCCTGCCCCCCTCCCCCACCATCACCAGAGACAGCCCCAGGAGCAGTCTCAGTCTCTGCAGCTGAAGCAGCAGCCCCCAACTTGTCATAGTGTTGAGTGTCAGGTGTGTGTGTGTGTGTGCGTGCGCACAGCTGACAAATCCCTGACGAAGATGTCAGAACCCCAAAAAGAAGGGACGACATCAATGCAGCAAGCTTTCGAGCCCCTCAAGTGTGCGATTGATTGACTTAACCCCTCCCGAAAACTAACGTCATCTTCGATTTGCTTTGCGTTTATTTCGTTCTCGGATTCCTTCTCCATTGACATCACAGGTTAAGTATGCGCCCAAAGTCAAGGTGAGTGTGCTCGGAGGAGGAGGCCCCGGACTTGTTGGCAGCTCTTCGATGGGAACCCACCAGCCCCAGTACCACCAGCACCAGCACCAGCGGATTGTGGAGCATGCCCAGGTGCGACTCGAGTGCCGGGCAGATGCCAATCCCAGCGATGTCCGTTATCGCTGGTACATCAACGACGAACCAATTATAGGCGGTCAAAAAACAGAGATGGTAAGTGGCGCTCCCATGGCTGCCTCCCCACGGGCCGGGTGACCGGTGACTGGCTACCGACTGGCTCCCGCCTGGTCTTGGTCGACATTCCACAAGCGAGGCGCATAATTAGAGCAACTATTGCGATAAAAATGCTGCTGCTGCTTGCCACTGCCACTGCTGCTGTGTTGTATAATGTTAACCAAGCCAGGATGGGTAACTAGGGGGGGCGAACGGATGGCAAGCAATTATAGGAACCAGTTAGGCCTGCACCGGAAAGGCCTAACGTTCCCACAATTTGCTAGCTCATAGCTGAAGCTCTCTATTAACCAGATCTCTCCCTCCCTTTCCCCCTGCCCCCTGCTTCTGCTCCATTTCACTTTACAGATCATACGCAATGTGACGCGCAAGTTCCACGATGCCATTGTCAAGTGCGAGGTGCAGAATTCCGTGGGCAAGAGCGAGGATAGCGAGACTCTGGACATAAGCTGTAAGTACACACACACACAGAGATCCCTCTGCCTCAGTTATGCCAGACAGCAGCCCACATCATTCCCTTTCTCACTCTGCCACCCCTAAAACAGATGCCCCCAGCTTCCGGCAACGTCCACAATCCCTGGAGGCGGACATCGGCAGCGTTGTGTCGCTCAGCTGTGAGGTGGACAGCAATCCGCAGCCGGACATTGTCTGGATCCAGCACCCCAGCGATCGGGTTGTCGGCACCAGCACCAATCTCACCTTCAGCGTGAGCAACGAGACGGCCGGACGCTACTACTGCAAGGTGAATGTGCCCGGCTACGCGGAGATCTCGGCGGATGCCTACGTCTACCTCAAGGGCTCCCCGGCCATCGGCTCCCAGCGCACCCAGTACGGCCTGGTGGGCGACACCGCCCGCATCGAGTGCTTCGCCAGCAGCGTGCCCCGCGCCCGCCACGTCTCCTGGACATTCAACGGCCAGGAGATCAGCTCGGAGTCCGGCCACGACTACTCCATACTGGTGGACGCGGTGCCCGGCGGCGTCAAGAGCACCCTCATCATCCGCGACAGCCAGGCCTATCACTACGGCAAGTACAACTGTACCGTGGTCAACGATTACGGCAACGATGTGGCCGAGATACAGCTGCAAGCCAAAAGTGAGTACCAAGATTCATATTTGACCTGCCCCCGGGGGGAATTATTAAAAAAATTACGAGAGATCAATTACCAGATATTGCCTTATTTCCCTTACTCATGTTGCACCCTGTTTCCCCTTTTCGCTCTGTTTTCTGTTTCTCTGCACTTGCCATTGCAGAGAGCGTTTCTCTTTTAGTGACAATTGTGGGTGGAACTTCGGCCCTGGCCTTCCTGCTGGTCCTCACCATACTCGTGGTGGTGTACTTGAGGTGCAAGCGGCGCACCAAGCTGCCACCCGCCGACGTGATCAGCGAGCACCAGATAACCAAGAATGGGGGAGTCAGCTGCAAGCTGGAGCCCGGGGATCGCACCTCCAACTACAGCGACCTCAAGGTGGACATCTCGGGGGGCTATGTGCCCTACGGCGACTACAGCACCCACTACAGCCCACCGCCCCAGTATCTGACCACGTGCTCGACCAAGTCCAATGGCAGCTCCACCATCCTGCAGAACAACCACCAGAACCAGCTGCAACTCCAGCAGCAGCAGCAGAGCCACCAGCAGTATCAGCACCAGCACCAGCAGCAGCAGAGCCACCAGCCAGCGCACCACCAGCAGCCACCCGGCCAGAGCCTGCCCATGACCTTCCTGACCAACAGCAGCGGGGGCAGTCTGACGGGCAGCATCATTGGATCGCGGGAGATACGCCAGGAGAACGGCCTGCCCAGCCTGCAGTCGACGACGGCCTCGGTGGTGAGCTCCTCGCCCAATGGCAGCTGCAGCAACCAGAGCACCGCCACCACCACCCATGTGCTGGTGCCCAGCTCGATGGCCCTGAGCGTGGATCCGCGCTACAGCGCCATCTATGGTAATCCTCATCTGCGCTCCTCCAACTCCTCGCTCCTGCCGCCCCCCACAGCGGTCTAAGCAGGGATGATGGACAGGCCCATGCCCACTCGAAGACTGATCTCAAGGGACACTGGGGAGCCCCTCTGGCTGGGGCCTCTCTGTGTTCTGGATCGTTCAATGGGGTAAGATTAGGGCGTACGCGCCATTGGAAGATTTTCAGTAACCAAAAATTCGAATCGAGTAACTTAAAGATTTAGCATAGAAAGAGCAAGAGAGAGAGAGAGCTAAAGAGAGAGGAGAGCTCACACCACATCATAGACACACATCTGATCATAATATGTATGACTAGGCTTAGGTAAAACCCATACACACACAAACACACCCATACACACCCACTTGGCATCCATATTTCATTGTTCGTTTTACTAATCGATATCTCCTGCCTAGCCTAATCGATAAATAATCGAATGTATTTTTAGCTTTAGCAGCGGGGGCGATAAATGATCTTTAATGTCGAACCGTAAGTGTGCTTTGTGCTTCGATTGCAACCCTAGGCTAAGCGCAGTTCTAACTAAACAGAGACTAAGCTTCAAAGAAATCAGTGTTAGGCATTTACAAAAAAATCTAACGAACGATAGAGAGAGAGTGTTAAGAAACGCCTTAAAAAATAGTTACATAAATAGTTGGCTGCAAAAGGAAACCTGTTGAGTTTTTTCCACAGCAAAGAAAAAAGGTATGGCGTGGGCATTTGTTGTGGGATTTAATTCATAATTTAATGGAAGTCAAAATGAAAGATAGATACATATTTCTTGGATAGATGAAAAAATCTTTAGGCACATATTTGGATATATTTAACTATCAATTTATATTTCTATGAATTCTTTTATCTATTTGGATCTTCAATGTTACATGCTTTGAATACATTTCAATTCTTTTGCTATCTTTTATCAATTTCTATATCAATTTTTGCATGCAATTTTCTCAAAATTCTTCCCTTTAACTAACGATATATAAATCTAACTGGAATAATTCGAAAAGAGAATAAAATCCCTCAAAACAAATGCCCCAGAAATGCTAAACAAAAAAATATATTTAAAAAAAAATAAATAAAAAATGTAGAGCAACAGCAATTCAATTATACATGGACTTACATACTATATATGCTAAATGTTAAAGAATCTACAGATATAGTATATAGCATATAGAGTATATAGAGACAGCAGTTTTAATGGATGATAGTAGTATTTAAGTGAAAAAAAAATTATGCCAAAGTACCTGATAGTATTTAAGTCACAGAGTTGCCGCCGCCACAGACACACGACGCTCTCATCAATTAAATTTTATTTTTAAATTAAATCTACATATATAATAAAATATAAATTTCAGTTTTTTTTTTGAAGCTATAACTAAGCGTAGGTTAAGGATATTTCGATTTCGATATAAGTATATGCCCGATTAGAGAGTACTATATACAAAAATGATAGATGTTAGATCTTTGACAGTCGCCTTAACTTATGACACACCCACACACACACCAAGCAGCTAACTAAGAGATAGAAAAGTGTATTCAATTTGTCAGTTCAATTTGTCGTTCAGTGCTAAGAGTGTATACTTCTAAGTGTATAACGGTCTAATTATCCTAGTTGTAGCTACACACACACACACATCTACATAAATTTATATATACATACATACATATAGCTCTTACATACATAGTATATACATACACATAATTATACATATACATATACTATATATATATATATATATACATACAATTTTTTTTGCATAGACTCTAAGCATTATATTTTGATAAACAAACAAACAATTAATTCGAAGAAGAGTGTTTAATTCTTGTAACTCCCCCCACACACAACCACCCCCCTTTAAAACTTCAGTTTAGTTTTTGCTATAGTATATTTATCATGGATACGTATTGTATTTGTATTTTGTTGGATAATTCACTTGCCAATTAAGCGACAAACAAATACAAGTGTTTCTTCCCTATCTTTCTTCTTTTTTTATGTATACAAAATGCAAATTATAAAAACAAATAAGCTAAAAAAAACATATGACAACAACAAACAAAAAAAAAACACACACACACCAAGTTAAACACGAGAAACAAAAATTAAATAAAATGTATTGAAAAAAAAACTTCATACCAAGTGGGTAAAATCATTCGGAATTTGACATCAAAGCGCTGGGGCCAAATAACCAACAACTGGCTAACTGTATGGCTGACTGGCTAACTGTATGGCTTACTGACTGCCTGCCTGACTGTTTGGCTGTCTGGTAGTCCCCAAGTCCTTCCAAAGACAAATAAGCGGGGAAAAACATTTTTAATTTGAACCCAGGACATGGACATGGACATGGACATGGGCACAGACCGGAAAGGGAGTTGAGCTCGCGGGGGCAAACAGCAAAAAGCCAAAAATCAAACAAACAAAAGTGAAATTAAAATGTTGGCAGACCACCATAGCCAGTAGCAGCACCACCATAGCCAGCCAGAGCCATGTGTGTTAATTTATGGCCAGTCGGAGTCGAACTTCTACTTCCAGCTCTCCACTCGGAGTTCGCTGGAGTTCGGTTGGTGGGGTGGTGGGGTCAGAGTTGACAATGCAAACAAACGGCTCGCTAAGCTCGACTAAAAATGCTTAATGAGAGTGCGTAAGGGTAGCTCTGAGCCACTCACACACAAGCCCAAAACCCCACCCCCACCCCCACCCACCAGGGGGGTGCCCGAGTGTTGGCCGCAAGAAATTCTGCGGCTGTGGCAACAAAGTCGCGCACGACGCCCATTAAACTAAATTAGTTGCCCTTTGTCACAGAGCGACCCTCGAAGCTGTCACACATGTTGGTTGGGTGCAGGCTGGGGGTAGTGGGTGGTGGCTGATGGGTGGTGAGCCTGGAAAAGGGTGGAAATTGAGTGGCATGGAGTGGAGTGGGGTAGAACTCGGGTCATACGTGCACTTAGTCAGTAGGAAGTTGCAATTGCGGTTAGCTGTGTTAATTAGCATTTCTTTGTTGCCGTTATAGTACTAGTTTCGGTGAGTATACTAGTACACCTGGACTCACGTGAGACATCCGCAGGCCGCACAACACTCACGTAGAGAAGAATTTCGGGTAGGGGGAAAGAGGCACAGAGAACAGTGAAGGCTGGCCAGAGCCGGATTAGATCGATGCAGCTGATAAAATCATAGGAAAAAACTAAAAGAAAAATCTTTAAAAAAATATATAAAATTAAAAGGAAAAAAAAAACCAAAAACTTGAGCCTTTTTGGTGTGATTCACCTTCAGAGTGTTTACTGTTCGAACTGTTGACAGGTTGGCATCTTTTGTGGCACCTTTTGTTCGCACATGACTTCCTGCTTGCCTGCTCCTGCTCCCCTCTTAGCCACCATCTCAGCTGCTCCTGCTCCCCCCTTCCAATCTGAGACCTGGCCCGGTGAGAGACCCACCTTCCATTGTCCGGTGAATTCGTGCGCATTTCTTTCACCGCTTTAATCACCGAGCAGCAATGCGATCTGAGGACATCCTTTTCGGAGCCGCCTCAGCTTTTTCTTTTTGTCTCTCTTTTTTTAGGGGAATCATCCTTGGCAGTAGTAGCGACAGCAACAGAGGGGACAAAAAACGGACACGAGGCGCACGAAGAGTTACGATTTCATTAACATGAGATATGGCAAGTGCCAAGGCACTGGCAGTTCCAGTGGCAATGGAGTGGGGATTCTGCTTCTGGTTCTGCTTCTGGTTCTGGTCTTGGCTCTGGGGTGCTGAACCCGGGGTGGGGTGGGGTGTGGGAGTTGGCTTGTGGCTCGTTCCTGGGGTCGTGTGGGGCTGGGTTTACGGCTCAAGTGTTGGCTTGTCGTCGCTACTTGTGTCGCACTGCGTTGTTAATTGCTGGAAAGAGACGACCAAAGAGAGAGAGGGAGAGAGGTAAAGGCTTTGCCAGGACTCCCCCTTTATATGATTAGCAAATGTTTTGTTTTTCACTATGCACTAAAAACGAAGCAGGGAAATGGGAAACGCACCAGAAAGCCATTCAGGGGTGGTGGGTGCTTGGGTGGTTGGGTGCTTGGGTGTTGTGTGGCTTGCTTGCTTGGTGTGTGGGTGTGTGGGTGGTTGGGTTGAGGCCAGGCCATAACCCCAAATGCCTGGCAAGTTTTGTGTGGTTGGAGGTTGCTTAATGTTGGGTTGCCGCTGTAATTGCTACTCTACGCGTGTGTCTATGTCTCTATGTCTATGTGTGTGTGTGTGTGTGTGTGAGTGTGTTCGTGTGTGGGCTGGTGGGGTGGGGGGTGCTCCCTGCTGCCTGGGTCGTATTCAAGTAAGGGCGAGTTGAATTTCTTTGAATTAATAAAATGTCTTCATTATTTAAATTGCACGCACGACCACAGGACCCAGGACCCTGGCTCCCCACCCCATCCCTCTGCAGCTACCCTTCATCACTCACCCTCAGCCCCCTTCCCCACCCCAAACAAACATATGTGTCAGTTGACAGCCTTGTCTCTCTCTCTCTGTGTGTGTGTGTGTGCTTTCCGACTGAGTTAATTAGCAGCTGGGGAATTGTGAAATATATTAATATTGTACATTTCGGTGGTTCCACATACACACCATCAACCCCCTCTACCCACCCCCCAAAAAAGGGACCCCTTGCCACCCCCAATGACCACAACAAGCCGTGTCACACATTCCATTTCCCACTTCGATGGTCCTTTTGTGGTTGAATGGTCGCTGGGTAGCTGGGTCGCCGGTTCGGGGTCGCGCTTTTCGATGGATACGGGCCCGGGCCAATCAAGGTGGTTTCAAGGCTCCCAGAAAATGGAAAAACAGACAGAGACAGGCAGAGAGAGAGAGAGAATGAGAGAGGGAGTTCGAGTTTTAGAATATTATTTCAGCTCTTCTACGAATCAGAGTTTCTACTCTAGAAGTATCCTGCAATCATATAACATCCACAGACCGGACTCAGGGTCGCTACATCCTGAGGTTAGTAGATCTTTGAGTATTACTGGAACGAGGCTTGAACCATTCGAATAAGACTAAAATTATACGGGGGAATTTTTTATAGGGAAATTTCCAAGGGAATTGACAACATACCATAAAATAAATTAAAATAAGATATACAAAGGGAAATACAATTTGTGTAACTATTACTTATGTACAACTGTACAATTATGTATTAACAACTACATACTATACATATATACCTACACATGTTTTTTTTTTTTTTTTAAATTCCATTTATTTAATTGATCTACTTTACTTAACTATTTACAATAAGGTGACATGACTATGCGAGCCCGACAAGTGTGGTACGGCCGCGAAGCAATGCTTCACACAAGTGGAGGCGTCGCTTAGCCTTGCTGCTCCCTTCTCTGGCGCTCAACAGCGCGCAGTTCCGTCATAATCGCAGCCGCGAAGTTACTGGTCGCCTCCCCAGTTACCTGGGGACCTTAGCATGTACTGCACCAGGTTGTGCTTGGATATCGCCCCACCCAGGGCTACTTCCAGCTGGTGACGCTGCGCCGTAAACCTGCCGCACGCAAATATTGAATGTTCGGCGTCCTCCTCCACGTTGTGTCCGCACCATGAGCACTCTGGTGTGTCCTCATGCCCGAAGCGGTGCAGATACTTGCGAAAACAGCCATGGCCGCTGAGTAGCTGAGTTAGGTAGAAATTTACCTGGCCGTGCTTTCTGACAACCCACGCTTCGATGGATGGGATGAGTTGGTGAGTCCAACGACCCTTGGGGACCTATCCCAACGTTGTTGCCACTTCCGGAGGCTCTGCTGTTTGCAAGCCTTGCGCACCTGCCGTTTGTCCGCTGCTTCCATGCCTCTGCCATGCGTATCCCGATGGTAGGTGCACCGCTCCTCCGCTAGGAACTCAAATGGTGCTATTCCCGCTATCACGTGCGCAGCATCGTCCGAGACTGTTCGGAAGGCACTGACTATTCGAAGTGAAGAGAGTCGGTGAGTGGCTGCCAGGCCTCTGGTGTAGCTCGCAGTCTGTAGTGCCTTTGTCCAGATTGGCGCCGCGTAAAGCATCACCGATCTCGTCACACTCGTTAGAAGCTGTCGTCGCCATTGCTTGGGTCCTCGGGTGTTCAGCATTATCCTCGACAGCGCTCTGTTACTGGATGCCGCCTTTGTGTTCATGTACGCCAGATGCTCTCGAAAACAGAGACGTGTGTCTATCAGGACGCCAAGGTACTTGATAGCCCGCTTTGATGACACTAGGGTGCCTGCCACTGTGATATGTACATATGTACATATGTACATACATACATCATTCTAAATATGTGAAAATACACACTTGCATGACGCTTTTATGGCATTGATTCTATGACGAATAGACACAAAATTAAACGAAAATGCTACAAAAATAAATGATTTGTGGATTTACATTTCAAATAGATTTTTTGTCATTATTGTTTTATAATTAAAAAAGAGAGCATTTCTTCCACCATTCGAGTGCATACATATGTATGTACATATGTAATTATTTCTGTGCATACACATTTACTTACAAAGCATCTTATGGCTGCCGTCAATTAGGAACAAATATTTATTATTTAATTATTATTTATTTTTATCTATTATTATAAATTATTTTCAATGTAGGCCTAAAAGTATGCTAGATTTATTAAATTTTTCAATAACCCTCGCGAAAATATTTATTTTCAATAATTTTATTATTCATTTCAAAATATAATACTAATAAAAAAATAAAATTTAGAATTGGAAATTTTTAAGTTGGAAAATGTATTTTAATAAAAATAAATACTGTGGTACAGCGGGTCCTACTGCTAATCATACAGCACTATAAGCAGTATGCAGATACATATACTATGTACATATGAATATGTATGCACAGTATGGCTAGTTATAAGCTATAACTGGCTATAACTGTACAGGTCATCTAATCTCAACACCCATTATGAGCGCTTAAGCTATTCAAAACACTTATTCGTTATACTCCTTCATGGTGAGACTTTTAAGGCTACAAATAACATATAACATTTCATTTTTAAATGGCCTGAACTATGGAAAATATGAACCATTTTACTGGTAAAAAAAATAAACATTTTTATAATATATATATTTTTTACCTGGCAAATTTCTGTATACAGATAACAAAAACATTTTTTTTCTTTTGTTGTATAAGCAGTCTGTTTTTAGTTATGTAATTCTAATGTTAATCTCTAATGTTACGCAGTCCAAATTTAAGATAGCACACCACTGTGCTATTTAACAGAGTTAACAGAATTTAAGTTTTCAATTCTTTAACAGAGTTGATCGCTAGCGAGAAGCTTTTGCTGTTAACCAACTTGCTGCTCAAAGCTCCATCCAGTAACTCAGAAGCACGCCCATAGATGGCGCTGCAACGATCACCGCACCACACGCACATTTCAATTAGAGCAGAGTAGCAACAGGCAGGTGGGCAGGTGGGGGAGCTGCTGCTCAGGTTCATGGATTGAGTGAGCTCTTTTATGCGATTAAAGAGATTACGCCGTGATTAGATCATCACAAGGTCAGTTCTATTTCGAATGCAACTTCTGGATGGTACAACAAATAAATGCAAAGTTCTAGCCAGGATCATGGCTCCTTTCGTGGATCACTTGAGGCCGCCAGTGACCTCAATGGCTGCGCCATTGACATAGGCCGCCTTCTCGGAGGCCAAGAAGGCAATAACCTCGGCGATTTCCTCGGGCCTGCCCATGCGGCCGAGGGGACATCGCTGCACCACCTGCTGCTTGATGGGCTCCGGCACAACGGCCACCATGGGCGTGTCAATGTAGCCGGGCAGCACGCAGTTGACGCGAATGCCGAACTTGCCGAACTCCTTGGAGGCGACCTCCGTGAAGGAGATGACACCCGCCTTGGTGGCCGCATAGTTGGCCTGGCCCACATTGTTCATGCGGGCCACAATGCTCGAGAGGTTGACAATGCTGCCGCCCTGCAGCTGCTGCTCGATCATGGCCTTGGCAAAGTACTGGGTGACCAGATACGTGCCCTTCAAGTTCACGCTGTAGACGTCGTCGAAGTCCCGTTCGGGCATCTTCAGCAGGTAGCCGTCCCTCGTGATGCCCGCCGAGTTGACCACAATGCTGGGCGCCTGCTTGAACTTCAGCAGCGCCTCGGCCACGGCTCCCTGGACGCTCGTCGCGGAGGAGACATCCACCTCCAGGGCGGCGGAGCGTTCCGCTCCCAGCTCCCTGGCCGTCTCCTTGGCGGACTCCAAGTTGCGATCGGCGGCAATTATCTTGGCTCCATCGCGAGCCAGCAAACGGCAGGTGGCACGCCCTATGCCCGATCCGGCACCTGCAATTCACGGAGGCGTTCAGTAGGAATAAACAAAGCAAAACAGCTGCCACACGCACCTGTGACCAAGGCCACCTTTCCCGCAAGTATTCCGCCGGTCATTCTGCCACGAGCTGTGCAATTACAATAAATATGAGTGAAGCGGAGCACAAAACAACACGCGATTTCTGATTCTGATTTCTGCCTGAATGTGACTCTGCTCTGCTCTGCTCTGTGTGTGTGTGGCCAAGTATTTGTTATCGTTTTGGGCGACAATCAGCGCTGATCAGCTGCTCGCTTGAGTTAGATAATAGTTAGACTGAGCGAGAGAGAGAGAGAGACTGGCAGCGAGAGCGAGCTTTTGGCTGCTAGCTTTAACAGCATTAACAGAGACACCAAAAGCTCATGCGTAAGCTTTAGCATTGCTATGTTAGATAAATTCGAATTCTCAGGGGGGAAAGAGGAATGAAAATATCAGCGCCGCTGATTCAGCGGACAAAGTTCAGTTGTGTAAGCTCTTTTGTTAATCGTAGAAAAAAGCTTCTACGGGAACGTAGATAGAGCCCTAGATTCTAGATCTGAATACATTTGTAGGAGTGGGATATCATAGCAGTGTGGAAAACAAATTTAGACTCACTAGCTTTTATAGCCTCTAAGCAATGGGCGATAAAAAAGACGCACGGACAGACATGGCTATATCGACTCGGCTATTGATGCTGATCAAGAATATATATACTTTATGAGGTCGGAAACGCTTCCTGCTCTATACAATATACCATTTTACTCTTCGAGTACGGGTATAAAAAGGCGCACAGACTGGCAGAAGCTTCCCACAAACTCCGCCCAAAACATATATCAGAAAGCATTAAACTTTGAGTCATCGTCTCGCATCATTTATTCATTAGCTACTCCAGCGGTATAAGATAGTACTCCTCAGCCTGAGCCACCAGATCCACAGCCCTTACATTGCTCCCATCGATGTTTCGCGCCAATCCGAACTGCCGGAGCAGCTTCTTCAGATAACGCTTAGGTATGCGCACCAACTGGCGACGAATTATGCGCTGCACCCTGTTCCAGGGTCGACTGCTGCCCCGATGATCGTCCTCATATTGCTGCAACTCCTCCAAGTCCTGATCCTCCAGCGGCTCCTCCTGTTTGTTTGGCTGCAGAATGGCCAACTGCTGGACCAGCTGCTGCAATTGCTTCTCGCTCAGCTGGCTGAGATCGATTTGGGCCTCCGCTTTGGCCACATCGCTGGCTCCCCTCAGCCGCAGCCGGGTGCCAGTGCAGCCAGCGGCTGTGCTGCCATCGAGAGCAGCGACAACAACGACGAAGATCGCAAAGATCTTTAGCAACTGGCAGAACGGCAGGCGATCCATGTTTGTGCAGAGTCCCCGGCGGGACACTGTCTTAAATACGAATGGTGCCCGCGGGGGCGCCAGCATATTTCAGCACCATCATTATGCGATCTGGGATCTCTTCAAAATTCAAAATGTGTGTCAAGTGCGAGTACTTTTCAAAAAGAATTCATTTATTTTTGTGTATGCCCAAAAAGAGTGAGTGAGGCTTCAAATTAAAGATTAGCTACAATAAATTAGAAAAAAAAAAATATTATTTGTGTACTGGCTGTTCGTGTTCGTGCAGGAGGGGACGGGTGTGGGATCAATGATCTTCGATCTGCGATCTCCGATCACCGATCGAACCTCGTGGGAGGGGAGTGGGTGGGGTGGGAGGTGCTTGGGGTTTTCTCTGGTTGCTTAGGTGGACCCCCGCCTAGACGGCTGTGATGCGTGTACGCTTGTTGCCCTTGTTCCTGTTCCTATTCTTGTTCCTGTTGTTGTTGATGTTCTTGTTGCCTCCTCCGTTGACACGACGACGGTTCTGGAGCTTCTTGTTCTGGACACGCTTCCTCACCACGCGACGCTTGTTGGGGCGGCGGTTGGCATTGAGCATCACCTTCTGGCCGTTCTTGAAGTAGCGACGATAGCGGGGCGGGATGCGGACGCTGATCTGCTGGCCCCGGCGGGCGCCCTTGCGGCGCAGATTGATCAGATTGTTCTGGGATGCCTTGCTCTCGGTGGCACCGCCTGTGCCCTGGACCTCTGGCTCGGTGACCACCTCGTATTCCTGGGCGCCGGCGGCGAGAGCTGCCTCCAGGGCCTGCTCGTCGAGCATATCGGCATTGGCTGCGAGGGCGCCGGGATAGGCCTGGGCCTGGGGCTCATCAGCATCTGCCTGATCGTCCTCCTCCACATCGGCTCCATAGGCGAGGGCATCCCCTTGGCGGCTGGTAGCGGTTCCTGTTCCTGTGGTTCCTGTCGCGGGCGAGGTGGTGACGGTACCCGTGGCCGTTGGAATGGTGCCCGTGGATGTGACGGTTGTAGTGGGATTGGTGGTGCCAGTGGTAGTGCCAGTGCCGGCTCCAGTGATGATGATGGGAATCACGGGCTGGCTGCTGCTGCTGAACATGTTCTTGAACATGAGGAACTTCTTCAGGAAGAGCCGTCCACTCGATGCGTCTTTGGTGCCCGTGGAGCTGCTGCCCTGCGCCCCAGCCGCGCCACCACCGAGGGTCAGCTTGTCCTGGTCGGCCTTCTGGTCGAGGGCCACGGCGAGATCGGCATCGTTGGATCTGAACTTGGCCAGGGCCGGCTCATTGAAGTAGGAACTGCGTCGGGCCTTCAGCAGCTGAGCCGTCGACCTGGGCTTCTCCTGACTGACGCCGGCCTGGACGAGGGTGGCGGCCATCAGGCAACAGCCCAGCAGGACTAGGAGGGACACTTGATGCGACATCTTGGACTGTGCAACGAAGGTTGACTTGGAAACTACTCTGGGGCAGAGAACTTTTCTAGTAACCCGAACAGTGGTGGAGCTGGAGGTGGAGTCGTGTGTGCTCGCCCGGATGGGTAATCAATGTTTGATACATTACCGCCCCAACTGGATGCCTTTTATACAAACTCGAGACCCGAGACCCGGGCCAAAATGCAAATGACTTTAAAGTACCTCCGCAACTGGCTCTGGGCAACGGTAAATTGCCAAGGGAGTCAACGGCTCTCGCACTCTATGTGTGTACATACCATATGTATGTATGTACTTTTGCCTATGTACACACCACCAGCGAATGCCCCCAGAGACCCCCAGTCCAAGACCTATACCCAGTTCCAGTCACAGTCCCAGGCCCATGCCCAGTCCCAGTCCCAGTCCCATGCCCAGGCCCATCATTCGCGCAGATTCATTCAATTCACAATTGAATTGAATTGAATTTCGGTCTCCGTTCTGCGTCTTGGTATTTTGCCTTGCAGCTATTTTGGGCCCCGTTCAGCAAAGTTCTTCACCGTCATCGTCATCGTCACCGTCGTCAACCTCTTGTTCTGCTTGTTCATCTCTTGCGGACAGTACCTAGTTCCACAGTGCCCAGTCCCCTACCCCTACCTTACCGAAAACTAAGCGGAACGGCTCCGGTATTGGGAGTTTCGGAGATTTGGAGGCTCGCTTTCTAAATAGAGGCGCGTGCGCCATGGGTCGAAAAGTGAAAACACATTCACCGAATTTCTATTTGCGAAAACGGGTCAAAGGGTGTACACTATACAGAGTACAGGGTGTACAGCTACCTAACCTTTCAGATAAATGAAAACGCTATTGGGAACTCACTTTATCCGTACTCGAAGGGTTAAGGGGTATATTCGATTTTTGGTCGAGGTGGATGTGTGTAACGCAGAAAGGGAAACGATTCCGACTCCCATAAAGTATATATATTACTGATCAGCAGCAATAGACGAGTCGATATAGCCATGTCTATGTTTTTCGTATCGAGTATCAAAGATAATGACCATATCTACCATATTTCTGAATCTGTTTCAAATCTGATCATTAGTATAGCCAGAATGAAGAAATTAATTTGCAGTTGCTACCCCACCCTTTCCAGCTACTCATTTTCTCTCACGCTCACTCAAACACTTCTCACACACTCTGTGCCCTCTGAGGGAGGAGATGTGTAACCTACATGCAGACGTACATCTGTCATTGTAGCAAAACAAAAATGTAAACAGATAAAATATTTAATATTACAATTTAAATATTACTGACTGAGCACGGGTATAAAAGTAGAGTCGCGACTACTGCGACTCACAACGAGAGCTCTGTTTAAATCCTTAGATATAATACAAATACTCAAAAAAAAAAAAAAATTTTAAACTTGGTAAAATATATTTCATTGATTGATTGTTTGTGATTTTCTTTGAATCGCTTCAACATACATTTAAATTAAGATAAGCAACCAGCTTATAAAACCGTTTTGTCTTTAGTCAGACAAATTTGATCTTTATTTTCTAAAATATTGCTTTTAATTGGGTTTGCTTCGCTTATATTTTTGGATCCAAACCCCAAACAGCGCTGCAAGGGTCAACTCATAGACTCATGTAGACTCATAAGATCATGTAATATTTCACGAAATCGGTAAAAAATCATGTATACCATTTGATTTTAATTCTATACCATTTAATTGATTAAAAACAAATAACTTTAACCTTGGCGATTCGTTTCACTATACAAAAGTAAAGTAAAACACGTAACTTTGTTGGTATACAGCTATTTCTAACTATCTAAAAATTTTTATTAACAAATAATCAGTGTTCAAAAATAAGGGAAAAGCTTTTCAAAAAGCAGTAACAGTAAACTGAAAAGTTATTGCTGTGCTAAACACTTAAGTTCGATTCTGTTTATCCCATGCCATCCCTTAGTCTAATTTCATACATTTACCTTCTTATTTCGAATTGATATGCATATCCATTCCTTCCCTGTACTTTTCCAGTCGCAACTCAATTTCCCTCCCTTTTGTTATTTGGCGTTAACAGTTTCACCCATTTGATTGATCCATCCTGACTTTGCATCCGACATGGCTTCACTCGCGAATGCTCTCTGCCTGGGAAAACATCAAAGTGAATGGAAAATGATGAAAATGAATGGGCCATAGTAATACTCACGTATTGTCTTTGGGGATGCATTGCAGGGCTCGCGTTCAGTTTTGATTCTCTTCTGTTTTGTTGTTGTTTAATTTTGTTTGGTTAAAGTTTCGTTGCTATTTTTTTGTTTGAATCGTTGAATCCAGACTTTAGGATTATCAATTAGGCTTATCTTCATCATCATCATCAGGGAGTCAGGGGCACCATGAACGGGGGTAATTTCTTTGCTTTCCTCCTCTTTTTTGGTTTGGCGCAACGGGACTTACGGCGCGGCTTCTTGTCGCACTTCTTCTTCGCTCTGCGCTTAGGCCTCGACATCGGCTTTGTGCAGCCCGCAGGCTTGCGCCGCCTGCGCTTGGCGCTCGAAGATTTTGTTCGGCAGCGCTTTTCGCCCGACGCCTTGTCCCTGCACCTGGACACGATATGGCTGTCGGATATCGTCGACACGAACACGAACTTGGGCGTCAGCTGAGGGAACACGAACAGCTGCTGGTGCGAATGATCGTTGGATTTGGATGCACAAAGCAATCACCTTACGGCTGCGGGCTCGCCCGATTGCCGTCATTCTCGGCCAACGCTGCGCCGCCATGTCCAGCACACACAGCGGTCCTTGGATGTTGCGCCAATCCACTTTATGGATTCCCGCATCCCGACACTCGAAAGCTGTTCGTCGTCGTGGTCCAAAGATGATGAAGAACTTACAAGACCTTACAGTTGTGTCCAATGTAATAGTAGTGCCCGCACCAGCAGTGACACCTTTTTGAATACCCTTGAATGTATAGTAAGCATTATACCCATAGAAAAAAGACTAGCACTTCTTGTTATAAATAGAATTTATATCGAATTTAAATATATTTTATATAGTAATTAATTATGTATAATTTTTAATTTAATTATATAATTCATATATATAATTTAAATATGTTTCTTATACTAAAAAATTAAAATATTTTTAATTTTTAATTTACAATTATTTCATTTATAAAAACAATTTAATATAATTTAATACTATATTTAATTCAATTTGAACTCTATTCTATTTTATCATAGTATACACAAAATATAGTACACATCACATCACATTTAATTCAAATATGAGTGTAGTTCTTTTACTATTATTTTTTTTTTATCAGTGTACCAATAGCCAGGCTGTACAATCTCCACGTTCCGCCCAAGGATTGCATTGATTACTCAGATATTAACTATTCCAAAGGTCAGGCCTACTTATTGAGTGCCGAATTCTATAATCAAGTTGTCTTTAATTCCCTTGTCACAACTCCCTTACAGAATTCGAACATTCGAATCGGTTTTGTTGTGCGTTGGAAAGCCTTTGAATGTTTTTGTTCCAGCAAAATGTCGAAAATTGCGAAAAATGCACTTGCCCGCTGTAGGCACTTGTAAGTACAAGAAAAGCAAAAAATAAAAGAATTTTCCACTGATTTGGTCGTGGCCCCACAGAGTTTTGCAAGTCTTTCACCTACTTTTGGTAGTTCTTGGCATAGAAAGACCTGCGGGATGTTCGCCTATGGGGTAAGTCTGGTAGTGAATAAAATAACTTGGAGTGATCTCTAATCGATGATCACAGGCGCTGCCAGAGGAAGCCCAAGAAGATGACCAATCCGAAGTTGAATGTGGGCATCGTTGTTGTGTTCAATATTCCGCGTTGCTGGGCGGAACTGAAGCCGGACATTAAGTGCTGCAAACTCTGCTGGATCCAGGGCTTGGGGATGCACATTAACTTGGCCAAGGTGGCCATCGATGTGGCGCTGTTGTCACTGAAAAGACCCGAGCTCGGCTCATTCATCAGCGCTGCCCATGATCGGGGAGTCAATGTGCGAATCATCACAAGCAGCCGGATGATCTGGCAGTATGGTCCGGAAGTCCTGAAACTCTGGAAAGACGGCGTGCCGGTGCGTTACACCTGCATCGGCATGGACATCCACTATAACTTCGCCATTGTGGATAGCCAGAAGCGCATCCTCGAGCTGAATGCCACACAGGCAAAGTCCAAAGCAGACAGCAGCCTCATAAATCGCCTATTCAAGCGGGGCAAAGTTCCACCAGAGGACAGCGAGAAGCGCATAAAGCCAGAACTGAGCGAATTGCAGCTCTATGAAACATTCTTTGATCAGTGGAACACACTACAGCCCATTATCCCAGTACAGCCCGAAATAAGAGTATAAGTTGTCCCTTCTTTCCGCCCTTCGCCCAACAAATTCTTTGGCCCTTCTATTCATTGTTGCTAAATTTGTGGTAGTAATTTTGCCCATAATTGGATGATAATCTACGATTAGTTCCATATATTTTATTGTACATTCAACGACTCGGAAGAGGGTTACCCTACTATAAGAGGGTGCCAGTCAAATAAATGTTCTTGAGAATCTTCAGTGGATGGATCAATTGAGTGTTGGGACTAAAGTGAGGAAAAGTTGAGTGTTTTTTTTCTATTCGGTTTATTCATTATTGGATTCGTTTGAGGTCTACATGGTCATATATCGGATGTGAATCTATGCGCGGCGAGTGCGTCTGCGGTTGCGGCGAAGACGACGCTTGGCGTTGCGGCGCTGGCGACGGCGAGCGGCCTGTTGGCGACGGTTGGCCCGGTTGCGGTTGCGACGGCTGCGACGCGACTGGCTACGGCGCTTCTGGTTGAGGCGCTGACGCAGGCGGCGACGCTTGGCCTGGGCGCGGCGACGGTTCATGGCGTTGCGCTGGCGGATCGACTTCAAGCGCCTGCGCAGGGCCTTGTTCTTGTCCTGCTGGCGGCGGTACTCGAACTCCTTGAGGACGGCGCTGTTGGCGACGCTGGAGCTAGAGCTGGAGCCGGAGCCGGGGCGGCTGCTGCTGCCGCGACGCAGGCCAGACTCGGCGCGATTGTGCTGGTAGGCGACCACATTGTAGTTGTCCTCGTCGTTGTCCAGATCGTCCTCGTCGGCGTTGTCACTGGCCCTGTAGGCGCCCACATACTTCTCGTCCTCGCTGTCGTCGTCGATCTCGTTGTCGTCATCATCCTCGGAGTTGTCGAACTGTGAGTCGCCGAGGGAACGCCTCGAGACACTGCTCGGGGAGGGTGAGGGGCTCGGTGAGGGTGACGAGGATGTCGATGGGGCAGGTGCGGTGGTGATAGTGGCCGTGGTTGTTGTCGGTGTGAACGTAACGGTGGTGGTGGGGGTGGTCGGACCTGTGGTCGTCGGCGAGGGAGCGGGGCATGGCGGAGTGCCGTTCTTCAGGGCCAGCAGCTGGCTAAGACTCCGAGCCTCCGCCTGGTTGGGCTGCTTCAGCAGACGGTATCTCTGCTGGGCGACATTCTCCTCATCGCTGCGTCTCACTGCAAAGGAATCGATCGTCGATCAGGGATGATATTATGTCAAATGGCACTATCAGGGCAAAAGGTCACTCACCGGCAGCCTGGGTCAGGCATGCTAGGGCTGCCAAGAGCAAAGCGCAGTGCAAGAACTTCATGGCTCGACTTGTCTTTGTGGGGCTTATCCTTCTCCGCTGGGACTGCTCTGTGTATCTCTGGCTTTGGGGCTCTTTGCTCTGCCTGAGGGAAGGTCGCTGGTTGACTGTGACATTACCAGCGGCCACTCGGGATTATATACCCAATGCCCGACCTGAACGCTTCAGTTACCTGTCGACGCTCCAGAAGCAACAAATACATTTGCCCGAAAAGTTCTCATTATCATTTCTTTTCGCAAATTTGCAAATTTTAAACAAAGTTTTTGCATAAATTTCGGTGACATTCGCCCCACGCCTATTCATTGGCCCCGCCTCGCCGCTCTTTGTGGTTGAACTAGTTTGACCCGCGCTCCAGTAGCTATTAGCTGGAATTGAGTCTAGGTCTAAGTCTAGGTCCCCCCATCCATACATGTGTGTTCTAACACGATATATGACCTGGAATTGATGTACAACTGTCAATGCAAATCTTTCATTTTCTAAAGTTGGAGTCGAAGTAATCTCTTTGTGATAAAGCAGATCTTTGGCTATCATTCAGAGATTTTTCCAGGTGCATAACCAGCGATATAGTAACCTAAGAGTTGGGCAAGGGCAAGAGCATGTGCTTCCTCTATGGGCAGCTCTGAGGCTGTTACACAGACCCATCCCATCCCTAATTGATTGATTGATTCAGTGATCTGCCTATGAGACTGATCTACCTATCATGACAGTTGATAGATGGATGGAGGCCTTAGCTGTCAATGATGCGATCCCTTTAGACCAGGCTTCGGCACGCAGACACTCAGCACCCGAAGGCAATTACGATTGCCGAACCAATTGGAGCTACACGAAGATCCTATGCTGCCCGAGCCCTATATTTTCCCCTGAGGGTAAGATTCCCCACCCCAACCCTCACACATTAATACTCCTTGCATATTTTGCTTGGCTATTTTAGTTTTTTATTCGGTATTGGGGATTACATGGATTACTGTGTCGGGGTGTCGGGATCTAGTTGCGCACACGGATGAGGCGGTTCCTGTTGGGCGTGGCCTGGCGGAAGCGCTTAATCAGGCGTTGGCTCTGGCGGCGGTTGCGACGCTGGCGCTGGCGGTTTGTCTGCTGCTTGCGGCGACGCTGCTGCTGCTGGCGGCGCTTCTGGCGACGACGCTGCTGCTGCTGCTGCTGGCGGCGACGGCGCTGGTTCTGCTTGCGACGCTGCTGGCGACGCTGGCGGCGCAGGCGGTTCTGGCGACGGCGGCTGGAGCTGTTGCGGGTGGCACGGGCGGCGGAGGCAGCCACGGCTTGGGAATCGTCCTGCTCCTCATCGTCTTCCATCTCGAAACCGGCCAGCTGGTGCTCCTCCTGCACCTCTTCGTCATCATCATCGTCGTTCTCCAGCTGACGGGTGGTTCCGCCGGTAGTTGCGGTTGGAGGAGTGCTGCTTGTGGGACTAGTTGGGACCGTGCTGGTTGTGCTGGTGCCCGTAGAGGTTGTGGGCGACACCGGCGTAATAGTGGTGGTCGTGGTGCCCGGGGAGGTGCCCGTGGCCGTGGGCGCCACTGTGGTGCTTGAGGAGGAGCCCTTCAGGCTGTTGAGGATGGTCGTCAGCTGGGTGGCACTGAGGCGACCCTGGGCGGCGGGCTCATCGCGCTGCCGTCCAAACAGTTGGTAGTTGTTCTGGCCGCTCTTGGTGGCCTGGTGGGGCTTGGCTGTAAGTGGGATGGGGGTGGGGATCAGATGTGTCCGTTTGTTGGCTGCCCTGTGGGCGGGCACTACTTACCGCTGGCAATGGCTGCCAGGCAGACCACCACGAGTAATCCCTTGAGCATATGCATGTCCTGGACGATTCTATCAAGCTTTTGGCTACGGCTGGCTGGGGTGAAACTGTTGCGAATCTGTCTCGATTGCTGAGCTCGATGTAACTGACTTGGAAGGGCCCAGCCTGGCATATTTATATGTCACCAACTTACAACGCCAATGCCGCCTGCCTGCCTTACAACGGCCCTTCGCTGGCCCACAAGATGTAAATTGCGGCTGGGCCTTTGAGAGGGAAAGAGATGGCACCGGGTGAGAGATGCCTGGGCCGAAGAAAGGGCCCAAGAAAGCCAAAGCCCAAGATGTAAGTCACTTTGCATAATGCCATAAATAATCCGCAGCCAAAGTCAAAGTCAAAGCGGCGAATCTGTTGACCCCAGAGAGTCGCCAGAGTCGTAACCTCAGCGGCGATCGTCGCTGCCCATTTGCATAGCCTCGCGAATCGATCCATCGATTAGAATTTGCATATTCATACACACACATGGAAATCGAGATATAGCCCCGATGTTCACAATTTCTTCGGATTGCCAGAGAGACAGAGAGTGTGCTACCACCTACCTACCACCTAAGGGCGAAAGTGTAGTCGATGTCAATGAACCGCTCGCTGACTGACCCCAAGAACCAAGAACCGTACATGTTTCGCTTCAGCCAACTCATCGGCACAGAAACAGAGACAGTGGCATATGATACCACCTAGTATGATCCGACATGGAGACTTCAATTAGTTACTGAAATTGTTGGAATTCAAAGAGAAGAACAATTGGATGAGCAATCGCACTACCTTTAAGATCTTAAGATCTCATAGTACTAGTGCTTATACCTGCTCTTCTCTGCCTTAGGAAGATCTTCAGTTCATCTTCAAGATCTTCAGATCTCACATCTCTCCTCAGATTTAGGATAAAAAAAAAAAAAAAAATTCTCTTGCATACAAAATCATTTTATTTCAGGGCACTGGCTGGGTGGTACAATTGTGGTGGGTGGGGTCGGGGGTGTGTGGCCTAGGCACGGATGACACGGCGACCGCCACGACGACGACGCAGCAGCTGACGCAGACGGCGACGCTGGTTCAGGCGCTGACGGCGACGCTGGCGCTGGCTCTGCTCGCGGCGACGACGGCTCTGGTTGTTGCGACGGCGACGCTGGCGCTGGGCCTTGCTGCGGTTGCGATTGCGACGATTGCGGAGCGAGGAGCGGCGACGGTTCTGCTGCTGGATGCGGCGCAGTCGCTGTTGATTGCGACGGTCGGCGCGTCGCTGGCGGCGCATGAGGGCGCGCAGCCGCTGGTTGTGCTCCCGCTGCAGGCGCTGGATGCGCCGACGGTTGCGCTGATCCACCTGGAACTGGCGCCACTGCAGCTCGGTGGGTCGCTCCACGGCCACTGCGTTCGAGTTGTCGCCGCTCTGCTGGGCGGCATTGTTGCCGCCGGATCCGGCGGCCAGCACATAGAAGCCATCATCGTCGTCGTCGTTCTCCTCATCGTCGTCTTCGTCCATGTGGGCGCCGCCCGACTGCTCCTCATCGTCCTCATCGTCATCGAAGGCACGGGGCAGCTCCTCGTCGGAGTCCTCGTTGGCGAGGTCATTGCCGAAGGAGCGGCGAGTCGTGGTTCCGGTTGCAGTGGGCGCGGGCGTGGCCGTCGTTGTGCCTGTCGATGTGGTGGGCGTTGAAGTTGTGGGCGATGTGGCTGTGGGCGTGGTCGGCGTGGTCGTGGTGGTGGTCGTCCCTGTGCTGGCGGCCACTGTGGTCGTTGTGGTGGTGCCCTTCAGTGAGCTGAACTTGTTGGCAATGGACGAAGTGAATCTGCCCTCCGGCTGGCCACTCTCATGGCGGCCCGTGGAGCGCAGTCCCAGGCGATAGCTCTGACGACGTTCGGCTGTGGATGGATTAAATGTTAACATGACCAGGAGGAAGTCCAGTGCTCTGGGCAGGACTTACCAATGGTGGCTGGCGGGGCCAGAAGGGCGCAGAGCGCCAGGGCCAAGCTCAGCTGTAGCAGGCAGTGCATTGCTGGTTCTTGCTGGTTTCTCTTGGCTAAAAAGGACCTGGCTGGGATGGGCTATTCGGTGGCTACTTGTTGTCTCTGAGCTTGCACTCGCAACTGACTGACAACTGACGAGAGTCCACCGATTATATAGCCCGTCAAAGTCAAAGTTCTGGCCAGAATCCGTTGATCGATGGCCGTCACTCCTCTCCTCGTCCACCCCATCATTGGCTGGCAGGGCTATTAGCACTGGGCCGACTAGCTTTTTACCCCCCCAGGCGGGTCAAAGTGAACAGGGGCCATGGTTCAGCAACACCACCACCAACAGCAGCAGCAGCAGCAGTAGTTTTATGCTAATTTTCTCCACATTTCTCTTGCCAAATCTATCTTTTTATGATTGATTAACGTCTGAATTGAGAACTCAACTTGCTAGAACTTGGGAGAACTTCGGAGAATGGCAACCCAAAGAAGAGCTTGACCCCTGCCAGCAAGCTGGCCAAAATACATATTTCTCACTTGACTCTTTTCCAAGAGAAGACCAAATTTAGTTGATTTCTTGGCAGCGTACACAACGGACACAACGGACTCTGCCACTGCACATCCATATCCATCCATATCCATTGCAATTATTTCTGAATGGATCTGGATACTTAACCCCTCTGAGTTTGGGTTTGGGATCCAATGCTTCCAAAAGTCAGAAAGAATTCTCATGGCTTTGACTTGTCCTGCTGCTGATCCTGCCTAGATTGGGCAGTAAACAAAAACACTTTCCTATCTTCTAACAATTGTGTGGATTTGCACAAAATAATGTTGAAGTTACCTAAGACTATAGTATCATAGGGAAACTAATTGGCAAACGTAAAGCTAAGGCTAACACCTGATGGAAATGACTCGTGTGATAATGTCAGCTGCTTCAACTATATATGTATAATTAATAAATATAAATAGATAGGCTATAACATGCAGAAGGTACATAAACTATAATCTACATGAATAAATAGTCAAGTGATCAGTAAGGGAGATCCAATCAATGGAGATCTATTATCTCTGACTTCAGCAGTCTCTAAGTTTTCAAATAATATTTAAGAATTTTATTGTAAGCTTTTATATTGATAAATATATACAAAAAATAAACTAATTTAATAAATAAATAACGGCTAAGTATTGCAGTTGAATTAATAACAATGAAGAAATGTGGTAAAGGAAAAAATATGAAAACATTTTAACTAATTTCATTTTCATTCAAGACGATGGTAAATAAAAAGAAATATCCTACCCAGATAAACCTAAATAAAATAAATTATAGGATAATTAAGGAATATTTCAGGGCATATGGAATGCTATGAGGTTTACAGTTCAGTCACAGAACTAAGCATAATTAATATAAGGAAATATTCAATATATTTACTTTTTGTTTAATTATTTATTTGCAATTGCTGACTATCACAATATCCCAATAGCACAATAATATCATACTAATTGTTATATTAATTCCACATTAATTCAATATTAATTCCAATTTAGTCCATTTTTATAGTCTCAGCACTATCTGTACCATTTTGTTACCCATAAATGGAGTGAAAGTTTGTTAAATAAAATTAGTATAAAATAAAACAATACCATCGACTGCCAGTCACTCATCCATCTAGTAGCAACGCAATCATCAGAGGCTGTCTATCTTTAGATCTTCAAGTTCTACAAGTAGTATTCATGCCAGCTTTCAAACAAACACACACACTCACACACAGATATGGAGATTTATTTTCTACTTCTTTTGAAAATATGAAATTATTAAAATACAGAAATTAAAAGGCCGAAAAAACAATGTTTTAAATTAGTTATTTATTTCTTACTGTAATAAAAGTGGCAGAAAGTTTCTGTAGATTAAAGTACCAGTGCAAATGTCCAGAGTTCAAAATATTTGATATACAAATATACAATAAATATACATATAATATACACAACTAAATAATATATTATGATTTAAATTTGACTAACAAATCTTGAACACATCAACGACTGTGTTTGATGCTGGTTTACATATCCCATAAATTAATTAATTCCAACTACAATCTGAATGACTAGTTGATCTGGCTCTAAACATTAATTGTACAATGTAGTAAATAAATAAAATAAATAAATAAAGCTTTGAGCTGTGGAAAGTTGTGGCCATTAGGGGAAAGTATTGTTCTTGAACAGATTCTCAAAATATATCAAATTAATTGGTAATCCGCGAATAAGCTATCCACATTCAATCAGCCTACCGCATTTATGGGGTTTTTTTGTGCTTATATATTAATATTAACTAAAAAAAAAAAAAAATAAAGAAAGAAATAATAAGAATATACTAATAATAATACAAAAATTCATAATTATATAAATTAACTAAAATTAGATATACTAATGCATATAAGCGACCATCCAACTGTCGTTAAAATGTCTAAAAATTCTACAACAGATCGAAGTACTTTAATCTAATCTTAATCTTTAATCTAAAGTGCCAATCTGCCATCTGGATACAATCGAACAATAAATAACCCCCAACTGTTAACATTCTTCCCCCCCCTCCCCACAACCCCAAAATGTAAGCCAAATAAACAATAATAAATTATTTTCATATCACATTTTATTTCGTTACCAAATCGTTTTCAATTTTCAATATTTCGCAAATTTCTTATCGGGTGCAGGTGCAGAGAGGTTCGGCTTAGCTTCTTAACTATAATACTATAGAAACGGTGATCGTCAGTGAGAGAGAAAGAGAGAGAGCAGGAATGTATCTCTTCTCACTCCTCTCTTCTCCTGGTATTGGGGGCTATCTTAGCCCTGCAGGACGACCGGACCGCCGCGGCGACGCTGACCGCGCTGCCTGTTGCCACTGGGACGGACAACACGGACGTTGCGGCGACGATTGCCACCGTTGCGGCGTCTCCTGTTGCCGCCACGACGACGACGGCCGTTGACGTTGCGACGACGCACATTGCGACGTCCGCTGTTCTTGCGGCGACGGACAACGACGCGATTGGCGCGCTCCTCCTCGACGGCATCGGAGTCGGCGGGGGAGGCCGAGCGCTCCATGAGGGCGACGACGGCGCCGTCGGGAATGGCATCGAGGGCGGCGCGGGGCACGAGCAGGGCGGCCTTGCCGGTCTTCTCGTCGATGACGCTCTGGCCCTCGATCTCGATGATGCCGTCGGGCACCATGATGGCGCCAGCCTGATCCCTGGGGATCACCATTTGGGTGGGCTTGGCGTTCTTCAGCAGCTGCTGGCCATTGGCCTGCTGCCCGTTGGCCTGGTTGAGGTTCAAGCTGAGGTTGGGCGTCTTGCGGAGATTGACCAGCGCCGGGGCAGGCTCATCATCGTCATCATCCTCGAGCTCCTCGTCCTCCTGGAAGTTGTTCCTGTTCTGCTTTTGGTTCAGGTTCTGGTTCTGATTGTTCAGGAGAACCAACTGGCCGTGGCGGGCAAAGTTGAGGCCCAGCTGGTGCTCCAGCTCATCCTCGTCGTCGTCGCTGAGCTGCTGCTCCTCCTCGTCATCCAAGTCATCGTCATCGTCCTGGGGCACAGGCTGCACCATATCGTCGTCGTCATCGTCATCGGCCTCCTCGACAATCTCGAAGCCCTTGACAACGGCACCAGCATTGGGCAGACCCCTGGGAATGGACAGGAATAAATACGGATGCTGCTGCTGCTGCTGTTGGCGGAGGAGCTGGCGCTGCTGGAGGCGTGGCTCGGCGAGGGCCAAGGCCAGCAGGCAGCTCAGGGCGCAGAGAGCGGCAAGAAGACACTTGGACATGTTGCGTGGCAGATGTGGCCGATGTGTGGATGGCGTGGGCGATCCTCAGTGGCAGGGCAGGGCAGCAATTACGCAGCTCGAGTGAGTGTATGGGATGGGTTTGGTTTGGATTGGATTGGATTGGATTGGGTTTGGGATGGGTCCTAATTGTAAGCAAAGTTCCAGAGAACTGTACAGCTCGCTGCGATGGCATTAGGTTTTTATGCGAAAAAGTTCTGGCCGCGGCAAGAACTCTTCTCGACACGAAACAGAGACAAAAAGAAAGAGGGAGAGAGAGCAGAGCAGAGCAGAGCAAAGAAAGATGGAATCGGAATATTCAGAATATTCAGAATTGGGCATAATTGCGGTCGATGTCGGCATAATTTCAAGTGGCGAAATTTGACCGCCACAAAAAAAAAAAAAAAAAAATAGAGAAAAAAATAACGAAAAAATGGAAAGAAAAGATTGAAAATATTTTCGCTGGATGGGTATAAATGTGGTTCAGTGACCCCAAAAAACAAAAGAAAGAGCTGCGGCTCGAGTTGAATAAATAAGCAAAAGTTGAAGCCAAATGACCAGAGACCCAAATCCACACCGAGATGAACCCCACAGGCCATAGCCATAGCCACAGATACAGATACACAGCTACAGCCAGAAACCACAACTCCAGCGTCATGCTAATGACAAAACAATCAGAGACACGCACCGATAGAAACGACGATAGACGAAAATCCAAAGAGCCAAGACACAAGAATATAGTTGCCCAAAAGCCCAGAAGAGCCCCACAAGAGCCTCCTCCCCACATCAATGGGCCAGAGTCATGGACCTGCTGCCCAAGTCAGCGACGCATGTGAAACTGCTCGGGCACCGGCCCAGGCCACCGATCATATACTGCTCAAGAGTGCTCTCTCGCTGCTCCCCCCCAGCCACCAACCCCCTGGCTAATACCACCTCCATAAATCGCACAGTTCGAAGACACGAAGCCAAGATGGCCAAAGATGTTCGCACGCTGCTCGTGTGTGGCTTCTGTGACCCCCCCTTCCGACCGAATGCCTAGCAGAAACCTCGCTGCCTCCCTCCCACCCTCCGCTGATTGATTGCGAAAGTAAAAATGGTATAGGGCCCTCCTCATTGGGATTTGAAATATGTCTTTAGACCATCCGCAGCTGACTTATAGCAAAGGAGGAGAGACCTGTAATCATGGCTTATACAAAGAAGAGAAATTGCGAGGAAAAGCGATCCAGAAATAGTGGGAGGCAAAGCAAAAAATTAAAGAGCGAGTGCCAAAGGGGTTTATTTAATTATTATAATTTATTACTTCAGAATTATAAAAATATAAGATAAGTAGCAAAAATATTCTACATGTTTTTGCATTGCCAGTCTCCGGAGAGCTCAGAGTGTACCGAGCATGAGATGGCACCCATTCTGGACAGCTGAAGGCAATTGATACGGATGCTTCCTATGGGCAGTGTCCTTTGGCACTAGAAGATCTGAAGCCAAGCCTTCTGGCTGTTTTGGCTGGAGTTTCCAATCGTATGAACCACTTACTAAATGTGCCACATAGATGTATTCTTACGGATTCGACATTGCAGATCTGTTACTCGTATTTAGTACTCGTATCTGATACTCGTATTTGGTACTTCTATCTGATAGTTCCTGGCTATGTTCAAGTTCACTTAAATGATATCAATGTGTGCCATTATTATCTTGCTTAAATTATAATCTGTAGATTGAATGACAGCCTCCAGACACTCTGTGCCCAGAGCAAGTTTGATTTCTCATATGAAAAATTCTAGATTCGTGATTTGTTCAGGTCAAATAATGCCGCTAAGATGAACCAAATACATATATAAATATGTATATTAGTAGATATGTACATATATACGCTTTTGTTTTGGTTATGGATGGTTCTATTCTGTAACAAAGAGGCTTAAAAAGTTTTCATTTTGGTTTTTTTTGATTAATTTTTGTAGATAAACTTCATTTATTTGTCTTTCTTTATCAATTAACGTTAGAAGCGTGACAAAAAAAGGCTTAACAGAATATAAAAGAATCTGGAAATCAATTATAGGTTATGAAATCTATTTTTAAATATATATTTTTGTATGGCATACAGTTATGGAAAGTCAACTAGCATGAGGTAGAGTCGAAGGGGATAGTTAACACTCGAATTCACTTAAACTTATATAATAATAATGTATAAAAAATAAATAAATAACAAAAAAAACTGTCATCAAGGACACTGTTTGATTTACTATAAAGACCAGACCTTAAGACGCTATATACCCTTAAAATTGGATTACCAATATATCTGTATTTGAAGCATATTTAAGGCAGTAAACCTCAGACTGATGTTCGCCATGAAATTCAACCTAAACTCTATGTAACATTTTGAATACATAGGAACATATATACCCTTTCGCATTAATAAAATTATGTTTAGAGTTTGATTTAAAGCTCACTGAAATAGTAATGAATACTAGTTGCTGGTAGTAAATATTTACCGAAAGAATTTACATCTTAAAACTCCTGAAAGATGCTTGCAATTTCGTTTCATTTGTTATCATCTTGTTTTGTAAATATTGTAGAATAATCATTCTGTGGATCATCTTGTTTTATTTATTTTAGAATTATTTTAATCAGAATTTTAGCTTAAAGAAATTATATATTAAAAACTATTTACAAAAATAAAAGACTTTGACTGTACATGGGAAGTCTTCAGATTAAAAGCTCTGAAAGGTAGTGGATTTCCTTCACTTTCCACTAATTTCAAGCAGCTGGGTTGTGTGGCCAGGCAATGTCAGTTCCGAGGATTCATCATTATCTATCTGCACAGTCGGATATTCTGGTTTCTGTCCATGGATTGGGCGATGTAACTGAGGCACTGGTAGTTCCGAGGATTCATCATTATCTATCTGCACAGTCGGATATTCTGGTCTCTGTCCATGGATTGGGTGATGTAACTGAGGCACTGGTAGTTACACTGCTTCAGATGTTTTGGAGTCCAAACTCTGAGCTGCAGCCCAAAGTGGCTTGCTCCCCAGAGCTACAGAGTGTTAGAGATCTGTATCAAGTGTCTTCAACTTTCTCCCATTAATGCCATCTGTTGCTCAGTTCACTTTGAACTCTTGTGGGGCTACAAATACACACTTTTTTTCTCGCAGCAGTAAGCTGCAAAGGATCAAGCTTCAGGTGACTAATCTGAAGTTTTCATAGCAAATTTATTTGGGGTTATCTATGGCTGGGCTACACATTGGCACGTGACGTCTGGGGTTTTCTACATATTATATATTTTCCATATCTCAAAGTCAAAAGCCATCAAAGTGAATGAAAATACGAAGCAACATTTGAATTATGATCTGGAATTCCCATTCAGTGCCACAAAATATTGTACGTATGGATATGGATTGATTCCCCAACTCCTATTCATATGTGTTTTTTATTTTGTAAACTGGTGTAATAAATTTATTTTTATTTGTTCAAATTGATTTTTGGGTCTGAGATTTACTCAACATACTCGATGTGGCAGCAACTTCTTTAGGCTGTTATCACGTCTTAGAAAGAACTTCTTTTATCTGCTATGTGTCAGCCAATTGATTATGAAATAATTTTGTGTAGAAGTCATACTTCAAATAACGATGAGGGAAGCTCTCAGTCAGCTGAGGTTACTTTTTGGGGAACTCTTACTGCCCAGACGAGTCGGAAGAGGGTCGCAGATGCCTCACGTGCGATCTCTGGAGTGTTGACAAGGAAGCAGCGAATGATCTATAGAATTAAATATATTTTAATTTAAAATATTTAGACTGCTTAGTTCTTCCTGTAATTAATCTGGCTTAGGAAACTCTTGAGTCAAGAGTAAATTACGAAAATTTCTACTTAGCAATTGCAATAAAAATAAAAAAATGAAGAAGGAAAAAAATATCAAAATTAAGTGAAAATAAATTCTCTATCAAATTAAAATTTGTCTCTTCCACTCTGTCAAAAATTGTAGTACCGATCCAATCTGTTAGTTAATCTGTAGTAAATTGTAATTTGTAATTTTCCAGGCCCCCCCCTTCCACATTCAAAAATTTAAACCGCACATTCTGTATATTTAATTTAAGCATATATTTTATTTAGAGTTCAATTGAAAGACGTTCCTCAAAATGCGATATTAAGCGATTCATTTACGATTCATTTTCGATTCAGGCTGGGGCTTAGCCAAATCCGCATGGCAACAGTCGGCTAATGCGAAACAGGCAACGGGGCAACAGGGGAGGTTGAATTGGAGTTCATTTCCATAAGAATGTGTGTGGTGGGGGGTCAAGCAGAGTTTTGTCAAAGGCCGAAGCATATGCAAAAAAAGAAACGGCACAAAGAAAGCTGCTGTCCAGCTCTGCCAAATGGCTAATAAATTGATTAAAGCCTTAGTTATGGCCCAAGAGCAGAAGAGACCAGAACAGGGCAGGGCAGGGCAAATCGAAGCCATTTTGGGCAGGTTCAAGTCGGTGGGGTTCATGTCTGCGGATCGTGCAGAAAGGTGAAAGTTCAATGGACGTTGGCCAAACTGAAGGCAGAGACAGAGGAGAGGTAGAGTCAGAGACAGACTCAGACCCCGAGCGTGTTCTTTTTCTGCACAGAGCATCGGGAATTAATTATGGAAAAATCAATTTGGAAGGTGACCTCTTCGTTGGGGAATGTATCCACATATCTACATATCTGCACATGTATGAATATGAATATGAATAAGAATGAATGTTTACTGTTACGGCGGCTTGCCGAATTTCTTTGTGAGTTTTGAAATTTCTACCAACCAACCGAACGGCCGACCGGCCGACCGGCCACTTGCCTGATCGTTCACCCCATTTTTTTTTCTTTTCTTTTTGTTTCTGTTGGATAGAATTATTAATTTACCGAGATAATGACCCCCACCCCTCCTCTGTGTGTGTGTGTGTGCCTGTGCCTGCGCCACTCTGTGACGAATGGAATAATGTTGTCAACGCTTTTTTTCTGCTGTGGGCTTCGCAGATCGAAGCTCTGGCTTTGGCCACTTCAAGAGCTCGCATGTTGGCCTAATACTGTCCCAGTGATTTCTGCTGCCCCAACAGGCGTAGCATGATTATGCAAATTCCGATCCGGCAGTGAGTGTCGTGTCCAAAAGAAGGCTCCGCTGCTCGGCACATGCCCCCGGGGAGCAGAACCATGCTCGAGTCGGAAGAGCGTTGGCAGCGCGGCGCTTGACTGCTGTAAATCTGTAAGAGAATTATGTATGTACCTATGTATGCGTGTGTTGGGCCTGAAACCAAGTCGATATTGCCATTGCCCTTGTCGTTGTACTGCCTATTCCTTGGTTAAAGCTTACAATGAAAGCTTTCTTTCTCCAACTTCATGGCTAGATCCTTGCCTAAAGCTTAAAGCTTTCTATGCTGCGCTGTACTAGATATTCGATAAAGATCTATCCCAAAAGAAGCTTCCAAATGGTTCTCTGCACTGCAAAAGCTGCTGCTCAGAGTTGATTTCGATCGCTAGTGTCAAGCAACTGTAACTGTACACATGGCACACCGTTAGATTAACGGCATTCAACTGTGCATAAATCGACATAGTAAATGTATCTATCTATCTACCGGTTGCCGTTCAACATTCTCCAAGCGCGTATTAATTATGCATGACCTCTCCGGCTTTCTTTCTTTCCTGAGCCAGGCCAATATTAATTATGGAATTAATTTCAGTCCAAGAGAGAACAGAAGAGGTGAATAAAGAATGAAAATAGAATCCATATAAATCGGTCAAAGCGCACAGGCCGAGCTGGCTCCATTAATATGCCATCGTTATGGGATCGTTCGTTAGTTTTTTTTTGGTTTTTTCTTATCTATTTTTTTGGCATCTTCTATGCGAAGGGGTCAATGCACGGTCTCTCTCTCTTTCACACTTCGGAATTCATTATCGAGATTTGAGAAGAGTAGCAGCAGCAGCTACAACACAATGCCCCCGATTTGGCTTGAACTTTCAACTGGCAAAATAAAAGAAAAAAAAAATAGACACACAAAAGATCTGAAATTATGCTAATTAATTTCTCTCAATCTTCTCGTTCTCAGATCTCTTTCGCAAGGGGGGGTGGGGGGTAGGGCAAGCTCTACGACTTGGGCTTTTTCTCAGGCAACAACACACGCAAAAAAAAATATAAAAAAAATTTATTTCTTTTGGTTTTTTTTTCTGTTGTTTTTTGAAGTTTCACGTGGATTGAAAATCGCTTTTTGGGGTTGATTCTTTTTTTTTTGTTTCTTCATTATTCATTTCTTGATTCATTCTTAGGTCGTTTCGTTTCTCGTAACTCTACAATTATTCGGAGACTTTATCGGCTACGATGGTGGATTTCTGTTCCTCCTTTGGGAGCTGCTCCTCCACCTTCTCCACTGTTGGCTCCTCCTTGGGCAGCTGTTCCTCCTGCTTTGGAGTCTGCTCTTGCTCCTTGGCTGGCTCCTCCTTGGCTGGCTCCTCCTTGATGGGTTCCTCCTGGATGGGCTCCTCCTTGGTCCCCTCCTTGATGGGCTCCTCCTTCGTTTGCTCCTCCTGAGCGGCCTTCTCCTCGGTCTGGGGCTCCAGGGAGCGTCCGCTCTTGCGCAGGGCAAAGCGGCGGTTCTGGTGCAGCAGATCGAAGTAGGGATGGAAGTCGCCATAGGACACATAGCGAGCATCTCCGTAAGCGGGTTGCACATGGCGCGACACTCCCGGCTCATCGTCACTGCCGACCAGGATGAACTCCTGATCCTGGTTGCCCTGAACTGTGGCCTGGGGCACCTCCGTGGACACGGCGGCCATGGGCATCATCTCCTTCTCCTTCGTCTCGCTGGCCTCCATGGGCTGCATCTCGCTGGGTGTGGCCTCGACGGCGGGCGCCTTCTCAACGATGGTGCCGGGACGGATGCGGGTGGGCAGGAGAGCGGCTCCCGAGCCGCCGGCCTTCACGGGCTTGGCGGCGATGAGGACGGGCTGGTTGGATCCGGGCTTGCTGGCCGAGCCGGTGCGGGAGGGCGGGATCTGGGGTGGCTGGAAGATGTCCATCAGCGAGGCTTCGGCCAGCAGGGGCACTGCCGAGGCTGTCAGCTGGGGACGCTTCTTCTTCTTCTGCTGCTGCTGCTGGGTGGCGGATCCCGAGCCGCGCACCGGGTTGATGGCGCTCTGGGGAATGTTGAGGATCAGCGGCTGGGCCTGGATGCCCTCGGCCAGGGAGACCATCGACTGCTGGTCGGGCGGCGACAGACCCAGCTGGCTCCACGGAATGGTGATGTACTGCGTGGGGCGGCCCTGGCGACGGATGGGCACGGTGAGCGGGGGCTGGGGATAGGCGCCCACGGGCTGGCGCTGCTTCTTGGCCTGGCTGGGCACGTAGGCGTAAGGGTAGGCGGGGGCGAGATTCAGCAGCTCGGGGGCCACATACAGGGTCTGTCCGTTGCGGTTGACGAGCAGCGTCGTCTGCTGGGGGCGACGCGCCTTCTGGGAGGAGCCGGAGCCCGACTGGGATGTGCGTCGGAGCGTGGTGCCCAGCTCGGCGGGGCTCTGGCCGCGGGTGAACTGCCGGATCTGGCTGATCAGACTCTGCTGGCCGCGCTGAATGAAGTTGGGCTGGTTCTGGGAGCGCCGAGTGCCCGACTGACCGAAGAAGGCCGGCTCTGGCTGTGCCACAAACTGCTCCTCGCTGTCATCGTCCACGCTCTCGCTGCCGTTCTCATTGTCATTGTCGATCTCCTCCTCATCATCATCGTCCTCGACATCCTCCTCATCATCATCCTCCTGCTGTTGCTGCTGCTGCTGGGGCTTGCTCTGTGCCACCTGCTGGCGACGCTTGGTTGGGGCAGGAGCCACTGCCTCCTGCTGGGTGACCTTCTTGCGCTGGGAGCTGACCTGCTGCGACTGCTGCTTGCGGCGTGGCTTCTGTTGGGGGCGACGCTTCTGCTGCTGCTGCTCCACGGACTGCTCGTCATCGTCCTCGAACTGCTCCAGCGACTGCTCGTCGTTCAATGCCAGATCATCGACCTCCTCATCGTCGAACTCCTCGTCGAAGCGGTTGCCCTGGAAGTAGTCATCCTCGTCGTAGTAGTCATCCTCGAAGGAGTCGTCCAGCCGATTGTTGTTGCTGTTGTTCGGGCGATCGTTGAAGCGATTGGGACGCTGGCGACGATTGCCATTGCCATTCCGGTTGCCATTGCCATTCCCATTGCCATTGGCATTGGCTGGACGGAGTCCGCCCCGCTGTGGACGCTGCTGGACACGGACCACAATATCGGGACGCTGGGTCGTGGTGGAGCTAGTGGTGCTGCTGGTGGTGGTCGACTCCCTGACGGGTGTGTCCACCAGGCCGGGCAGCTGCTGGCCGGCGGCGGCCAGGCGATCGTTGAACCAGCCGGAGACGGAGCCGGCCAGCGTGGAGAAGGAGGAGCCCAGACCCTGGGCCGGGTTCATGCCAAACAGCCAGGTGCCGGGCGAGGCGGGGGACGGACTGGCGCCGGTATTTGCCTGCTTGCCCTGCAGCTCATCGAGCGCTGCCTGGCGGGGCTTGAAGGCGATCAGTGGGTGGATGATGAAGTCCGCCACTGTGTGGGGCTGGGCGACGGCCTTCTCCTCGACCTTAGTCTGCTGCTGCTGCTGCTGATCCATGGCCTCCACAACTACCGGGGGCTTCTCCGTGGGGCTCTTGGGCGCCATGGGTGCATCCTCTGTGTCGCATCCCAAGTCACAATTACGTAATCACAGCAAAAAAAAAGTAAAAAACCAAAAAAAAAACAACAAAAAACATTCACAAAGATTTTTGACACATGAAAAAAATTGGAAGAAAAAAAGCACAAAGGGAAAAAATTAGTTGGTTCGGTGATGCAGCTGTGTGGGGGGGCCGGGTTCTCATTGCCTACCAATCAGGGCCATATCCGCTATGGGGGACTCGGTGGACTGCTCCACCAGCACGGGCGACTCGGTGACGGTCTGAACCGCAGCCTGGGGCTGCGACTGGGCCTGGGCCAGGGACATAGCCAGGCCCAAGCACAGGCACAGGCACAGCACGATCTTGGCCATGTCTCTGTAGCTGTAGCTGTAATTGTTTTTGTTGTTGTTGTTGTTCTTGCACGCTGCTCACAGGCACACAATCACATGCACACACTCGCACGCACACACACACACAATTGTTTTGGTATCTTTCGGGTTCGTTCGCTCGCTCGCCTCTCGTTGGGGTCCACAGACAGACGTATCTTTTGCTGAACTGTTTGAGCGTGCGCCCTGACCCGAGCTTTTTATGTGCCTGCTAGAATCACAATTTGCCAAAAGAGCCAAAAAGCGCTGAAAAACGGCAAGCCGAAAGCGGAAAGCCGCTGCCTAGCGGGAGAGCTGTGTGAGTGGTGGGAGAGTGGGAGAGCAGAGCCAAAGCTCTAGCACGCAACTCTCGCTCTCTCTCTCTCTCTCTCCCTCTCTCTCTCTCTCTCTCTCTGTGTGTGACCAGCTGGGGGCTGTAAATCAATTTGTCGTTTGTTGACCGCCAGGTCGCAGGTCGATCAGGCCATCGTCTTAGCTTCGGATAATCATTTGCAAATGAATTTTGATTGGATTCAGCAGAGATTCAAAGAACTAGTTCCGGTTGGAGCGAGGGTAATGCGAAACTGTATTGATGTATTATGAAATAATTTATTTTAGTTTGTATTCTACTATAGTTATGAAAAGAGTAAAAATGTATATGGGCACAGTTATTTCTAATCAAGTTTAGTGAGATGTAAGAAATCATTGTATGACCTGTTGTAAAGTATTCAATTTATGTAAATTTAGTACCACAATATTAGAGACAAATTAATTAATTTTAATTTAAAAATAAATGCATTAAGAAAGCATTAATCTTTTTAACATACCCTTTTTAGTTTAAGCAAAATTAAATTAATGATATATATATTTAATACCATATACATATGTACATATACAATTTTTATATTAAAATTATTTAATTTAAAAGATGATTTTTAATTATGAATGCGGAAGAACAGGAAACCGTACGAAAGAGAAAAACTCGAAGCATCCATATCGGTAGAGGGAGACGGAATGTGAGACGAATGGGATACCATAGAAACTGAAAATGACGTAAGCGGGAACGCAGAATGGCTATTTTATACCCTTAAATTATTCCAAAAATAATATTATATTAAACGTATAATTTGAATTACTTCTCATCCAAGCCACACCACAATGTACCACAGTGAAGCTAGCTATAGTAGTATACATATGTACATACACACCTGATGGGTACACCCATCTACTTCAGCTTAAAACTAACATAAAACTGTTCTGTCCTATATTTAAAACTTCAAATTTGTTCCCACTTATTCACTGAGTATTTGTTTTCCATAAAATAAACTTGATTACAGTATAGAATAATGATATAACCGAAAATATTTGCTTCAAAGTCAATATTTTGCTGATCAAAAATAATAGGTACACTTTCAGTATTTTTATGAAAAAAATCTGTTAACTGATTATTTAATTTTTTTTTTGCTTAATTAGTGTTTGCTAGTTAATATCTAATGTGTTTAACATTTTTTTTGCTCAGCTTTTTAATTGTTTTTGTTATATTTTAAAAAAGGCGTCTGCCCGGTTTCTATCTGTGCCTCGTACTACAATTTTTGGACGCCCTTCCATAGTTTTTTTTTTTTTGAAATTTAAACTTAGCTTAATTGGTTTTATAAATCTCCCCACAAGGTTTTGAATGGATTTTAGTCGGCAGACTGACTAGACCACTATAATACGTCCTTTTTTTGGACCTCAACTAAGTTGGTCAACCACCTTGACGTGGGCTTTGGGTCGTTCTCTTGCTGAAATACCCAACCTAATGGCATTATTTGTATGTAGGTTGTTTTTAAAACACTTTATTCGTACAATTTTCACAGTCGTTGAAAATATGTTGGTATAGTATACATTTTTTCATTTAAGTTGAATAATTAATATTTAAATATAACTAGTGTGGGCGGAAAATTCAGAAAATTATTTTGTTGTGTAAACAGGTAGGTAGTGAATCTTTGAAAACTATTAAGTAATTTAAAGAAAACCTTTTTTAGTAGTTGTATGAAAGAGTTTTTCCAATCTTTTTCGTGAAATTAATCAATTTCGTGAACTAGGTGCAAAAATTCGAAACTAAGAGACATTGACATGAATACATTTACCATCCATTTTTTATACAGATCAAGTAGATAATGCAGATAATATGTACATACATATATAAGTTAAAAGTTTACTCTCTTCTGTACGTCACAATATTCATTTCAATTTGTTTATACCTCCTATTAGAAACAATAACAGTCTTTTTGTTATTTATTGCTTATACATATGTACTATATGTACTATAGGATACTAAACGGTTACTCAAATAATACTAAATACATATGTACATAAGTAAATCTAAGTCCGTAAAAGTGAGTGATAACGAAAACGATATCCGTTTTAATTTTTATTCCTATTACGTGAACATTAGACATCAATATTGGATGATATAAAATCTCGAAAATTTCAACTATTACTCATTCATTTTGTAAATTAAGTATTTAAAATCACGCTTAGCAATTAGAACCATAAAAAGTTTTATTTAAAGGCAATACCTTTATTATTATTATTATTTTTATTGCAGAGGCAAAATGAATATTGATTGAAAGAGCTGCCAAGCAATTCGAATAACAAGTTCTTTGGATCTGAAATTTTAAAGTCATTAACTATTGAAATAAATCATTAAATTTGTAGTCTTTAGCATCCATTCTTTTCCACGTAACGATAGAATTTGACATCTTTGACTAGGATTTGAATACACTAGAGTATGGTAGAGCATTTTAGCAGAATGATACCTTCAATTAAAGTGTATCTTTTGATTTCGCCAGGGGTTGGAACTAGTTCTTGTGAACTTCGCAGCGCCTCTCTCTCAAGGCAGAAATATATAATTATAGTGCATTTGCAGCGATTTCTATTTTTGGCCACAAGTGGATCATTGTGCCAATTCCGGGAAGAGATTCCGACATTTTCTAGACGCGCTCCAAATATAGAACTTTCCCCTAGTAACTTTCTAATAGATTGACCCCATGGAGGTGAGAGATGAGATGAGATGCGATGACCTCGGCATGTCGCGGTGTAGCTTTCTTCGCCAGACCCCCCGCCTTGCCCCCACACACACACACACACGGGCCTGGCCTAATGAGTATTTATGTATTTTTTATGCATTTCCATTAGCATGAAATAACTTCTTGGGCCACGTTTGCCGCAATTTCTTGTTGTTGTTGTTGCTGCTGGGGTTCTTTTTCGCGCTTTCCTCTGACTCCGCCTCCACCTCATCTGACTCCTCCGACCACATCCGCCTCCTTCAGTGCTAATGAATACATTGCGCCTTCTTGGGCCAATGCCACAGTGTGATGCTGCTCCCTTCTGCTCTTTGCATAATTTGGTTATTAAAACATTTGTTTATGTCGCACATAATGGGCCGCAAATATGTCTGGACCGCATCTAAAATGCTGGACCACGTAGCCACAGCCGCAGTCGCAGCCGCAGCCGCGATGGATGTGGCCGAGTTTTTGAAGCCTCGCCCCTTGGGACGTTACATCGCGAACGGTAGCTGTGGCAAATTTAAATAATTGACGCAAAAATAACATAAATTAGATTAGCCAGCAGACACAGAGAGAGAGAAAAGGAGATAAGAGAGAGTAGAGTAGAGTAGCGTAGAGTAAAAAATAGTAGAAAACATTAATTAATCACATACCTCCCCTGAGGCCAACCAACCAACTCGATGGGAAGTCAGTGAAAGCGGCCATCGGATGCCGATTCCCTTACATGAAATCTGATTAGATCAAGACTGCTATTTAGGCATATCTATAAATATTAAATAAATAATAAATTTAATAGCGAGAGATCAGTTTAGGCTTGGGCACAAAATACTATACGAAGCGACGGATAACTTTCCAGATCAATACATCCACGTCAGTCCTTGGGTCACATTTATTCAATTTTAATACAATTTTACTTCACCATAAAAACACATATGAAAATACTTATTCCTTTTTGAGTCAGGAGTACAAATTATATTCATTAAAGCCTCTGTTTTCGATACACCTTCCTCAGCATTTGCTTTCGTAAGGATATGTGACCCCACACAGCACTATGGCGATTATTAATTTCAAATATTATATTGTAAATGTTTCCAATTTTCAAATTAATTTTTGTAATAAATTCACAACACTTTAGAGCGTCTTAAAAGTAATTTTTAACATTTTTAAGGACTCTCCTTTATTTTGTTAACGGTCAATGTCTAGTATTGGCTTTGACATGGAAAATACAAAAACTTGTATACATAGAATATATTAAGATATTTATTGTGAATCAAATAATATCATTCCTCTACACTCTTTAGCCAAAAAAAATCTATATCAAAATGAATATAATTTAATTTAATTTATTAATTGACTTTGGAATCATTTTCTGGAGAAATAACTCTGTCGTATACTTAATATTTTAAGCAACGCTTTGCGATATATAAGTATTTTTAGTAAAATAATCTCTTAGAGTCAGGAGGATTTTAATTAAACATATTGAATAAGTAATTGCTCAAATCTAGAAATCAATAGATGCTTACCATATCGCAGAAGGTATTTACCCTCTAGATTTTCAAATAAACCTTCAAAGTTTTCCTTTTAATTGATAGTAGAAAGCCCGGCCACGCTTCACTGTGGCACATTGTGGTTGCTTGAATTATGTTCATTAAATATAATTTTATTTTTGAAGCAATTGAAATTATTTAGCAGAATGGCACAAAATGAATTTTTTGACCAAATTTGAGATTTTTTTTGATTACCGCATGCAATTTGGTGCACGCGTTGCACAGTGGTCCCGCCCGTAGGCCAAAAAAAAAATAAAAACCAAATTCCAAATTTTGACTTTAAATGTACCAATTCTTATTTATAATTAGTCTAGCTATTTGAATTTATTCATCTTTTTGTTTTGCTCCATCTGTCCTCTTCAAGAATAGCATCGAAAGAGATAGCATGATATTCATTGTGTATTGCAGCGTAAGCAACGTGCAAGGGAAGCTCTCCGCAAAAAATTTGTTAAATTTATTCAAAACAAGTATTTGTGCAATGGAATTGATATATATTTTGAAGAAAGGTATTAACTTTCTTTTTACAACAAAAAGTATATGTAGTATGTGTTGTGTTTTGTGTAAATCATTATTGTATTTAGTACATAATTGTGAACGTTCTTAGTTTGTCTTTTCTGTGTTTCGTTAGAGTTTTAGTTGTGATGGCACTCTTTGGCATTAACAAATCTTTTTGTATAATATTCTTAAGCATTTTAAGAATATAAGAAAATTTAGTTCAAGTGCCGTAAGGTGTCGTGCGGCTTGCAATATACGAAAAGGTAACTTAATCTCAATTTAAAAAAAGCACGTGCTTCTGCTGAGTGTTGGTGTTTGTTGCCGTTTTTTGGTGTGTGTTGTCGTTTGTTCTTATTTTTGCGTTCTGTTTTATCATTTCTGTCATTATTATTTTAAGGTGAAATAGTTTTCCCGTCAAAAACTCGTTTTACACTGATTGTTCCTTTGGCAGCTATAACCTATAGTATCCAGATTTTTACTGAAGTCTCCCAGGTTATATACGAAAATTTCCAAAGTTTTGTTACAATAAAATGAAAAACAAAACTTTTTCATATAAAAACTGAATATCAGACCGTTTTTTCATATGGCAGCTATATGATATAGTTGTCCGATCTGGCTGATAGATATTTAGATATTATTTTAGGATAAATATAAAAAAATTTTGTGCCAAGTTTCAAGTCCATACCTCAACTAGAACTATTTTTGGCCGCTCTCCCCATACAAGCCAGACCACTGTGCGTTGCGGAGATAGACACAGATACGCACAGATTTGTTTCTACAAATTTATAGTATAGATCTGTCTGTAATCTTATACAATATACTACATACAAGTACAGAGAATATGGAAATTGGGCAGAACTAGCCGGGAATATACATATACATTGGATATTCTAATTTTCAATTCGATTCGAGTACGTTTTGCAGCCATTCTTAAATTAGAAATTCTTTTAAATTTATTTAAGGTGAACTCTGTAATATTAAAATTAAATGGAGATTAAATAATTTGGATATTCTCCAGCAAATTAAGGAAGCATTTGCGACACAAAGTACATGAATTCCTGATCACCGTCATATATACCTTAGAACATAGCTTGGGTTCAATTTCAAGGAGTACAAGTACAGATTTGGGGTCAAAGCGGATGTATGTAACGCAGAGAAGGCAACGTTTTCGACCCCATAAAGTATACATATTCTTGATCAGCATTTACAATATCTAGCCCACAGCCTTCGAGTGTTGCAGCGCTACTCACTCCTTTTCTCGATCACACACTTGCCTCACGCAGTTTGCTCCCTCTGGCGGAGGTTTAAGAAGAGAGCTGAAATGTAGATGATAGTTAAAGAACAAAATGTAAGCACATAAAATATAAACTAATAGATATACTGACTGAGTATCGGTTGAAAAGTAGTGTCGCGGTGACTAAAGCGACTCTCAGCGTTCCCTCTCGTTTTAATAGTAAATTAGCATTTCATTTTTTAATTACACTGCTGGCCAACCAAAAATATAATCATATTTCTTTCTATCTTTAAAATCTTTCTTTCCATCTTCTATGAAAACTTTTCGGACTTGTATTATTGTCTTGAATGCAGAACAAAGCCCATTCTAGGGTTAACGAAATCGAACCATTTTCCCGTTTAGTCAATGTAGAGAGATATAATAATGCCAAAAGAAAAGAATATCTTTCTATTGATTTGATCCAATTGATTGATTTAAATACCCGTTGTCTGATTGTGCCCACTAATGGGATGCGTTGTGGCTCTGAATATTGGCTGTGAATGCTGGCTCGTAGAATTGGGAACACATGCCGTCTCTGAATGTGTTTTTTTGCGATGCTGACCATATTTGGAACAAGTTTCTTTTGAACTTTGACATGGCTAGTAAAAGTAGAGAGAGAAAAAGGGCCTCGCCCTCTTTGGACAGTGACAAATGTGTTCCACAGAGCCCACCCATTATGCTGGCCGCCGCTGCCTCTGCTGCCGCTGCTTGACTTATTGAAAATCTCACTTTTGACCTCAAAATTGGCTCAAGAATTGAACAAATTTGTTGTACGAGTATGTGGGCAATGCGGGGGGGGGAACTTTTCGACACACGAAAAACGTCACCAATGACCCAAAATGCAAATTTCGATCTTAGATTTTTGGCCAAATTTTCTGGCCGGCTGGATGGCTGGCTGGGCCAAATTAATCCAAGAGACGTGGAATTTGAGGTTTACTGCAACTGGAATTGGAAACAGAATTGGAGTCAGCATCACCATAAAATTGTTAAAGAAAAGAGTCACCAAAATCGAATCCGAATCCAAGTCGGAGTCTGAATCGGTCAACGACTCGTCTAAATGTGTGCAGCGCTCCATGTGTGGGGATGGCAAGGGGCAAATACATAAATCAAGTGACTGGCCTGATACATTTGCATACTTTAATAATTTGCCAATCGGCGTGCAGACGGGCTCGGGACTGGGACTATGGTTGGGGCCCCATTCTACCATCTCTCCCCTTCCCATTCTTGGCCCATTCCAAATAGAATTTCGCATCATTATGTTTTGTTGGGTTTTGCTAATGTCTTTTGTTTCGAATCGTTATACGAGCGATTTTTATGTGTCTTCCATCTCCTCTCTCTCTGACTCTGGCAGGCTGGCTGGCTGGCTGGCTGGGTAACGTTCCACCCAATATAAAATGTCTTTGCTGGGGCACTTGTTGAACCATTTAATAGAGCCGCTCGCCCAGCGACACACCAAGAGACACAGCAGGCAGCCAAGAAGTAGTAGCAACAGCATTATGGCAATTAAGTTGGTAGCCCTATTGGCCATTGGCCTGGCTCTGGTAGCCATCAGTGAAGGTAGGTTTCAAAGGGGAGATATACCCCACAAAGGACACCTCTTTAGAGATACATATAATCCTCCTTAACTTACATCTTGCAGCTCGTCATGTGCCCGGCCATCGGTATCATCAGCGCCAGCAATTTGAGCAGCGTGCTCTGATCGCCAAACCCCATGGTGGCCCCCAGGGACGCGTCTTTCCCGGCGCTGTGGCCATCAAGAAACTGGTGCTGCTGAAGTTCAAGAAGATCGTGCCCATCTCCCTGATCCTGCTCAAGTCCAGCAACGAGAACGAGGCCGAGCTCGTGCCCGTCTACCCCACCGATCAGATACCCGAGAATGTGCAGTTCATACCCACACCCAATGGCATCTCCGGCCACAAGGATGTCCAGGCCATAGCCATTCCCAGCGAGCTGCACGATCAGCTGCAGATCAATGGCCTCTCCAATCTGGAGAATATCGAGGCACTGCTCCAGAGCAGCTCCATCACGGCCGCGGAGCCCGAGAACGAGTCGGGAGGTGCCGCCGTGGGCAACAGCATTGCCGTGGCCCAGCCCGAGGATCTGGTGCTCGATCAGCCCGAGAACGATGAGGATCAGCTGCTCGATGGTGCAGCTGCACCAGTCCCTGCTGTGGCTGCAGCTGCCCCAGCTCCCGGCCTGCGTCGCCTCTCCGCCGATGAGCTGCTGCGCTCCGGTGTTCGCAACTCCGCCCATTTGCAGCAGACCAGCGTGGAGGAGATTCCTCTGCTGCTGTACTCTGCCAACGATGGTGGCGCCTCTAGCTCTGGCGGCAGCTTCTCATCCTCCTCCAGCCAGGGACGCCGCTATGTGGCCGCCACTCCAGCGCGTCGTCGCCAGCAGCAGCAGTTCTACAACTAAGCGGAGAAGAGGGACCCACCCATCTCTCCATTCTCATCCTAATCTTCCTGGTTCTCCCTAGGCTTAAGCACTTTCTTCCCCTGGCTTGGATATTCCGCCTCCCCACTGGCTGTCACATGGGTTTCATTGTACTTCTACTGGCAATCTCTCTCTCTCTCACTCTTCCTACATTTTTTTTTTTTTTGTTGTTAGACTGAATCTGAATATAAATTAACGTTATGAGCGAAATGACAAAGAGGGGCGCGATGTGCCGGGGCTCTGCTTCCGGGTTTTTGGGCTTCAGTATCCCCCCCCTAGTACCCCCCCTCCGCTGTGGGCTGTGTGTGGGGGGTGGTTGTTGGCCTTGTTTTGTGGCTCGCTTATCAGGCGAGTGCAGTTATCAGGGCTTTGTGCTGTGCTTTGTGCCGCTGACGTGACATGTCCTGTCTCGTATACACTCAGTGTATGTGTGTGTGTGTGTCTGGGCCTAAGAGTGTCCTCATATGTGGCAGCATGCCAGGCACCCCCAAGACTGAGCCCTAGACTGTGTCTTTGCCTTGGGGTTCTGGTCTGGTGCCAGTTATAAATTTGCAGCCTGCCCCCGTGCCTGCCACAAACAAAGCAACAGCAACAACAACAGCTACAAAAATGCAAGCACATACACACATAGACACACACACACACATAAACACATGGCACATTTTGCTTGGGCTGAAAAGTCAACGGCACAACGCAGAGGGTGGAGGGAGGAGGGGAGGAGGAGCGGCACAAAGAATGGAAGAAAGTCCCACAACAAAAGCGGGCGACAAAAGATAGGCCAAGTTAACCTGTCCTGGACAGGACTTGTCCACAAAACAGCGACTAGGGGATGTTCTAACTAGTAAATGATTAGAGTAGAGCTGCGAATAGTTTTTGGGTGCCTAAACTGATTGTAGAACTAGTAGTTGTAGGCAGGAGTCGCATCTCCCCTCCTGCCAACCCCTCCTAAAGCTGGTACTCCAGCTCTGGCTCTAGCTCTGGATCTAGCTTTGGCTTTAGCTCTGGCTCTAGCTCTGGCTCTAGCTCTAGTTCCAGCTCGACTTTGACTCCAGCTCTGACTCCAGCTCTGACTGCAGCTCTGACTCCAGTTCCAGCTCTGACTCCGTCTCCAGCTACAGCTGTAGCTCCGACTCTAGTTCCAGCTCTGACTCTGACTCCTCCTCCTGCAGCCTTAAAATATCCAAAAATTAAAGCTAAAATTAGCTGCTAAGCTGCTTTGATTAAGTCTGGATTAGCTGCCAAAAACTCTTATCATTGAACACTCCTTGTGAGTGGAATTTTCCACCTCCTTCGAAGTACGTTTTGTGCATACCCTTAGCCGCACTTCCCCTGCCCGCTCAGTTAGGGTGCTACAAATCCAAACTTCATGCCGCAGCTAGGTGCAGTCAACTCCGGTTCATCCCTCTGCCCCTGCCCCTAACCCCACCCTGCTACTACTCGTTTGTCTTGTCGTGTGTCTTATTTGCCGCATTTTTGACAGCCCCTACAGAGGCGCCACAAAGCTTTACCCTACTCATCCCCCCACCCACTCTCTCTTTCTCTGTTGAAGATTATGCAAGCGTTTTTGGAATTAGCAAAGCCCAGAGAGAGAAAGAGAGAGGGAGAGAGAGAACAGACAAACAACACAAACACATGGAGGGTAGGTACATATGTATATATATTGTGGAATGGGAATCTCTAGCGTCCATAGTACGGCGGTGGCACATAGATGGTCACCCGCTTGCCATCGCCACTGCCACTGCCACTGCCACTCCCATTGACTCCTCCCATGCCACTCCCATTGTTGTTGTTGTAGCGCCCACATGGCGGCGGTCCGTAGTAGGTGTAGGTGCAGACGGTGCAGCAGTTGATTGGCGTCGCCACCACCACCACGGGCGTCTTCTTGTTGGGCGGATAGAGCGGCGGATAGGCTGGCGGATAGGCTGGCGGATACCAGGGACCCACTGGCGGAGGTGGAGGCCGCGGCAGAGGCGGAGCAGGCAGCGGCGGCAACGGTTGTGGCCGCAGTGGAGGTCCAACTGGTGGCAGCGGGGCCAGGGGTGGGTATGCGGGTGGAGCCGCTACAAAGGTCTCGCAGCAGCGCTGATCCTGAAAGGCCTCCAGCGTGCAGGGCGACACACACGAGTTGAGGAGTCCACTGATCCAGTCGTAGATGACGCCAAAGGTGCGCCCCTGCCGCTGGGTGGCATCGAACGGCCCAAAGGCATCCACCGAGGTATTGAGAGGCGTTGAACTGGCGGAGGCCAGAGGCGGAGGATCACTGGGCGTGATGGCCTGAGGCGGCTCCTCCAGATCTTCCATGCGCGATGAGTGATTGATGTACACATACTCAAAGTTATCATTGATGCTGGTGGAGGTGGTGGAGGAGCTGCTGGAGGAGGAATTCCTGCTGCCATTGATAACTGCCGGACGCCAGCGCTGCATTCGCACCTGTTGCTGTGCCCGATGTCTTACTGTTACGTTTTAGAGAGGGTAAAGAGAGAGATGATCGATTCGATTTAGTTCTAAGCCTAAAAGCAGTACACAATTGTTTTGCAATTTGTGGGCATTTTTTAAGGTAGCTATTAGAGCATAACGTTTGAATATAGTGAGAACAAAGGTGCACGAGGAAAGGTGCTCGTTGGAAGAACAGTGGGATGCAGAGGTTGCCCTGTTGCATAGAGATATTTCGAATGAAAACAGGTCAGTGGGAATATTTAACACACTCAAAGGGAACGCAATTTATAGAGGAGTAGGAGTACTTGTAACACACGAAACTCCAACACTGAATCCAAAATTCAAACACAAATCAAATCCAATTGCTGTGCTCTCTCCCAGTGCTCTCCCTCAATGCCCTCCCACAGTGCTTCCTCAGTGCTCCCTCAGTACTCCCTTAGTGCTCCCTCAGTGATCCCTGAGTGATCCCTCAGTACCCTCCTAGAGCTCACTCAGTGCTCACTCAGTACCCTTCTAGTGCTCTCTCATTGCTCCCTCAGTGCTCCCTCAGTGCTCCCTTAGTGCTCCCTCAGTGCTCCCTTACGCACCTCAGTGCTCCCTCAATGCTCCCCTCCGTGCTCCCTCAGTGCTCCCTCAGTGATCCCTGAGTGATCCCTCAGTACCCTCCTAGAGCTCACTCAGTGCTCCCTCAGTGCTCCCTCAGTGCTCCCTCAGTGCTCCCTCAGTGCTCCCTCAGTGCTCTCTCAGTACCCTCCCAATGCTCCCTCAGTGCTCCCTTAGTGCTCCCTCATTGCTCGCTCAGTGCTCTCTCAGTAATTCCTCGGTGCTCCCTCAGTGCTCTCTCAGTACCCTCCCAATGCTCCCTCAGTGCTTCCTCAGTGCTCTCTCAGTTCTCCCTCAGTGCTCCCTCAGTGATCCCTGAGTGATCCCTCAGTACACTCCTAGAGCTCATTCAGTGCTCACTCAGTGCTCTCCCAGTGCTCCATTAGTGCTCACTCCCAATGCTCTCCCTTAGTGCTCTCCCTCAGTGCTCTCTTTATCACAGTGCAGTTTTGGTGTGATTTTATAATTAACAAATGCATTTTTATTCCAGAGGTGCGTCGTGCCTTGTGAGTGAGTGAAACTTTTGTGGCAAAGACAGTGATAAAAAAAAAAAAAAAAATACAAATACAAATAAATGAACTAATAAAAACTCCCTGCATGGAGAGATCTAACGGGGGAACTAACGGCCAAAGTAGCCGAAGCCGCCGAAGGCATTGCTATTGGCATTCGCACCGCCGCCGAAGCCGTTGAAGCCGCCCCCTTGGGCGCCCGCATTCGCTCCGGCGCCACCGGCACCGCCGGCACTCGCATTCGCATTGGCATCGGCCGACTGTCCGTTCTCGCTGGTGGCCGAGGCGCTGCTCGAGGCCGAGTTGCTGACGTAGCCGTCGGGTCCCGTCTGGGAGCTCGTCTGGGCGTTCGTGTTGGCGGCGGCATTGCCCTGGCCGTTGTTGCCCTGGAAGATGGACTGGCTGCTGGCGTCGCTGGTCGCGTCCTGCTTGTTGCCGTCGCGCACCACCTGGCTGTTCGTGTTGGCCGTGTTCGTGGAGGAGCCGAACTGGTTGTTGTTCGTCGCCGTGGAGCCGCTGTTGGAGCCCACCGTCTCCCGGTCGCCCTGCTGCGTGTGCTGCGTGTTGGCATTGGCGCTGGAGGCCTGCTGCTGGCCGGGCCTGAAGTTCAGGGCCTGGCTCTGCGAGCCCTGGGTGTTGTCAAACCCGCCGGCGGTCTGGGTGTTCATCTGGTTGGTGTTCGCTGAGCTCACCTGGCCGCTGCTGCCGTCCTGGGCCAGATTCGAGGAGATGCTGCTGGAGCCCGTGTTCCCATTGCTCGCGTGATTGTTCGTCGATGCCTGCTGATTGAAGCCGGGTCCGCCCTGGGCATTGGCATTGCCCTGAGCCTGGTGCTTCTGCTGCTGCTGCTGCTCCCTCTCCCTCTGCCTCTCCCTCTCGCGCTCCTGCTGCTCCCTGTTTTGGTGCTTCTTGTGGCGCTGGGGTTCCCGCTCCTGGCCATAGTTCTCGAAGCCGCCGCCATACTGAGGTCCTCCAAACTGGGGTCCACCGAACTGCGGTCCCCCAAAGCCACCGCCAAATCCACCGCCGAACTGGCGACGTGGCCGATCGAACTCGAAGCCGCCGCCCGGATAGCCGAAGGGCACGAACTGGGCGCGCCTCTTGGGCCGCCTCACCACCTGCTGCGGCTGTCGCACCACCCGCTGCTGGAAGGGACCGCCGAAGGTCTGGCCAAAGCCGCCCGTGTTGGCCGAGGTCTGGCCCCGGCGGGCCTTGCCCACAGCATTGGAGTTGGCGCGGGTGTCGGTGACGGTGACGCCCCCATACTGCTGGGTGTTCGTCTGGGCGTTGCTGTTCGATTTGACGCGCGCCCCCTTGCCCTGGGCATTCACCTGGGCCTGCGTGAGGGCGTTCGAGTTGGGCACATTGCGATCCAGATCCAGGCTGAGCAGCCCGAGGCCCAGCCGCAGGTCCCCGTCCGCTCCGCGCTGCAGTCCCAGGCCCTGCTGCAGGTTCGTGGGCGACAGCGAGGCGCCCAGTCCGACGTTGCCAATCCTGAACTGATCGGCAATGCCCTGGGAGACGGCGCCATTGGCATTGGTCTTGGTGCGGGTCAAGGTGTTGCCGATCTGCAGGCCCCCAATGTCCACGTCGCGGTTCTGCGCCTGGCTATTGGTCACCACCCGCTGGCCGTTCTGCCGGGTCACCGCCCGCGAATTGGACAGACCCTGGGTGTACTCCAAGTTGTTGCCAAAGTCCACCTGCCGCTCGTAGGCATTTGTATTGGCCTTGGACACGGATCCCGGACGCTGTCGTGGCTGTTGCTGTTGGTACACCTGCTGCTGGGGTTGGTAGAACTGCTGCTGCTGCTGGGGCTGGTAGAACTGCTGCTGTTGGGGCTGGAAGAACTGCTGGCGGGGCTGTGGCTGAAAGCCGAATCCCCCGAACTGCTGCGCCTCAGCTGTGAGTGGAGTGGGAGGGAGAGAGAGTCAGTATCAGTCAGGCATCAGAATGAGCGGAAAGTTTCATAATTCCCCCTGACAGTTATCAAAAGTCAACAGATCCCTGGCTCTATGCATTCGTAATCTCTGGCATACCCCCCACCTACCATCCCATTCTCTCAAAACTTGTTCCACACGCGTTTTTAATTTTTTTTTTCCTTGTCTTTTTTTTCTTTTGTTTTCTACTTTTTTGGCTTTATGTTTCTAATTTGAATATCATTTGGTTTTGTTTGATTTTTGCTCAGATTATTATTCCACTTTTATCCAGTTTAGCCAGAGGGTGGGGTGAGTGGGGAGGGGGGCAGAGAAGGTCTCTTTCTACAGACAACACACAGAACCGAATGAGATGGCCAGATGGTGGCCGGATAGGCTGACTGTAGAGAGAATCTCCCATTTAGAGGCTCATTGAACTGAGATCTAAACAGGTTGTTGTTTAGTTTAGTTCTGTTCGCTTTGGATTTGTATTTTGCTAAACAAATCGATGCCAAAGAGTTACAAATTGTCGGTCTCCATTTATTACTTAGCTAGCTAAGAGGAGAGTGTGAAGGTGGCTTTGAGTTGTAGCTTTCCATTGATCATCTATAGATCTCTCTGATTTTGTTAGTTATAGAACTATCCAGAAGCTGCCTTTTATTTATATTTATATATTTCTGTTTATTTGACTGTACAAAATTGACTAAAAGTTTTTTTTTTCTAGGCACATTTTATTAAGTTCTATCTATTAATTGCGCACACAAATGCTAGCATATAATTCTGAGTATTTATGTATCTAACTGAGTGAGTTCTTTGAATATATATTAGCAAATATATCTACAGATATACGAGTATACACCAGAGCTTTAGTCATAATTATTAGACATTCTTGAATGCAGAAATGGAACACTTTTCTTTCTCTATATAACTAACCATACATTTTTCATATATTTTCTACCCATTTCTTTGCCTATTTCTCTCTCTCTCTCTGTTAATTATTTTAAAGTTAAATCAAGCACATAAAATATTTAAAATCTATTTTGAATATATCTTTAAAATTGTCTACCCTTTTTTCTTTAATTATCAAAAATTGATTTAAATTGTTAAATTTGGAAAATTGGTTTATCTATGACTTTAGCTACTTCTGGATATTTCGATCGTATATTCTTTATATTTTATAAATTTTGTTAGCTATCTGCATTACTTTCAATGGCTACTTCCATGACAGTTAATACCAATCTATAGCAAACATCCCTTCCAAATAGATCCACAAATAAAGTAATCCAAATATGTAGCTAACCCTCTACTATAATGTATCCAGGAATCGTTGATATGCAAACATGCCACACTCCTTCCTACCTGTAGGCAGTGTCCTCTGCCCTCTTTCTGTACTCTTTTCATAATTATATCTCATAATGAAGGTGCCACAAACATTGGATAACAGTTAAGCTAGGTAGGCATAAGCCTTTTGCCTGTAACCCCACTCCCCCTTCCCACTATCCCTTACTACTGTACCCCCCCATCCTGCTGTTGGCTCTCTGTCTCTCCCTTTTTTTGGGTGACACTTTCCGCTGGTAGCACTTATGTGTGTGGCATTTGTTGTTCCCGTTGTTGTTGCTGTTGACAATGCATTGCACGTAGGCGCAAAATCCAGCGATAATTTTGCAATTATTGCTGTAATAACAAAGCCCAAAGCCCCTGTCAGTGTGTCAGTCTGTCATGACAGGCTCGCCAATCCGTCAGTATGTGTCTGTCTGTGTGTGTGTGTGTGTGTGTGCATATCCTGTCATTATCCTGTCTATGGCATGGCCAATGCCATCAATGTTCACTGCTTTTCTCGCCTTTTTGGGGGCCCCAAAAAATATTTACCTTGCGGTTGACAAACTGCCAGCCAGCACACAATTAATCCAATAAATGCGTATCCCATCCTCATCCTGGTCTTGTATCTCTCCAGTCTCGTCTCTGCTCTCTGGTTGTATCTCTCCCGTATATCTTCTCTATGTGGTATGTCCACACACACGTTCTCCAACACTGGCTGGGCTGGGCTGGGGATGTATGGCTAATTTTCCGTTGCCCCTTTGCGAAAACAGCGAACGCAATGAGCGCGTTTTTGGCCGCTGGCCGACTTTTATTTGGTTCTGGCCCCCGTGTCTGTTTTTGCGGTCTTCACGTTTGTTCGAAACGGGTCGAAACTTTACTATTTGCTGCTGTTGTTGTTGTTGTATTTGCTGCTGCTATGATTGTTGAGTATCGTATCTCCTTCTGTATGTGTTTGTGTGCTGTTTTTATTCGGGGCTTTTTTTTTTTTTCTTCCACCCGTTTGGTTCACTTCAAGCCGCTGGCTGGCTGGGATGGCTAACTGGACTGACTGTTTGCTCGTTGCTTGACGTTGAACGTTTGATAGCGTTCTAAACTTGCTGCCGGTTTGGTAATCGGGCTTTAAACTAATCAACAATTAGCGCCAAATGCCCGTCATCAGAATATTGTTAATACACATACACTCATACATACATATGTGCCTATGTACACACGTATATGTATGTGTATTTGCGGTTCGATATTCCAAAATTCATGTTTAACCCGTTTACCCTCCCCCTGCGTCACACAAACAGAACATCATCGATGGGGGAGGATTGGCTATAAACAAACTCTTTTTGGTTGATTATTTTTGTGTTTTTTTAAACTGAATTTAAAGCAGTTCCGAAGGTTTTAGAACACTTCAAACAGATGGCTAAATATCCAAAGAAATTATATCTATTTTATTGGTATTTTTGTGCGGCTTAAGAGAAAGGCTTTCGATGTATTATATGGGAATACATTTGAATCACTTAAGCCTTGGGCTGGGAGAAAATAAAAATGCTTGAGAGAGAAAGCAGCCTCCAATCTGGAGTTGTGTTGAATGATCACTTGTACATGTTTGTCATATATATAAGTGCCATATAAAAACCATATAAATACTACATTAAATGCTCATCATGTAGAGTCATATAGGAAGATAAAATAGTTTTTTTCTAAACAGCTGATCGTTTTGGGTAGTTCCCAAATAATCATCATCTGAAGTCTGACAAGTTTTTGGCGCTGCTGCCCTTGAGGCCTCCACAACGTCAATGCACGCCCTGTAGGTCAGTCCGAGATCAACAAATGAGAAGTACATGTATGTGGCCAACCCTCTTGCCAATCTGCCATCTCTAGAGCCACATCTTCGCTTAGTATTTGGTCAGGCAAACAAATAGTAGAAGTCGAACAGAAAACAGAAAAAAAAAAAAAAACCTGCTCATACTTTTGGGGCTTTTATTTTCATCTATTGACCAAAATGATTAGCGTATTTTTTTTATTGTGTTTTGGGGAACGGGGGAGAGTGTCCAACAAAAACCTGTACCTGTAGCTACAGAACACGAATCCACTGTAGATGCTGTCTGTAGATGCTTAGATACTTTTGTATCTTTTATGTCCCCTTGTGGATGTGTGGGATTCCCTTCATGAATCTAATTGAGTTACTCGGAGATGACAACAAAAACGAAATATGAATTTTTCAGTCATTATTGCTAATGATGTGATAGTTCCTACATACGCCACCCCACCCCTCCTATTCGATCCGGAAACCCCGCTCTATAGTTGAGGGAGTTTTTGAGTGTGCAAATCGACATTTTTTTTTGGGGTACACTGCAAGAAAAAAATGGGCAGCCAACGGTAACAGCAGCAAGGCCAACAAATTGGGTCAACACACACACACTCGTGCACTCAGGAAAAACTTTCGCCAGAGACTGAGCGAGAGCGGGAGAGAGATAGACTGTGGGGGAGCGGGGTTTGTTCAGTTCTCTGTTCGATATAAAAAATTGGTTTTTATTGTTATTTCATTTCTACCGTTTATCGGTCTGGCGGCATCTTTACGCTGACGATTCTTACACTCCCCACTCCTACCCCCCTCTTCTCTCTCTCTCTGTTTTTTGTGCTCCTCCTTTACCCCTGAGTGATTTTTCCCCCTATTTTGGTTGCCCCGGCTCTCTGCTCTGCTCAATGGCGCTGCCTTGAACGCGTGAAATGGAGTAGAAAAATTGTTTTTCTATCAAAGGCAAAATATCGCAGCAAACTCTCCAACATTACCCCGCAACCCCAACCCCTCACCAGTAACCTCATGACCATCCCCTACCCATAGCCCTCTCTCTCTCTCTCCAACAAGCAGTTGTAGCTGCCCAACAATCGTTGGTGTATTTTTTTTTTTGTAATATAGTAGCGACTTTTCTCTATCAATTTAGTGCCCACAACTTTGCTGGACACGCGGCTTTAACTTTTTGTGAACTTTTACTGTTGTGGAGTAGATGAAGTGGGTGGGGAGGCTGCTTGGTTTTGGTGTTTCTAGCTTAGATTCGAGGTTTGCTCGTGCAACAATTCTGCCACTGACGCCACTTGTCCACTCCAGCGATACTGTCTGCTGGCTAGCCCCGACTTTGATTTGTGCTGCTAATTGGACTTTCATTTGCCACGAGAGCAGAGACCAACAGAGAAGGATTTGGAGTAGAGGAGATACGAGTGTTGGTATAGGAGAAAGGGTATAGAGAAGTGACTCGAATACATAGCGTTGAATGTTGCAACTTTACTTGGGGATACGTATACCATTTCCACTTTAAATTACATTTAAATTTGTTGTCTTTAAATGGATACAAATATACAATCTAAGGTACTGGTTAATTAAGTCGAAAAAGGATAGATCCCTGAAGCATCTTGAACTAAATGGCTCCAAGGAAAATGTGTATGTGAATTACAACAGACTGGCGCAAAAATAGTTCTATAATAAATTCCAATTACATAAATTAAATATGAAATGTTTGTTTGCATATTGTATACAGTTAAATAATATTATTTTAATAATAGGAAACGCTCTAATTTTTCAGCATGAATTAACTTCTTATGTTTCGTGTTTTTGGCACTCAAGAAGGTTGAATTTAAAGGCATTTTTTGGGAGGTGTAAGTACACCCACGGCAAAGGATCTAGGAGGAAGAGTAGGTTTTTTTTTTTGGCATAAATAATGATCTGTAACGTATCTTAGTAATCGGGATCCCATTAGCCTTGTACCTGTTCTTATTCAAACTAATCTCTAGGCTCTTAAAACAATTCTCTTTTTATCTTGCCTCTACATTGAAACACTACTGAAAATCCTACTCCAAATTCTAGGCTTTATTTCATTATCTAACGTAACTTTGCAGTCTCTGAATGATTGGGGATTCCATTTCTACATTTCTGATGTGGCATTTTGCTGCACATTTCAAAACTTCAAACCATCTGAGAAGTTTCAGAAGTTCTTTGGGGTTCCTGTTTGCCCACTTGGCAGCTCCATTTCTCAGCTCATTGTTTCTTTTTTTTTCTTCACTTTTGTATCTCTCAGATACTTTCTTTTGTCAGCAGCTCTCCCTCTCTCTCTTTTCTTGGTTGTTGATGAACATTTTATGATAATTTGTTTTGACAAATTTTTTAAGTTGTAAATTTTGTTTGCAGCATAAGCGGCAGAGCGGTGGTGGCGGTGGCGGGAGGGGAGACTCGTACAATTACACTTGCTGAGGCAGTGGCAAAGATACAGAGATACAGATACATTGTGCATTCAGTGAGCCATATGTTTGCCTAGAGTTGCCACACTTGCATGCAACACACACACACACACACATATGCTTCCGCTCAGTGTGCTGCTTCCTTGTTCTTGTTCTTTTGGGGTGAGCTGTGTGAGTGTCTGTGTGGCTCTGTGTGTCTGTCTGTGTGTGTTTGTTTTCAGTTTACTTTTGCCGCGTCTGCATTGCGTCTTTTGTTTTTATTACATTTTCATAAATGCAAAAGATACAGATACACACATACACACACACACACAAACCACACACACACACACACACACTGAGTAGAACTCGTTGATAAATTTTGTAAAGTTTTGTCTGCCATGCGGCTCGTTAGCTGCCTCTGTCTCCGTCTCTGCCACCGTCTCCGTCTCTGCCACTGTCTTTGCCACTGTCTTTGCGCCTTGGAGCTGTTGCAGGAGAACGAAGCGAAAGCTTCACCCTGTGTGTCCTTTCTGTGGCTTCACTTGTCCCTCTATCTGTATGCTTGGTTACACAACCCCACACCTTATGCACCCCACCCCTCATCCAACAGCCCACCACCCCACCCTGTCTCTGTTTTATACGCATGAAAAATTGCTTCCCAGTGCAACGTTGAAATAAGATATTTCAATTTTGTATTGTAATTTCAGAACTTAAAATGTAATTTTTGAACACATAAGGGAGTCTCCATTGTGTGTAACCCTGCGCACACCCCAACCCCCCTGCTGCTACTCCTTTTTCTCCATTTTTTGTTTGTGGAAGTAAGCTCTTCCTGCTCCTGCCTTTCCCCTGCCTTTTTTTCCTCTTACTGCCATTTTCTTTCACCATTTTCAACTTGTTCTTCTAACTTCTTTTGCCTGAACTGAACTGAACTGAACGTGGCAACCCCTTGCGCAATTGTGTGTCTGCTCGGTGCTCGGATAGACGGTTCAATATAGTATAAGCCAGACAGAAAGACACATCCCCCCACCCCATTCCGCTCTCCACCCCAAGGGTCTCTTTCTCCGTTCAATTGTTGCTTCTGTCTCTTTGGGAAATTATGCAAACAGGCTAAGAAGAACAAAAAAAAAGAAGGAAAAAGGTTGACAGGAATGAGATGTCTTCCGCTTGGCTCAGTTTTTGCCATGTAATAAAGTAGCAACTGCACCACCCCCCCTACCCCACCACTATGCAATCCACCTGCCTGACCCATCTCGTTATAACTGCATAGGCGGCACTTTTTATGGCCGCTACCCTGGGAAACAGCTGAGGGCTGGACAGTATGAAGAGGTTAGCCATTTGCATGTGAATTGAGGGGAGGCTGGGGCCATTAATGGAGATCATCAGGCAGGTGGATCATCGCAAAGTTTCGACTCTTCAAGAGAGATTTCAATTTATAGATTCAATAGAAGATTTTTCTATATATTCAAGTACTATAAGAATCAGCTGCTATCTATCCATCTATCTGGAAACTCGAAGGAACTTCGTTACCTTCGGATGCCAGAGGGTAACCCCGAAGTCGACTCTTCAACGCAGTTAAATTTTAACTATTTTATGTGTGAGTGTTTGTATGTTTGTGTGTGTGCATGTGGTCGAGGAGGGGGGGCATGGATGGATGGCAAGCATTTCTGGGGCTGCCGCCTAAGGGGCTGCCTGCTTCGGCTCAAGTTTTTGGCAGCGCTTAAGAACTTAACACACAATGCCAAAATGTGCCAGCAGGGTAGAGAGAGGGGAGAAGCAGGAGTAGCAGTAGCAACTTGCCACGCCCCCCCTCCCTGGCATAGCACACGCAAAAGTTTCAGTAGTCAAGCCCCAGCCCCCACTACCCACTACCCACTCCCCCACTCTACTCCACAACAGTAGCAACACCATGGGAACCCAAGACCCCATCGACTTCTTCTTTGCCAATGCCAGTGGCCCTTCCCCCTTCCCCTACCCCTCCCCCGCACCCCTTGTCATGCCCTGGCAAGTGACAAAGCTGGCAACGTCGTGTGTAGTAGGAAATGAGCCAAATTATGGCAAATTGTTGGCAAAAGTATTTAAAATGAGTTTATTTTCGAAATAAAAACTTCTGGTTGAGAACTTGCGTTTCTCTCTCTCTGGGGTAAGATGGAGCTGGAGCTGGGGATTGGGCTGTGGCTTGACTGGGCCCACTAGGTACTCCAACTCCCCCTCGAACTCCCCCTCGTACTCGATGTCAATGCTGATGATGACGATGAGACACAGACAATAATGACAGAAACATTACCAAACTCACATGGGACAATTAAAATGCCATTAGACAAGCAACTGAATACGAGTGTATTCACTCGTGAATGTGAGTGAATCAGTTGAGTCGAGTACGAATTCGAGTTCGAGTGAAGTTCGAGTGAAGTTAATGGATAACCGGACTATGGAAGCTCTAAGATTGTTAATCATAAGTTAAATAAGATGCAACAAGTAATGAAGAAAAGCTACAGGAATACGAGGGCGGCTGATAAGTAGTCGACGTACCTAAGAAACCACGATTTTTGTTTGCATTTTTCTTTGTTATTTGTCAAGATAATCTATCCTTAGCTCTATATACTTTTTACAGAATTTCTACTATTTTTGAATGCATTCCAAATGGTAGGATCTATATGTGAATTTTTTGTGAGTTGACTTCATCGTTGAACTCAAATCTCTTTACGACGCGACATTTCTTTAGGTTTTGGAAGCAAAAAATAGTTACCAAGGCCTAAGTCCAGAGAATAGGGTGGATGGGGGAGTAATTTATAGCCTTATTCATGGATTTGTGCAATGGAAACTGCACATGTCTGCACCTTTGCATTGTGGCCGGTTGTAAGCAAATGTGGCACCCATCTTGCCGCACGCTTTTTCATACCCAAGTAATTATTTAAAATAAAAATCAGTTAGCCATATGGTTAGCCTATGGCTTCCAGAATATCGTGACATTTCAATCTCCGATCGTCAAACGTGAATATTGTGAAATTTGTACCATTGAAAATAATAATTGAGAGCTTATCCATCAAGCTTATCCTTGCCTTTTTTTCCACAAGAAATAATTCTTAATATTACTATAAGAACACTACTTGTAAATTCACTTATTTTCCATTTTATCTTCAAATGCAAAGGAGATCCGTGCTAAAAATACCGCCAAAAGTAACTCGGCTGACAGAATTGCCTTAAACTGTGTCAGCAATCAGCTGATAGAAAACACTATTGGAAGAAAATATTTGTAGGTTTTCAGAAATGAGTTCTTTTGGTAAGTCCGATTACATATCATTAAAAAAAACGAGAAAGGACGTATTGTGTTGCTGTTGCCGCGACACTACTTTTATACCCGTACTCAGTCAGTACACATGTGATTTATAATTTTTTACATTTTAAATTTTTTTCTGCATCTGTCATCTGCATCTACATCTCTTCTCACAACAACACACGTACACTGCACGAGGCATTGTGTGTGAGCAGTGTGTGAGTGTGAGAGAATCAGTAGCGGCTATCAACCCTAAAAATGTATATTTTGTTGCGGGGGTTGCCGGGCAAATCGCTGCTGAAAATTCATTTCATCATTGTGGCTACAATAATGATCCGATCTGGACCAAATCTGGTATATATGGTCATTCTCTACGATACTGCATTTTTCGTTTTTTCCAATCTTCAAAATAGTGGACTTTTATCTTTTGGGGGGGCGGAAGGGGGCGCGGCGAAATTTTTAAATACACTTGCACTGAAACGATATCACAGGAGTCTGTACGAGAAGTTTGCTTGCTCTAGCTCTTATAGTGTCTGAGATCCAGGCGACACAAAACACGAAAACCAAATCGACTCGTTTTTGTGTGAGTGCGAGCGAGAGGGAATCCGATTCAGATTTGGGCCCCTGATAGATATGGTATTTCTATATGATTCTGCATTTTTCGTTTTCTGTTATCTTCAAAATTGTGGACGCTTTGCTAGGAGTGAGACTGACGGACAGGGCTATATCGACTTGGCTATTGATGCTGATCAAAAGAATATATATACTTTATAGGGTCGGAAATGATTCCTTCTCTATGTTACACACATCCACTTTTATACCCTTTTACTTCTTCGTCAAAGCAGGCGTTGACTTCTCTCACAATATTTTTAGCTTACTTTTTTTCAGCTCTCCTCAGTTTCTCAGTTAGTCGTTCTCGTTTAAAGTGTAAACATCTCCCGCTTCAATAGGAGCAATATTCAATTTTGTAAATTTTGTTACTCGTGAAAAATAACTTGTGTTTTGTTTCGTTTTTCTGTTTATAAATCGGAATAGTGATTATTTATTCAAAATGGGGACTCGAGAAATACAACTCCAATCAAAAACAAAAAAGAAGAACGAGGAGTATCGCGTAAAGTCCCATTCTCGAAACAATTTGCGCGCATAGACTAATCATCGCTTCCAAATTTATTTTGCAGGATTCTGATCAGCGTACAAAAAAGTCACGTACTTCTCGCGCAGCTAAACGCAGCGAGGATCGCTCGCGCTCGCCTCCCCGTACTGTTAGGCGCCGTCGGGTGTCGATGGCCAGTGACAGCTGCCCCCGCCACCGTCCCAGTCAACGATCCAGATCACATCGCAGTGAAAAGTCGATGACACGCGAATCCCATAAGGTATCTCGTTCTCGTTCGCACTCCCGTGCCGTCAAACTCAATCAGAACGGGCAGCTAATTGCCCAAGCGATTCGCGATCTAAACAAGGCTGCCACTTTTGAGGAGATAATGTCCCAGCTAATGCTGCGTCTTGGAGTGAGTACTCGGATGAGAGATCATCTAATGGGAGATCCGACTAATCGTATGATTGTCTTCGCAGTGCACGGCGCTTCCAGCTGGTGCCTACGACACCGTAGCCTACACCCTCAAGGAGGGGGTTCGGTTGGGCTTCTTCCAGAAGGAGCAAAGGAGGCTACTGTATCCCGCCCACTCCGATCGCATTGGCCGAGGAGGATCAGGCACTCAAGAAGCGTAAGTTGGTGGAGGCGATGTATCAGTCGGAGTCCTTACGCTTCAAGCCATCGGCTCTGTCTATTTTGAGCTTTTCCGCACCTACTACCCCACGAACTCGTCGTAATTAAGGGTGGAATCAAAATTACGAGTATATTTCCAATCAAAATTGTTTAATAGTGAATGACAAGTATATAAGTAGATAACCAATAAAAAGTGTACCGGTATATTTTGAAAACTTTTCATTAATTTTTGTAGTTAAATCTAGATGGTCATGCTTTGTCGATTGACGATGTAATTTTAATTATGTTCGTTATCCTTTGTCTTTTTTGTTAATTTTTCTTACATATACCCCTAACTCTTCAAGTACTGGTTTATAGAAGACTATATATAGCTCACGTATGGGAAACTGGCAAGTGACGAATTAACACTGCAAAAAAAAAATTTCAAGGGAAAATTAATTTTGCGGACCGAAAGTATATTGAAATAAGCCAACAAAAAAAGGGGTTGAAAAAATATATAATGTGAGTAAATGGACACGAAAACACAGTGAGAAGTTCTATGGAAAAACCATAAAGCGAAACGCCCACAAACGATAAACGGAGCTTTGGTTTTTGTGCTCTACGGGCAGGGCGTTTAAAAATATTTAAAAATTCTATAAATTAGAAATTGTGGCGAAATTGTGAAATACACTCGTCTTGGTTTGGTATCACAGGAGTCTTGACGGAAAGTTTGGTTGCTCTAGCTCTTATAGTCTCTGAGATCCAGGCGTTCATTTGTACGAAAACCCAAATCGACTCGTTTTTGTGTGGGTGCGAGCGAGGGGGTACGATGTTTTTCTATATGGTTTTTCTATTGTGGCTATACTAATGATCTGATTCGTTTCAGAATTGGGCCCCTGATAGATATGGTATTTCACTATGATTATGGTTTTAAATTTCTGTTATTTTCAAAATTGTAACAGGGCTATATCGACTTGGCTATTGATGCTGATCAATAATATATATACTTTATAGGGTCGGAAATGATTCCTTCTCTATGTTACACACATCCACTTTTACCACAAATAATATATACCCTATTACTCTTCGAGTACGGTTATAAAAACGGAAAATTTGGAAGACGCTTGGCAATGGAAACCTTCCAAGTGCCAAAAATTGTCAAGCAGCACACCTTCCATCCCTTCTTTATAATAATTAAAGCATAATATTATTAGTTCCAACTAATTGAACATATCTAATATTGAGAAGAGTCGGCAAACAAAATTAAATAAGTGATAATAACTCTGTCAGCTGCTTACACTATTCCGCAGATGTCGTATGCCCCTCAATTTTTTAATATTTCGTTTTCTGTAGGTTTCGATTTTGCTTAAACGAAAAAAAACAAAAGAAAAACAGCTGTTTTTTTAAAGTGAAACAATTTGGGAATGAAACACTATCGATACCAGAAATAAGCAAAAGCCGGAGCGCACATATTAAAAATTCGTTGGAATTAATTCGACATCGGAATTGCGAAAATTGGTAAATAACGGAGCATTGCTAGAATAATACAATCCCTATTATAATATAGCGAAACTAATTTTGTTTCATTCCCATTGATAGATATTTTGTATATTTATATTTTTGGTAAATAATAAGCCCAAAATCCCATCGGCGCCTTTCGCAGTGTGGGAGATGAGTGAGAGCCGTTGGGATGGTACTTCGTTGGCGGAAAGAGAGAGTGCAGCATAGGCAATAGCTGGAAAGACGATTCGCAAAGACTTAATTCGCTCACATATAAATATGCTTATTAACAGGGTACCGGGTATGAGTAGAGTCGCGGCCTCATATTATCTGTCATTAGTGAAAATATTTCCATTGGACCGAGGCTACCCCTTAGGTACACTCAGCAGCAAACCCGCAAATCTAGTGCCATTTGAAACCTCTGTTGCGTCACACAAGCCTCGTCACTCCATCATTTATCATTCATCTAACTGAAAACATCATCTGAAAACAGCAATCTGGAAAATATCTTGTACTTTCTGTGCTTCTGTGCAACCTTCCCAAACGTCTACCTTGCTGTTTGCGAGCCTTACCAACTGTACTCAAGGCCAAAGCAATGGCTTTTACGTCTCGCCAGACTCCGAAAGGGAGAGTGGTGGATCGAAAGCAGCTCTCGGTCAGTCGCACAAATGGACTCTCCAATCAATGGCCCGAATTGAGCGACCTAAGCGGCTCGGAGGAGCGCCGTGGGAGCACCGCAAGGTGGCCTTGCAGCAGCAGGAGAGGGATCGCGCTCGCCGCCATCGAGAGGAGATGGAGCAGGAGAGGAATGAGCGGATGCAGAGATCCCAGGGGGCTTGGTCAAAGTGGATGGAGAACATCCAGAACCGTTTTAAGCCGGTACTCCTCAAGCAGGGGTTCGACTCACTGCTTGGCACATCATCGAAGATATTCGTCAATCTCAATAAGTGGAATTCGAGCAAGGATCAGCCTTCAGATGCTCGTGACGTTTAGCAATCAATCCGAGACACCCAACCAAAAGAAAATTAATTGTTTGGTTTAAAACATTTATATTATTAATTAAAATTTGTTGGTGCAGCAGCAACGACAGGCCGCAGACCGCACGTTCGCAGTATTCTAATCAAAGAGCAGAACCCGTATGGTAATTACTCTCTAAGTGAATGTCCGGATGTAAGCTCTTACCACCTTCCGCTCATAGTCTTTCTGCTCCATTGGAACTTAAGACACAAAATAAATAATAATAATAAATAAATTGTTTTTCGAACTCTAAAATTACATTAAACCACTTTGAATCGGGGTAATTGCAATCAGCTAAGGAACCTCCCCTTAACCGGCATTCTAAAAGAGACGATCAATGCCAGCGATGAAAAGGAGTACGGGCTGCAGTTGAACCCTGAAAATATTTCTCAAGATATCTAACGCCGCTCTCCTGGATTCCCAGACTCTTATAGATCGTTCGGATAATTGGCAAGTTATATTCAGGAACTGGAAGGCAAATAGGATGGGATATTGGAGATCCAATCATCAATACAAAATGCACTTGTCAAAATATGTATTATAGAGTAGCCCAAGCCAATAGAACCACAGAACTCGTAAGCAAAACATATCTCATAAACATAAAATCATATCTGATTAAATACCTTATCTACTTATAGCGTGGTATGATCAGTAAATCACATATTTACGGGTGGGTACTATTGGACGAAGTGAAATAAATACTATGGTACCTGATGCCACAATAGCAATATTTAGGTAGATAATCCCATGTACCCATAAACGACCACCGTTACTCCTTAGGAGTCGCATTTGAACACCGTTAAACCTCATCTGCGGTGGATTAGTACTTATTATTGTTACAAATATAACGTTCGAGAGGCTATAAATACAATCGTGCTCAGTTTTATGGTACAATGGCTTGACGTACCCTAACATTTACCATGGATAATAATAACTACTTTTATACTTTTTATACTACTTTATGCTAGTAGTATACTTTTATACTACTTTTATACCCGTACTCAGTCGGAATTTCCATCGGAATTTTCCAATGTTTTGTACATTTACATGTACATTTTACATTTACATTTTTTGCTGCATCTGTCATCTACATCTACATCAGTTCTCACCACAACACACGTACACTGCGTAGAGAGAATCAGTAGCGGCTATCAACCCTAAATGTCGTTTTTTTGTTGCGAGGGGTGGGGAATATCGCTGCTGTAAATTCATTTCATAATTTTGGCTATAATAATGATCCGATCTGAGCTATATTCAGCAATCGGCTTGATATGATCATTCCCTACGATACTGCATTTTTCTTCCTATCTTTAAAATTGTGGATTTTCATCTTTTGATGGGGCGGAAGGGGGCGTGGCAAAATTGTGTAATAAACTTGCACTGAAGTGATATTACAGGAGTCTGGACGCGAAGTTTGGTTGCTCCAGCTCTTATAGTGTCTGAGATCCAGGCGACACAAAACACGAAAACCAAATCGACTCGTTTTTTGTGTGAGTGCGAGCGAGAGGGAATCCGATTCAGATATGGGCCCCTGATAGATATGGTATTTCTCTATGATTCTGCATTTTTCGTTTTCTGTTATCTTCAAAATTGTGGACGCTTTACTAGGAGTGAGACAGACGGACAGGGGCTATATCGACTTGGCTATTGATGCTGTTCAAGAATATATATACTTTATAGGGTCGGAAATTATTCCTTCTCTATGTTACACACATCCACTTTTACCACAAATACAATATACCCTAAAAATAAATGTCAAAGCAGGCGTTGACTTCTCTCACAATATTTTTAGCTTACTTTTTCAGCTCTCCTCAGTTTCTCAGTTAGTCGTTCTCGTTTAAAGTGTAAACATCTCCCGCTTCAATAGGAGCAATATTCAATTTTGTAAATTTTGTTACTCGTGAAAAATAACTTGTGTTTTGTTTCGTTTTTCTGTTTATAAATCGGAATAGTGATTATTTATTCAAAATGGGGACTCCGAGAAATACAACTCCAATCAAAAACAAAAAGAAGAACGAGGAGTATCGCGTAAAGTCCCATTCTCGAAACAATTTGCGCGCATAGACTAATCATCGCTTCCAAATTTATTTTGCAGGATTCTGATCAGCGTACAAAAAAGTCACGTACTTCTCGCGCAGCTAAACGCAGCGAGGATCGCTCGCGCTCGCCTCCCCCCGTACTGTTAGGCGCCGTCGGGTGTCGATGGCCAGTGACAGCTGCCCCCGCCACCGTCCCAGTCAACGATCCAGATCACATCGCAGTGAAAAGTCGATGACACGCGAATCCCATAAGGTATCTCGTTCTCGTTCGCACTCCCGTGCCGTCAAACTCAATCAGAACGGGCAGCTAATTGCCCAAGCGATTCGCGATCTAAACAAGGCTGCCACTTTTGAGGAGATAATGTCCCAGCTAATGCTGCGTCTTGGAGTGAGTACTCGGATGAGAGATCATCTAATGGGAGATCCGACTAATCGTATGATTGTCTTCGCAGTGCACGGCGCTTCCAGCTGGTGCCTACGACACCGTAGCCTACACCCTCAAGGAGGGGGTTCGGTTGGGCTTCTTCCAGAAGGAGCAAGGAGGCTACTGTATCCTGCCCACTCCGATCGCATTGGCCGAGGAGGATCAGGCACTCAAGAAGCGTAAGTTGGTGGAGGCGATGTATCAGTCGGAGTCCTTACGCTTCAAGCCATCGGCTCTGTCTATTTTGAGCTTTTCCGCACCTACTACCCCACGAACTCGTCGTAATTAAGGGTGGAATCAAAATTACGAGTATATTTCCAATCAAAATTGTTTAATAGTGAATGACAAGTATATAAGTAGATAACCAATAAAAAGTGTACCGGTATATTTTGAAAACTTTTCATTAATTTTTGTAGTTAAATCTAGATGGTCATGTTTTTTGTCGATTGGACGATGTAATTTTAATTATGTTCGTTATCCTTTGTCTTTTTTGTTAATTTTTTCTTACATATACCCCTAACTCTTCAAGTACTGGTTTATAGAAGACTATATATAGCTCACGTATGGGAAACTGGCAAGTGACGAATTAACACTGCAAAAAAAAATTTCAAGGGAAAATTAATTTTGCGGACCGAAAGTATATTGAAATAAGCCAACAAAAAAAAAAAGGGGTTGAAAAAATATATAATGTGAGTAAATGGACACGAAAACACAGTGAGAAGTTCTATGGAAAAACCATAAAGCGAAACGCCCACAAACGATAAACGGAGCTTTGGTTTTGTGCTCTACGGGCAGGGCGTTTAAAAAATATTTAAAAATTCTATAAATTAGAAATTGTGGCGAAATTGTGAAATACACTCGTCTTGGTTTGGTATCACAGGAGTCTTGACGGAAAGTTTGGTTGCTCTAGCTCTTATAGTCTCTGAGATCCAGGCGTTCATTTGTACGAAAACCCAAATCGACTCGTTTTTGTGTGGGTGCGAGAGCGGGGGTACGATGTTTTTCTATATGGTTTTCTCTATTGTGGCTATACTAATGATCTGATTCGTTTCAGAATTGGGCCCCTGATAGATATGGTATTTCACTATGATTATGGTTTTTAAATTTCTGTTATTTTCAAAATTGTAACAGGGCTATATCGACTTGGCTATTGATGCTGATCAATAATATATATACTTTATAGGGTCGGAAATGATTCCTTCTCTATGTTACACACATCCACTTTTACCACAAATAATATATACCCTATTACTCTTCGAGTACGGTTATAAAACGGAAAATTTGGAAGACGCTTGGCAATGGAAACCTTCCAAGTGCAAAAAATTGTCAAGCAGCACACCTTCCATCCCTTCTTTATAATAATTAAAAAGCATAATATTATTAGTTCCAACTAATTGAACATATCTAATATTGAGAAGAGTCGGCAAACAAAATTAAATAAGTGATAATAACTCTGTCAGCTGCTTACACTATTCCGCAGATGTCGTATGCCCCTCAATTTTTTAATATTTCGTTTTCTGTAGGTTTCGATTTTGCTTAAACGAAAAAAAAAAAAAAAAAAAACAGCTGTTTTTTTAAAGTGAAACAATTTGGGAATGAAACACTATCGATACCAGAAATAAGCAAAAGCCGGAGCGCACATATTAAAATTCGTTGGAATTAATTCGACATCGGAATTGCGAAAATTTGTAAATAACGGAGCATTGCTAGAATAATACAATCCCTATTATAATATAGCGAAACTAATTTTGTTTCATTCCCATTGATAGATATTTTGTATATTTATATTTTTGGTAAATAATAAGCCCAAAATCCCATCGGCGCCTTTCGCAGTGTGGGAGATGAGTGAGAGCCGTTGGGATGGTACTTCGTTGGCGGAAAAGAGAGAGTGCAGCATAGGCAATAGCTGGAAAGACGATTCGCAAAGACTTAATTCGCTCACATATAAATATGCTTATTAACAGGGTACCGGTAGAGTCGCGGCCTCATATTATCTGTCATTAGTGAAAATATTTCCATTGGACCGAGGCTACCCGAAGGTACACTCAGCAGCAAACCCGCAAATCTAGTGCCATTTGAAACCTCTGTTGCGTCACACAAGCCTCGTAACTCCATCATTTATCATTCATCTAACTGAAAACATCATCTGAAAAACAGCAATCTGGAAAATATCTTGTACTTTTCTGTGCTTCTGTGCAACCTTCCCAAACGTCTACCTTGCTGTTTGCGAGCCTTACCAACTGTACTCAAGGCCAAAGCAATGGCTTTTACGTCTCGCCAGACTCGAAAAGAGAGTGGTGGATCGAAAGCAGCTCTCGGTCAGTCGCACAAATGGACTCTCCAATCAATGGCCCGAATTGAGCGACCTAAGCGGCTCGGAGGAGCGCCGTGGGAGCACCGCAAGGTGGCCTTGCAGCAGCAGGAGAGGGATCGCGCTCGCCGCCATCGAGAGGAGATGGAGCAGGAGAGGAATGAGCGGATGCAGAGATCCCAGGGGCTTGGTCAAAGTGGATGGAGAACATCCAGAACCGTTTTAAGCCGGTACTCCTCAAGCGGGGGTTCGACTCACTGCTTGGCACATCATCGAAGATATTCGTCAATCTCAATAAGTGGAATTCGAGCAAGGATCAGCCTTCAGATGCTCGTGACGTTTAGCAATCAATCGAGACACCCAACCAAAAGAAAATTAATTGTTTGGTTTAAAACATTTATATTATTAATTAAAATTTGTTGGTGCAGCAGCAACGACAGGCCGCAGACCGCACGTTCGCAGTATTCTAATCAAAGAGCAGAACCCGTATGGTAATTACTCTCTAAGTGAATGTCGGATGTAAGCTCTTACCACCTTCCGCTCATAGTCTTTCTGCTCCATTGGAACTTAAGACACAAAATAAATAATAATAATAAATAAATTGTTTTTCGAACTCTAAAATTACATTAAACCACTTTGAATCGGGGTAATTGCAATCAGCTAAGGAACCTCCCCTTAACCGGCATTCTAAAAGAGACGATCAATGCCAGCGATGAAAAAGTACGGGCTGCAGTTGAACCCTGAAAATATTTCTCAAGATATCTAACGCCGCTCTCCTGGATTCCCAGACTCTTATAGATCGTTCGGATAATTGGCAAGTTATATTCAGGAACTGGAAGGCAAATAGGATGGGATATTGGAGATCCAATCATCAATACAAAATGCACTTGTCAAAATATGTATTATAGAGTAGCCCAAGCCAATAGAACCACAGAACTCGTAAGCAAAACATATCTCTCATAAACATAAAATCATATCTGATTAAATACCTTATCTACTTATAGCGTGGTATGATCAGTAAATCACATATTTACGGGTGGGTACTATTGGACGAAGTGAAATAAATACTATGGTACCTGATGCCACAATAGCAATATTTAGGTAGATAATCCCATGTACCCATAAACGACCACCGTTACTCCTTAGGAGTCGCATTTGAACACCGTTAAACCTCATCTGCGGTGGATTAGTACTTATTATTGTTACAAATATAACGTTCGAGAGGCTATAAATACAATCGTGCTCAGTTTTATGGTACAATGGCTTGACGTACCCTAACATTTACCATGGATAATAATAACTACTTTTTATACTTTTTTTATACTACTTTATGCTAGTAGTATACTTTATACTACTTTTATACCCGTACTCAGTCGGAATTTCCATCGGAATTTTCCAATGTTTTGTACATTTACATGTACATTTTACATTTACATTTTTGCTGCATCTGTCATCTACATCTACATCAGTTCTCACCACAACACACGTACACTGCGTAGAGAGAATCAGTAGCGGCTATCAACCCTAAATGTCGTTTTTGTTGCGAGGGGTGGGGAATATCGCTGCTGTAAATTCATTTCATAATTTTGGCTATAATAATGATCCGATCTGAGCTATATTCAGCAATCGGCTTGATATGATCATTCCCTACGATACTGCATTTTTCTTCCTATCTTTAAAATTGTGGATTTTCATCTTTTGATGGGGCGGAAGGGGGCGTGGCAAAATTGTGTAATAAACTTGCACTGAAGTGATATTACAGGAGTCTGGACGCGAAGTTTGGTTGCTCCAGCTCTTATAGTGTCTGAGATCCAGGCGACACAAAACACGAAAAAACCAAATCGACTCGTTTTTGTGTGAGTGCGAGCGAGAGGGAATCCGATTCAGATATGGGCCCCTGATAGATATGGTATTTCTCTATGATTCTGCATTTTTCGTTTTCTGTTATCTTCAAAATTGTGGACGCTTTACTAGGAGTGAGACAGACGGACAGGGCTATATCGACTTGGCTATTGATGCTGTTCAAGAATATATATACTTTATAGGGTCGGAAATTATTCCTTCTCTATGTTACACACATCCACTTTTACCACAAATACAATATACCCTAAAAAAAAATAAATGTCAAAGCAGGCGTTGACTTCTCTCACAATATTTTTAGCTTACTTTTTCAGCTCTCCTCAGTTTCTCAGTTAGTCGTTCTCGTTTAAAGTGTAAACATCTCCCCCTTCAATAGGAGCAATATTCAATTTTGTAAATTTTGTTACTCGTGAAAAATAACTTGTGTTTTGTTTCGTTTTTCTGTTTATAAATCGGAATAGTGATTATTTATTCAAAATGGGGACTCCGAGAAATACAACTCCAATCAAAAACAAAAAGAAGAACGAGGAGTATCGCGTAAAAGTCCCATTCTCGAAACAATTTGCGCGCATAGACTAATCATCGCTTCCAAATTTATTTTGCAGGATTCTGATCAGCGTACAAAAAGTCACGTACCTTTCGCGCAGCTAAACGCAGCGAGGATCGCTCGCGCTCGCCTCCCCCGTACTGTTAGGCGCCGTCGGGTGTCGATGGCCAGTGACAGCTGCCCCGCCACCGTCCCAGTCAACGATCCAGATCACATCGCAGTGAAAAGTCGATGACACGCGAATCCCATAAGGTATCTCGTTCTCGTTCGCACTCCCGTGCCGTCAAACTCAATCAGAACGGGCAGCTAATTGCCCAAGCGATTCGCGATCTAAACAAGGCTGCCACTTTTGAGGAGATAATGTCCCAGCTAATGCTGCGTCTTGGAGTGAGTACTCGGATGAGAGATCATCTAATGGGAGATCCGACTAATCGTATGATTGTCTTCGCAGTGCACGGCGCTTCCAGCTGGTGCCTACGACACCGTAGCCTACACCCTCAAGGAGGGGTTCGGTTGGGCTTCTTCCAGAAGGAGCAAGGAGGCTACTGTATCCTGCCCACTCCGATCGCATTGGCCGAGGAGGATCAGGCACTCAAGAAGCGTAAGTTGGTGGAGGCGATGTATCAGTCGGAGTCCTTACGCTTCAAGCCATCGGCTCTGTCTATTTTGAGCTTTTCCGCACCTACTACCCCACGAACTCGTCGTAATTAAGGGTGGAATCAAAATTACGAGTATATTTCCAATCAAAATTGTTTAATAGTGAATGACAAGTATATAAGTAGATAACCAATAAAAAGTGTACCGGTATATTTTGAAAACTTTTCATTAATTTTTGTAGTTAAATCTAGATGGTCATGCTTTGTCGATTGGACGATGTAATTTTAATTATGTTCGTTATCCTTTGTCTTTTTTTGTTAATTTTTCTTACATATACCCCCTAACTCTTCAAGTACTGGTTTATAGAAGACTATATATAGCTCACGTATGGGAAACTGGCAAGTGACGAATTAACACTGCAAAAAAAATTTCAAGGGAAAATTAATTTTGCGGACCGAAAGTATATTGAAATAAGCCAACAAAAAAAAGGGGTTGAAAAAAAATATATAATGTGAGTAAATGGACACGAAAACACAGTGAGAAGTTCTATGGAAAAACCATAAAGCGAAACGCCCACAAACGATAAACGGAGCTTTGGTTTTTGTGCTCTACGGGCAGGGCGTTTAAAAAATATTTAAAAATTCTATAAATTAGAAATTGTGGCGAAATTGTGAAATACACTCGTCTTGGTTTGGTATCACAGGAGTCTTGACGGAAAGTTTGGTTGCTCTAGCTCTTATAGTCTCTGAGATCCAGGCGTTCATTTGTACGAAAACCCAAATCGACTCGTTTTTGTGTGGGTGCGAGCGAGGGGGTACGATGTTTTTCTATATGGTTTTCTCTATTGTGGCTATACTAATGATCTGATTCGTTTCAGAATTGGGCCCCTGATAGATATGGTATTTCACTATGATTATGGTTTTAAATTTCTGTTATTTTCAAAATTGTAACAGGGCTATATCGACTTGGCTATTGATGCTGATCAATAATATATATACTTTATAGGGTCGGAAATGATTCCTTCTCTATGTTACACACATCCACTTTTACCACAAATAATATATACCCTATTACTCTTCGAGTACGGTTATAAAAACGGAAAATTTGGAAGACGCTTGGCAATGGAAACCTTCAAGTGCCAAAAATTGTCAACCAGCACACTCTCCATCTCTTCTTTACATTAATTAAAGCATAATATTATTAGTTCCAACTAATTGAACATATCTAATATTGAGAAGAGTCGGCAAACAAAATTAAATAAGTGATAATAACTCTGTCAGCTGCTTACACTATTCCGCAGATGTCGTATGCCCCTCAATTTTTTAATATTTCGTTTTCTGTAGGTTTCGATTTTGCTTAAACGAAAAAAACAAAAGAAAAACAGCTGTTTTTAAAGTGAAACAATTTGGGAATGAAACACTATCGATACCAGAAATAAGCAAAAGCCGGAGCGCACATATTAAAATTCGTTGGAATTAATTCGACATCGGAATTGCGAAAATTTGTAAATAACGGAGCATTGCTAGAATAATACAATCCCTATTATAATATAGCGAAACTAATTTTGTTTCATTCCCATTGATAGATATTTTGTATATTTATATTTTTGGTAAATAATAAGCCCAAAATCCCATCGGCGCCTTTCGCAGTGTGGGAGATGAGTGAGAGCCGTTGGGATGGTACTTCGTTGGCGGAAAGAGAGAGTGCAGCATAGGCAATAGCTGGAAAGACGATTCGCAAAGACTTAATTCGCTCACATATAAATATGCTTATTAACAGGGTACCGGGTATGAGTAGAGTCGCGGCCTCATATTATCTGTCATTAGTGAAAATATTTCCATTGGACCGAGGCTACCCGAAGGTACACTCAGCAGCAAACCCGCAAATCTAGTGCCATTTGAAACCTCTGTTGCGTCACACAAGCCTCGTAACTCCATCATTTATCATTCATCTAACTGAAAACATCATCTGAAAAACAGCAATCTGGAAAATATCTTGTACTTTCTGTGCTTCTGTGCAACCTTCCCAAACGTCTACCTTGCTGTTTGCGAGCCTTACCAACTGTACTCAAGGCCAAAGCAATGGCTTTTACGTCTCGCCAGACTCCGAAAGAGAGAGTGGTGGATCGAAAGCAGCTCTCGGTCAGTCGCACAAATGGACTCTCCAATCAATGGCCCGAATTGAGCGACCTAAGCGGCTCGGAGGAGCGCCGTGGGAGCACCGCAAGGTGGCCTTGCAGCAGCAGGAGAGGGATCGCGCTCGCCGCCATCGAGAGGAGATGGAGCAGGAGAGGAATGAGCGGATGCAGAGATCCCAGGGGGCTTGGTCAAAGTGGATGGAGAACATCCAGAACCGTTTTAAGCCGGTACTCCTCAAGCAGGGGTTCGACTCACTGCTTGGCACATCATCGAAGATATTCGTCAATCTCAATAAGTGGAATTCGAGCAAGGATCAGCCTTCAGATGCTCGTGACGTTTAGCAATCAATCCGAGACACCCAACCAAAAGAAAATTAATTGTTTGGTTTAAAACATTTATATTATTAATTAAAATTTGTTGGTGCAGCAGCAACGACAGGCCGCAGACCGCACGTTCGCAGTATTCTAATCAAAGAGCAGAACCCGTATGGTAATTACTCTCTCTAAGTGAATGTCCGGATGTAAGCTCTTACCACCTTCCGCTCATAGTCTTTTTCTGCTCCATTGGAACTTAAGACACAAAATAAATAATAATAATGTAATGATACCTATTTCAGACTGAGGTAAGCTCAGTCTGTCCAGGGTTCTCTACAAGAAATTTTGTAGTATTGCTGGAACTTTAGGGTAGGGGCTTGGCCGTGAGACCGAAAGTGGAGCGGGCGTGGAGTCTTGTTACCGTGTAGGTGCTTTGGGCGATCGCACTTGGCGATGAAAGGAAAACGCTGACACCTGAATTTTGGTGTATGCGATAATATGGCTTGTTGTGTCACCTGATTTGTTTATGTTCGCGCTCGGCGAAGAAATGATGACACTTCGTGAGTTTTGGTTTTGATATTATTTAACTGGTTTTATTTGTGTTCTGTGTCTTTTCTTGTGTCGTGTAGTGGTTTCGTGTATAGTGTTCGCGGAGGTGACGCGACTTAGAATAGGCGATGGACTGCCAATACCGTTGGCTGATAGACTGCCGTTTTGGCTTATGATAGGCGATGGACTGCCGTGTTTTAGGATAGGCGATGGACTGCCCTGATTGATCGAGGGCTCGGGCTATTTAAGCCCGATCTCGAGTGCTGAGTCCGCAAGTCTGGGGGCTGGGTTGGTGTCGGGTTCTCCAGCGCGTGCCACCGACCCGGTCATTGCCCTCGGATGCACCGAGAAATGAGCTGAGTCTAGGCTGTGGTCATTGGCTCGGTCGTACCGAGGAATGACCTGCGTGGAGTTGTGTAACTCGGCGGGGAAACTGGAGTTGGGTAACTCTTGTGGAAATTATGGCGCGTGTGTCGATTCGGCAGAAATCGATCGGCGCGTGGGACTTGGAAATTGTACAGTGTCAGATGTATGGTGTTTGTGTTGTTACAAAATGTGGTATGGTGTTTTGTGTTCTGTATTGGGTCTTATAAAGTATTACATATGGTATAATATGGTGAGTGTAAATGTAACGGTTCGTTACACCCCCCTTTCTTCCGGGTGGGGTTGCAATTGGCCGCTTTGGTTACCCTGGGTCGGCAAAGTTTCTGGCCAACGTGTTTTGGCGTTTCTATTGGTGGTTTTCCGTCGTCAGGGGGTCGTTGTGATCGCTGGTGTCGTTTGCTTCCTCAGCCATGGTCGTGATCGTCGGCTCCGTGGCCCAGATGTCTGTAGAGTTCTCCATTTTTCGAAAACGTAGTCGGGGTATTTATCGGGTTCTTCTTTGGTTTGCTGAATCCTTCGTTCGTGTGAGCCAGGGGCAAGATGTTGCGTCCTCTTTGCTTCTTGCTAGCGTCTCCAAGGGTTGTCGGGACAGGGCATCGGCAACCACGTTTTGTTTCCCTGGTCTATAGTGGACGTCGTACTGATACTGTTGGAGTTCGAGCGCCCATCTCGCTATTCTTCCGTAGGGGCTTTCAAGAGTATTCAGCCATTTCAGCGCGAGATGGTCGGTTATAACGTCGAATCGGTATCCTTCTAGGTAGCAGCGTAGTTTTCGGATTGCCCAAATGACGGCGAGGCATTCCTTGTCTGTAGCGGAGTAGTTTCCTTCGGCCTGGTTCAAGCGTCGGCTGACATAGGCGATGACGCGTTCCTTTCCTTCGATCTCTTGCGTGAGTACGGCGCCTATGCCGAGGTTACTCGCATCGGTTTGTAGTGAGAACTTGACGTTGAAATCGGGGCAAGCAAGTACAGGAGCGGTCGTGAGTAGTTCCTTTAGTTGGTCGAAGGCCGCTTGTTGATCTGCGGTCCATGTCCATGTTTGTCCCTTCTTGAGTAGCTGAGACATTGGTTGGACTACTGTAGCAAAGTTTGGCACAAATCTTCGGTACCATGATGCCATTCCGATGCACTGACGTAGTTCTTTTTTTAGGTTCGTGGGTGGCTTGAGTTCTTTGACGGCGGCAATCTTGTCGGGGTCCGTGTGGATACCTTCTTCGCTGATGACGTGACCAAGATATTTGATCCGGTTTTGGAAAAATGTGCACTTTTCCGCGTTTATCCGCAGATTCGCTTTTCGGAGGCGAGAGAGGACTATTGCCAGGTTGTGTAGGTGGTCCTTGAAGTCTCGTCCGACGACGACAATGTCGTCTAAATAGGCGAATGCGTAGGGTTCCATGTCGGCTCCGATCACGGTATCAAGGGCCCGTTGGAATGTTGCTGGTGCAGAATGTAATCCGAAGGGCATCACTTTCCATTGATAGAGACCTCTGCCGGGGACCGTGAAGGCGGTGGCTTCTCTGCTTCCGTTGGCCATGGGTATTTGCCAGTATCCGTTCTTTAGATCGAGGGTGGTTATGAAGCGTGCGTTCTGTAGGCGCTCCAAGATGTAGTTAATTCTGGGCAGTGGGTATGCGTCAGGAATAGAGTGAGCGTTGAGTTGGCGGTAGTCCACGCACATGCGCCATTTGCCGTTCTTTTTACGTACGAGTACGATTGGGGCGCTGTGCGGGCTTCGTGAGGGTTCGATGAGACCTTCTTGGATCAATTGGTCGACTTGCTCATCGATAATCCGCATCATGGCGGGGTTTTTTGGGTAGTACCTCTGTTTGATGGGTCGATTATCCCTCATGACGATGGTGTGCTCGGCTATGTTGGAGGTCCCGTGGAGATTATTGAACTTTGGAAGTTCTGTGTCCAGAAATTCTTGGATCTGTGGCGCTATGTCCGGCGGCCAGGGATCGGAGATCAGTTCTGGATCGGGTTCGGTGAGATCAGGGGTGTCAGGATCCTTGGGCTGGCAGGGGTCTTCTGGGAGGATAGTTGTGTCGAACGCGCTGGGGTGTTCGATCCTACGTGGGTAGTCGCTTATGTGGGCGACGATCGGGGTAGCATTGGCCGTGAGTGGCGTAGCTTCGTGGGTCTGGCGGTATATCTGGGGGGTAATGTCTCCAGATCTACGTATGGCCAGGCGGGTTTCAGTGACGATTCTGTTTTCGCAGCAACGACTTGTTTGGGCGACGAAGATTTCGGACGTGGGGCTAGGCATGGCGTGGTGCATGGCGCTAGTGGGCACGTCAGTACGCGGAAGGTACTCCAGTGGGTTGGCGAAAATCGGTGTGGCGTCGGCCGTGGGTACGACAGGGCTGCGGTCGGTGTTTCGGGGGTCATCGGGCTAGATTCCGGTTCCGAGTGGAGAGGTTCCGTGGATATTAGCTCGATGGTTGGACCCGACCAGCAAGGGATTTGCGTGGCTGTTTCCCTCGTGGTTTGGTTGTTGCACTGTTGCTGCCGTTTTCGTTGTTCGGGGCTGGTTGTCGTCTCTGAGGGTGTCCGTGGGTTCACCTTCTCCATTGAGGGTAGGGTGCATGGGTGCGCGGTGGCTGAACTTGGACCTGGGCTTCCTGTGTCGAGCGGGTTCCAGTTCGTTGGGGTTTGTCTCGTGTGTGAGATCCTTGTGGTTGGTTCGGGGTGCGTGTGCCCGTAGTTTTTTTGATCCTGGGCTTCCTGTGTCGAGCGCCTGGTTCAAGTGTGTTGATTCTTGTCTCGTGTGTGAGATCCTCGTGGTGTGTTTGGGATGTGTGTTCCCTGGGTTTGGCTTAGGACGCGGGTGCTCCGTAGTGGCCGTGGGATTCGTTTTCCCGTTTGCTTGGTTGCAGTTTACCGGTGCTTGCTTCGGATTCGTGTTTTCCGTTGTGGGCCGGTTCTTCGCTTTCGCTGTGGTTGGTTTCGGTGTCGTATTCTTCGTTGTGATATTGGGGGCCGTATTCTTTGTGGTAGGTCGGGGAAGTGTGTTCGCTGTTGACCTAGATTTCTTGGTGCTGGGTTCGGTGACTTGTACGTGGTTGGATTGAACTGACGGTGGCGTTGGCGTGAGGTGGCGATCTTGTAGCTTTAGCAGCGTGGTGCCGCATTGGATCGTCGTTTCGATGGCACTTAGGAAGTCCATGCCGACTATAACTTGCTCCAGCATGTTTGGTAGGACCAGGAGTGGGATTTGGGCCCTCTCGTTGATCCAGCTTGATGTGCGCCTGTAGAACTTGTGTGATCTCTCTGACTGAGCCGTCAGCCAGGCGTATGCGGACGCATGCATCTTGCAGGTTGGAGTTGTTGTTTAGTTGTCGGGCCAGGTTGTCGCTGACGAAACTTCGGGATGCCCCGGTGTCGATGGTGGCCTCCGTTGTTTGTCCTTCTATTGTCACTATCGCCACTATTCGGCCGTCGTTCACGTGTAGTGGGTTGCTTAGTCGCGGGTCTGGGGAGGCGTCGTTCTCGGCTGATCCCGGGTCAGTTGAGGACGCGTGTCGTTTCCCGACGTGGCTCGGCGGCAGCAGTCGACGGTTCGAGTGCCGCGCTTTCCACATTCCCAGCAGAATAGGATCGAAGCGTTGGTGCAGTCATAGGCGGCGTGTCCAGCTTGACCACATCGGCGACAGGCTGCGCGTGGGTTGGCAATGGGAGTGGTGATCATTCGATGGGCGATGTCGTGGTTCGTTGCATTATTTTGATTCGATGACTGTCTGCGCGGTGTGTCGGCTGAATCCCAATGGGGTCTCCGAAAGGGGGTACGGTAGGACTCACCTTCTCTGCGGTCTGGTTGTCTTGCCGGCCTGGTGTCTCGTGATGGGATTCGCATGGGTGCGGGAGTCGTTGCGTGTTTCCTCTCGTGAATAAGCTCGTACTCTGCCGCTAATCGGGTTAGCTGTGACAAGTTTTCCAATTCGTCTCGTCGCACGTATAGTTGGAGTCCTGGCAGGGCGTTGTCGTAGATCCTATAGAGTTCCTTAACTAGGTCGTACTCGGCATGGTGCATGAGTAGCCGTATCTCGATGAGATAGTCTTTGAATGGTTCTCCCACCGCTTGCTTGCGGCCTCGGATCTGGTCCTCCAATTGTTCGAAATACCTTGGCGGCAGAAAATAAGTCAGAAATTCCTGGCGGAAATATGCCCAGGAGCTACCCTGTAGTTGGCTGGTACGGTGCCAGCGACTGGCTCGGTCGGTGAGTAGTTCGGCCATGCTACGAGGCAGCTGGTTGGTGTCCACTCCGTAGGCGCGTGCGCGTTCCTCGAGTAGTTCCAGAAACGATAGTGGGTCATCTTCTCCGTTGAACTGGATGCCCCATCCGCGGATGCGTTCCGCTGTGCGTGCGACGTGGTTATAGTCGGGCCCGATTATGGGTGCGTCAATCGACGGTATGATTCGCTGTGTGTGGGCGCACGGGAGGTTTCCATAGTGGGTGGCCTTGGAAGATCGGCGGCTGTGACCACTGGTGGTCGCGGCGCGGGCTCTGGGGCTGCGGGGACTTGCAAGCCTGCTTTGGGGTCCCATCCTCCGGTGCCTGATGGTCCTGGATTAGTGGGCAGCGGGGAATTGTAGCGTCCTGCTGGTTTTGCGTATTGTCTCGAGTTCTGCCAAGCGAGTCCAGGCACCCGGCGGGGAGTGGTCCGGCGACTAGTGTGGCAAAAGTTCTTGCGCAACTCTTCAACAGTTCCTTCGGTGTCAAATTCGAATTCCTTGGCGAAGGCCTCCAGCTCATCTCGGCGGCGCTTGTAAATCCAGCCGATGCTGACGCCTGGATTGGCGACTGGCTCGCTGGTGTGGAAATCAATGCTCGCGTCGTCTTCGTAGGCTTCCATGGTGATTTTTCGTTGTGTTGTTTTGGGCACTTTTCACTTGATCACTGCGTTTTACTTTCCCGGCACTCGCGACTGGATTCGGGTGGCGAATTTGTTTTTACCGGACTTCTACGATTAGCTCTTATATTCTGTCTCGATGGCCGTGGGTCTTTAATCCACGTAGCCTCGTGTTAAGGTTTCTCTTTAAGTTTCCTTAAAAGTTGCCAGAAGGTTGGCTTTTGAAATCTCTTTTAAAGTTTCCGAAAGTCCCTGCTCGGGCGCCACTTGTAATGATACCTATTTCAGACTGAGGTAAGCTCAGTCTGTCCAGGTTCTCTACAAGAAATTTTGTAGTATTGCTGGAACTTTAGGGTAGGGCTTGGCCGTGAGACCGAAAGTGGAGCGGGCGTGGAGTCTTGTTACCGTGTAGGGTGCTTTGGGCGATCGCACTTGGCGATGAAAGGAAAACGCTGACACCTGAATTTTGGTGTATGCGATAATATGGCTTGTTGTGTCACCTGATTTGTTTATGTTCGCGCTCGGCGAAGAAATGATGACACTTCGTGAGTTTTGGTTTTGATATTATTTAACTGGTTTTATTTGTGTTCTGTGTCTTTTCTTGTGTCGTGTAGTGGTTTCGTGTATAGTGTTCGCGGAGGTGACGCGACTTAGAATAGGCGATGGACTGCCAATACCGTTGGCTGATAGACTGCCGTTTTGGCTTATGATAGGCGATGGACTGCCGTGTTTTAGGATAGGCGATGGACTGCCCTGATTGATCGAGGGCTCGGGCTATTTAAGCCCGATCTCGAGTGCTGAGTCCGCAAGTCTGGGGGCTGGGTTGGTGTCGGGTTCTCCAGCGCGTGCCACCGACCCGGTCATTGCCTCGGATGCACCGAGAAATGAGCTGAGTTCAGGCTGTGGTCATTGGCTCGGTCGTACCGAGGAATGACCTGCGTGGAGTTGTGTAACTCGGCGGGGAAACTGGAGTTGGGTAACTCTTGTGGAAATTATGGCGCGTGTGTCGATTCGGCAGAAATCGATCGGCGCGTGGGACTTGGAAATTGTACAGTGTCAGATGTATGGTGTTTTGTGTTGTTACAAAATGTGGTATGGTGTTTTGTGTTCTGTATTGGGTCTTATAAAGTATTACATATGGTATAATATGGTGAGTGTAAATGTAACGGTTCGTTACAATAATAAATAAATTGTTTTTCGAACTCTAAAATTACATTAAACCACTTTGAATCGGGGTAATTGCAATCAGCTAAGGAACCTCCCCTTAACCGGCATTCTAAAAGAGACGATCAATGCCAGCGATGAAAAGGAGTACGGGCTGCAGTTGAACCCTGAAAATATTTCTCAAGATATCTAACGCCGCTCTTCCTGGATTCCCAGACTCTTATAGATCGTTCGGATAATTGGCAAGTTATATTCAGGAACTGGAAGGCAAATAGGATGGGATATTGGAGATCCAATCATCAATACAAAATGCACTTGTCAAAATATGTATTATAGAGTAGCCCAAGCCAATAGAACCACAGAACTCGTAAGCAAAACATATCTCATAAACATAAAATCATATCTGATTAAATACCTTATCTACTTATAGCGTGGTATGATCAGTAAATCACATATTTACGGGTGGGTACTATTGGACGAAGTGAAATAAATACTATGGTACCTGATGCCACAATAGCAATATTTAGGTAGATAATCCCATGTACCCATAAACGACCACCGTTACTCCTTAGGAGTCGCATTTGAACACCGTTAAACCTCATCTGCGGTGGATTAGTACTTATTATTGTTACAAATATAACGTTCGAGAGGCTATAAATACAATCGTGCTCAGTTTTATGGTACAATGGCTTGACGTACCCTAACATTTACCATGGATAATAATAACTACTTTTTATACTTTTTATACTACTTTATGCTAGTAGTATACTTTATACTACTTTTTATACCCGTACTCAGTCGGAATTTCCATCGGAATTTTCCAATGTTTTGTACATTTACATGTACATTTTACATTTACATTTTTGCTGCATCTGTCATCTACATCTACATCAGTTCTCACCACAACACACGTACACTGCGTAGAGAGAATCAGTAGCGGCTATCAACCCTAAATGTCGTTTTTTTGTTGCGAGGGGTGGGGAATATCGCTGCTGTAAATTCATTTCATAATTTTGGCTATAATAATGATCCGATCTGAGCTATATTCAGCAATCGGCTTGATATGATCATTCCCTACGATACTGCATTTTTTTTCTTCCTATCTTTAAAATTGTGGATTTTCATCTTTTTGATGGGGCGGAAGGAAGCGTGGCAAAATTGTGTAATAAACTTGCACTGAAGTGATATTACAGGAGTCTGGACGAGAAGTTTGGTTGCTCCAGCTCTTATAGTGTCTGAGATCCAGGCGACACAAAACACGAAAAACCAAATCGACTCGTTTTTGTGTGAGTGCGAGCGAGAGGGAATCCGATTCAGATTTGGGCCCCTGATAGATATGGTATTTCTATATGATTCTGCATTTTTCGTTTTCTGTTATCTTCAAAATTGTGGACGCTTTGCTAGGAGTGAGACTGACGGACAGGGCTATATCGACTTGGCTATTGATGCTGATCAAGAATATATATACGTTATAGGGTCGGAAATTATTCCTTCTCTATGTTACACACATCCACTTTTACCACAAATACAATATACCCTAAAAATAAATGTCAAAGCAGGCGTTGACTTCTCTCACAATATTTTTAGCTTACTTTTCAGCTCTCCTCAAATGCTCAGTTAGTCGTTCTCGTTTAAAGTGTAAACAACTCCCGCTTCAATAGAAGCAATATTTAATTTTGTAAATTTTGTTACTCGTGAAAAATAACTTGTGTTTTGTTTCGTTTTTCTGTTTATAAATCGGAATAGTGATTATTTATTCAAAATGGGGACTCTGAGAAATACAACCCAATCAAAAACAAAAAGAAGAACGAGGAGTATCGCGTAAAGTCCCATTCTCGAAACAATTTGCGCGCATAGACTAATCATCGCTTCCAAATTTATTTTGCAGGATTCTGATCAGCGTACAAAAAAGTCACGTACTTCTCGCGCAGCTAATCGCAGCGAGGATCGCTCGCGCTCGCCTCCCCGTACTGTTAGGGCGCCGTCGGGTGTCGATGGCCAGTGACAGCTGCCCCGCCACCGTCCCAGTCAACGATCCAGATCACATCGCAGTGAAAAGTCGATGACACGCGAATCCCATAAGGTATCTCGTTCTCGTTCGCACTCCCGTGCCGTCAAACTCAATCAGAACGGGCAGCTAATTGCCCAAGCGATTCGCGATCTAAAAACAAGGCTGCCACTTTTGAGGAGATAATGTCCCAGCTAATGCTGCGTCTTGGAGTGAGTACTCGGATGAGAGATCATCTAATGGGAGATCCGACTAATCGTATGATTGTCTTCGCAGTGCACGGCGCTTCCAGCTGGTGCCTACGACACCGTAGCCTACACCCTCAAGGAGGGGTTCGGTTGGGCTTCTTCCAGAAGGAGCAAGGAGGCTACTGTATCCCGCCTACCCGATCGCATTGGCCGAGGAGGATCAGGCACTCAAGAAGCGTAAGTTGGTGGAGGCGATGTATCAGTCAGAGTCCTTACGCTTCAAGCCATCGGCTCTGTCTATTTTGAGCTTTTCCGCACCTACTACCCCACGAACTCGTCGTAATTAAGGGTGGAATCAAAATTACGAGTACATTTCGAATCAAAATTGTTTAATAGTGAATGAGAAGTAGTAGTGATTACCAATAAAAAGTGTACCGGTATATATTGAACATTTTTCATGAATTTTTGTAGTTAAATCTAGATGGTCATGCTTTGTCGATTGGACGATGTAATTTTAATTATGTTCGCTATCCTTTGTCTTTTTGTTATTTTTTCTAACATATCTTCAAGTACTGGTATATAGAAGACTATATCACGTATGGGAAACTGGCAAGTAACTAATTAACACTGCAAAAAAATATTTGAAGTGAAAATTAATTTTGCGGATCGAGAGTATATTTAAATAAGCCAACAAAAAAGGGGTTGAAAAAAATATATAATGTGAGTAAATGGACACAAAAACACAGTGAGAAGTTCTATGGAAAAACCATAAAAGCGAAACGCCCACAAACGATAAACGGAGCTTTGGTTTTTGTGCTCTACGGGCAGGGCGTTTAAAAAATATTTAAAAATTCTATAAATTACTAAATAAAATTTCTAAATGTCGGCCATGTGAATTCGGGTTTCGTTTTAATGGAGCACCTTGTGCTTCCCATTCATTCCGTTCGAATTTTCACATTTACATAACAGTGTAAGGCATGATCATTCCCTACGATACTGCATTTTTCGTTTTTTCCTATATTTAAAATTGTGGATTTTCATCTTTGGGGGCGGAAGGGGGCGTGGCGAAATTGTGAAATACACTCGTCTTGGTTTGGTATCACAGGAGTCTTGACGGAAAGTTTGGTTGCTCTAGGTCTTATAGTCTCTGAGATCCAGGCGTTCATTTGTACGAAAAACCAAATCGACTCGTTTTTGTGTGGGTGCGAGCGAGAGGGTACGATGTTTTTCTATATGGTTTTCTCTATTGTGGCTAATTATCTAATTATCTGATCCGATTCAGATTTGGGCCCCTGATAGATATGGTCTTTCTCTATGATTCTAGATGTTTTGTTTTCTGCTATCTTCAAAATTGTGGACGCCACAGATGTGCGCTCTTTGTGGAGGCGGAAGTGGGCATGGCAAAATTTCGAAAATTTTTTCTAGGAGCGAGATATCACTTATATCTATCTCTTATAGCCTCCGAGAAATGGGCGACAAACAAGACGGACAGACAGACAGACAGACAGACAGACAGACAGACAGACGGACAGACAGAAAGACAGACAGATAGACAGACGGACGGACGGACAGACGGACGGACAGACATGGCTATATCGACTCGGCTATTGATGCCGATCAAGAATATGTATACTTTATATGGTCGGAAATGATTCCTTCTCTATGTTACAAACATCCACTTTTACCACAAATAAAATATACCCTTTTACTCTTCGAGTACGGGTATAAAAAACGAAACAGCTGAAAACAAGGACACCAAAAATAGTCCATAATTTGTTCCGAAAAACAAGTATTCTTTCTGCTCAATTTATATGTAGTTTATAGAGACAGCCACAGATATTCGTGGATATTCGGTGCACGAGCAGCAACCTTCGCACTTTATGGTTGTAACTGAATAAATCTGAAAATATTAGCATGGATTCAGTGGATTCAAGATGAAGTGTGTGCTATTAGACTTAGGGGGGAGTGCAGGAATTGGTGTATTTTCGTGTGGCTGTCATCGCTCATTAATCCATCTCTGGGTTAAATTACGCACCCACTTGTGCACTCGTGAATAGCGAATGAATCCAGTAACTACACACATCAGTCAACTGCCCAATTACGGTCAGATATTCACACACCACACACACCCCACACACACCCCACACACACCCACAGAATGGAGCAACTCGTTGACAAGTGACACATCCAAACATGTTGGGGGAGCATCCCAAAACCCAAAGCCAGGCAAAGCCCAAGACCAAGACCAGCAGCAGACTGAACCCAAGGCAGGGAAAACCACACAATTATGACTTGTCTTGGCTGTGTCCCATGTCTGCGAGTCGCTCTCTCTCTATCTCGCCCCCTGCCTGGTCTTTGGAGAACAAGCGACCTTAACTGTAAAACAAAAATGCTGAAAACCTAACAACAAAATGTAAATCCTTTCAATTGAAATGTTACATCCCCCAGCCAGGAATCACCCACAAGGGAGGGGCATTCGAAATGGCAGAGGAGAGTGCAGAGAGTGGAGGAGTGCAGAGAGTGGAGAGTGGAGAACGGAGGAGTGTGGCTCGAAGGAACTTTGGCTCGTCAGCAGCTTTTGCTTGTTTGCGCTCCTAAGTTATTGTTACTGGTGCCAACTGGCTTAGCGACTCGACTCGACTTCGTCTTCATGGGCCCCCCTTCATCCCCCTTCATCCCCCTACATCCCCTTCATCGCTCCTTTGGGTTGAGTAGATAGTCCGTTGGTTAGTCCTTTGTCGACTGCGTATGCTTCATATTTTCTATTTGTGTGTGTGTGTGTGTACGACTGTGCCCCACTGTCTCTTTATGCTCGATCTAGCCTCTCTCTCTCTCTCAAGAGAGAGTGTGTATGAGTGAGTCTCTGTGTGTATGTGTGTGTTTGTGTGTGTCAACTGGCTTAACGTTGCGCGTGGATTTGTTTGCTAATTCCATGGCAAGACATTAGCATAAAATTGTGCACATAAAAAGCGCCACTTCCAGCTGCTCCACTCTGCTCTCCTCTCATCTGATTTTGCATCCATCCATACAACACTTACTATATGTATTTTGCTGCTTTTGCATCATCATCATTGTTCGGTTCTTGGTTTTATTATTGCCAGCGCTCTGCTTGCCAAATCTAGCCAAATGTGGGCAGCCCATCAACAGGTGCAGTGTCCAGGCTACCCAAAGGTACTTAAAGAGCCGAAATTAGCTAGAAAATCTATGAAAATTTACGTCAATTTCTAGACATTTGATAAGATCATTGTCAGGTTTCCCAGCCCGATATTTAATCGTAAAATCCGTAGATAATAGTTTGTGGAGCAGCGGTTAACGTAAATCTACCTTTGTTTGCTATTACGCACGGCAGCGGCCTCTCTTTCGCCTCTTTATATCAACTTCTTCGCTTCGCTACTGCAGGATGTATGCTGTTCTCTCGCTCTCTCTCTCTCTCTCTCTCTCTCTCTCTCTCTCTCTCTCTCTCTCTCTCTCTCTCTCTCTCTCTCTCTCTCTCTCTCTCTCTCTATCTATCCCTCTTACTCGGTTACTGCAGCTGCAGCATCTATGCTGTTCTCTTGCGCTCTCTCGCGCTGTCTATCTACCGATCGTACTCGGCTCAGCAGCAGCCCGAGCTTCTGTCCTTATAAGAATGAAACAAATGTTTAGATAAAGTTTTTTAATTGCCTTAATACTACACAAAAAAAAAACATTCATTAAAAATTAGATATTGGGAATTCGTTTGGGTCAGGGTCAGGGTCAGGTTCCAGGATTCGTCGTATCATTTCGTATATGTATCATTTTGTTGCTCCTTTTATGGATCACATATGGATATTTCAGAACAAAATCTTTTTCACGCTCTTCACGCTCTTCGCTTTCTTCGTGGTCGCTGCTTTCTTGTGGCGCGAGATCGTCATCTTGCCCCTCTTCCTCCTTCTGTGGACGGTGATTATCCTGCCGCCAGACTTTGAGGGAGTACTGGTTGGGGCAGTGGTTGGAGCAGTGGTTGGGGTGGCCACAGTGGTTGGGGCCACAGTAGTGGCCACAGTGGTTGTGTCTGCAACGGTTGTGGCGGCTACAGTGGTTGTGTCTGCAACGGTTGTGGCTACAGTTGTTGCTACAGTGGTTGCGGCGGTGGTAGTCTGTGCACTAGTCTGCCGGACCAGGACACAGCTGAACAGGGCCAGGAGAACGAGAACGCAAGAGTACTTCATGTTGATGATAGTTGGAAGGAATGGCTTGCAACTGATGCTTTTCTGGATAGCATCCATCGGCTTTTATAGCTGAGCAGATAATCTCGTTTCTGGAACAGTTTCCAGCTGAAGCCACTTTGGGCTTACCCCGAATCTGGTTACGGATGGCTTTCCAACTATCTGGGGCTTGTTAAATATAAACTGTGTCAGTCAGTGCGAATAACAAAAATTGGTCTGGTCTGGTCTAGTCAAACAATAAATTCGCATATTCGCAAATTCGCAAATTTATCCTTGTGCCCCTGACAACTGTGCAAACACGTGCCAATTTTCTTTTACTTCTCTTTGCCGGCACAGTTCCGAACAATATACTCAAACAATAATCGAACTCGCACTTTGTTGTGTTGCCACTCCGATTTCAACTGAAGTTTCAATTTCCAAATCCTACTGTAAATATAATGGTCCCGCTGGAGTACAATAAAAGGCAGTCGGATCTCTTCAGTTGTCATCAGTTGCAAGCCATTCCAACTATCATCAGAATACTACATACATACATACATACTTTCGCTTTCTCCTATCAATAAATTGTATTCATATATTCTATCGAAACAGTTTTATTCAATTCAATAGCTATTAAACGAAAAAAAAACGTACGGAGTCGCTGTTGCCGCGACTCTACTTTTATACCCGTACTCAGTCAGCACACATTATGGAATTATGTGGAATTTTCAAATGTTTTATCAGTTTTTACATTTTAAATTTTTTTGCTACATCAGTCATCTACATCTACTTCATCTACATCACTTCTCACTACAACACACGTACACTGCACGAGGCAGCAGTTTGGAAAAAAGATTTGGTCCCTCTAGCTCTTATAGCCTCCGAGCAATGGGTGACAAACAAGACGGACAGACAGACAGACAGACAGACAGACAGACAGACAGACAGACAGACAGACAGACAGACAGACAGACAGACGGACGGACAGACAGGGCTATATCAACTCGGCTATTGATGCTCGGAAATTATTCCTTCTTTATGTTACACACATCCACCTTTTACCACAAATACAATATACCCTTTTACTCTTCGAGTACGGGTATAAAAAGCTAAGTAAATTTATTTCTTTTATTAAGATATAGAAACAAACTAAATTGGAGTTTGAAATTTTTTATTGCGAAAAGTAAGAGTCTCCCATCTTCCCTCCTGGTTAATATCTCCCATCCTGTCTCGTTGCCAGTGGACTCGTGCTGGACAAACCGGGCATTATATGAAGGTTGAATGAATTGTTGAGACAAATAGTGCGATGGAAACCCTCAAACGAAGTCAGGAAAGCGAATTGTCAGCTTCTGCTTGAAAGCATTATTATTTCAGTTCGATTAAGGCGATAGCATAGAGAAAAGCTATGGGAGGAATACTTACTTGGTATATATTGAATCCAATATTAGTGGTTCTTCCTCGTGAGTGGGCCAGTCAGTTGGTGAGGTGTTTCGATGGAGCGGAGTTGCGGCCTCTTGTTTCAATTTTAAATAATATAAGTGTTTTCAACTAAAAAATATTAAAATATTATTTTTTTTTGGTTGGGTGTCTCGTATTGCTAAACATCGCGAGCATCTGAAGGCGGATCTGTGCTCGAGTCCCACTCATTGGGATTCACGAATATTTTCGATGCAGTGCCACGCAGCGAATCGAACCCTGGTTGAGGGGAACCGGCTTGGGACGGTTCTGGATGTTCTGCATCCACTTTGACCAGGCCCCCTGGGACCTCTGCATCCGCTCCTTCCTCTCCTGCTCCATCTCCTCTCGCTGGCGACGAGCGCGCTCGCGCTCCTTCTGCTGCTGGGCCACCTTGCGGCGCTCCCACTCCTTGAGGCGTTCCTTACGCTCCTCCGCGGTCTCCTTTTGACGAGACACTGCGGTGCTGCGGCTTGCATTGGTAGACACGGATGTGCAGGACTTCTTCTGGCTAAGGGAATATGTCTTATTCCTCTCCTGCTGCTCTTTCTGGCGGCGCCACTCCTCGACCTGCCTCTGGGACTCCTCCAAGCGCTCGGTAATCGCCCTTTGGCGCTTCTCGCGTTCCCGCTTTGCGGCCAGAATCTTCTTCTTCTGCTCCTCTGCCTTTCGCTGCTTCCACGCCTCAAAGTGGAGGACATCGCGATCTTTCTTCTGCTCCAGACTCTTGAAACTGGTGGAAATCTCTGGGCTACAGTTCTCCAAATTCAGCGAAGGCAGAAAGTTTTTTCCACCCTCCGACGTCTCAACTACAGCGCCGTACGCGTCACTCCAGCTGCAAACGGACTGCGAGCAGGACTCCGTGTCCAGGATGTAGTTGGTACTTGTCATCAGTTCGCGATCTTCGATGGCCTCAGGAAGTGCCATATCCTCTGTTGATGCAATGCCAAGGATGTAAGTCTTGGCACTGCCGCAGCTGTTGAAGGACCCCAGACTGTCAGTCGGTGAAGCTCTGCCCTGGATAAGAGTGGGCTCCAAAATGTCACTGCAATCGCCAATGGACTCGGCCGGCACTAGGGTGCGGGTCTCGCTCTGCCCATCCCTCCTCGAAGCCTGACTTATTGCCAGCGATGGTTAGACCTGCCAATGCCTCTTCGGCTTCGGCTTCCTCTTCCTCCAACTCATGGCAGGAGTTGGTAATCGTATCGGTGTCACTGTATAGAAACTCACCAATATCATCGTCACGATTGCCCATCAGGGTGCATGTGGATGAGTCTGTATCCGTGTCGGTATCTGTATCTTTAGCTGCAGCAAGAGTGCGATCAGTGAATCCCGCATTCGACTCCTCCGAGTCGCTTAGGTCGCTCAATTCGGGCCATTGATTGGAGAGTCCGCTGGTACGAAGGCCCGAGAGCTGCTTTCGATCCACAAATCTGCCTTTCGGAGTCTGGCGTGCCATAAAAGCCATTGGTTTGGCTTTGGAGTGAAATTGGCACAGGAAGAAACAATTGTGGGAAGAATAAAATTATTTTACTGTTTTACAGAATATCTGTTGTGTTTTCTTTGAGTGTCTGAATCAGACTAAGGAATCGACTGACGAGTATTGTCTGACCCGACAGAGGCTACAAATGGTACTAGATTTTAAGGGTTTTTAGTCAGTGCACCTTTGGGTATCATAAATCAAAAATTCTTAACTCAAGTCAATCAAAATAAAACCAAAATATTCCCATTTAAATTAAACAATTATAAAATTATAAGGAGATTATATTAAAAAGTAATAAAAAAAAAAAACGATTAAAATATTAAGTATTAAAAATCAATGTAAAGCTACTAAGCTTTTTTAATAGCTGTTGAGTTAAATGAAGCTGTTTCGATGGAATGTATACAATTTGATCGCCGCAAGCGAAAGTAAGTACGAGTAGTTATGTGTGTATGTATGTATGTATGTAGTACATATGACGATCAGCTCAAGACCAAGAAAAAATATACAATGTGATCCCATCCCAGGGCAATAAGTCTTTTCGGGGCTTACTTGGCTGCCTATTTCAAGGGAGCGAAGAGTACAGAAAACAAAACAAAACAACTTCTGTATATCTTTCTCTGTCTTGCCTTTCTTATCAGACATGGCGTCAAAGCTCTCTCAGTAGCGCGAGCGTAAAATAAGCCCCGGAGAATTGCCCGTGCCCTAATGCATCAAAGCGATCAAAGCTCGGGGCTGCTGCAGTAGCCGAGTATGAGCGATAGAGAGAGACAGAGTGAGCGTAAGAGAGCAGCTTAGATGCTGCAGCTGCAGAAGCGAAGTTGATGTAAAGAGACAAAAGAGCGGCCGCTGCCGTGCGTAAGCATAAGCACAGAACAAAAGAAGGAAACGACAGAAGCTCGGGCTGCTGCATGATGAAATTACACAAGGTGATCCCATCCCAGAGCACGAACTCTTTTCAGGGCTTATTTGGCTGCCTATTTCAAGGGAGCGAAGGGTACAGAAAACAAAACAAAACAACTTCTACTATGTAATATATATCTTCCTCTGTCTCGCCTTTCTTATCGGACATGGCGTCAAAGCTTTCTCAGTAGTGCGAGCGTTAAATAAACCACGGAGCTTACGGATGGGATCACCTTGTATAATCTCATCATGGGCTGCTGCCGAGCCGAGCACGAGCACGAGCAATGGATAGACAGCGCGAGAGAGCGCAAGAGAACAGCATACATACATAGATGCAGCAGCTGCAGTAGCGAAACGTCTCTGAGATCAAATAGCTCATCGGGACAGACATACCAGACAGACAGAGAGACAAATATTTTGACTCTATGGAGTAGGAAAAACTTCATACATACATATAGTACGAGTATATCCCTAAACTCTTCCAACTAGCTTGTATATTTATTTTGGCATCTACTTTAATTCGTTTAGCTGCATATTTAAGCTATGAGAATGCAGAGAGCTTCCTTCAATGATGTGCGATTAATTGTGGATTTTGGCTCAAGGTATCCTTGTGATGTCTCCTGACTGACAGCTCTCTGTTTGACTGTTTCGTGTTACGTTCGCTTTCTTCTCGCTGCTTTGTCTCGTTTTGTTTCTATTTATTTTCTTTTTCTTTTTTTTTTTTCTTTTTGGTTAGGGTAATGCTGAATCAACAAAGTTGTCAACTTGGACAATCCTTGGAGCCTTTTTGTCGAGTGTTTGCTTGAGCCTAGCGATTGCTTCTCCTTTGTCTACTGGGCTGCCTACACTTTACCCACCCACCCCCCATTCCGCCTCTCTGTGTCCCGCTGGCCACCCTCTGTCTAATGCCTTCTCCCTGCCTGTTTCGGAGGCTACAAAAACTCAGCGTGAGATAGTTAATTTGTTTTCACTTCAGCAACAAGAATATCATCGTCATCCAACGTTTCTCTTGTCCCTGTCTGTCCGTTTCTGTTACACTTTCTCCTACTGTATCTGTATCTCCTCCCCCGTTTTGCGCTGTGTCTCTACCACTTTTGGCTCATTTATTTTCAGTTTGACGCCTGAGCGCTGCTTATTTGCACAACAATAGACAGCAGGAGAGAGTGGCATGATGGGTGATGGGTGGGTTGGTTGGCAGGGATGAGGTGTCTTCTGCTGGTCGGACAAAGCCAGGAGAGGAGCTGGCTGCCCAGAGGGTTCGCAGTATGAGGAGTAGCCGCTGTCAAACTTATCAAATGGCGACGCGACGAGTAGAAGGAAAAGATTGCATAAATGAAGACAACACAAGGGTGGTGTTGCCAGAGAGGCGTACTGATTGTAGGAGGGGGTGTGGATGGTGGGTGGGTGGATGGTAAAGGCAGTTGACAACTGCGAAAAAATAAAGTAAAATGGCAATGGGTAGGCTGTGGGTGTAGGGAGCGGTAGGAGAAGGGTAGGTAAATTGTCACAAAGCAAAATTAAAAACGCAAAAACAAAAGACAGCCAACCACCAGCAGAAAGAGACAGAAGAAGGAGGCGTAAAATGGGGAGGAGAAGGAGGAGCAGGAGCAGGAGCAGTAGAAGCAGCAAGAGAATCCTCCAAGGAGAAGGCACCGACAAGTGGAACGGGGCGGAGGGAGTTGTAGGTGCAGCAGAAGCCTGCACACACCGAGAAAAATAAAATATTAAATACTATGCAGTAATTATTTTATAATTATTAAATAAATAATATTTAAAATATTTATAATATTTAAAATTAATTCTGTAAATTTCACACAGAACTTAATATAGTTTTTCTTCAAGTGCACTGAAGGGATGAGGGCTGAAGGCTGTTTGGAGGCGCGGCTGTGGCTCTCAAACTCAAAAATGTGGAGCAAGTGGCAAGCAAAGTTGTTTGACAACGACAACAACGACAACGACGAGAGTGTCCTGTCCAACCCTGTCCAGCGGGGCAGGAGAACTTCCAAAAAATTGTCACCCGTTGCCGTTGGTGCTCCGCTGCCCCGCTGCCTGCTCTGTCATGGCTGGGAAAATGTTTCAATTTGGCATTTTATCCCAGTGACAATTGTTGTTGTTGCCACCACTGTGCGGGGGGTGGTGGTGGGTGGTGCTGCTGCCACGTGGGCTGTGGGGGCTGGCAGGCAGTAGGCTGACATATTTTAATTAAATTGTTTGCGGAGCCACTTGGGCCGGGCTCGGCTCGGCTTCGGGGCAAGTGCCAGCCTGACTGTGGGACAATCTCCCCTCCCAGCCCAAAATCATCAACACTTTATGAAATGGATTTATTATCCAGGAAACGGCCTTCAAGGGAGCGATACAACTACTTACAACCAAAAGGTTTGGGCAGCCCAGGGGGGTGGCTATTTGTGTTTAGTTGAGTCGCCCCAAGATCAAGTGGGGTCAGAGGGTCTGGCTACGACTAATAATGATTATTTTTAATAACTTACTTTTGGATCAGGTAAGGGCTGCTAGGGATGTTTTAACTCCCCTCGTAACTCTTTTCTTTTGGTGGGTATCTCTCACTGATGTCTCAGGTGTATCCTGTGTTCCCCTTCTAGCTTTTGTATTTGGTTTGAATATGTATTTCAGTTATTTGTTCATTTGTTGATGCTAAAGTATACTGTTGCTATGTTCCACATCTCTCTTCGGAGAACTATCTACTTGTATGTGCATTTTATGTAACTTTTGGGTGACGATAATGCTCCTTAATGCTGATTTAAATATAGTTTCAGTTATGTGTTTAATCTGGGCATATGTATATGGGTTAGAATCCCTTAAGTTGCTAAGTACATTCTTCTTTCAATTTGCGCTCTTGCTTACTCTCCTGTCTCTCTCTCTCTTTCGCTCTCTGAGTTTTATGCCATTTCCTGTACTCTGTTGCCAGTCCGTCTGTTTACCCCATTGTTTTCCCGTTATGGCACACAGACAGACAGACAGACAGACGGAGGACACACCGGCCATTGTTATTGTCTCGTTCACTCATTCGCACTTTTCACGGCCATTTTGCATGGCTGTCGCGTCACCTCTCTGCGCCTCCCTCTCTCTCACTCTCTCTCTATTATTTCTCTTTGCTCTCTGCTTGTGGTATTCTCTCATACTTTATTCCTTTTGCTGCTTTTTCGCTTGTGCTTTGTGTGTGCTTTTCGCACTTTCTAACCTTTCTACTGCTCTGTGGCTCGTTATTCCATTGTTTGTTTGTGTCTGTGTGTCTCTGTGTGTGTGTGTGTGTGTGTGTGTGTGTGTGTGTGTGTGGTAATAGATCAATGAGATAACAGATATTTTATTATGCACACAACAAAACAAAAGCCGCTGCAACACCAACATTCGACCAAATATTATGAGAGAATTATGAGAGTCTCCCCATTCCCCTCTCTCTATCCAGTTCGACGGCCCGTACTCCCCACCCAACCCTTACCCATCCTTTGCAGCTCTCAATTTTAATTATGCACTCGCATTCAGTGCTTAATTTTTCAGGACTATTCAAACATTTTGGCCGCTGGCTGCCACTTGCCCCTTGCCACTTGCCGCTTGCCACTTTTGGGCCAACGAACAATTAAAAAGCTACGCGTGCTGGCCCATGGTGACGAGGTGCAGGGGGGTTGCTGTTAAATTTGTTGGCTTTTGCGATTATTTGATAGCCAAAAGTGTAATAAACAGCCGAAAGCAGAAATTTCCCTCAATTGCATTTTGCCAATTTTTGTATTTCCACCCCCTACAACTACAATTCACTCTACCCCGCCTCCACCTCCCACACGCCCACTGCAAGCCTAAGCCTGATTTGTTGCAAATTGAATGAATTTTGAAATTTTCAAAAATAGATTAAATTATTTACAAAAGCAAAAGTACGGTCCATAGAAGGAAGCGAAGAGTGGCACTAAAGAGGGGTAGCTGACTGCCAGGGAAACAATTTCTTGGCTTATTTGATATAATAAAATATAATAAACTGCAAAACAAATATAAAGTACAGTATATTATTATTTAAAATATTATAATCTATACTATAAAATTTGTAGAAAAAAAACTGTGCGCATCTACATATGCATCTACTATGCATCTACATATCTCCGCAACGCGTGCACCAAATTGCATGCGGTAATCTACAAAAATCTCAAATTTGGTATCAAAATGTGTGTTTGAATGCCTATTTCATTTAATTTCTAGTTTAATATATTTATGTATATTTGACAGGATGCCACAAAAAATATATAACTATTTAAATATATATATTTTATATACTTATGGATTTTTTTCAAGTATTTAAAGAACAAAAAAAAAAAAACTTTCACAGGATACCAAAAAAAAATAATTCCCAAATTATTTGGTTCCTCAAAGACAAAACTTTATAAGCGGCTATAGAAGGCACAGAAATGTGGCTGGGATGGGGTGGAATACTGAAAGCAGTTAAGATAAATAAACAATGCAAAATACAGCGACAAAATTAAAGAAAAAAAAAATTAAAAAATAAATATACAAAAAAACAAAAACGAATGCAGAAGAGAGAACCGAAAGCTGAAGCTGAAATGATTTTCTAAGTAAGTGCAAATTGCGTTTTAATTAAAATGTAAAAATAAAATACACAGACGCAGAACTCACAAAGAGACATTGCCAGGGGGGAGGGGACGAAGATGGATGGACACCCCCTCGAAGGGTGAATTGGGGGGAAACACTCAAAAATATAAAAATAAATAAAACAAAAGCAAAAGCACAAGTAAAAAAAAACCAAAAACAAAAGTACAAAAAAAATAAAAACAGAAGAAAAATAATTAAAATTTCGAAAAGTAAGTTGGAAAATGTTCTCTCTCTCTCCCCGCTCGCCTCTCTCTCTCTCTATCTTTCTCTCTCTCGTTCCGTGACATCTGCTCGACAGTCGCTAACTGTTTGAGACTGTGTGTTTTCCCTGTACCCTACCCTGTACCTCTTCCCTTGCTCCTCCCTCCCCCTTGCTGCTGCTACTGCTTCTGGTTTGTAGGACTTTTCCCCAATTTTCTAGCCCCTCCCCATCCCCACTACACCACCACCAGCACCAGCACCCGTTACGTGCCAAAGTATTAACACTCTCTAAGCTCGCAAAAAGCGTAAATGTCACAATTCCATTTATTTTTCGTATTTATATTTTCTTCGACTGGCCATGCCCACTTAATGGCCGCCCCTCGCTCCCACGGCTCCCACGCTGATGCTGCCCTATCTTCCTGCCCTTCTGTCACTCTATCCTCCTGTGCCCTCTATCATTTGCTTTGCCTTATCAGCATATCGCCACATCCCCATTGCCCCTCCCCCCACCCGTCCCTGCCCGTCTCGCCCTCAAGCCTTGTGAAAAATTATTTGACAAACAGTTTTCCGCACGCGTTTTTCTTCGCCTCTTACCCTCCCTCCCTCGCTTCCTTCAGCAGACTCTTCCCTTTTGGTTCGACATCTTTTTTTTTTTTTTTTTTTTTTTTTTTTTTTCTCGTGGCTTTGGCATAAAAATGCAAACTTTTTAATTGGGTTTTTGTGTGATCGCATTTGGGGGGGGTAAAGCTATTGCCACCGAGTAGGAGGGGGGAAGGAGAATTGCTAGCCTGAAGGCAGTGGGGACAGTGGGGATACAGGGGATTGAATTGGTAAGTCCCGGCTCGAATGCCGCGGGCCCAAACACCGTCGAAAATCCGCGTTGATGGCAGCCATTTGACGTCGCTCTGACTGGCTCTGCTCTCGAAAATTTTAAGCCGCTTAGCTTGACCAAAAACTTCCTCACACTAAACACGAGCCGACACCCACAACCACACTCACACTCACACCTAACTGACTGCACACACCCACCACCCATCGGATCAACCACCAACCCAACCCACCCACCCATTCAAGTCTCATGAATTCCATGGCCCAAACAACAACAAAAAAAAAAAAGCCAACAATAAGAAAATGTTGACCAAACATTGAACGGGGAACAACCGCTCGAGGCACAAATTAGGCAGCGGCTCAGCGAATTTTTTGACAGCTTCACAGCACTGGAAATCGTGATTCTGGGGGGGGGGGATAATCCCAAGTCAGGTGGGCAGCTCTCAATCTATAATCCTGCAGTAACCATCGAAAGTGCAGAGAGAGAGAGAGCGTGCTCTTTCATTTGAAGTATGAGTCTCATGGATCAATGGCAAGGATTATAGTTGATAGTCGAAGAGTGCCGGGGGAGTGGGGGAGGGGGTGTTAGTGCACCTGACTTCATTAACATTTGAAGCAAAAGGAAAAAATCATTCTCTCTCTCTTATTAGCTGGCCGTCATAGTAGTATTAATTGAACAATGTTTTTATTGATTAAGCAATTAGTGGCAAATTACACCAGGCACACACACAAAAGATACATCTCGGCACGCAGCGCAGTTCACGATTCACGATTCACTATTCACGATTTGTGTGTACACAGTTCGAGTAACAGTGTTTGGCATAGTGGCAATGGTGTTGCTGCAACAGTAACTGTAACCCGTCCACCACTAGCCCAACTATCAACATCATTGGGGCGCCACGCTTCCGCTTTCTCTGTTGCCACTCTCCTCTGCCTCTCTGCTGCCTCTCTGTTGCCCCTGTGTTTCCACTCTGTTCTGCCTCGCTCCAGCCCTTCTGCCGCCACTCTCCTCTGCCTCTTTCTCTTTGCATTTTGCGTGGCGCCCTGTATAAACATCGCACGCCACATACGCAATATCTACACAGAGAGATAGCCATAGACATGGACATAGACATAGACATAGTCGTGGCTATAGCTATAACTATAGCTCTGGCTGTGGCTCTAACTCTGACTGTGACTATGGCCTTAACTCTAACTCTAACTCTGACTATGACTCTGTGTGTTCTGACTCTAATTCTGACCATGGACTCTGACTATGACTCTGTCTGTGTTCTGGCTGCGGCTGTGGGCAGTGCTGTAACTCTGACTCTGCTGGCCATATAGCCCCATGTGCTATTTATGCCTGGCACACATCGCAGCAAACAGCAGACAGACTAACAGACTAAACCATACCAGACCCGAGCAGACCAGACCAGACCAGACCAGACCCAAGCAGCCCATACCAAAGCCTCAATGCCAGCGGGTGTCAAATAACTTACTCAGAGTCCGCATATTTTTCCGGCTAGCGCATAACAAATGCTTTATGACCGCCACTCACAAGATATTCTCTATCTTTTTCTTTTGCAAATGGAATAAATCGAATCATAAACTATTATTATAGAACAAAGTCAAAGTTTATTAAGATACAGTCTTAAGTATTAAATTTTTGGTTAAGCTTCTATATTTTCATTCACTTGAATGGCAAATGTATTTTCATACATTTAAGCAGCAGTAAGTGGAAACCGTATGGAATATTATCGATTACATTAATTTATTCTCTAATGTAGGTATATTTTCATTGCTCCCATTTATCCATCTTTTATTTATTTATGTCTATTTTATTTCTTTCTATTTATCTATCTTTTATTCAGCTCAGTTTCAGATAGATTCTAGATCCATTTAGATGACTCTTTGGTTAGCATTTCCTATGATTAACATTAACAATTATTTAAATAAATCTGTCTAAGGATAGAGTGCTAAATTCTTTCATCTTTACAGCTCAACTATACAGCAATATATATAAAACTTACTACTTTTAGTTGAATCATCCCTGCAGAGTATCCATTATTCGCCTTTCTCTCCTTCCTTTGTTTGCATTCGCTTTTGTCGGCTTTAACTGGCGGCGCTTTAATTGCAGCCCCTGGCAGTGGGGCAGCAGCAGCAGCAGCAGGAGGCTACCATCGAAAACCGGGCAAAGTAAAGTCAAGTTAAGGCAGGGCCAGTCCTGTGTCCCGTGTCCTGTGTCCTGTGTCCCGGTGGGCAGGAGCTATCCTGTAGTCGCTCTCCTTCTACTGGCTCTAACTCTGTCTCTAACTCTGGCTCTCTCGCATGTGTTGCCATCGATTTGGCCGTTTAACATTTATCGCCTCGTGCTCTGCAAATGACTGCAGAAAGCGTTAAGGGGGTGGGCGGAGGGGTAGGGGGAGCAGATCAATATATATGTCCAGCAATTTTGCACATTTTCCACTGCGTGTCACCTGCGCAGCGTAGATAAATGGCCCAAAGACTGTGGCAAGTATGGCAAGAGGGGCAATGGCAAGGCAGCCAAAGTGTTGCCAGTTGTGAAGGATACTTAGAGCTTAGAAGCGAAGTGTGGGAGGGGTTGAGGGTGGTAAATGCCGCAAAAGTTTTGCAACCCAGCCAACGGCGGCGATTTGTCGATTTATGTGCTGTGAATTGAAATGCAGCCAAGGAAAATTTTCGCTCATCCAAGCCAAGCTAATGCAAAACAAATCGCTTCAAGAGTGGCAAAAGGGAGGGTGGGTGGATGGGTGTCACCTGTGTGCCTCTCACACTTCACTGGGTGTGTGTGTGTGTGTGCTAAGCCAGTGTGTCCTTTTGGGTTATTAGATAGCCACGCTCTACCATCGATCTCTCATCTGCCTTCTTTTATTATCTCAAAGTGAAACAAAAACAAAAAAAAAAAAAAAAAAAGGAAGTGGGCGGGGGGTGGTGCACAAAAGACAACAGTGGATGGACGGGGAGGAGCAGGAGGATGAGGGGCTGAAAAAAAAATAGAAAATGGCGAAGCGCTGAAGCGTTAGCGACATTGTTGACCGTTAGCCGTTAGCCAAGAGTATCAGCCAACACACACACCAACCAAACCAGCAACAGGACTAACACACCAATTACAACAACAACAATGGGTATGGGCAACAACAACAAGCAGAGGCAGCTGAAGAAGAAGAAGTACCGTACACTGTGTTTGACCCCCAGCTGGCCCGTTTGGCTGTCCAACTTGTCGCTGCGATGATTAATGGCCACCAAACTGATAAATCAACTTTGTCGCTGTTGCTGTCACTGCACAAACACGCCGCAAAATGCTGCGCCCCCCTTTTCAATACACAAACACACAGAGGCACACACACACACAGACACACACATGGATTTAGATAGAGGCGACTCCATGCTTGTGGCACATTCCTTGGCCCCTTGTCCACCCCCCCCTTTGGAGCGCTTCGTTCAAGGCTGGTCTGGAAATTCGATTCGTTTCAATTCGTTGCGGCTCACTTGAGTTTTAGCTAATGTTCAATATGCCACGCCCCTGGGCATGCAACACCAAACCAGAGATACCCCTTTCACCTAGCACACCCACCGAGTACCCACCGAGCACCTACTAGCACCCACATAGCACCCACTTCCCACCCCACCAACATATGCAAACATGACCATTTTGAACCCGGCCATAGTTTCAGCACCGCTCCCTGCCGCAACCTCTTGCTCCTACACGTTCACGTCCATGTCCCTGGCCCCTGTCCACCTCCAATGTCCAACGTTGTGACGCTCCGAAAAATTCGATTCTCGATTCTCAACTGTCCAATGGACTACCGGAAATTATTTTGCAGCTAAGCAAAGAATAAAGCGGAACCAACGGATCAAAATGACGAACTTTAAAGGGGGGGGTGGCATGGGGCATGGGGCATGCCATTGTGTTTGTCTCTGTGTTTGTGTTTGTTGCCGAAAGATGGAGGAGATGGAACGAACAAAAAGTGAACCCAACCGAATGGAGCCGATGGATCGAGTTGAATAGATTAAGGAATAGAGAATGGATTGAGTTAAATGGAGCCCATGCAACATGGTGGATAGATCGATTATGGATGGAAACTAAAGGAAATATGCAGTGAAATCAATTAGAATAGTAGCAAAACGTAGTCACTGTATAAAGTGTATGGAAATAAATACTTCGAATTTCTTCAAAAGTATTTCTTGGGCTGAAGTTTAATGCTGGTAAGCAAAAAATATGGTTCTGCAAAGTTTACAAAATATTTAAAATATAATTCTTATGCAGGAAACTTTAATGTATGTATATTGCTGTAGTAATATTAATATTTAATGAAGTGGGGCAAAAAATATATAAAAATAGTCAGTGAAGTATAAAATGGAGTATGGATTTTAATGGTTTAAAAGCCTTAAATGGGATCAAATGGAACCCTATTCGCTTCACTGTGGCACATTGTGGTTGCTTGGATGAGAAGTGCGTCAAATATATACTTTAAATATAATTTAATTTATGAAATAATTGAAATTATTTAGCAGAACGACGCAAAATTAAATGAAATAATCAAGAGAGATTTTTTCTTTATGATTACCGCATGTAATTTGGTGCACGCGTTGCGGAGATATAGATGCATACACACGGATTTTTTTCTATAAAAATTTATAATATAGATTAATGATCACAATAATCCGATGAACGCATATACAATCATAAATACTCTCTCTTATGGATAGTAATATATAATAGTATATAAAATAATGAAATCAAATAAGATAAGACACATAAATATTTGAGTACAATTTATATAAATTAGATCAAATAATGTATGAAATGTAAAAGATAACTAAGGATACAAACTGGTTTTATTTTGAGGCAGGACAACATCCCAAAGAGAGAGAGAGAGAGAGAGAGACTGGGAGAGGCACTTTCGAGTGTCATTTTGAGTGTCATCTTGCAACTTTAACACCTTAAAGCCTTAATATTTAAATATTTTTGATACACATGTATGTATGTTTGTATGTAGTTTATCTGCGCATAGCTACATGTATGTATAGTTTACCTACTTCTGGATGGATGGATGGGTGGTTGGATGGGGTGAATTGGGTGGTATGGGTTAAGCCTTTGTGCCATTTCGAGTGTTTCGCCCATTGCCATTCATTGCATTTTCCACATTTGGCTCATTAGACACATTTCGTTGGCAATTAAGTAAATAATTTGTAAGCCGCAGAACGTTGCAGTGGCTCGTCTGCGGTGCCACCAGCAGAACCCCCCACCACCACCAACAGTACCAGTACCACCCACAGGCAACCACCGACCGCCAACCGCCAACCACCATGGACTCCGCTCCTCCTGCTCCCTCTTTATACTACAGCTCCACCACCCTCCTTACCCTCTTCATACTACTGCTACCCCTCCCTCCACACCTCTTCATACTACTGCTCCCTCTCCCTCCCTACCACCACTGCTGGTCATGACCTGTCCCGTTTATTATGTTGCGCACCCTGTATGGGTGTGTGTGTGTGTGTGTGTATGTATGTGTGAGTGTGCCTCTGTGGTCGCTGTCTGTGGTAATTTATGTTACTGCACCAAGTAAATGCCGCCAAAGCACAACTCACACAGGACACACACACACACGTACACATGCATAGTAATCGTTGCAGGACACACACACAGACATACTCTTACTGTGCGTGTGTGTGTGTGTGTTTGCGCTTTTGTTGTTGCTCCTCTGTTTGCCAATTGATTTGAAAATCGCAGCAGCAAAAACGCGCTATTCGCGCGGCTAATGCCAAAAACATTACGTACCGCTGCCCCATCACACACACACACACACCTGGAAAAGTGCAGCTACCCCCCTACCCCTTCCAACGACCATTCATTGCTGGCACGCACTGTACTGGCTCTACCTCTCTCCCACAATAAGTATGCAACGCGCATATTTAAATTTTCGCAAACACTCGAATCGTTTGGGATTCTACTCTCCCCTCTTCGGAACATTTACCTCCAGCAAGGGGCAAGGACAAGGGGCAGGCACAGGGACAGTTGCAGGTTGATCTTCCAAAGTTCTGATTGAATTTCATGCGAATCGTAGGACTATTCCTGCTCCTCCTCCCCCTCCCTGCGTGCGTGAATTGAACGATTTTTGTTGTCTTTTCTGCGATTCCAATGATGAGTTGAGTGCTGGCAGAGAATCGAATTGGGATAGGGATTGGGACTGGGATTAGGATTTGGCTGTGAATTGGAGTTCATTGTCTGCCCAGAAGAGCAGGCAGAAAGTGCGGCAGAAAGTCTTCAATTTGGAAGCTGTCTTATTGGTGGATTAATTGCCACAAAGTTACAAGAAACAAGCCAGAAATTATGCACTTTATTTGTAAGACTTTAAAATGAAATCATACCAAAATTATATCTAACAAATGTATAAACTTAAAAGAGCAAACTGCTGACTGCTTGAATTCCCACGCACTGAAGTAAAAAACAAAACCAATTGGCTGCAGTTATTAGTCCTTTGGCTAGTAGTCCAGTAGCTGCAGTCCTGTAGATGTAGTCCTGTAGCAGCTTTCCCCAATAGTTGCGTATTCTGTGGCACACACACGATGGAAACAAAAATGAAAAATGAATTCAATTGATGAGTGACTCTCCCTCCCATCATTACGAGTACCACCCAGCAGACTCACATCAGGAATCATGTGCTCCAGCCGCCATCATTCATCCAAGCTAATCGTGGGTATGGAAGCAGGACAGGGACAGGACAGGGAGCAGCACAGGGAGCAGCACAGGGGACTGGACAGGGGCCAGGATAGGGGTCTGGACAGGGGACAGCAGCATCTGATAGGCGCCCATGTTGTTGGCCCAAGGCAAATCTATGGTCGGTCCATGAATGCTCGTTAAGGCCATGAGAGATGATACGGCCATCAGACATCAGACAACAGGCTGCAGGTTATTCTTGATTCTGTGACTTCTGTGGTGTGATCACTGTTCACAATTTGGCTGGAGCTACAAAAGCAAAGAAATATTAAAAATGTGAATTTCTTGGCAGCTTGGCATTGTCTCTTCTATTTAATTCCACATATAAAAACTTGATCTAATAAATATCAATACAAAGATTAACTACCGCGTAGTAGCTGCTGTTGCTATTGCTATTCCTGTTGCCATCTCTATCTAGCAGTCACTGTGATTCCACGAAAGGCTGACAAAAAAATTGCCATAGGCGTGATTGCCGTTACCACATAAGACCCCCCAACCCCTTCGACCCATTCCTGACCGTCTGGCCCCAAGAACAATGCTCGAAATGCAATGCAGACGGTTTCATCCAGCCTCCCCCCACCACTCCCACTACATCCACCCACCCACCAGTTCATATGCAGACCCCCTCCTCTCTTTCTGGTTCTTTGGCGTGTCCGAGCGTGGCTGTTCCGTTATGACGATATCGCCCCATCATCATCATCATCGCCATCGTCAATGTTGCCTCGGAATCTGCCTCCTGCCACTGGGACTACCTTTGGCTCTTGCTCTGCCTCTAGTCTCTGCCACTGGCTCTTACCTCTGCCTCCTGCCTCTTGCCTCCTGCCACTGCCCCTTGCCCCTTGTCTATCCTCATGTTGCTGTTGTTTTTGGTGGCTACTTGTTTATGCATGTCATTGTTTGCATGCAAATTTTGAGCAGCCTACAACCTGGCCTACACAGCTCCCGCCTCCCGTCTACCGGCACCTGAACCTGAACCAGATTTACCCCCAGCCCCTCCCGCAATCGACTCCCTGCCATTGCTAGAAATTCTTTAAAGACTTAAAGCAGAATCGTCTGAGTCGAAACATTGTTCTCGGCATCGGCATTGGAGTCGGAGTCGGTTTTGGAGTCTAAGTGGGACTCGGACTCGGTGCCGATGCCGTTGCCAGAGTAGGAGTCTTCGTCGTCTTCGTTGCTGTTGACGTGGTCTGGGATCGTGGTCTGCTTGGTCGACGGCTGCCATTTTAATTGAATTATGGCGGGGCAGGCGACTTCAAAGGAGCGCAGCGCAGCCCTGCCCCTGCCCACCCCATGCCCTGCGTCTGCCCTGCCTCTGTCCTGATAAGAACAAAAGTATGTTTGCCGCATGGAATTTCCCTTGGCCGGGTCCGGGCTTCAGGGTGAGGGTCTCTCAAATTAGAAAATGTCGGCACAGTGTGGCCAAAGCAGAGAGAGAGAGTTGAGGAAGGGAAAGGAGATACGCGTACGCAGAAATATTGAGATTAATATGCGAATAACTTAGGGTAGAGTAGCGTAGAGTATTTTTAGCGCTAATTGGGTAAAAATTAATTTATAAATTATAAAAAAAATGTAAATTATAAATATTAATTAAATATAAATTCTTAAAAACTATTTTAAAATATTTAGAAAAATTATTTAAAATAATTATTTAAAAATTATTTTACAAATATTTAAATATATTTAAAAATAATTAAAACTATTTTCAAAAATATTAAAAAATATTTGAATATATTTAAAATTGTTGAAATATTTTTAAAAATTATTAATATTATTTACATTTTTAAATTATTAAATATTACTTAAATAGCAATATTAAAAATATTTAAAAATTATTAAATTTATTTTTAAATTATTATCATTATTAAAAAATATTTAAAAATTATTTTAAAAAATATTATTATTTATTATTAATACCATAATTATTATTGAAAAGTATTGAAGTTTTATTACAAAATGTTTATTATTATTTGGAATTAATTATATAAAAATACAAATTTGCTAAGGTGAATTTCAGTTTCTACGCCATCTGCAGCTGAAAATACTTTTCCAACGACTAAAAACGGAAAAAACAGAAAATAAAAATATTAAATAAAACAAAATTTATCCCTTAAATAATTAATTAGTGCTTCTATTTTTTTTTATTAATTTTTCCCTACTTAATTTCAATCGCATTTTACACTCCACACATTCTGTGCAACAGTTTTCGCAGCGTTGTGGTGCCACTGTGGCAGCATTTTTTGAGCGCTGGCCTCGCATTTCCGGCGTGTTTGGCTACGTGAGCGGCGACCCGAGGCGTGGCCCAGGCACCGGGTCTGTGTCTGAGTCTGGGTCTGAGTCTGGGTGCCTGTGCTGGACCTGTTGCAGGCACTCCGCCTCCACCTCCGACTCTGGTGTCCGTGTGGCCCGCGGGCCTCAGTGTGTGCACTGCAATGAAGGAAGTAGATGAGCAGCAACAAGGAGAAGGGGCTGAAGAGGGGGCAGTAGAAGCGCCGCAAATTATGCCAAGAAACTTGTTAAACTTATTAAAACGAAACCTCGGCGTTAAGTTGCCAAGTGCAAATACACATGCTGGCCTAGGAGTTGGTTTTAAGGAAGGGCTGCTCCCTGCCCCCTGCTCCCCTGTGGGCCAACAAAGATGAGAATGGAGGAGCAACAGGAGACAGGATACAGGACACGGCGGAAGACAGCAAAAAGCGGGGGTGGGCAGCAACCGGAAGTGAGTGCAAGATTTGCCAAGCCGACGCACAGCGAGCGGTAAACAAGTGGGCGTCTTTGCCATTACACATGTCTGTCTCTGTGTCTGTGTCTGTGTGTGTGGGCGTGCCACATGGACGGATGTTGCAAGAGTGTGTGTGTGCGTGTAAGTGTGACAATTAAAACAAAAGCGGAAGAGGAGGAGACTGCGAGTTGCGTGGCTTTCAAGGGGGTGGAGAATGGAGAGACAACTTGCGGTTTGGCGGCTGCATTGCTGCGTTGTTGCAGTAGCTATCATTTACTTTGTAGCCGCAGAAACAACAACAATAACAAATGCAGCTAACAGCAAGAGCAGCCAGCAGCCAACACAATCGGTGGTGCAAAGAAGTTTTTGTGGCAAACTTCTTAACCAAGTTGAAATCTCAGCCATGTCGTAAATATCGAAGGGGAAACACTCAAAAGACCGAGCGCACCAAAAGCAACGAGCTCTCTCCTCTCTACACTCTACACTCTTCATACCCTTGACTTATCATCCAGCTAACACCCCCGAATTACTCCCCTGCCCCTTCCTTCGAAGTATAGTATTATCCATCTTGGGCTTGGGCCTTGGCATCTTGAAGTTGAATTTTATGAGAGCGACCCAAAAACAAAATGAGAAAACAAACGAAAATTGTTCAGATGAGAGAGAAAGAAAGAGAGAGGGAGGGAGAGGGAGGGAGAGAAAGAGAGCGGTAGAGGGAGATGCAGAAAGATAGAGGATTCTTGCTGCATTTCTACTTATCTGCTTGGCTCCATACACGTCTCTGCGCGCCTCTCCCTCTTTCTCTCTGCCTCTCTCTCCGCTTCTCTGTACTGTGCCACTTGACGAAGTTCATTTACTGCAAGCTGAAGCAGCAGTATAATTAGCCATGAGATAAAAGTCAAGCACAAATTAAATGGAAATCCCCCCTCATGCCAAGCAGCGACTGGCAGGAGGAGGAGCAAGCTTGAGAGATCTCTGCAGGCATCAGAGACAAAGAGAAAGAGAGAGAGTGACAGAGAGAGCTGAAAATTATGGTTAGATTATGTTGTGGCTGGAAAGGAACTACGGATAGCAGCAGGAAGCTTCAGCTTTGTGGCTCTACAAAGGCAAGATACAAAGATACTTTGAAGCTCTCTGGCCCCATCTTCGGTATCGAATTCTCCCCAGCTCCCCCCGCAACCTTTGACTTTGTTCCAACTTAACCTTCAAAGAAAGAAAACTTTCACCAAATATTCAATTCCTATTAAATTAACCCAAAAATTAATTGTCTTTTGTGCCTTGCACCCTTCCCCAACTACTCTACCAGTTCACGACCCAACCTAACCACAACGTAGCAAACTGAGAGCCAAATAATTTTCCCCAAAAGTTTTGACCACAAAAATTTGTGACTAATTTCCCCAAAAAAAAAATACAAAAACAACTAAAAACTAGAGAGGGAAAAGGGAAAGATGGAAAAGGGGAAATACCAAATTGAATCGGAATCAGCAGTGGCAGCACCACCAAACTTTACACAATTTATCATTCCTATCAGTGGAGGAGGAGCAGCAGCAGTGGTGACTACGGGGCACACCGAATGATTCGGCAACTCATCGACTAGCTGGCCCTGCAGGCCAACCAAATCTTCGTGATGCCTTGGCCGAAAATTGCATTACGCATACGCCACGTGACCCGCCTCTCGTCACGTGCCTGGGCCACAGAAAGATTTGTTGCACAATGTGGTCTTAGTGCAGCACAGTTCTGCCCAGTTCTGGCTCTTGCCTTAGCCCTTGTCCTGCTCTACCCTTGCCCTGCCCTAGCACTGCCCCTTCCCTTGTCCTGCCATTGAAGTCTAATGGGGCGGATTTCATTCCATTCTATTCTTTTCCGCCTTCCTGTCTTTGTTTCTGCTTGCTGGCTGGCAGGCAGTGGCGGGGGCGGTGGCGGTGGTGGGGGCAAGTGTTGCAAATAATTGCCAGACGAAATGAATGTCCATATGCAGACAGAAGCAGCAGGCGAGGAGCAGCAGCAGAGCAGACAGAAGTAGCAGCAGAAGCAGCAGCAGCAGCAGATGGAGTGTGGCAGTCGAGTCAAGTGGCAAGGCATTAAGTTGCCCGTAGAAGAGTATGGGTAAGGGTATGGGCAATGGGTAAGGGTAAGTGTAAGGAGAAAGGCACAGGACCTATCCAAAGGCGTTGCTGAGCAGCAGATGTCATTTGTGTTTGTTGACTTTTAATGCCGTCTGGATGGGTTTTTCCCTTCGACTTTTTTTTTTTTCTTTTTACGCCGTGCTTTTGCTTCCTTCCTGCCCTCCTTTTCTTCCTTCATTTGGTTTTTGTCACATTACGTAAAACCGCAGACCAAGAGAGCGAGCGAGAGAGAGAATGAGAGAGCGAATGAGAGAGCGTCCCAGGAATCGATGTCATCGCTGGCTGTCGCCACATTCATTAATCAACCGACGACTGGGGGGGCTGGTTGGTTGGGCGGTTGGTCTGCTGGTTGGTTGGTTGGGCGGTTTGGACAGGGGGTGTCATCATCTATCCATGGCACGACTATCCATGGCAAAACAAATGAATGTTGGACATTGATGGTGACAGCTTCGTGTTTATAATTACAAAACCCCCACCGCCCCCGAAAACCTCGAAAGCCAAAAAAAACGGAATAAACCAAAAACTTTGATTCCCAAGAACGAACTTGATGACATTAATGAGCGCCAACTGCCGCCATTTAACCCGGATCACACACCCGCATACTAGCACACTCGCATACTCATACACTCACACTAACACTCCTACACTTCTTCCTTCGGCTCTCTTCTCACTTATTACCACCCAAAAGTATTCTTGAAGGGTTTCTCCTGCCCCTGCTGGACATTCCTTTTCCTTCTTTGGCTACGTAATTAATACGCCCAGTACCAGTACCAGTCTCAGTCCCATTCTCAGTCCCAGTTCCAGTTGCAATACCAATGCCAATGCCCCACTGCCGCAGGTATGCCGAATGGAGAGTAAAAGTGTGGACACTCATACGCCCCGTTGACGCCCGGGCCCAGCCCTTAAGCAAACGGAAATTTCAATCACGCCCTTAAGCCCTTTAGCCTTCCTCCACCTCCCCTTCCCACTCCACAATTGCAAAACTGCACCGAAATAATGACAGGTGCAGAATGAGTAGCATTTTTGGTCTCCTATTGCGTGACTCACGAATCAAAAACGTAAAGAGGAAACAGAACGAAACGAAACGTACAGAGAGCGAGCCGAAAGGGAGCGGAAAGCGAGAGCCAAAGGAGAGACGAAGGGGAGACAAAAGGTGGCCAAAAAGGGAGCCAAAAGGGAGTTAAAAGGGAGCAAAAAGGGAGCCAAAAGGGAGTAAAACGGGAGCCAAAATGGAGAAAAAAGGAGACAAAAGGGAGCCTAAAGGAAACCTAAAGGGAGCCAAAAGGGAGCCAAAAGGGAGTAAAAAGGGAGCCAAAAGGGAAACGAAAGGGAGCTGAAAAGGTGTAAAGTAAAGTCTAAAGAATGTTGAACAATTAAAGGGGAATGCCAAAATGCTTAATGAAAGCGAAATACGATTGTTGGAGATTATCGAAGATTGTCGGAGATTATCGAAGATTGCCGGAGATTGTCGAAGATTGTCGAAGATTGTCTGAGATTCTCTGAGCTTCTCGGAGATTTTCGAAGATAGTCAAAGATTGTCGGATATATTTTGTAGATTTTATGAACTTTTACCAATGGATATATGTATCATTGCAGCTAATCCGGTTTCAATTTGGGCAACTCAATCGCAGATCGTTTTAGATTTTGTATTAGGCAAAACATTTGGAAATTCTTGATGCAAATTTGCATAAAACTCATACCCAGTGGAGAGGATAGAAAAGCCAAGTGAGTGGGGGAAAAACAGTAGATTTTTGGTGTTTCTTTCCACTGAACGAACACCTTACAGTCTCCTCTCCCTTTTGTTTTCCATTTTTTGGGGGTTTCTTTCATTGGACTTTCAAGCTGTGCAAACCAATGAAAATTTTAAGGGAAAAAAAACTATAAAACTTATTGTATTTTATATTGTTGTTCCTACGCCGCTCACTCCCCTACCCTTAACGCAACTCTTTTGCCTGGCCATTAGGTGGAACAAATTTTCCCAAGCAGTGAGTTGCGGGGGAAGGGGTGGCGGAAAAAACGAGAGAGAGAAAAATTGTGAAAGGGAAGCCGACCGACCGACCCCTAACAACAATAACATCGAATAATAAAAGTAGAAAAAAAAAAAAAGAAAAGGAAAAATCAGCCCAGAAGGAAACACGACAGAAGCCGACAAAAAGTTGAAGTTTGAAGCTTGAACACCAAAACCAAAGAGTGTAGAAACGTAAGGGTGGGGTGGGGCTGGGCTGTAGGAAACCCGTCCAAGTTTGTACGACTAAACTTTGCACTAAACATCCGGCAGGCCAAAGAGGAAGGCAGTTCAGCTCTGATGTTGGCAGGCAGGCAGGCAGGAATTTTCATAAAATTAAACACAACAAAAATTCTCCCCCTCGAAAATGGATTCGCAAAAGGTGATCGAAGTTGCAGAGAGCGGGGGATGGAGTGGGGTGGGGGGGAGTGCCTCAATAATAGAAAAATATTCAACAAGAGTTTACAATGTTGCGGTGATGTATAGTGCAGTACAATGTGCAGCAGCAGCAGAAGCAGACAGAAGGAGGAGGCACCACTAGGAGGAGCAGAAGCCAGAAGGAGGAGGCGCCACTAGCACCAGCAGACATGAGGAGTTGGAGCAGCATTGGGGGGGCGGAAAAGGTTCTACAAAATGTTTTTAACACGCACGAATCCAGCAGACAGGCCAGGCCGATGATGCCTCAGAGTATGCTGAAAGGGTGCATGTTCTCCCCTTAAAGGTGTAGTTTTTTTGTTGCATAAACCACCGGATATCTTAGCATCAATCTTTGCAACATTCCCTTTTTTTATGGCTCATATTTTGTACTTAAAAGTTCCAACAGTTTGCCATCTAGCTGCAGCTTATTTCTCAGTCAGTAATAATAATAATAATGCCTCCAATAATAATAATAATTATTATTGAAATATTTAACAGTGTTGTTAAGCAAAATGCGTGCCCTATTTAATATTCAAAATTTATGAAAATTTAATTCATTATTTGTTTGCTTCTTTTTTTTTGTGTTTCCTGTGTTCCTTTGGCTCTGCCTCTGTAGTTGTCATCACATCAGCCTGTTGTGTGTAGTTGTCTCTGCGACATAGGGACGATGTCAAGGCCAACAACTGGAACAGGGCGAGGCAGGGAACGCACATACTATACTATATACATTATTTTTTTTTTTTTTTTCTGAGAGCTTTACATACATATGTGATGGTAATGGTGATGGTGTGTGTGTGTGTGTGCCCCCAAACCCGCTTCTGTGGCAAGTTGTTAAATGCTACTGACACTCGACCCGCCCCCTAACACATTTATAAATATTTATATGCTCCGTCTGTATGGGTGTGTGGGTGTATTAGTGTGTGTTCTTGCTCCTACATCACTCTTTATTTTTTTTTTCGGGGGTTTGTCCTTCAGCTCATAATCCTTTTTTATTGCAAATGACCACGCTAACTCGACATAGTGCGACAACAGACTGGAGGGGGGCTGTGGCTGCGACTGGAGGGGGGTGTGGCACTTTGGCACTGCTCATAAGGCTCATCAACAAGTTCATTTTACGGTCAATTCATTAAAAAAAGAAATACACACACACACACACATCAGTCAAGAGAGGAGAGTGTGTGGAGTGTGGGGCAGAGAACAAGCTTTTTCACTTGTTATATGTATGTTTTTTCTCTCCTCATTATACCCTTCCACACCCCCTGGGGGTGTATTCAGATGTTTAGGACCTGCCATCAACAGTCGAAAAGTTGAAGAGTCGGGTGTGGGGTGGGGGAGGATAGGTAGCAGGATAGGAATAGGGATAGGACTGCTACCAGCTATCTGATGTCTTAGGGTGGACTAGGATACTACGGGGTAACCGCTGGACTAAGTTTTAAGGGATATATTCTATATCTACATACATACTATATGTATAGTATTTCCAATATATATTAAAATTCGTAGTATATATGCAGGATGTACGAACTTCGATAATAATAATTATTTAATTTAATATGTATTTAATTTTTTTTTATATAATTTTAACTTATTAAATAATAATTATTTAATTTTTAATATTAATTTAATTTTTTATTATTAATAATATAATAATAATTGTATACCTAAATTATAATATATAATATTATATTTATTTAATTATTTATTTTTAAAAAATATACTAATAATTGTATACCTAAATAAATAATAATTATTTATTATTTATTTTTTTATTATATTATATATAAATATTTAATTTTTTTTAATTATATAATAATAATTGTATACCTAAATTTTACCTAATTAGGTAATAATTATTTAATTAAATATTTATTTAATTTTTAACAATATAATCATAATTTTATACCCATATTAAACCTAATATAAAAAATATTATAATAATATAATATAATATTATAATAATACTAATATTACCATTCATATTTGGGCAAAGTTTGAATCAAATCTAAGCAGTATTTAATTTATTTAAATACATAATTTTATGCAGAAAAACTTACCAACACCATGTTTATTTTTTATATATTTTTTTTAAATATTTTTTATAATAATAATAATAATTATAGTAATTTTTAATATCTATGCATAATGTGAGTAATGCAATAAAAATCAATTTCAATTTATAGCGCTGTTTTATAACATTAAATAAATAGTTTAAAAAAATAAATAATTGACATTTAAAATATTTATTATTAACTTAATTTATTCAATATTATAGATCGATAACTCTCGAATCGAACATCGATTTAATATATCGTATAACGATCTCCTTTGGCAGCTTTTGAGGGTGTCTGAGGGGTCTAAACTTCGCATTGTTTTTGCTTATTTTTATTACAATATTTAGTTGCTGGACTCTCCTCGGGTTGGGTAGTCTTGTAGGTGTGGCACACATGTGTGTGCTGACCCTGTCCTCGGATGTGTGTATGTGTATGTTGACCCTCATTTGCTGACATTTAGTGGCAGTTTTCAGAAACAATGTCAACGTTTCTCCACTCTCTCTGTGCGTGTGTGTGTGGGTGTGTGTGTGTGTGTGCGTCATGCTAAACATGTCAACCTCTCAGGCCCCACCTCAAACATAAACTTTTTTTTATTATTATTATTTGTAATACCCTTTCAAAGAGAGGGTTCCATGAATTCAAAGCAGTCCACGGCGACACTCAAAATTGTTTTAGAATTTTCTAGCATTTTCCAGCGCTTACCATAGGAAAGATCAGTGGAATAAAAACTATAAGAAATATATTTTCTATATTTAAATATATTTATTACAATAAAAATCAGCATTTCTATGCTAAATTCGAAAGGGTATCAAGCAGTCAACAGTTTTGCTTTTGTTTTATATTTTTTTATAGTTTTTTTCTCAGCTCTTTTCTCTTGGTTTCTCTTCTTATTTATTTATTTAATTTTCACCTTCCCCCTTTTGGCTGCTGTTTGGCATGGCTTTAATTTTATGATTATTGTTTTTCACCCACCCCACCACCCACTCGCCCACCTCACGCTTTCTAGCGCTCTCTGCCTCTTCTGCTGTCTCTGCGTAGTGTCCCCCCCAACCTTCTCGCTGTCGCACACCTTTTTGGCCTTGTCTTTGTGGCTGGCTTTTGTTCATTTCTTAAGTGGCGCTTTATAATGTTGACAGTTTTATTGAGGCGCAAAATGTGTTGGTCATTTTTTGTGCCTTTCTCTTGTTATTGCTTCTTCAATCTCCCCCCAAGGACCCACCCAGACAAAAAAAAAAAAAAAGAATTCATTGAGAGAGGTAGTATGACGAGGGGGAGGGAGTCGAATCGGAGGAGGCTCTCTCTCGTGTTCTCCGGGCATTTCTGGCTCAGGTTGGGATGGTCCTGTTGAGGTTTCCGTCTGGCTGTGCGCTGAAATGGTTTTATTTACCCAAGCCCCCAGCCACAGTCCCTGCCTCAGACCCAACCCCAGACCTATCTCCTGCCCCAAGCTCCATCCCCATCCGTAAGCCCCAAGCCGCAAACGATCTGGGGTAAGCTATAGCTCCGGCTTATATCCCTTCATTTGGCAAATAACAGATTTCATTGCATACTTTGGAGGCCAAATTGTTTGGTTAACAAGCTCTCGAATCACCGACTCCAGAGCGAATGTCCTTCTGCCAGCTGACTACTGGCCCATTGACCATCTAAACGTTCTCAGCAATGACTCCAGGTATAAACCCCATCTCTGGGGTTTTGTTTGCTTGCTTAGCTTATCTTAAATATTTTTTAATGTTTTTATTTTTGTGGATTTTTTTTTTTTGCTCGATTTTCTAAGTGGTTTCAATAACAAATTTCAGAAATTTTTCAGCTGAAAATTTGGCAGGTATTTCTCGCTTATTAGCACTCTACAACTCTCTCTCTCGCTCTTACTCTTTCTCTCTCTCACTCACTCTCTCTCTCTCTCTCCCTCTTACTTTCCTTTGTCTCTTTGTAATGACAAAGTTTCCACATTAGCAAACAGAAACTGTGTCATTTTTATATTTGGGGGCCCACCTCTTGAGCAGCTTCCACCTTTGAATGTTCCATTGCTGCTGCCATCAGCGATTATTTTTACTGTTGTTGTTGTTGCTTCTTCTTCTGATTTGTTGTATGATTTTGCGGCTCATTTGGTTTTATTAAAATTTGCACGTTTTTCACGCTTATCAAACGAGAAGAGCCACCCCCCACCCAACGCCTCCTCATACAACGCCTTTGATTGTGCCCCAAAAAGCGCTGAAGAACCCACAGACACCCAGTACCCCCCAGTACCAACCAATACCCCCCAATACACCCCAGTACCCCTCAGTCACACACTCCACTCACTGCTGCTATGTGGTGGTGAGTGGGAAGGCTGGCAGCATCCCTTATGTGAGCTTTTGCTTTTATGCTAATTTCTAAAACTGAAATGAATAAATGTCTTTCGTTTCTCGGTGTTCGGTTCACCGCCTCCCCCGCACTGTCTGCCTTTTTCTTTGCCTTTATTATTGTTATGGAAATTTTTATAGTTTCCCCATCATTTAGTACCCCCCCTCCCCACACACACACACACACACGGAGAGAGAGCGAACAATGTCTAAACGCTTTTTCAATTCTAAAAAAAGTTGGCAACAAAATTTTTTGTTGTTCATGTTTTTGGAGGAACCTTTTCTGTGTGTGTGTGGCCGAAGTTGAACATTTAATTTTCATTGTGGGTTGACGCGGTGCAGGGGAAAAAGTTGAATATATTATGGGACTAAAAAAGAAGAGAGAGAGAGAGAGAGAGTGGATGTGGGTGTGCGCCCATCCTTTTTGCTGTCATTTGTTCTAAGAGAATTGTATGCAATAAATAAAAATTACACGTTCAACAATTTCTATCTGCCCTCAGTGATCTCTCCCACTCCCTCCCTACCACCACTCCCTCCCTTTGTAGCCAAACAATAGACTTTCCTCATTTTCTATAGGAAAAACCCTTTTTCATACCCACCCCCCACCCAACCCTTTGTTGCTGTCTTGTAGCCTTCTAATTGGATATGTTCGACGTCGTCTTTGACTTTGGCTTTTGACTTGAGTTGGAGGGGGAGGAAATTCCTTAACTTTAGCGAAGGAACCAGGATAGCCACACCAATGTAGGATTCCCCAGATAACGAAGGGGTCACCCGGGGTGGTTAGTCCGTAAGAAAAATGTCGCTGGCAACTCTTTCGTTTTTTTTTTTATTACCATCTCCCATCTGGCCAGGAGGAGGCAACTCCTCCTCCTCCTACTCGTCGTTGCTGGTGGGTTGGCAACCCTGCTGGGGCAATCAGAACTTATGTTTACCCCAATTAAGGTGAACACGAGACCGTTTTTGCGATCCAATGAGTTAGAAACAAGATAAAGGACCAAAAGCCGGAACAATAAACCCAAAGAGCTCTAGCCGAAGTCGAAGCCCAAGCCCAAGCCCAAGCCCAAGCCCAAGCCCTGCCACACAGTCTGCTCTTCGTCTCCGTCTCCTGGCCATATTCCCGCTGAGCCGTTACCCGCCTGCTGTCATGCATGTTTATGTGTCCTCATCCTCCCCATTCCACCCATTCTCATCCTGGTTTTGGTCCGCGTTGCGTCGCAGCAGGCACAACAATGCCCCAGGAGCAGGGAGCCGGGGAGCCGGGGAGCCGAGTAGAGGGGGCTCCAGGAGGACCAGAAGGACCAGCCCTGAATGCCGAAGCAATGATTAAAAATTGTGCAAGCGTGTGGCGGCCAGCGATGTCGATTGTGGTTCAACTTTCAGCTGGAAACTGTGGCATCTCACGGAGGCAGCAACGAAGCACTGCAAGGGGATAGGTATGGGGCATGGGCATGGGCATCCGAGAGAGCTTTCATGCTAGATGACATGGTATGGCATGGCATGGCATGGGCATGGCGCGTGGGCATGGCGCGTGGGCCAACATTTTCGATGGCAAAGTCGCAAAATCCAAAAACCAAAGTCGTTCGCTTTTATTGTCATTTGTATGCGTGTGGGCCAGCCAGAGTCAGAGCCATAGACAGAGCCAGACAGCCCCATTGAGTTGGCCAGGAATGGAGTCGATTCAAGCCGAGCCGAGGAGCCAAATGGAGCGCCAGCTGCTGAGCGGCCTCAGCTGAGCGGCGGCCACTTGAGATGCGAGCGTGAGGTGAGGTGAGGCGATCGTGATTGGGCTTACGGGAAGCTAACAGAAGTGGGGGATGTTTATTCTGAATAAGCAACAGTCAAGATGGGGATATTGGGTATGAATTTGAATAAAGATGATGCCTATAGAGCAAGCCAATAAGACTTGGAAATGGTAACAGATTGGCAAGGGACTATGGATCATACTGGAAATATGGAAATACTCCTATACGATCCTACAGCCTGTACAACTAGATCCGAATCAATGATCTGCGAGCAGTGAAAATGTATCTTAAGCAGCTCCACTCCTAGCTCTTCTCGTGACTCACGTGATTCTTGTGGGGCATGAGTGCCCCATTGGATGGCCAGCCTAAAGGGTTCTAGCCTTCAGCCATTACCTCTTCTGTTGTGCAGAAAACTTGCAGTGAACGTGAGCCGCTGCTGCTGCTGCTGCTCCTGCCCCCCAGCCTCGTCTCGCCCCGAAATACTCATTAGCAATAACGACCCACCGCATTGGGGCGAGTCTGGATGGGATACCTAGGATACCATAGCATGCCATACCGTACCAGCTGTGTCGATGTCCATGTCCATGTCTATGTCGATGTCGATGTCGTTGTTTGTGTCGATGTCTATCTATTGTCAACCATCAGCCACGCATGCAGCCCACAGATCAAAGCCCATCGAGTGGAATGGAGACCGGGGAAGATGATGTTGAAATGCTTCAGCCTGCCTGGCTCCCTCCTGCCTGGTTTTGGCTTTGACCGAACGATGGAGTGCTGCTGCTGGGATTGGGGCCCTCGATTGGGTCTGGGTTCTGGGGCCTATCTGCGCCTTTCCACTATTTACACAGCTCATTTTATCTAGTTCGATTGGCAATTTATCTGAAAATGTTTTGTCTGCCATCGAGGAGAGGCACCGCACACACGGTGTGTGCCTTCGCATCGGTGTTTACCTCTGGCGGCAGCCTACAGCCCCCTCCTGATCCCCTCCCCTGTCCAGTTGCTTGTTTGGCCTTATAATTGGACCTGGCAGAGGGCAGATTGACACAGGAGAAAGTTGTATCGGTGGAGCAGGGGAGTGGGTGAGGGGTGGATAAATATCGGTTTTTGAATCTTAATTTCTTTGAACGAACAAACGCAAAATCAAAGAGGCTGCCAGCTAAAAGTTAACTAACTGAGCAGGCAGTCCCCACTTCCCCCACCCTCACCCAGTGGGCTTCCCTTCTTTCTACATGTGTATGCAGAGTGGAAGGTGTGGAGTGGAGTGGGGGTGGAAAATTCGCAACAAATGGAAATTTTGTCAAGCTCGAAATCCTTTTATAATGACAAAAGGTTTCCACCTCTAAGCCGATTGCACCGAAAAGCAATAGGCCCTACTCCAGCACCAAGAACAAGGACAGAGCATACTTACAGGCACCTTGTGCTGGCTGGCCCGAGGAAGATGGGTTGAGTGGGGGGTGGGTTGAGTGGGAAAGAAACTTACCCGCTTGCGGTGCCTACTTATGTAATTAGTTTGAGCGGGCCACAGGGAAGGGCTCTCTGTCTGTCTGCTCCACTCAAGCGGAAGGGCAGAACTCCGGGGCGCAAAACAAAAGGCAAGAAAAAGAATTCGAAAATTAATCTTTAATTGCAACCGACAGTGGAAGTTTAAACTGCAGATCGGCAGAAAAAGGGAAAATCTATATCAAGGAAAACTTACAGCAAGGATAATTTAAAAACACGCTGTACAAAATTAGTCCTACCTGGTACTTAGTTGGCTAACATTCCCAGAGTTTTATTATGATTTATGTAGATTATTTAATATATACTCGTATGTAAAGCTAATAGCTGTGGAATTAAATAAAGCTGATTCGAAAGAATATATACAATTTATTGGTAGGCGAAAGCGAAAGTACTATATGTAGTTATGTACATATGTACATATGTACGTGGTATGACGATCAGCTCAAGACTAAAAGAGGGCAGGCGGACCGAATTGCCGGTGCCCTAATGCAAGCGAGAGACAGAACGAATGAAGGAAGCGACAGAAGCTCGATGCTGCTGCTTAGCCGAGTACGAGCGATATATGAAGAGAGAGAGAGAGAGAGAGAGAGAGAGAGAGCGCGAGAGAACAGCATAGACCTGCTGCAGCTGCAGAAGCGAAGCGAAGCGAAGAGGTTGATGTAAAGAAGCGAAAGGCCGCTGCCGTGCGTAAGCATAAGCACAGAACGAAACGAGAGAGAACGTACGGAGTCGCTTCGAACGCGACTCTACTTTTATACCCGTACTCAGTCAGTACACATGTGATTTATGTGGAATTTTAAAATGTTTTATCAGTTTTTACATTTTACATTTTGCTACATCTGTCATCGACATCTACATCTACATCATCTACATCAGTTCTCACATCAACACACGTACACTGCACGAGGCAGCATGTTTGAGCGTGAGTGTGTGTGTGAGAGAATCAGTAGCAGCCGCTGCAGCGCTGCTGCCATCAACCCTAATAAAAACTATTACTCTTCGAGTACGGGTATAATAAAAATGTATATTTTGTTGCGCGGGGCAAGGGGGGAGGCGACTCGCTGCTGAAAATTCATTTGATCATTGTGGCTACAATAATGATCCGATCTGAACCAAATTCGGGAATCTGATAGATATGGTCATTATCTACAAAACTGCATTTTTATTTTTTTTCTATCTTCAAAATTGTGGATTTTCGTCTTTTTTGTGGGGGCGGAAGGGGCGGGGCGAAATTTTAAAAATACACTTGTTCAGGTTTGGTATCACAGGAGTCTTGGCCAAAAGTTTGGTTGCTCTAGCTCTTATAGTCTCTGAGATCCAGGCTACACAAAATACAAAAACCAAATCGACTCGATTTTGTGTGAGTGCGAAAGGGATGGAGCGAAGTTTTTTTTTCGTACATTTGCCTCTATTGTGGCTATATTAATGATCCGATCCGATTCAGATTTGGGCCCCTGATAGATATAGGCTGTCTCTATGATTCTGCATTTTTCGTTTTCTGCTATCTTTAAAATTGTGGACGCCACAGATGTGCGCCCTTTGTGGGGGCGCAAGTGGGCGGGGCGAAATTTTGAAACTTTTTTCTAGGGTGAGAGAATACATCAGTCTGGAAAAAAAAATTTGGTTGCTCTATCTCTTTTAGCCTTCGAGCAATGGGCGACGAACAAGACGGACAGACGGACAGACGGACAGACGGACGGACAGACAGGGCTATATCGACTCGGCTATTGATGCTGATCAAGAATATATATACTTTATATGGTCGGAAATTACTCCTTCTCTATGTTACACACATCCACTTTTACCTTAAATACAATATACCCTTTTACTCTTCGAGTACGGGTATAACAAGGAAGCGATAGAAGCTCGTGCTGCTGCTGAGCCAAAAACGAGCTGTAGATAGAGAGAGAGAGAGAGAGAGAGAGAACAGCATAGATCCCGCTGCAGCTGCAGTTGCGGAGCGAAGCGAAGAAGTTGCTGTAAAGAGGCGAAAGAGCGGCCGCTGCCGTGCGTAAGCATAAGCGGTTACAATATTTACCGTTAATGTACAGTGGGTAGTTCAAATAGCAAACAAATGTAGATTTACGTTAGCCGCTGCTCCACTAACTATTATCTACGGAGTATATATGTATGTATATATTATATATATTTAAAAGTAAACTCCTTGTATTTTTGGGTTCGCTATTGCGGGGATTGGGCTGGGCAGCACATGGACATAGCAGACCGTGCAGCTCTTTTTCCTCCACTCATCATGAGAAAAGACAAAACAATGCTGCAGGAATTATAGAGAGAGAATTAGCTCTCTATTGCAGTCCACTTACTGCTTTAATCCTTGATTCTTTGCCCCAAAAGATCCACTTTCACTTTCTGCTATCAGTGTTCTTTTTTTTTATATGTACTATATATATTTTTTTTAATCCATACTTTTGGATCTATGTTTTTAACATTGGTTTTTGTCTGTTCTGTGTGAGTCGCAGGTGTCGCAGTGTAACAGTATTTATGTAAAGTGTAGATGTATGGTATGTGTAGCAACAAAAATGTTCCTTATAAAATGTTCATTTCAAATTGAACGAACTGATTCCGAGGGCGCAATACATTCGCATTCATGTGTTGTCGTGGTGTGGTGTAGGTGCATCTGTGTCTCTCCTCTGTGTGTGTGTATCAGTGTGAATTCATATCCATATGTATGTGTGGATGTGTGTATGTGTGTATGAAGTTTCTGTGCAGCTGTGTTGGTGAAGCAGCACCCCTGTTGGTGTTCTTCAGCATCGAAAAAGCGTAAGCAAAGGCGCAATGGATTTGCTTTTTAGGCATTCTCATCGCTGCTATCATCGATAGAGAAGCGCACCCGCCGGGCAGGCGGAGCCTCCGGCTCCAGAGGGGCAACATTTGGGTTTGCTGCACCCAAGATATTCGGCGAGGAAGCATTGGGCACGGTTGGCGAGAGCGGTGGCCAGGACATGCTGCCGGAAATCTCGATGTCCGAATCCTCGGTGCCGCCCTCAGACGGCTCCCCCTCGAAGCGGATGGCATTCTCCAGCACCGAGTCCCGCAGAATGCTGGGCGTACCGCGATGGCGATTGCGCAGATGCTGGCAAACGTTGCGCAAGAGCTCGGGATGAGAGCCGGGCTCGGCCACGCACAGCGGGCAGATGACAAAGGTGCGATCGTCGCGGTGCTGCTCGTCCACATGCTTCACCAGCTCGTCGTCCGAGTGCCCCATGGCGCCGCAGACAGGGCAAACGAAGCTGTCGGCGCTCAGAGCGGGCATCGGCTCGCCGGCGAAGTGCAGCAGCTTGGCCTCGTCGTCCAGCAGGCACTGCATCGGATGGCCCGCCTCGTGCTTATTGGTCGCCACATGGCCCTCGTAGCAGGCCTGACACAAGTCGTAGTCGGCGCACCTCAGGCACTTGTAGCGGTAGCGAAGGATCCTGCTTCCATTGTTGCAGCCATCGCAGATTATGCCCCAGTGAGACGGCATTTCAATTCCAGTTTCTTTTGCACCTTTTGGAGAGATGTTCAGGCGATACAAAAATCACAAACTAATACAAAGGACGTACCCTTTTTCGAGATTTTCTTCACTGCCGACGGACAATTTTTCGCAAATGCCTAAGTTTTTGTGCCCGATTCACTTTCTCACTCAATATTGTGCTGGGGATTTGGTGTTGCCTATGGACAGACCGAATTATCAAATTATAGTCGATGATGGTTTGATTTGGATTGGAAAATTCAAGATTATTATTCGAGCTCCGTGCTGCAGCTTGCAAAGAAAAAAAGAACTATTAAGATGGCGTCGCGTAGCGTCGATTTGTAACAAAGCAACTCTGATGCATCGAAAAGAGTTACCAGACTGGTAAACATAAAGGGTTGTTGCCTTTATTTTAATTGTAATCAATTTGAAACTGTTTATGCTCGTAATTATTATTATATAAATGCCTTGTTACTGAATATTTTTATGATTGATCTGCTACAATTATTTGTTAATAATATAATATAATATAATTATAATATATATTATAATATAATATCATATTTCACAAAATTATGAATTTTAAAACTGAGAAAAAGTCTGAATAAAATACAATTCTGTGTACTTATATTTTTTGTGTATAGGTGCATTAATTGGGCGTCGTTTAAAGTTTTGCAAATTAAAATCTACGCGAAGACGACGAAGCTTAAATTGGTTGACCAACACTAGAAAAATTAAAAAAAAAAAAGAATACCGTTTGGAAGGTTGGAATGGAAGTTGCCCAATTGGGACAAAAGCAACCGCGGACGGTACAAATAATTGAAAAGTTTTGGAGGCCACAGTTTTCTGGGGGTTCCTTCCCCAGAAGGGCAGATAAAATGGATAAAACTGAAGATACAGCTACTCAAAGTTAAAGTTTTCTACCATTTTTAATGTTTCATTAAACGGTGAGCTCTTTTCGAATGGAAACCATTTTTAAAACTAGGTAGAGAATTCAAAATCCTATATATGTACATATGTCGGAGAATGAGAAATTATATTAGTTGTCTCTGTTAACCTAACCAATAAATTTTAATTGGAACGAGAACTTGTTCGGTTCACTTGATACAGATTCAATGTTGCTGATGGCAAAGTTTGAAAAAGAGACAGAGAGAAAGTTGCTCTCAGATGAGCGTGGCGCAAGTGTTGGAAAACGAAGAAGAATTAAACCCAGTTTAGTAAGCGGCAAGAAAAAAACTCTAATGACTTTCTGTGCTGTGGGAAAATATTGAAATATGACGGATGAAATATTAGAGATGCCGAAATAAAAAAAAAAAACGCAAGCTCTGAAAATTTGAAAATATTTAACAAAATATCCTTCTCTATATTTAGAGCCTAAATATATTTAGTCTATCAGACAAAAATGGTTTTAATACGTGTCTATAGACGCGTAACAACACCAATTTAGCTCTTTCTCTTAAACTATCTCCTTTCAGGTAATTTAAATGTGAACTGTCGGGGAAAATCGTTTGTTTTTTCAAACATGAGTATTTTTCAAGCCAAAAGCTTAAACCAAAGCCTGATGTTCCCGTCTTCCACTTCCCTTTTAACCCACTCATTTTCGTTTCGTTTGTTCGCGCTTTGTACATAAATTTCATGCAAATTGACTAATTAATTTCTGCGCAATGGATTCTTATCGTGTGCTATGCACTGGCCCATATAATATTTGCATAATGCATGTGTATTGGCTCAGTTCAGCAGAGTTCAGTTCAGTACAGTTCAGTACAGTACAGAGTTGGGTGCCCCAGACCAGGACCCGGACACATAGCCGTACCCGTACCCGTACACGTACCCGGACCAACCCACGCACTCGCCATGGCCCTTGTCCTGGCTGAAGCTCCTATGCCAGGGCTTCGGCTACGGTTTCAACAGAGGAGGGAGAGAGAGAAAAAAAAACAAAAATTTTAATGACGGATATTAAGCATAACCACACAACTAAACGAAGAGTGGGTTGGAGGAGGTGGCTCAGAAGAGGGACTGGGAACTGCGGCTGTGGCTGTGGCTGTGGCTGGGGGAAAATTTATAATGCTTCCGTGTTTTTCCCGCAGGACAGACGCAGAGAGAGAGAGAGGTAGAGCAGCAGACTGACTCGGAACAGGACCTTTAAGCCTGCCAAATATGCTGATTGCAGCAATAATGATGATTATGTTTGCCTGGCCTGGCCGGGCCTGGCCTGCATGCGCGACGCAAATTTGTTGGCCAAAGCGGAAGGAAGTCGAAAGCATTGACAATGCCAGCGACACGAAACAAACCCAGAGGCAAGCACACACACAGAGAGAGAGAGAGTGTGTGTGGCAAGGCAGAAGGATAGCAAAATGAAGTGGATGAAGGGGGAGGGGGCTAAAGTGCAGCCACAATGCCAACGACAATGACGAAGAGCTGCAAAAGCATTTAACGACTTGAAAATGCGACTCCTCCCGAACGACTGGAGCGAACGTCCAACTTGACTGACATACTGACTAACTGACAGACCAACCTACCGACTGACTGACTGACAGACATTCAACAAATGCGAAAAAGCAACATTGAAAAGGGGTGGCACTCATATAGAAGGGGGGATGGGGGCTAAACGGCAGCTTATGGAAATAATACAAGGCTGGCAAGAACAGTTCAAGTCGAAGTGGAAAATACACTTACGTGAGGAAGAGACAGTTACAGGGATAGCCTACAGACTACGGCCTACAGGCTACAGGCTACAGCCTACAGTCTACAGTCTACAGCATTCTATTGAAGCCTTCTGTTACATACTTCTGTTACAGAATGCCTACAGTTACAGCATTCTGTTACGTCCTTCTGTTACACCCTACAGTCAACAGCCTACAGTCTACAGCCTACAGTCTACAGGCTTCTGTTACAGCCTACAGTCTACAGCGTACAGTGTAGCTGCAGCTGTAGGCTATAGTTTCTGTTACAGCCTTCTGTTACAGCCTACAGTTTACAGCCTGCAGTCTCCTGTAGTTTCATGTTCCCACTGTAAATCACATTTAATTATTTCCAGCTCTGCCATACACAATTCCAAGAATCACATCATTTCCTGCTCAATAAGTATTTAATTTCTATATAGAATCATATTTCAGCTTGGACTGTTGATGGAAAGTTTAGACTCCATAGGAAGTTTAGACTCCATTGGAAGTTTAAATGGAAAGTTGAGAGTACTCTAAACTCAAAACTGAATATCTGATGTCAATGTCTTGAGGTTGTTTTCATTTGATTTCTGATTAATTCATTACAGCAGGCAGCACACAAGTCGTTGAGGTACCTCTCCCATGACAGAGGAAATCGTTGAGTTCTCCCATGACATAGGGAATCGTTGAGTTCTCCCATGACATTGGGAATCGTTGAGTTCTCCCATGACAGAGGAAATCGTTGAGTTCTACCATGACAGAGTTTCTTCTGTTTCAATTGTTTACAGGAATATTGTTTATAATTAAAGCGCCACAAGACTGCATCGAAACGGGGGGCATAAACAGCTGATCGTGAGGCACGTGTCAGGTTGCATGAATGATTGCAAATTTCATCAGCAAATCAATTAACTCTGTGCTAGGGTATTCATGTATTGTGCAACAAAATTATTGCATTGCGTGCATAAACTTTTGAACCCCCACCGACCAGCACCACCCCGAAACGCAGTTCCATCATTGGCTGCCTGCTCCGGCATTCCGGATGAGTCCTCACTGTGGCCATATTAGCAAAGTGAATTGGTTTTTATTTGTAGCGGAAATGTGGAGAATTATTTTTCAGTTGTTGGCGGCCGCTGATTTGCATAAGTCGCGCAGGTGACAGTCACCGTTGCTCGTTCCCAGGCAAAGTTGTGACCCAGCAGGAGCAACCCATGGCCCACCACAAGCCCACTCCTGGCTTACCCCTGGCCCAACCCTAGGCAATCCTTGCAAGACCCACAAACAATCCTCACGGGGAGTTCCGCTTAGAGCCCACTGTTGAGTGGCTCGACAGTGTACGAGAACAGCTGTGGTGTAGCTAGCCCCTTGTTACCCCCCACCCTCGTCTCGTAGTCCCATGCATGCTCAAAGCGGCTTAAGTAAGCAGCGGCAGCAGCAACAACAGGACGAGGACGAGGACCAGTAGCTGGACCATGGGAGGGTCCCACAAAGCTCACTTCATCTTCAAATGCTTGGCACTCCGCTTGCCCCATGCTCCTCAGAGGCTGACCAGCGGCGATAAGAATACTCTGACAGATTTGGAGTTTGTCGGGCATGGATCTGGACACGGAACCCTAGCCCCACCCCGCTATAAATGCTCGACACTTGAGCCTCAGCCCACTTGGTCTGGGCTTGGCTTTGGGCGCTGAGTGCCGCTTTGTTTCGGATTTGTTGATGTCTGTTCGAATGTTCGAATGTTCAGCTGTTCGGATGTTCGGGAATGGAACTTACTTTAGAGACGATAACGAAGTACGACGATCACTTTGCGAGTAGGAAAAACCAACTGAAACTCGCGGATTAGAAGGCTGTGGCATGGATTTTAGCTTTGGCCATTTTTAGGTAGTTTCTCGAATGGAGTTGGTATTTTTTTTGCAACAGAGATATCGATCACATGGGAACTAAGTTTACAGGATTATTGATATATATTTTTCTTTTTATATAAATAAATATCTAAGCTGCAATCTTTAAGGTTTAATTTTGATGATTTTTCATGTGCAACTTTGCCAACCCTGGCAGAGGTCACTTCCATAAAGGAAGGATTGATTTGATTCATCAAAGGATTTCTAAATGTTTGTTAATTAAAATTTTGTCCAGTGTGCCTCAAGGTCGCTGCTTGCTTTGGTGGAGGAGGTGGGGGGTGCAAAGTGCAGGCGATCCTCTAGGCCTTTGGCTTGGCTCCGTGTCAAAGGGAATGCCACAGAAAGCTGCAACATTTGGGCGACTTGACAGTTGGGCTTTTATGGTCGTGAGCACTTTGGGCTGTTGATTTATTTATATGGGGATGGGGGCTGAGGCTGAGGGGGGGCAGGGGCCAATCGTCTTTGCACTGTTGGTATTTAATTCAATTTATATTTCATTCGGCGCCGCTGCCGAAGCCCTGCTCGGGCTTGAGACTCTCTCTCTATCTGACTTTGGTCGGTGTCCCTCGAGTGATGTGATGTGGCTGGCCGGAGTGGAGTAGAGTGGAGTGGATGGATAAAATGTTGCATGGACACACACACACACACTGGAGAGTCTGCTCCACCGGTTGTGCTTTTCTCTGGCTTTTCACTGCTGCCTCCATTCTGTTCTCCGTTTCGCCGCTGGTCTGGGGGGCAAAGTTTTTATGCATGTGGCCATTAACTGGTGGCTTTTGGCCGCAAAACTCCCTCTGATCTGCGCCTTTGAGGCAGCCTTCAGTTGCGCTCCCCACACAGAATTGCAACAACTATTTTTTGGTTTGGTTTGACTTGCACTTACCCGTGGGGAAATCAGTTTAATGGAAATTATAGCATTCGATTACTTTTCAAACTAAACTCAAAGCGAGCTCGTTGCTCCTCTTTTAGCCACTCCTTTGGCCCCCGTTAAGTGCCTCCTCAGATTGCAGCTCATCACTGGCTGCATCCATCGCAATGTCAAATGCCCCATAAGGGGGTACGGACAGTCATAGGTACAGGCGTTGGCATGGAAAATGCTTCTGTGGCAGTCAGGTGAGGCCTTTCCCCCCCTGGCCATTTTCCGTTTAAGTGACAAACCAATGGACAGACGAGTACGAGTGTCCGACTGCCCACGGAAATACACTGGGGGGGCCAAAAGTAAACTGTGGACTTTAGCCAGAGTGAAAGGGGAAATTCTTTGCCAAAATTACATTATCTAATCAGAGGGATTTTTTTCCCCTTTCTTTCGGTTTTCGGTTCATTCTGCCCTGCCTGCTGCTGATTAAAATGGACAAATGCAGAGAGATAAAGGGAGGGAGGGAAGCTCGTCACGAGAAAAACTAAATGCGGAAAAACGATTTCCAAACCAATGCGACGAAAATTGGGGGAAATTCGCTCGCAAATCGTTCGAGAAAGTGCAGAATAATCCAGGCTTAATTTGGAACTATATTTCTGGTGTGGGAGAAAAGAATTCTGGAGTGCATTGTGGTGTCTGTTCTTTTACACTTCTTAGCATACTTTTTGGCGTTCAATTCCGCTTGCATATGCGAATCCTCTCATTTAGTTGTAGTGCCCCAAAGTATGCCCTACGTTAATATGCTGGCTACTGGAATTTCAGGCGAAAACATTTCTTAGAATAGTATAAACCAACAAAAAAAATATATCTATGAGAATACTTCAAGTTGTTGTTGCTGTTGTTGTGGTCTTCATTCTTTTGGGTACGTGATGCGGCCTCTGTGTTGGTACCTCGCTTTGGCGGTACCTCTCTTCTCTTCTCTTGCCACAGGCAGTGCGTAGCGTACATGGGGTCTGTCTCTGCTTCTGTCTCTGGCTACATCGTTTCCTCGTTTTATTTCGCCCCCCTCCTGCCGCTGGTCCCGCTGTGTGAAGGTCACGTGGCACAGCGCACTGACAAGGCAGGTCAGGCCTGCCTCTGGGTTCCCAATCCACATGCGGCACACGCTCCACACGGTCCTTTTTCGGGCTGCTGTCGAATGTTGACATTGAGTTTAATGAAGTGCAACGAGAATTGGAAGCAATTGAAATGCATTTGCCATGTTGGATGCTTTTGGACAGGCGGGAAGGGGGTTGGGGGGTACAGGGGATGGTGGGTGCACCTGTACTGTGTGCTGTGTTGTTGCATCATCAAGTGCCGTTAAACATGCCACACGCATCAAAGTGAAAATGCCGCAAAAACCTCCCGATAAAAAAGAAAACGGTGGAATGAAAGAAAAACAACGAAAGTTAGACCAGGTCTCTCCTCCTCGTTCTCTTCCTCAGCCCTCCCCTGGGGTCGTGGGGTTTCGCTCCCCACCCATGCGAAGACCTGCCTGGAGGCCTGCCTGGCGAAAAGTGTTCCCACTCTGTACAGCTGCTGTTAGGTCTCTGTTAACTGCTCTGCCCGCTGTCCGGGACGACGTCGCTGCCCGCTCCCAGCGCCTGCGCCTGCCGCCGAGCCACTTCGGCTGCGCTTCGGCTCCGTTCGGCTCACACGGTCTCGGCAAGGTCTAAATTTAGCCCATGCTCGGCTCGGCTTTTAGCACTTGACCCAACTATCGCTCGGTTTTAGCTCATGTGGCGGCCATTCAGCGACCCGCACTGCCCAGGGCAGGTCCTGTGCGACGCGGCGTATGCGTGATGCTGCCCCAGCCCTTTGCCAGAGCACTCAAATTTTACGAGAATTTTACAGGAGCTTCTCACTTGGAGTGCCCCCTGAAATATTATCTTTATGAAAATGCACTTGTCAGCGAAAATATTCAAAGGAGGGGGTAGGTAGGGCAGTGGATGGGATGGCATCTAAGATCTCAGGGATAAGATGGAAATGCACTCGAAGAAGTTGACTTGACTGGGCGCCAACCAACTCAGAGACGGAGACGGAGTCGGATTCGGTTCGTTTGGGCCGCGTCAACTTTCTTTGGCCATCAACGCCGTGGGAAAGTTCTTTCGCCGCTCATTACTGTAGCGCTTATGATGATAATTTTGGCCTGAGCAGCGGCGTGGGGGGAGGGGTGTATTTGTGTATCCGTAAAATAGTTATGCGAAATGGGGCGAGCGAAACGGGGGTGAAAGGAGCTGTGTGACATGGAACTGTAGTTTTGGCCATTGTAAACATTCAACAAGAAGGAGTAGCAGAAGCAGCAGCAGCAGCCCCACCCCCCACTCATCGAAACTTTCCGCCCAATTTAAATGGCGGACATTTAACGGGAATGTAGCAGCTTCCACAAGTTGTGGATTATGCAACTGTACGCGCAAAAGGGCCAGGGGGACCTGGCAGCAACTTCAAGCAGCCCAAAAATGAAATGCTAGACATTGAAGAGCCATTATGAGAGAATACCCCCGAATGAATATAAAGGCTGAGCTGAAGCTGAAATGAGCTGAGATGATTTATAGGAGCATTTAATGGGAGAGTCGAAACTCGAAAGAATATTTATAGAAAACCAGTATTTGGATTTACAAATATTACAATAGAAGAACAAAACAAAAGAAGAATTCAAAGTAATTAATTACAAGGTAATACTGGAAGGTAGGTGGAGATTTAAGGTGTGCTATGATATAGTATAGCTACTATAGACATTACATAGATGAAAGAGAAGTGTGACTATACCTAGAGACAGATTTCATACCCCCAAATATTCCGCACATTATTTCTAGTTCATATTATCAGTGATTCATTATTATTTCTTAACTAAACTTAAATTTGCATTTCTATATAAATATTTGAAAATAAAGAGCTGACTGGGCTGGGGAGCAGTGTGCGAAATCCACTTTGGGAGGAGGTGGGTTCACTCCGAGTTATCCCCCGAGCCGGATGATCCTGACTCATTGGTCACTGGCTTAGGCTTAGGCGCCAATTGGTCCTCCACTTTCTTATCGATGGATGGCTCCTGCACCGGGGCAGCTGCATTCTTGAGGTGTGAGGGGAAGGCGGCACACAGACGCTGCAGGTTCTCACTGCGGCCAGCGGGTCGCATGTTGAGCAGCTTCAGTGGTTTGGTTGCCGGCATGGGCGGGGCAACCGGAGCCGAGGGCTGGCTGAAGGCTCGCATCTGCTGCTGCAGCGACATCAGGGGCTGCTGCTCCTTGGGCTGCTGCTGCTGCAGGGGCAGCGACAGGATGGACGACTTCAGCTGCATCACCATGTCGGTGAGGTCGTGACATACGGTCTGTCCGTCGCCCGAGGATGTGCCGGACATCGGCTGCTCGTCACTGCTCTGCTGCTTCGACATTATTTTTTTTAAATTTTACTGTTGGATTTTTTAGCTATTTTTTTTTGGTTTTGTTTAATTTTGTTTCAAAATATTTTTGCTTACAACTAAACGACTCGTAAACGACTGACTCTGGATAGAGAGAGAGTTTTGTGCCTGGACAGGTTCAGGAAATTAATGTAAACGCAAACTAGATTGGAAAATTTTCCCATTTTTTTTGGGGGCATCCAATTAATACGGAAATACGAAACTGACAGGGGGGTACAGTACAATAAATAGTACAAATAAAAATAAATTATAATTATAATAAGTAATAAATACATAAGAGTAAATATCGCGAGTGGCGACTGGCGACTCGCTGCAGCGGTTTTCACACGCAATTAACATATTCCCAACGCTTCTCTCTGCTCCGCTGAAATGCTTCCATATGGATTACGTGGTGGTGGTGCTGCCACCACCCATCCACTGGAACCTGCCTCTTCAGCTGCGCCGGAGTGCGCGTGGATATATGTATTTGTGTATTTTTTTGTTGTATTTTTTTCCATTCTTTGTCTTTTTGCGCTTTTTAATTACTTGTTTTTTTTTTTGTTTTTGGTGTGTTGCCGCACGTTTTTTATTCAATTACTTGTACAAATTGCAAACAGACAACAAATGTGCAGAGCACAAAAACACAACAGAAACAAAAAAGAGCAAAGTAATCGTGGGAGCTGCTTGTTGCGTGACGGTAAAGATGGGGGTGAGGAGGGGAGCGGTCATGAGATGTGGACCCATCTGGCAAATTCTGAATAAATGTGGCAATTTGTATGATATTCCAGTCACAGCCTCCCCCCACTATCCCAGTATTCAGCCAGTGACGCTGCGAAGCGTCACTTTGCAGTCGAATTAAACAATTAACAAGTGTAATTGATAAACAATTAGTGGCATTATAAGCGAGCCGCAAAAACCCATCATCCTACGATATGAAAATAAATACAAAGAATACAAATAATACAAGTAATCATCATATATGTATGTATGTTCCCATCCAATCATCCACACCGTACGTACGTACGTTCCATTTAAAAACAAAAGAAAACTGAAGCCAAAGATAAAAAACAAATCTCAAGACCGCAGATGGAAATACACTAAAAACATAATAAAGATTCTCATTAATATTTTGTTATATATTTAGTATATTAAGCTAAACATTTTAGTTAATTTTTTTTTAATGCATGTAAAAGTCGCTTGGGAATTTTTAAGAATTTATTTACGCTTCCTTAAGTTATATTTCTATATACAAATATGACTAGAAAAATTCCTAGAAATATTTTTAAAAATTATTTCCCACTATCTATTGGTGTTTGTATTCCCATAAGCATTTCAATATACATATAAATATGACTAGAAAAACTGTATTAAATATTTTAAAAAATTAATTTCCCACCATCTGTTTTAAAATATAAATAAAATCTTGTACAAGTTATGCAGAAAATGCAATAATATTGCACTTAAAACTAAGTAAATTATTAACACTCACCTTGATCAGATCTAAAGAGCCAATAGAAAATATTGTAAGGGTATAATCTATATATAAATATACACAAATATATCTCGAGTATATATATGCTATATGTAGTATAGTTATGCTGCATATACAGGAAAGCTATGTACAAATATATCTACATAAGTAGCATATGTATCACTGATAAGCAAACGCTAGAGGCGTGAGAGCCATAAGAAGTCGAGAAGGGAAGAAGGCGAGTAGACGAGTAGACGAGAAAGGGAGAAGTCGAGAAGGGGAGTAGGGGAGAAGCCGAAAAGTCGAGAAGGGGACAAGGGGGAGAAGGCTTCCCATTTGTTTATGGAAGAGCAGACAATTCGCAGAAGCGTTAATGACCAGCACAAACAGAACGAAAAGCTGTCATCGGAGGGGGGAGAAGGAAAAATATATTTGATATATTGACATTATTTTTGGACACTCTTTATACATACATACATACGTACTATACATACATACATATGTATGTATGTACATCTGTGTGCATAAATCTGATATATGCTAAAGTGTAGAATGGGGCATAGCAGACTGACAAAATACAAGAGAAAAACCTGCATGGAAAATGGCCAAAAGTCAGCTGCTAAAGTAGAACCAGCCACAGCAAAGTTAAAGGAAAAGGCATCCAAAATCTTTACTTCTAGCCACTGCCAATGGACTTTGCTTATTCGTGTGTAGAGTGCTGAAAACTCAACCGAAAAAATCCCCGAAATATATAGACAAAAATTGTTGATCAAATTTCAATGTATAATGACAATTTATAGACGTTTTTCAAATCGTATGCCAAAACCAGTCCGGAACTCCACCTCTCTGCGTCTCTCGTGTGCTCTCTGTTGGAAGGTTAGGCCAAGGATGGTGTGGCAGAGGGGGGGTGGGAGAACCGCGCTAAGTGCCGCCTATATAAGCAAATGCCTAGACATGATCTCTATTTAGTTGTGGCCGAAGCGAGGCAAATACGAGTTTACTTACCCGAAAAATGCGTGCGGCAACATTGATATTCGGCCTGCTGCTGGTCAGCTGCTGTCTGGCCCGGCCGCAGGAAAGTTCCTCCTCGACCACCACAACGACAAGCACCACAACCACGCCCAAGCCGGAGGAGGATAAGGCGAGCTCCACCACCACGACATCCAGCACAACCACAACGACAACGCCGAAATCCAAAGAGGAGAAGGCAGAGTCTACAACTGCAGCTCACAGCACCACAACTACCAGTACCACTCCCAGTACCACAACTACCAGTACCACACCCAGTACTACAACTCCCAGCACCACAAGCACCACCACTACGACTACTACAACCACCACCCCCAAGCCCAAGGACGATGACGAGGAGGCTGCCAAGCTGCTGCAGCAGTGCGCCGAGGTGAGCAGACGCAAGAAGCGCGGCGGATCCTCCTCCTCCGAGGAGGAGGATGACAGCGGCAACAAGTCCTCCAAGTCGGCCAAGAAGGAGCGCAAGCAGCTGAAGAAGCTGTGCAAGCAGCTCCGGAAGCAGCAGGAGCGAAAGCAGGAGAAGGCCCAGAAGGGCGCGCTCAGCGAGCTGGCCGATGCCCTACGCTCCTACGCTCAACGCCAGGCCAGGCACTAAACAAATTGTAGCTCCAAAACTCTCCAGATGGATCAACTCCATCTTCTATGTATATTTTTTTATTTGTGTTGTGAAAGTTTTTGATTGAAAATAAACGAGAAATAAATAAAAGTCATGCCAAACACAAAGATTAAGTTTGTGGTAGAAAGTGTAAATATCTGAGAACTACGCTATAATTTGTAGATCAACAATTGAAGTTGTTTTTATTTTTGCTCATTTCTGATTATATGATCATTTGAATAGCCGAATATTTGTTTGAGTTTCCGCAGAAAATGGTACACTGTAAGTTTGCTCTTGGAGAAAGCAATGAGATGATAGTAGAGGATATATAGTACATGTGTAGGTGAAGCAAATATAGTACTATATATAGCTGATTTGTGTGATATCTAGTTGTCGAATGGTAAATGATTATGATTATACTGATTATGTGTGCAGATTTAGTAAAGTTAATTTGGTTAAATAAAATTATTATTCAATTATTCAATTCTCTTTTCTTTATTTTAATTTACTATGCAAACAAAAAAACATAGATGTAGCCTAGATTCAACTTGAACCTCTACGAGTAGATGTAAATCTTGAATATTTCAACTATATTTTCTTTGTCTCTGTCCCATGATTTACTATCATAATTTGTAAAACAAAGTTTACATTTGCTATAGATACTTCCGCTTTTGTCAGCTGTTTCACTCAATCACAATCAAACAGAACCAAAAATCTGAAACTCGTTTATGAGCATACAATAAGTTTCTTATATACATCTAGTACATACATAAATATGTACATAAGTGTGTTTATAGTTGCAATAATTTGTCAAAGCTGTGCGAATAGAGTATAACATTTAATGGAACTACAAATTAGTATCTAATATTAGCTATATATTATTCAATTATGAAGTTTGTCACACACTTGCCCTGGCAACTATTAGAATGCCAAAAAAAAAAAAAAAAACACAACTCTCGAGTGTTTGTAAATTCTTCAACAATTTTTCGAGCTTCTTTAACATTTTATACATATGTATGTATGTATTTTGGGCCAGTTGTAGTTATAGCTTAGGGTCAATTCGAAATTGTTAGCTGACTGGGAGAGAACAGCTATCGATTGTAGGCAATTTGCATAATCAACATGTGAGAAAATGAAGCGAAAAGAGAATTTGGACAGCGGCAAATATCGTGTGGCGTATATACATACATATATGTACATATGTATATATAGTATCGAAGAAATATGAATGTTAATGAGCGTCGATGTCCAGAGTTCGTGGCTGAGCCATTGAACTCTGAGCCAGCTATGGATAGTACCCGGGTGCTGGTGGTGGTGGTGGTGGGGGAAGCTGGGATGCTACTCCATTGGTAAATGGGTCGCCCCTTGGCCTTTTTTTTTCAGTGTTTTCGACACGCTCTCAGCCGCGATAGTTAATTATGCTAGATCTTGTGGCTGGCAGAAAAAATTAAAAAGAAAGAACCAGCAACCAGCAGCAGCAACCAGCTAGCAGCTAGCAGCAAAAATTGGCCAAAGAAATGCCGTTAGGGGAATGATTTATGCGCAAGTTGGCCAAGAAGTTGATATAAGTTTAAGCCGGGAAACGGAACGCGACTCAGTTGAGTTAGTGGAGGCAAACGAACAAGTTGATATGCTATGCAATAAGGGATTCTGGACGATCCTGGTCCTGGTCTGGGCCATCGCCCTTTCCAGCGACCTCTCGCTGGTGAGCGGTAAATTTTTTTTAATCCTTGACCCCGCATCAAATCGGAAATGAACGTGACTTTTTTTTTTTTTTTTTTTGTACTGGCCACATAGGCCAAACGGTGGCGCCCCTGACGAGCTCCACGGTGAGGCCCACCAGTGCCCCCAAGCTGGAGGCGCGACCCACCAAGCCCATGATGATTGTGAATGCCCCGCCCAGCAAGCAGAAGCATCTCGTGCCCGTGCCCGTGCCCGTTTCCGCCCCTGTTCCGGTGCAGGTGGAGGCGGCGGCCATGCCTCCAGCTGTGGAGCCGCAGCTGCAGCTTAAGTCTGGCGTGCTGGTGAAGGACGCCAAGCCGCTGCAGGTGACGGGATTCATCACCAAGGCGGGCAACATCTACGAGATCGAGGACAAGCGCGGCATGGGCGCCATTGAGGGGCGGCAGGCGGGCGACGAGGCCGAGGGCCAGATCGTGTGCAACTACGGCAACGTGGTCATCTACAGCGATGTGCCCTGCGACCAGGTGACCAATGTCCGTGTGGGCGAGATCAAGCCCATCAAGGCGGGCAATGCCAGCGAGCAGCCCAGCACCGAGGTCAGCACCGAGAAGCCTCAGTCGCAGGAGGAGGAGCAGGCGCCCGAGAAGCCACAGCAGGAGCAGGAGGAGGGGGAGCAGGAGCAGGTGCAGGAACAGGGCAGCAACCATCCACGCGGACAGCAGAATCAGAATCCGAATCGCCGGCGTCGTCGCCGTCGTCCCCAGCAGCAGCAGCAGAAACGCCGCCGCGGCCAAAACAACAACAACGTAGTGAGACGCCGCCGCATACGTAACGGTAACGGTAACGGCAGCCAGAACAAGCGTCGCGGTAGCGTTCAGCAGCAGCGACGTCGCCCCAACCAGCGTCGTGGCAACGGTAATGGTAACGGCAACAGGCAGAGACAGCAGCAGCAGCAGAAGCGCCGCCGTCAGCAGCAGCGTCGTCGCCAGCAGCAGCAGCAGCAGAAGCAAAAGCAGCAGCGTCGCCGTCGTCAGCCATCCCAAAGGCAACGCCAGCAGCAGCAGCAGCAGCGTCTCCGCATCCGCGAGGAAAACAACGAGGTGTAAGCGCGGGGGGGAGGGAGGGGGCAGCCCATCCTTCGTCCAGCACCAGAGCAGATCTTAACCACTGACACACAGTAGGCGAATAAACGAATAAAGAGCAAGCGAGCAAATAAACCGAACGAAAACGAAGCCAAGTCCGACGACTTCCCTTCCCGATCTATGGCCCAGTGCCCGGGATTGGAGTAAAGGGTAGATTTATGTATGGGTATGGTTACGGCTACGGGTCAGTTGTGCCTGGGAGGAGGGCGGAGTTGCATGGAAAAAATTGAAAATTCACTTTATGTCGGTCTTTTTGGTCCGGGGGAATCAACACGGAACAGTAATTAAAACAAGTGCAGACAGGGCGCGAGCAAAATGCTCGCTGCAAGTAGTAAAGCGACTCCTGAATGCCCTGAATAAATGTGAATAGTTAATGGATACACCCAGAAGAGAATTGAAATATTCCTGCATGATTAACTGCAGTTGAATAATTAAATATATAGTATAGTAGGATAAAAGAGAGAGTCTCTATGGATAGAATTAACTATCCAATATACTACTATAGATGCAATTTCCAATCCAAACTAAGTGAAAAGTACCAACTAGAAACTATATAGTTGCTTTAAATTAATCTATTTATACTTAAAATCTGAAAAAGTTTCCTCTTTTCAGGCTCGTACCTGCCATAGAAATGTTGTAGCAACTCTGGAGCCATTCCAGAGCCCTTTCCTTTCCATTCCATCCAATCCATCCATTGTGAATTTTTTAATCACTCCAAAGTGTCGTCCGCTGGCTATTCTTATCTGGGTGAAAAGTGGTGGGGTGGGGTGGGTCAAAGTTCGCTGCCAAGGAAAGGGATCAAAGGGAATGCAATTTCTATGATGTTGGTCTGGACTCAAGTCTGGAGCTGGAGCCTGAGCTGGAGTCTGGGGATGTTGGTGTTGCCAGCCTGTCACTTTAATTGTAACTAGATTTTCGACTCGTCTGTGCATACACACACACACACACACAGTACACTTTTTTTTGGGGTAGGGTAGCTTGGACTGGACCCATCTTGGTGCTGGAGGAGGTCGCTTGGGGGTGCGATGTCAACGTCAGCATCAGTTACAAGAAGAAATTTGCGCGCTTGGGCCCAGCGCACTTAACACATAAAACAAACAACAACAGCAGCAGCAGCAGCAGTAGAGCAGACCAGCGCAGAGCAGAGCAGAGGGTTGGGGTTGGGGTTGGGATGACTCTGAGTTGGGGCAAATGCTTGAGGCAGAATAGGGTGCCTGCGAGCCAAGCGCGCGCGCCAAGAAAGTCATTCAAAAGTCAACCAACTTTCTTTTGAAACACGTTAAAGAGCTGGAAGCAAAAAAAAAAAAAAAAAAATAATAATAATACGTATACGTATATAGAAGGGCAGCGACAGAGCAGGAGCAGAGTTGGCTGGAGGGGGCACAGTGCATAAGGGACCACGGAGGACTATGACATCGCCTCTCTCGCAGCCCACCCCACCCCACCCCAACCAACCAACCAAAGACGCTGCTGATTTTCCTTTGTTGTTTGCATGCACACAACAAGCAGCAAGCGGATGGCTGCACTTCCTCTCCTCCCCACCGCCCAATCCGCAGTGGGAGTGGCCATGGATGGTGGATGCTGGATGCCAGATGGTGGGTTGGTGGTGACCCCAACCAGGGGGCTTCAGCTCTCCAAGGAGCCATCAAAATGTGACGTTGTCGTCGTCGTTGTCGTTGTTGGGTATCGTTGTCATGCGTTGAGCCTGCAAGTTTATCACCTCATTGTTCTTGCACGCCAAGATTCTCCCTGTCGTCGCTATAGCAACAGCCACCCACAGCCACCCCCCACCCCCACAGCACCCCACATCCTGCTCCTGAATCTGCTCCTCAAGCTTCTTACACTTTTGCTGTTGCTGTTTTGTGGTTTTATCGCTGACTATGGCACTGCTGAGCGAGGTAACCGCAGCTGCAACTGCAGCATTAACTGCAGCAGCAACAGCAGCAGCAGGATTCACAGCCGCAGGATTCCACGGGACCCATCAAACCCACTCGCTTACCAGGGAGCAGTCAGTGCCGTGCCGTGCAGTGCAGAGCAAATGCTTGCGGTGGCCCAAGACAATGGCCAAGTCATAAACCGTTCCCACGGAATCAACTGGAACGACCGACAGCTGCGTATGCAAGGGCGGTAACAGAATTTGGCTGCAGCCACCTGCAGCACCTGCAGCAGAGTGGGAACAACCAAAACAATTTACGGTCAATTAACAGTGATCAGTGGGAACAGCGGGGGGCTGAGAGTTCGTTTGATCAATGTGGGGAATCCGAATGGATAACTAGACTATGTCCGGGGATTGTTTCAGCTTTTGTTTCTACAGAAGTTTCTACAGAAAATATAGGTAAATGGATTACAGAATTCTACGATGGTACCATTAATATTATAGTTAGTTATGTATATGTATTTGTTTTTACTTATGTTTATATTTTGTTAAAATGGATAAAGCAGTTCACGCTGCACTCTCTCAATTTTTTGCTGCACTTGTCAGCAGAAAAGAGACAAAGTTGATGGGGGGAAAAAAGACAGAAAGGGAGAGAGAGTGGGCTCTAGTTATATTCCAATATTAATTCTTGCACTTGGTCTGTCGTTGTTCAACCTCAACACAAATATTTCATCTGCTTACATGCCATTCAAAAATAACTCTGTTCTATATTCTATTCTGTATTCTGTAGAACTTAAAACGGGTTTGATATTTGCTCAATGTAAATGTAAATTTAAATTTCATATATAAAGAGAAATGGGTTTATTTCTGTATAATTTGTCGAACATCAAACAAAACCGATCGATATTGAATATATAAATATTTAGTATAATTCTTGAACAAGATAGCAAATATTTGTGTATGTTGAGCAAATTTGTAAGGATCTTAGACATTGTATCTACAAATTGAGATAAAACTAGGGCTATTTAAATACAATATTCCTGTGATTCAGTAGAACTGTTGATTGATTATATGTTGATTATATTTCAAACACAAAATGGATTATTTGTATGTCTATTTCTAACATTTTTCGAACAGCAAGCACACCCAAAAAAAACAATATGCCGCATACATATTATAGTACAATTATTTAAGAAATAAATATAGATATGTACATACATATGTGTAGCAGGTATTTCCATTGACTTACACATGTGTGTGTGTGTGTGTGAAAAGTGTAGAAAATGTGTACAGAATTTGCAGCAAGCAATGCTCAGGCCAAACACTTGAGGGGGTTGGTGGGTTGGGGGGCATTAATAAATTGACAGGCACTTACGAGCAATCTCTCTCTGGCATTCTCCAGGGCTTTCTCCATCTGCATGTTTGAGTGCATTTCTTTTACTTAACATTCATGTAACTGGCATTTCTCATTAGCCAATGCAACCAACCAACCAACCAACCACTCCGCCCCAAGCCCCTCCCTTCGACATTTGGTGGGTGGGCACACTTGCGCCACCCCATTGACCCTCATCTACTTTCGGAGGCTAAGGCAAAGTGAGTTGCAACTAATTTCAGTTTAATTTGTGTCAGTCTCCGCCGTCTCTCTCTCTCTCTCTCCATCTGCCTCTCTCCTGGTTGCCTGCTTGCTTTGCTGCTGCTGCTGCTGCTTCTGGGTTTCTTTTCACACTTTCGCCGTTACTTATTATCCTTGAGCGACGTGTAAATGCTGCTAATGACGACGTCAAAAGAAGCCGCCATAAGCAGCAGCAGCAGCAGCAGATAGTAGTACAAAGGACTTCCTTGAGCCGCGCTTCAGATACACGAGCGTGGGGTTAGGGTAGGGTGGAGAGAGAAGAACCATCTTTAACGAGTTCCGTGTTTAATTTGGCGGATTTATTATTTTAATTTGCGCACATTTCACGTTTCGTTTCGTTTTGTTCCCGTTCCCTGTTCCTCGTTCCCTGTTCCCCGTTCCGTTTCGCATCTTTTCTGACGCAGAGCCGGATGAATTTCGATTTCGATGCCATAATTAGACCGGAGGCCCACCTTCGACCTTCGACCTTGAAGCACATTTTAAAGTTGAAAGTTGCCAGTGGCAACACAGCTACAGCTACAGCCCCACCCCTTCCCTCTGGCACTGGGACCCCGAACCCTCTTGGCATTCATGACATTAATGCGCTTATTTTCATGTTAATTACCAGCAGACACAGCAGACCAGGACCCGGACCCATCAAAGTATATATGTATATATATGTATGTATATTTATATGTTTATATATATTTGTATATAATCTTTTTTTTGTTGTTGTATTTTTGGACGAGCACCACCCGTTGAGCTGCCTGCGGGTGCTTTGGCTCAGGCTCAGACACAGACACAGACTCAGCCCTGACCCGAGACCCCAGACCGGAGGAGATCCGAGACCTGCCACTTGGTAAGATTTTTGCGCGGCGATTTAAATAATTGACAGATTTTCGCGTGGAGCGCCATCGGGGGTGTCTTTTGTGTACATAGTAGGAGGCCTCCCTCCACCCCCGCCAGCATTTGCAGGAGGTCAATTGAATGATACTCCTCTCAGTGCCAGATGTGCTTGTGACCCTCCTGGCCCTGCCATCAGCCGCAAGTTCCTTTTGTTCATTGCGACTGTTAAACAGTTTTATCTTTATGCGATTATGTCTGCTGGTCCCCCCCACGATTCACCAACCCCATCAGACGCCCCCGAATCTAATGCGTGTTCGTGCCACAGCGTGGGGCAACGAACCAACGACCAACTCTTTGCCCAAAGGATTTGTGTTTAACAAAGTTAAGTAGAAGACGTGCTCAGGCACGTTCAGGCACACCCCCTCCTCCCATCGTAGTAGTAGTCCCAGTAGCAGTCCCTCCGCCCACTTCCACTCCTCCTCCACTTGCCCAATGTTCTACATTTGCGCGCTGTCAATATTGGTGGATGCCACTCGAAACTTTCTACAATGGGCTCGGGAATATCTGAGTAATTCAAGTGATCCATGGAATGCATTCCATGGAGAGGGAAGCTGCACAAAGGGTAACCTTCATATAAGAGTTCGGAGAATGTAGGAGTTCCAGGAACGATTGGAATTGGCACGAACTGCTTGCTTCTCGGTTGCTCCATAAATGCATCTTTAATTATCGAATACTTTCACACTTCCCATACTTTATTCACATTTTTATTCATTATTTACTCTCCACCTTTCAACCATCATAATCTTTAACCCTTTACACCATACCTCCCTCCATTCTCTATCCCTGGCTACCTCTCTCTCTCCTTCTCTCTGTCTCCTCAGGTGAGATATTTCAATCTCATTGTCTAAGCCCTAAAATAGATTTTTGTCCGGGAGTTTGAGGGTCAGGGGGCTGACAGGGCTGCGGACCGGAAATAAAATATCTTGTGCCAATTTGGTCACAACCCTCCCTTCGCTCCAACCCCCCGCGGATTCATGATGCCAGCTACTACACCCCCTCCCATGCAGCATTGAGGGGCAGCCAACTTTTTGTCAGTTGTTTTAACATGGCCGCGGGACAGAAAGAGGCAGGAAGCAACGTCGCAGCATCAGTCGATGTGGCAGTCAGGCAGTCAGGCAGGCAACAAGGGTGGTGGATGGTAGATGGTGGAGACAGGAGACGGGGGGGACTCTTGTTTTATCAGAAGTCAGTTAGTAGCGCAAAAACTTTTTAAACGTTTTCGAAACAAGTTGAAATTTAAATAAACCTTTCCAATTTTTTGACGATGCCATTAGCCCAGTACCTCTGCCCCCTCTGGCGCCGCTCCCCCCAACCCACCCCTCCACTCTGCAGCATAAAAGCCAAGTTTAGACAACAAAATCGCCAGAGAAAAAGTAAACTTTTCCTGGCTCTATCCCCTTTTTCTCTCTGCTGCTGCTGCTGTGCCAGAGAATCGTAAGAAAGTCGCTGAGAGACTGCAGGAAAAAATTGAGAAATCTGCAACTTCTCCCTGACTCGCCCATATAACTCACTCATCCACCCATCTATCCATCCCTTTGGCCCCATAAAATCGACTTAAATTTTTATTGCGACAAAGAACTCTTCGGGCGAAAAGTGAAAAGAAAATCGTCAGGGCCAAAGTGCAGTCACTGGCTGCGCGGGGAGGGGGTGTCAAACTAAAGCGGGGGTAAGTGGAGGGAGTGGTGGTGGTGCTGCTGCTGCTATGGTGGTTCAGCGGTTTCCAAGTGCAGTCCAAGGCGGTGAAATTGGTCGCCATATTTGTGAGTTTTCTATCACTTTCACCCCGTATGTCTAAGTTTAGAGGTTTTTTTCTATATAATCTTACAACGAATATCATTCATTTTTATACGCTAGCTTAAGATATTTAAACTAAGATTAAATGTTTGCAATATATAGGTAAACCATAGAGTATGAATCAGCAACTGGAAGGGCTTCTATATAGTCATATATAGCAGGGTCTAACTAGATCTAAGTGGGAGTAACCAGCACTGGAATCACTTCATCAATGTTCCCATAAAGCCAATCCGCTCACGGTAAAGTCTTTTTGGACTAATTTCTTATAGAGTATCCCAAGACTGAGTGTCTCGACCCCAAAACACTCGTCGTTTCTGTTTCTTGTTTTTGCCGCCAAACGCCGGAAAGTATGCAGTTCTATAATATTTTCGCTAGTTCTTTGCTCCACCTTTTGCCCATTCAGAAAAGCTGCACAAAGAAGTGGCGCAAAAAAAAGAGGAAGAAGCTGAAGCAGAATCAAAGGCTGGATAGATAGATAGATAGATACATGCGAGGCAGAGGCAGAGCCAAAGGCAAAAGCGGTAAGCGGCAAGCGGCAAGTTCAAAAAGTGCCCAAACGAGGAACGAGCAACAAAATAAAAAAAAAAATAATAAAAAAAAGCAAGCTAACTTTTTACCAAGTTGACTTTGACACATTGGGCCAACACAAACACACGGCGGCTAAGACAGCCACAAACAGTCTGACAGAGAAACAGAGACAGAAATGGAGACAGAGAAGGAGATGAAGACAGTGTTGGGGCTGGGCACAGAGACGGACATACTAGTCACAGCGACACAGAGTGAGAGAGTAAGTGAGCGAGAGTGAGAGAGAGAGAGAGAGAGCGAGAGTGAGTGAGTGAGAGAGGGTGTGACAGAGTGTTAACTCTTCTAGCATGAAAATGGCATAACAAAATTGCCAACAAAACTCTCGCAAGAAGTGCAACAAAATACTTTTGTATTTGTCTTGCACGAGAAATAAAATCAAATGAAACGAAAATGAAAAAAAGAAATTCAAGAATTCATAGAAATATGTATATATATATATATATATACTATATATGTATGTATGCATATTGCTTAGACAAGTATTGCCACCGATTTAGGCCAAACTGCCAAAGAAAATATTTGCAGATTGGATTGCAGCAGCAGCAGCAGAGAGAGTGGGAGTGAGAGCAACAGAGAGACAGAGAATGAGTGAGTGAGAACAACAGAGAGACAGAGAATGAAGTTGGCAAACGCCACAAGTGAGAAATATTTGAAATATTTTATTAGGGGCTGTCATGTGGGTGGGGGGCGGTGGCGGTGGTAGCTACTTCCAAAAATGTTAGGAATCTGTGAGATGATTCTCGGCAATGCCTAAAATGATCAATTTTTGAAAGATTTCCAGTAGAAATATTAAACTAAAATACAAATGGGATTTTTTTCGTTGATTGGTTTATTCCATAAGTTGATTTGCTGGTTGATTTTAATACGTAAATATTGTCTTTGATGTATTTAAATTGATTAAAACAAAAGCAAGAGATCTACTATACAGAGCATAGCATTCGAATATATTTTTTATACCCGTACTCGAAGAGTAAAAGGGTATATTGTATTTAATGGTAAAATGGATGTGTGTAACACACAGAAGGAGGCGTTTCCCACCCCATAAAAAGTATATAAATTCTTGATCAGCATCAATAGCCGAGTCGATATAGCCATGTCTGTCCGTCCGTCTGTCCGTCCGTCTTGTTTTTCACTCATTGCACGAAGGCTATTAGAGCTAGACCAATCAAATTTTTTTTTCCAGACTGATGTGATATCTCACTCCTAGAAAAAAGTTTCAAAAATTTCGCCCCGCCCACTTCCGCCCCCACAAAAGGCGCACATCTGTGGCGTCCACAATTTTGAAGATAGCAGAAAACGAAAAATGCAGAATCATAGAGACAGCCCATATCTATCAGGGGCTCAAATCTGAATCGGATCGGGTCATTAATATAGCCACAATAGACAAAAACATACGCAAAAACTTCGCTCCATCCCTTTCACACTCACACAAAAACGAGACGATTTGGTTTTTTCGTACAAATGAACGCCTGGATCTCAGAGACTATAAGAGCTAGAGCAACCAAACTTTTGGCCAGACTCCTGTGATACCAAACCTGAACAAGTGTATTTCAAAATTTCGCCCCGCCCCCTTCCGCCCCCAAAAAGACGAAAATCCACAATATTGAAGATAGCAAAAATGCAGTATTGTAGAGAATGACCATATCTACCAGATTCCTGGATTTGAGATCTGGATTTGGTCCAGATCGGATCATTATTATAGCCACAATGATGAAATGAATTTTCAGCAGCAATCCCCCACCTCCTCTTGCGGCGTAAGTCAATTATTGGGGTTGATTGTTTGCTGCAGCTTCTCTCACACGCACACTCACGCTCAAACATGCTGCCTCATGCAGTGTACGTGTGTTGTTGTGAGAACTGATGTAGAAGATGCAGATGTAGATGTCGATGACAGATGTAGCAAAAAAATGTCAAATGTAAAAAATTATAAAACATTTTAAAATTCCACATAAATCACATGTGTACTGACTGAGTACGGGTAGTAGAGTCGCGTTCGAAGCGACTCCGTACGTTCTTTCTCGTTTCATTTAATATTGTATGATATTTCTCTCAATAAAATATTTATATTCCAATAGGGTTTTTCTTTACTATTTAATCTATTGATCCTATGTCCTATCCTATGATTCATACATTTAATTCCTATCACGAAGTACTGGAATTTTATTAGGCTTACACAAACAGTTCAAGTTACATCAGTGGAACGTGGAAAATCGTCCAGATAGTTTAAAATAATATAAATAAATAAAATATATATACATATTATAATAATAAAAAAAGTTAAATAAATGAACAAATAATTGATTAACTTAAATAAATAAATATTTCTCTATCCATTTTGAAATAATAAAAATAAATATGTACATAAATAGTAATAAAATAAATTTTAATAAATAAAAAAAAAATAATTAATTAAAATATATAAATAAAATAAATATATAAAAAGGTTAAACATTTTAGCATTAATGTAATTTTTTGTTGTGCTAAGTATTTTCATTTTTTGAATTAACATTATATATAGTATTTATTTAAATATTTTAATTTATTAATTTCTCAATAACAAGATAAAATAAAACTAAAAGAAACTTTAGAGCATTTTTACAGAATACTCTATATTTTTTGTACAGCTCTCTTTGAAATGTACAAAAAAAGCGGGAAACAGATTAAACTTGAACTCTATTCCAAACATTAACTGAAGGTTTAAATATAATAGAAATAAACATTCAAAGGTCTGTAGATTAATTGTTTGTATCCACACAGGTTCGTGGGTTCTGTGTTCTGTAGAATATTAATTATCTATATAGCAAAAAAATCGCCAAAAATTAAAGTTAAATGTGTTTAAAAAATTAATATATCAAATTTAATCAATGCTTTTATATTGTATTAAATATTGCAAGTTCAAAAACAAACTCAAAACAGATTCAGTAAAAAGTTCTATATAGTATAACTATCTGACTTCTAACTTCTATAACTATCTGACTGAAGACCAAACGATTGCATTTTCTAGTTAAATAAAGATCTAGCTTTATATTTAGAATTAATGCAAGAATTATTGCCCAATAAATAATCAGATAATGGAGGCACATAAATGTACATTACATGCAGCAAACAGTATTCATTCTGCTCTCCGAATTTGCAGAATAATAATCTTAGGAGCTTGCTGAAGTAGTTGGAAATATACCCACATATGAATGATATGAATACCTCTTAAGTGATTCCACTGACACCCAACCCAACCCAACCAAAAACCAAAAAAAATGACCAAAAACTATAAGAAAAATCCGCTGGAAGTGATCCCATTAATTTGGCTTATCCGAGGCGCACGTGTAATTAACATCAGCTCGAGCCAAACTAATAAGCCAGTCAGAAAGAAGCCCAGGCATAAGGCCAAGGAAAAAAAAATAGTAGTCAAAGAAGCGGAGCCCAGTCCGGAGTTCGGAGTACGGGACAGAGCGCCCAAGTCAAGGCAGAGCCACAGCCAAAGAGCCAAAGAGCCAAGAAAAAGAACAAGTCGAGGCAAGAGGCGAAGCGAGATTAATGGATTTAATCGCGATGAAAGCGCGAAATTTTCTGCAAACTTGTGATAAGCGTCAGCGATAACCGCCGGATAAATTGCGGCTCATTAGGAGGGCTAGCTGCTCATTGAGGCAACTGGAGCAGCCGCGGGCGTTGCAAAAAAATACCTATAAAAGCGGCAAACTGTCCACCGAAAGAGCACAGTCAGTTCCAGCCTCCAAGCAGCCTTAGTCCGAGCGTTCCAACAGTTCCATCGAATATCCAATATGAATATCCAGAAGAGTCTCTTGCTGCTCCTTGCTACTGTGCTGTGTGCCCACAGCATTTCGGCTAGAAGTGCCGCATCCAGTCAGGCATCCGCCTATGGCCTGCCCCTGTGGCAGTTCGAGTTCCCCGAGAAGGCGCCGAGCAGCCAGGACGATCCCCGAGAGGCGCCAGAGCCGCGACTCATTGGCAATGTGGATGTGGCCTACGAGAACGATTTGGTGGCCGATCAGCAGCTGCAACAGCTTCTCCTGCTCTCCTCCGGTCTCAGTCCCGCCCAGCTGGTGCAGCGCTATCAGAGCCGCAATGAGGGCCAAGAAGCATCTGGGCGCTTTATGGGCCTACATGGGAACAAATCTGGCGGCAGCGGCACCACCATTGTCTTTGTGGGAAGCGCCCCAGCCACAGCAACACCCCCCACTACCAATGTCACCACCACGAACACCAACAACAACTACCTGAACAACACAGCCGCCACTCCGGCCACTACTGCCGCGGGGGGCACCCGCTTTGGGGAGTTCATCCGCAGCCCCATTGGGTATCCGGCCAGCATGCCCATGCAGTACTTCCGCACCCGCCAGGAGGAGCAGCCCTCCGCGCTGCCCTACTCCGGCCTCTACGGCTGGAACGAGGCAGCCCTCTATGGGGCCGCATTGGACGGACGCTTGGACGGAGGACTGGCTCCCGGCTTCGGTGGCTCTGCCTTTGGCGGCGTCGGCGTGCCCCTGGTGCCCATTACCATTGGCAACGAGGTGCGCTACGTGCCCCTCAATCTGCGCATGTTCCGCCAGCTGGCAGCCAGCGCCCCCGCCCTGCCCGTCCGGGAGAGCGACGAGGAGCGTCCTCCCATCATCGACGAGGATCTGTCCGTGACCATTGCCGATGTCGCGGAGCCCGAGGATGGCCTTGAGACAGAGCAGGATCCATCGGTGGCACCTGCGGGCTTTGCCCGTCTGGGTCAGCGCCTCAGGCAGCGTCCCCTGATGATGCGCAGGAATCCGCTGCAGAATATCCGACGAGTGCAGTATCTTTAAGATGGAACTCGGAACTCTTACGACCCCCTCCCTAATGAGATCTACGAACTGGAAATGACTTTTACTGCCTAAGAATTTTTTTTTTTTTTTTTTTATTTAAAAGTAATAATTAATCGAAATAAAACCTTTAAATGCATTCAACTCAACTGAGAGATCAGATTTTTGTAGTAGATAGATAGATAGATAGTTCCGATCAAGTTGAAAGAAAAACAAAATGCAATGGAAAAGTTCAGTTTTTTCATCTTTGGGAACGTCTTTCTCTCTCTCTCTTTTGCTCTCTCTTGCCAATAATATTAAGTTGATAAGTTTTTCCCGGATGCCCGGATGGATGGAAAACTTTTCAATTTGTGAGTAGGAGGAGGAGTTTTGCTTATTAGCCATAAACATTTTACATGCAACGAGGCTAAAAGTTTCAGCCCAGAGTCAGAGGCAGAGCCAGTGATGCTGAGGCACAGATAAAGTGAGGAGGGATCCAAGTCCAATGAAATAGATGCGCTAAGTAGATCAACTTTAATTTGCTCTAAAAACAATTCAATCACTCAACAAAGCCAAAGGCAGTGGCAGAGGAGGAGGAGTGATCAGAGAGAGAGGAGAGAGGGAGAGCTGTAAGAACGAGTGCATTCGAGTGCCAGACTGTCAAATTATCTGGCAAATGTTTGTGTGGTGGTAGGGGGTAGAGAGACCGACCTAGGCAAATGAAGAATTTCCAAAGGGGTAAAGGGGAAATGAGGGAAAATGCCAAACGGAGGCAGAGGCTGAGACAGAGGCTAAAGCAGAGGCAGAGCCTGAGACTGAGACCTCAGCAGAGGCTGAGACCAAAGCTGAGGCTGAAGCAGAGTCTAAGGCAGAGGCAGACACAGAGACTGAAGCAGAGGCTTAGGCAGTTGGAATCAAGGCCCATCTGAAAATGGCAACGGGTTTGGCTGCCTCCATTTAGTTTTCTGCTCTTGGGTGTACCTCTGGATGGATCCTATACCCCCACTCCCACCCTGCGCCCCTATATTCAAGGATGTGTCTAATTGATGGCAACATTCTTATGCAATGTCTGTTCTCTAAGCTGTCTCTGTCCCTGTGTCAATAATGCTAACAGTTGGGCTGGGTGGGTGCCTCTGCCACACTGCCACAGTGCCACCCTGCAACACACACACACATTCACCCGATTTGATACGTAATGCTCCTGCGGCAGGCAAAACCAAACCAAACCAAAAAGTGAGACACAATAACAAATTAAATAAATATAAGAAGCTTTTAAGTTAATAGAAAATTCTATAATTGAATTCTGTGCCAAACATCAGACATCAGGCATCAGGCATCAGCCATGCCATGTCATTCCTCTGACCCACACACACACAAGAGCCAGGATACTTGTAGATACATATGTATGTACGAGTAGTATATTTAATCAGAAATGCAAGCAAAATAATAATAACCAAAGATGAAAACTCGAGAAATTGCTTCAAAAATAATAGACATACAAAAGACACACCTCGTAGCAGCAGCAGCAGTCGCATTTAATTATTGATTCGACTTGGAGATATAATTGGGGAGGGGGAGGTGTATACGAAGACAAAAATCGAATGGAAAACATTATGCGAGGAAAATATATAAATAAATATTTGTTTTGCAATTTTAATTGGCTTTTTGCATTACTTTTAAGTTGATTTTGCATTTCAATTCCAAAACTATACGGAAATCCAAAACTGAAGAGCTCTGATGAGAGAGAGAGAGAGAAGAGCGCCACTGCAGCTAGTAATTATCATAATTAAAGTGTTTGATTTGTTGGAAATATTTTGGGTAGTTAAAAAATTAAAATTACAATAAATTGGGGGAGTAAATTAAATATAAATTAAAGAAGAAATTGGGGGAGTAAATTAAATATAAATTAAAGAAGAAAAGGGAGGGTAAAAATATTACAAAAAAACATTTTAAAATATCAATGGAAAATAGTAGAAAATTTAGAATGTACTTGTAGCCCGTAGCCTGAAACCCGCATCGGACCCACCCAACACTTGACCCACAGACAGTCGGAGGGGGATGGGTACTCGGACTCCGTCTCCGACTCGGACTTGGACTTGGAGGAGTATTCCTGTGACTGTATATTCCCGTGACTGTGTATTCCTTGTGACTGTGTATTCCTTGTGACTGTGGTCTGTGTGGAAAAGTGTTAAAGTAAAAATAATAATAAGGATAACAGCAAATATCAGGACGAGGAGTTTAGGGAATGTCGAGCTATTGACACAACACTTTGGATGATTACAGAAAAACATTTGTGCGACTTGGGTGTTAAAGTTGAGAGCAGCTCGACACGATACACAGACAGACAGACACAGACATTGCGTAGTTGGAGCAAGCCAAGGCAGGGCAAGGCAAGGCAAGTATCTAAGTATCTTAGTATCTCAGTATCTTTGTACTTGTCAGAACTGTCTTTGTGTGCGTGCGTGCGTGCGAGTGTGCGAGTGTGTGGGCTTGTGCTAGTGTAGGTGGGTGTGCGTATTTCTGTGGTTGTGTGTGTGTGCGTGTTTCTGTGTGTATGGGTGGTGCGTAAGAGTTCTGTTCTGTGGGAAACACTTTTCAAGATTAAAACAAAAAGATTTAAGTGAATTATGTTAAAGTTATTTGCCTTGTGCGCCTCACACACTCCACCACCGCCACACACACTCGACACTATGCCACATACACTCGCCAGCCACATAGCCACACACACACACAGATACGGATACCCCGTATGGTTTTGGGGCAACAGCTACAGATACAGATACGACGACCATGGATACTGAAGTAAGTGAGTGTCTGAAGACTCCGACTCAGACTGAGAATCGGACAGAGGAGATGGTCATGTAATATAAATATGTGCATAAAAATAAATACATATATAGAAAGAGATAGAGATAGAGATAGAAAGAGAGAGCCACAGCCTCTGCCTACTAGGTGGGAGTGGCAGAACACAAATTCGTTTATTTATTTATACTGTAGGAATATCTACAGGCCTGCCTGCCTGACTGCCTGCCTGTTTGGAGTTTGTATCTTTGAGATACATATGCCTGCATGATTTTTTTCCTGCCACAGATTTATGTGAATACGCATGTTTATTGTCGAGTTTATTAGATTTGATTTACTACAAACACACTCACACACACACACAGATACATTTTAGTAAATAATTCTAGCAGATAGAGAAAGAACTCTCACTTTGGCATATCCGATAGATACATGACACCGACTTCCCGTTCTACCTTTTTTTTTTTTTTTTTGCGAATAATGTTGCATGTCAGCAGCAATCTCAGTTCGTATCCCCCCATCATCATCAGCAACACGCAACGTGGGGTGAAATTTTTTAATTGCACTTTTTTCGGGCCTCCTCCACTTATAAGAGCGGACATCGCCATGGCTGGGGCAGACATTGTGCCCGGATATCTAGCAGCATGAAGATGATCCCTCGGAGTGTTCTCTGGCTGCTCATCGGCCTCACAATTCTGCTGGCTGCCAGCAGCAGCGAGGCACGACGAAGCGGTAAGTCACCCAGGAGTCACACCACTGGAACCCACTCAATAGCTCCTTCTTTCTGCTCCTCCACAGCCTATCGACTGCCTCAACTGCAAGGACGTAGTGCTGGCTCCATCTCTGCTGCTGCCCCACCAGTGGAAAGTGTGGGCTCTGGTCGAGATTTGCTAAAGAAATTCATGCTACTGCGTGGCATGTTCCAGCAGCCGCCCAGCGATAATGTCATCGTGATCACTGAGCCCGCAGCCACGACGACAACCACAACTGCCACGCCCACAACGACACCCTCAACCACAACGACAACGACCACCACAACGACAAACAATAATTCGAGATCCCTGGATCATGGCCAGAACAGAAACTTTGAGGATATGCAAGTCGTAGAGCTGCCAGTGCCCACAACGACGGGAATCGGGGTGCAAGATGGTCTGGATCTGCCACCAGATGAGGCACACTTAATTGGAACACTGACACAGCCTGCCAAAGCATATACAAAGCCGAAGATGAAGCTAAGGAAGAACCTACAGGCACAGCTCCGCTCCAAGAAAAAGAAGCTCCATCATCATCGACACATCCACAAGTCACAGCAGAGAAAGAAGAACAAGTCAAAGCGACAGCGAAAGAAGAATCTAAAGAATGTTAAGAATCAGCAGAAGAGGAACTCCCCGACGGACAACGAACAGAGGCAATCGGCAATCAACTTTATAGAGCCCTACCACTCCCAGTCCCAGCCACAGTCCCAAGCCCCAACTCAGTCTGTTGCCGACTCCCGTTTGCAGCGCATCTGGCGACGCCTACAGCTGACCAACTGAATAATTCACTCAGATATATACTATACTATACTTATACTTTTTTTTTTGATAGTGCATAAGTGATGGAATTTACTGAGTATACAACAAAATATTTCAAAAGTATTGTGTGAGCAGATATTAATTAGAAGTTTTAATCTTTGCATGCCTAAGGGTGTATATTTATTTATTTACATTAAAAAACTGAAACTTTAAATACATTTAAAAAATTACAAAATTACATTATAATACAAAAATACATTTAAACAACTATTTGCTACTTATAGAAGGAGTTTAAAATATTTTCAAATATTTTTCAATATTTTAATAGATGCAAGTCGTCGAGCTGCCAGTGCCCACAATGCAGCAATCAGAATTTTTGAACTTGGAAATTATTGTGAACATTCTTTAAAATATTTCTATTAATTCTATGAAATTATGAAATTGGTTTCTGCTTTAGGAGTTTTTATTTAGAGAATTTCGCGGAATTTCTGTAACTGGTTTCAGTTAGTTTCGTTCGCAATAGCTTTACAGCATTAAGTTGATTTAATTATTGCTTTATTTTTGAAACTTTCCAAAAATTCCCCCAACACCAGGCTTAAAGGCATTTCCTTTCCAGACTGTCTCATTAATTTTTTTAAACTGTTGAAGATTTTATTGAACTTTTGCAAAATAAAATATATCTATGGGAATTATATAAAGCATTGTATTGTACATTTTTCGTAGAGATTTGTGTGTCATTTGACTTCCATCTGTGATTATATTTTGATAGGGTACACAAAAAACAGAGTGTACAAAATGTTTATCCCACACGATTCAATGCGAGATAAAACTCACTGAAAAAGATATGCAACTTACTATCATGTGGAAAAAATTCAAACGAAAAAAAAGGGAAAATCCAGCGTTGCCATGTTTTAAGAAGTTTTAAATTTCACTTTGGCATTTATTTCAGGGCACCCAAAAGTATTTATTCATAAATATATAGATAGCCCTTTAATATTTATTTAATATATGTATATACATACCCATATATACATACATATATATACGCATATCAAATATACTAAAGGTAGAGATGTAATGTTGTTGACCCTAAAAAGTTTTCGCGTCGCACTTAAAACAAAAAAAAAACTGAAAGGCAGACCCAAAAAAAGATCCTTTTTCTGCTTGGAGAACAATTGTTTAAACAGAGGAGTGGGGGGGAATGGGATGTGGCTCAGGCAACGGTTTTTGGATTAGGCCAAGTCAATGACTTGGCGCAGCATTATAAGTATATATGTATGTACGTTTGCTTATGTACCACGTAGTATATGCATATAAAAAAGGGCGAAAAAAGGGCAGACAAAATATGCGAACATGATATCCTGACTGTGGCAAGTTCAAGGATGTCTGGCACGCTCATGAACTCGTGACGCTGAGCCGCAGCCCGTAGCCGGACCCAAGGTGCCACGGCATTCAAAGGAAAGGAAAGGAGTGAAATGAAGAGCCTGCCACGAACCGAATTGTTCATTTGTCTGCCTTCGCGCCTCTTCAGGGCAACAGACTTTGGCCCCGCATTGTTATGTATATACTTTTTTTTTTTGCAGTGTAAGAAATTTGTGTAAATTGGCAAATTACGCATAAATAGCGTGGCAGAGAAGTCGAAACAATAAACGAGAAAGCGAAAGAAAAGGACAGCAGCGGGGGAATTGAACCCGCGTCTGTTGTTTGATTTGCTGCTTCGGGGGGCTCTGTCGGATCTGTCGGGTTAGATGAAATTTATGTTTAGATCGGCACACAGATACCGTGTGAGTCACGGTCTTGGAGAGGCGGGGGAAGGCAGACCCAGGCAAGAACTGGTTTGCCATCGATTGATTCGATGGTGATGATGAACCTTCTGCGGGTTAGAGTTCAGTCCAAAAAGAGTTTAAGCGAACTGGACAGACAAGAATCTTCTGGTGATCTTGCCCACTTTTCGATCATACGAATAAGATTTGGCGTAGCTAAGCAAGAGCCCCTAAAAGAATTTGTGGCAACAACAAAAAAACTTTAAAGACAACAGAAAAATAAATAAAAAACCAGACGGAACGTGTTGAGTTGCAGTTACTGCGACACTACTTTTATACCCGTACTTAGTCAGTACAAATGTAAGCTGCTGATTTATGTAGAATTTTTAAATATTTTATCAGTTTTTACATTTTACATTTTTGCTACATATGTTATCTACATCACTTCCCACAAGAACACGCTGTTCCAACTCGTTCTCCGCCACAGACCGCACGCTGAACGCTGATGAAAATTCATTTCATCTTTATGGCTATAATTATGACCCGATCTGAACAAGATTCGGCAATCTGGTAGACATGGTCATTCTTCACGATACTCAGTGGCCAAAAAACAGACATGGCTATATCAACTCGACTATTGATGCTGATCAGTAATTTATGTATATACTTTACAGGGTCGGAAACGTTACCCTCTCTGCGTTACACACGACTACTTCTGTGCAGATGCCATCATACTATAATTATGTGGCTCTTGCTTAAATGTATCATATTTCATGTACTTCTGTCTGCCTGCTATCCTTGCCTATTCTACGCCTTAGAATATTGAATCAACTCCAATTCGATGGCACTATAGAAACAGCAGAAAAATCAAAAGATAAATCAAAGAAAAAGCAACCTAATACTGTTTCAGAATTTAAGTAACATATCTGCATTTATTTTTACATTATTTTCAGTCGCTTGCCACCGCTTGAACTCATCCAAATCATTCACCAAAGCTAATCAAGATAATCATTCATTGTTTGAATTAGCCTAAACAATTTATATCATGTATTTTGACATAGAAAGAATTAAATTTCTTGTACGAAGCCGTACGCTTGTCTCCTGGAGAGCTGATGGATCGTCCATTTAAGTGACATACGGTATGGAAGGTCAGCCACGAAGAATGTATGTAACAAAGGACCCAGACCAACCTGGATAGATCTGGTCATCGATGGTCAGTCTCTGATTTCAAGTCTTAAGTTGTAATGGAGCAAAAATTTGTTATTCAACTGAAACAGTTGCGGAGAAACCCGTCGAAGATCTGCTTAACATCGAAGAACATTGCGGAGCAGAATTCCATTATATTTTTCAGAAGACGTCTTATGCTGAAAGTATTATTATTATAGATCCAGAGGGGATAGGACATAGGAACACTATAAGAGGAAACTTACTTGGAATTGATTGAATCCAATATTAATAGATCTTCCTCTTGATTGTCAGGACAGTCAGAGGTGGTCCAATGGTTCAACGGTGCGGAGTTACGGCCTCTTGTTGCTGCTGAACCAGCAATTTATATTTAAATTAATGTAAAAATGTCAAGTAAACAATTAAATTTTTTTTTTTTTGGTTGGGTGTCTCGGATTGTTAAACATCGCGAGCATCTGAAGGCGGATCCGTGCTCGAGTCCCACTCATTGGGATTCACGAATATTTTCGATGCAGTGCCACGCAGCGAATCGAACCCCTGGTTGAGGGGTACCGGCTTGGGACGGTTCTGGATGTTCTGCATCCACTTTGACCAGGCCCCTGGGACCTCTGCATCCGCTCCTTCCTCTCCTGCTCCATCTCCTCTCGCTGGCGACGAGCGCGATCGCGCTCCTGCTGCTGCTGGGCCACCTTGCGGCGCTCCCACTCCTTGAGGCGTTCCTTACGCTCCTCCGCGGTCTCCTTTTGACGAGACACTGCGGTGCTGCGGCTTGCATTGGTAGACACGGATGTGCAGGACTTCTTCTGGCTAAGTGAATATGTCTTATTCCTCTCCTGCTGCTCTTTCTGGCGGCGCCACTCCTCGACCTGCCTCTGGGACTCCTCCAAGCGCTCGGTAATCGCCCTTTGGCGCTTCTCGCGTTCCCGCTTTGCGGCCAGAATCTTCTTCTTCTGCTCCTCTGCCTTTCGCTGCTTCCACGCCTCAAAGTGGAGGACATCGCGATCTTTCTTCTGCTCCAGACTCTTGAAACTGGTGGAAATCTCTGGGCTACAGTTCTCCAAATTTAGCGAAGGCAGAAAGTTTTTCCACCCTCCGACGTCTCAACTACAGCGCCGTAAGCGTCACTCCAGCTGCAGACGGACTGCGAGGAGGACTCCGTGTCCAGGATGTAGTTGGTACTTGTCATCAGTTCGCGATCTTCGATGGCCTCAGGAAGTGCCAAATCCTCTGTTGATTTAATGCCAAGGATGTAAGTCTTGGCACTGCTGCAGCTGTTGAAGGACCCCAGACTGTCAGTCGGTGAAGCTCTGCCCTGGATAAGAGTGGGCCCCAAAATGTCACTGCAATCGCCAATGGACTCGGCCGGCACTAGGGTGCGGGTCTCGCTCTGCCCATCCTCCTCGAAGCCTGACTTATTGCCAGCGATGGTTAGACCTGCCAATGCCTCTTCGGCTTCGGCTTCCTCTTCCTCCAACTCATGGCAGGAGTTGGTAATCGTATCGGTGTCACTGTATAGAAACTCACCAATATCATCGTCACGATTGCCCATCAGGGTGCATGTGGATGAGTCTGTATCCGTGTCGGTATCTGTATCTTTAGCTGCAGCAAGAGTGCGATCAGTGAATCCCGCATTCGACTCCTCCGAGTCGCTTAGGTCGCTCAATTCGGGCCATTGATTGGAGAGTCCGCTGGTACGACTGCCCGAGAGCTGCTTTCGATCCACAAATCTGCCTTTCGGAGTCTGGCGTGCCATAAAAGCCATTGGTTTGGCTTTGGAGTGCAATTCGTAATTATAAGTATCCAAAAATATATATAAATATTTCTCTGTTTTTTTCAGAATACTCGTATCTGGTGTGTTTAGGATGAGCGTCTATACTAGACTAAGGAATCGAGTGACGAGTGTTGTATGCCCCGACAGAGGTTTCAAATGGTACTATATATTGGGTTTTTTCCTTTGTGTTTGCTCATTTCTGACAAACAGATTGTCTGATGTGCATACTATGTGCATAGCAAGACTAACTCAAATCAGTAATATATATATTTATGTACTTTATCGATTCAGAAATGTTTCATTCTTGCTGTTGCATACATCAAATACCAGAGCAAAGGCTGATCGACTATCCTCCACCTCTCAACAGATCGAAATGTCACTAGCACGCAGACATACATATCAGGAGCTGAAGGTTACTTAAATATTTGGAATATAAATTAAATCTAAAGGTTGTTGAGGAAGTTTTCGACTTGTATTGTATTTGCGGTAAAAGTGGATAAGTGTAACGCAGATAAGAAAACGTTTCCGTCCCCATAAAGTATATATATATGTAAATAAAGTTTATATATCTAAAAAAAGAGCATTTCCTTTTTGGAAACCTCTTTCGTATGCCAGAATGGATGCACCCCCCCAAAAAAATCATCCACCTGAAGATAAATTCTGCGCCTAAACGAGGTCTCAAGTTTCAGGCCCCAAAATCACAATCGATACCTTGAGCCGTTGTCATGGCTCCACAGAGCCACGTCATGACTCTCCTCCCCTGCCACTCCCCCTTCCACTCCCTACTCCTTACTCCCTACTACCTACTCCATCTCTACTATATTCTCTCCTTTTGTATGCTTTTTGTGGTAAAAACAGTAGAAACGGGGAAAAAAAAAAAAAAGGAAAAGCGTTTCGGGTTGGCGTTGGTGTGGAGGGCGGGGGTGTGGGGAAAAGGATATTGAAAAAGGCGCCGCATAGAAGAAACTTTTTTCATTTTTAGTTTGTCAAGTTGGCACAAAGGGCGGCGTCTCTGGCGCTGGCGATGGCTCGATGCCGCTCCAAGTTTCTCCACCGAAAAGCTTTTGGCATACGGGAGAGGGATCGGGGGGACAACTTAACATTTGCACGCTCAAAAACGCCACAAAAAGAGCCAAGGACAAAGAGGCGGGGCCTCCGTCTAGGGAAGTGCCAAAGTTTGTCCCCCCTCCTTCCTTCTTTGATAGGTGGGCAGGGGCAGGGGCAAGATGCATGTAAAAGTCTGAAGGAAGCGCTTCCGTTCCCACACAAAGTACACGTACTACCTGCAAACAATGATTATAAGTATATTTTTTATTAGATATCACACACATTAGGTAACATTTTTAAATGCATTTTAGGGGTTTAAATCTATTGAATATTTGTTTGAATAATTTTAAAATATTTTTTAATATTTTAAGTACATTTTTTTGTACAATTGTTGGAAGCTGAAAGTCGCCTTTGCACATAAACAAGCGATGGGATTAAGTGCAAGATAAGATTAGGAATTTCTTGATCTATCCAGATCACATAAAGAATTTCATTATCTCTCTATTTCTTTACCTTATTCAATCGAAGAGACCAGCTGCCCTGAACCCTGCTTGAAAACAGCTCCAAAGCCAGATGCCTAGACGGACACCAACTTTAGACGCTTTTTTGGATAATTCACAGCTAACTCCCAGTTCAAATTAAATACCTTAAATAAAGATTCTAATTTATTTTGATTAAATACATTAAATAATTTAACTTTTACTTTAAGCGAATAAAAATACACTGAAAATTATGCCAAATGACCGGGGGCCTGTGCCACGACTAACTTACTAAGAGTCAAAACCACAAAGATATCGCTTATGGATTCAATTCAACCGAAAGCCAAAACACACATACACCTTCCCTAGTATATATAGTATATAGTAGTATAGTAAATTGTTATAAATTATGCACAGAGTGCGACAAAAATGAAAGACCCGGAAACGAGGCAATTCAAAAGGGGGTTGCTGCGGCAGGTGCGGTTTCATTCGAAGGACGAACAGCAGCAGCAGTGGGAGGGGAAGGCGTATGTAGGGGCCATACAATAGAAATTGTATAATTGCATTTTAATATGATGACTGCTGCAGTTTTAGTGCCCGCAGCAAGCAGCAGCAGCATCAGCAATAGACGCAAGAAGTTGCAACTACAAATCCGCAATGAAGAGATTTAAAACACTATTTAAAAGTGTAACATAATAAATTAAAATTCTAATTTATAATGATTAAAGTGGGTCACTTAAAACTGAATTACAGACTTCAGTTTGTTTAGATTAATTCTTCGAATCTTTCGAACTTCCAATTAAGCCGCAAAATCTTTGCCAATAATTACACAAAATTTTAATTATTTTCGCTCCGTGTTTTGTTTAAGTATTGACTACCCATTCTCTACCCTTGTACCCTACCCTTCCCAAAATAATTTCTATTATTTAAATAATTGCCTAGTTCTGGCCTTGCAACGCAATTCCCTTTAGATGAGTTCCCAAATCTCTCATCGAACTTCAATGCCGTAAGTACATAAATATATTCGTACTTGAATAATTTACCTTAAGTAAGTATAAATTATATACTATGTATATATGCAGAAGATATAACAAAATTCGAACAATGAGAGAGAGAGAGACCAAGAGAAAGAGAAAGGGAAGGGGAGAGTAAATTTGGGTAGCAACATTATTGGCATTATAAATAGCAAGGTGTTTTAATTAAATGGCAATTGCCAACGAGTAGCAAAAGTTTACATACCACATACATATGTAGATATTTCTGTAAATATTTCTGTATGCGTTTCGAATGCATTCAACATTTATTTATGATGCCAGTATGCACTTTTGCTTATTGCCTTTGCCTTTGCCAGTCTGCCAGTCTGTATCTATGTGTATGCACTAGACTGCTGTGTGTGTGTGTGTTCTGTTAGAAGGTAAAGAGCTGAAACAAATGTTTCTTAGCCATCTCTAAATTAATGCCTGCAATTAAAATGCTTAACACTCCTCCGTTGGCTTGCAACCCACCCGATCTACTCAGTTGGTTGCTCTCAATGTTCATCCCACTCCCCCGCCCTTTAAGAGTCTCTCCATGTATTCTACATGGATGCAACTACATGTTTGCTCTACTGGGCACAGTCCTTTGCTGTCGACAGCCTTGCGGCCAGCTTCCAAGTAGCTGCTGCGGTGGCTTTTGCCTACAGAATGCATTTTCAGGCCACCAGCAAAATGGAGTCCAAAGTTGCAGCAGTCTGTCCGTTGCATTGTCTACAGATGTTCAGATGTTCCCAGCAGCAGCAGCTGCTTTTGTTGCACTTTTTTATATGTTGCTACTCCTCTGCACAGTGTGGCAATTGCATTGCCACAAAGCGATTCAAATCGAGCCAAAAGCTGCGACAGTGAGTGTGCCACTGTGCCACTGTGGCAAGGCATTTGGTTTGGGGCATTACGAGTGATGCCTGATAATTATCATGCTGATGATGCATTGAAAATCTACTCAGAGGAGTCTTCCTTTCGGCCACCACTGAGCGGAAAGCCAAACCACTAACTGACTGACTGATAGCCCAGACAGGGGACAGACCCAGGCCTGGGCCTGCAATAATTTCGAGCAGCACTACTGCGAGACAGACTTGACTCAAGTGCAAGTAAACAATCATTGTGGAGGCTTTAAGCTTACATACATGCTAAATCATTGGCTGTGAAAATACTTTGAGCTGCCGACGAACGCCATGAATTAAGTATCTCAAAATAGAGACGAGAGGCCTAAGCTGGCCTAAGCCACCTTCGCCTTGCTAGAGTACACAGCTCTTCACCTGCGAGTATTGTTTTGTTTATATTTTTCATAGTTTAGCTTAGCTGCTCAAACTAAGACAAGTAATTACCACAGAACTTTTCGTATGGGAATCTATGGACTCTCTGGCATCTATGGACTCTATGAGGTAGCTCTATGGACTCGATGGGCTCTATGGACTCTATGGACTCTATGGAATCCCTGGACTCTACAGCCTCTATGGGGTAGCTCTATGGACTTTACGGACTCTATGGGCTCTATGGCCACTATGGACTCTATGGGGTAGCTCTATGGGCTCTTTGGACTCTATGGACTCTCTGGCATCTATGGCCTCTACGGGGTACCTCTATGGACTCTCTGGCATCTATGGACTCCATGGACTCCCTGGACTCTCTAGGATCTATGGCCTCTATCTCCTCTACTGAGTCCATGGACTCTTTGGACTCTCTAGGATCTATGACCTCTATTGCCTCTAAGGTTTTTATGGACTCTATGGGCTCTACGGCCTCTATGGAATCATCTCTGGCATCTATGGGCTGTATGGACTCCATGTACTCTCTGGCATCTATGGCCTCTACGGGGTAGCTCTATGGCATCTACGGGCTGTCTGGCATCTATGGACTCAATGGACTCTCTGGCATCTATGCCCTCTTAGGGGATAGCTCTATGGACTCTATGGTGTAGGTAATGTGCTGCGTGGACTCGAACAAAAGGGGCAGCAATTTAATTACCGCTGTACAATTGTGGCAGGGAGGGAAGGGAGGGCGAGGCATTGGGAAAGCATTACATTGCCAGCCAGATGGACTCGTCGTGGCTTTGGCTACTGTTTTGAAATATAGCAGCATACTTATTGCTGTAGGTGCCTTTACCTTCTGCTCTTTCTCTCTCTCTCTCTACCGCCCCTCCCCTTTCATTGTGCTGTCTCTTTTGGGCAAAGGCAATCGAGTGGCGTTTGCTCTTCCGTTGGCTCTGCCAGCTTTCAGCTGCCAGAAGCTGTTGTTGTTTTTGTTGCTGTTGTTGGCGCAATTATTGTGAAAATAAAAGCAAATCGGATAAAAATTGTACGCTCCCCTCATGCACCAAAGCAGTGCCCCGCTGCTGTTGCTGCTGTTGATGTTGCTGTTGCTGTGGCAACGTGCAAACCGCTCAGATTCTAACAAAAGATGCAACCGCTGGTAAGCTGCAACCGCACGAGCTTGTCCTTCATTCCACCCACGCACCCGCACCCGCACCCCACCCTATACCTCTGCTTATTCATCATCCGCTCCATGCTGCACCACCACCACCGCCCCGCCCCCACCATCCGCTTCGTTTGGCCAGCTATGACCATGCCCCACGCTTCGCTTAACTAATTAGAGCGTGTGAGAAAATGCACAAAAAGTGTAGTCCAGCTGAGTGGAAGGGCAGTCGGCTGCCACTTCCTCTAGCAACCACTCAGCACCACCCATCCACCCACCAACCTAACCGATCCACACTGTGAATCCAGCGGATGCCTCTGCATCTTGTTTGCCTGGGCCACATTCAGTCGTACTAGCTACCAACCCCCACCCCCCAAGCACTGCTCCTACTCGGTGGTATGTTGTTGCATTGCACAACAGATTCACCGTTGGAATTGTGTTTGAATTATGTATATTTAAATTTCAACATTATTCATATTTCCAAGGAACAAAATCAGCAGCTGCCCCGCGTCCCAACGCCCAACCGATGGGTGTACAAAATGGGTGCAAAAAAAACCAAAGGATGCCAACGGAAGACAGTTGCCATGGCTGTTGAGGGGAAGGGTGAGGGTGATGATACTCCCCACCAGTCACCACCATTTGGACAGCATTTTCAAAATCAACAGAGCGCAATAATTTGCGGAATTCTTCTTGCCACTTCTGATTGTTGTATTTTGTTTTTTGTATTTAATTTAAATTGAAAAACAAATCTTTTAAAACATATTTTAGTTCAATAAAACCCTTGAAAAGTAATTAAGAATTTAGCTGTAGGCATTAAGAATATATATACATGTGAATTTACTTAATTAGTAACTAAAGAAATTATAAATTTAGCTCAACACTTAATTGTATTTTAATATATAAAATTCTTTTTAAGCTAATCTTTCAATTTCGTCAATTAAATCTTGTACTTATTTTAATATAATTTTTATGAGTTCTTGAGAATGCATAAATGCATTAGGTTTGTATATCTTATTGTATCTTGAATCTATATAACTATACATATATGTACATATCTCTATTAATCTAAGCCAAAAATTACTCTATTAAGAGTCTCAAAATTCGTACAAGCAAATGTATAAAAATAATACAAAGAATCACAAATTGCACTATAAGAAGGCATTTTCTTTATTTAATAGATACTACATACATGTATATGTAACTACTATAAATAATCTTCCAAATTTGTTTTAAAGCAAAAAAAAAATATACAAGCACATATTTTTATTGAAACATTAAGTTTAATAGTTCAATGTGTGTTGATGTTGTTTCTGGGAATTGTAAACATTTGCATTTTGTAATTCTTAATTTGCGTTTGACATCAATTCGTTTTTTGTTGGTTTTTTTTTGTACCCTCCCCGTTGTAGCCATTATTTGTTAAATTAATTAAAGTTCAATGGCAACAAAAACGATCCAAATGCATGCTTTTGGGAGGAGAAAGGAAACCAGTCGAGGAGGAGACCCATCGAGGAGTAGACCAGTCCAGTAGGAGTGCAGAATATTTATGGCCATAAATAAATAATTGCTCGCAAATGGTTAGCAATGGCAATTGATTTACTAATACTATTAATACAACAAAAGTATTAGGCATAGCGATTTTTTTGTTTTTACTGGGCATAGAGTTATATTTACTTATTATTTTTAAAAATGTAGTATCGCTCTAATAAAACTTAAATACTACGGACCAATCTAGAGGCCAATAGACCATTTTTGAAGTAGAGTATTAGAAAAAAATATAGTTTGTCTACGATTTCTGTATCTGTTAATGTTAATGCTCCAAAAGATATGCGTATAAAATGAACACTTAATGATTTTAATGATTTAATGAAGAATTTAAGATTTAATTGAAAAATAATTGCAGAAATAAATGTAATGTTATGCAGAGAATTCTAATTAAATCCAGCCTGTTTCCAGCCTCAGATTTAGCCAAAGATTCGACAGAGATTTATATATATTTTCTCACATATTGTCGAAGCACACGCCGGGACTCTTGGTATTAGGCCACACATTTAGTTGAGTACTTCATCTTCCTTTATAATATCAGCGACCTCGTCCTCTCCACCGAATAGTCCTGCACCAAAATGGGCATAATTGACGCTTTTCTGCGTATCGGATGTGCCCCTGAGTCCTCCAGCATCTTCCAGCGAGACTTGCTTTGGTTCCATACTTTAATATTGAATTTTGCATAATGTTAGATGTTGCCTAGGAACTGATCTCTTCCATTGACTTACTGGTTCGAGGAAACATTTTTTGGCTCTTTAGCAGCACATATTTCCTTGTTTTTCTGGGGGCCCGATAGTGGTGAGTTTCTAGTCAAAGATATATTTAAATGTTAATTCCCTTTTTCTTCAAGTGGAATAAAATTTACTCACAAAAGACTCTCAATCGATTTAATGCTAAAAAAACATCCCTTCATCATAGACGATTTGAAATGTCGAGTGCGGCTTTTACATTAGATTTAAATTTGGATCAAATTAAGACAAGTTCTAAGATTAAAGTATTATTCACTCACCTCTTGGCACCAGCAGCAGCAGCAGGAAGAGCACCACCAGCAGCAGGAGGAGCACCACCAGCAGCAGGAGGAGCACCAGCAGCACAAGGTTTCTTGTTACTCACAGGACCTTTACCTTTCGGCACATTCTTCGACCTGTATATGAGACATATTTAATTAGTTTTACATTTCACCTATTCAAAACAAGTTTACTCACTCCTTTTTTTTGTTATATCGACGCTTTGGGGTCGAAGTCTTTGGATTGTTTCTTCGATTGGTGTACAACATTAGTTTTTTAAATATACAAAAATAGATGAAAAATATATCATTATTTATTACTCATTTTGAAAATACTCAACGCTATCCCAGAGCTTCTTTGGGTACGTTTTCTGATTTAAAAAAAGAAACCCCTAGTTAACACCAAAACATTGAGAAATGCCTACTTCTGTGGCTTACAAAACATTTTAAATAATTTTTAAATACCCTGACTCAGGGGCAAAGGAATCTCAATCTTCTTTAGATTTTATCACTCGTGCATTTTGTATGCTTTTCTGCATTTATTTACATATTTATGTAAGTGTATCTGGGAACAGAACATGCCAGGGCCTGCCTTGAAGCCTCAAATATCTGCCATAAAATAGGTTAGGTTCGATCAAAACTAGGCACGACAGCTACTAAATCTTGTCTGACTAACTAAGTCGCTAAATATTTACTTACTTAACTAGGCGACATAGCCGAGCCTTCAGCTGCATAACGGATGAAATGTTGAGCCTGCGGATGGAAAAGATTAGTTAAGATTTCCCCGATGCTTGCCCCGGTATATTATTGACATACTGTTTGCGATGTTTTTCCTTTTCGGCAGCACTCATACGGGAATGATACGCTGGTGAGCTGCCATGAATCGGGTTATATAGTACAGTCTAATTTGTGAGACTAAATCGAAGATTTGCTTACCAAATGAACACCGAAAGTTCTCCTGGCTTTTTGGGGGCCATTGGCACCAGCCACCTTGGAACAAGTTTTGATTATTTCTGGAAATTGAACTGAACGATTGGTTTCTACTCACTCATCGATTGATCTTTGGCGATTCACTTTTGGAACGGGCATCTCTCTTTTTGATGATCAATTTGAAATTAGTTATTGTAAAAGTTTAGCTATTCTGGCACACCGAAATACAGAGCTGTTCGAAATTAATCATCGATGCCAACATTGATATATACATAACTATCGATGGTGTTGTCTTTTCGAACCGATGTTTTGATTACTACAAATTTCGAGGCGCTATATGATTTCAATTCAAATTGCCAGCCAGTAAGGATGGAACGGAAAATGTATTATTCGGTGCAGAATATTTATTCCCAGTGCCACTTTGGGGCGTGGCCAGCTGCAGGCATGGTGTGTGTGTGTGTTTGTGTGTGAATTTGGCAAATAAACTGTAATTGTAAATAAACATAAATTGTAAAATTATTGCCAATGCGCTACGCTTTATTTTAAACTTATTTATATGCAATATTTTTTTTGCAGTCTTGCGGCTGCTTGTGTATGTAGCAGATGGATACAGGCAGACTTGCGATACGCTATCGATATATTTTGTATGCATACCCGTAGCATGTTGTAAAACATAATGGAAATGGAACTGTGGAAACTGGAGTGGAATGGGGGGAATGGAAATGCAAGTCTGCTGGCATTGACGAAAACAATGAAAGATTTGGATGTGAAATGTACATACATATTTCATACACTTATGTACATACAACGTAGATAGATATTTCATACACTTACATACATAAGTGTGCAGTGTGGCCATATATTATTTGGGGTACTTCCAACTTCCAATGCATTAAATTTTTAATTTATTTCCCTTTGCAGCGCATTGGATATTCGCAATTATCTGACCAAATTGTTTACTTATTTTTCTTTCATCCAATTGTTTTTATTATTTGCTGTCAACATTTCCCCACCCCTCCTCCTCCACCGCCACCACACAGACTGGACTGTCGTCTGGTGCTCGGAATTCGTTGTTTTGTTTTTGGTTTTTTGTTTATTTTTTTTACCACTTTTTGCGGATATCATAAATTGGTTCGGCGGGCAACATTTCCCATGTGGAAAATTGAAATGTTTGTTGTTGTTGTTTAAGCTCAGGACAGACTGCAACAAGCGGCATGGCCGTACAGGATGTACGCAAATGAAGAGGACCTGAGCTGACGGACGGACTCAAGATGCCATCCTCGGAGGAGTCGGAGGATGGAGGACCCGGAAATAGCGACAATCCGGCAGAGAAGGGGGAGAGGATACCCTTTGAGACGACAGCTATCTGGAGCACTCAGAACGGAGATATCAGTTTTTTCTCTAGAATTCAATTATTTATCCATCCCATAAGCCAGTTTTTGCGATAGTGGGGGGAGGAATTGTAAATCTAATTAATTTGGTGGTCGTCACCATTATTCATTTATTTTTCTTTTGGCATTCGGTACTCGAATTTTCTCGATTTGATGTTTTGTTTTTGTCGGGTACGGGTGGGGCAAACCATTTCCCTCTCTCACACGCCCACCCTTCTGTCCACTTCGTTTTCCCCTAAATTGACATAATGACCAAATAATTTTCCAGTTCGATGCGCCTTTATGGGCAGCAGCCAATACAGGCTGACAGTGAACGGGGGGGGAATGGCGAAGGGGAAGCGGCTGGGGCTGGAACACACAGGCAGAGTAGGGGAAAATTTTCAATTTTCGCATACGTCTGACAACCATCGAGTGACATCACATTTAATGCAAATGTTCAATTTCAAATGCTGTGGAAATTTATTACGACTGTCAACATTAATTTGCAAAATCCTATGCACACACACACACACGAGTGGGGGGAGTGGGGGTGTGTGGCAATTTCTACCCACTCATATTGGGTCCTCCTCCATGGCACAGATATCGCGACAATTAATCAAGCAAATGAGGAGGCAACTGAACAGCAAATCTGGAGGAGGCCCAACAAGGCTGAAAGGATAATTTGGCACATAAAAAGGGTGAACCGAACCGAATCGAGACGGTCCAGAGTACAGGAGTCTGAGGTCTGAGGTCTGGGGTCTGGGTCCAGGTCGAAAGGAACCGTCTTCAAAACCATTGAAGGGTGTCGCCTAATGTCGTTGTCAAGTGACGACTGAGCAAAGGACCCCACCCCCAACCCATCCCCAAGCGGAGTATCTTTTTTTCTTTCCTTCTTTCCTTCCTTCTTTCCTTCCTTCTTTCTTGTGAGTTTTTCCCCTTGTCTTCTTGGACTTTTGCGTGCGATTCATTCGTTCAGTCCGTCACTGTTGCTCTCTGTGGAGTCACTGAGGGTGGTGGGGGGTGGACATGGGACAGGGGACTTGGCAAGAGTTCCATTTATCAATTGATTGACTAGATAATTGCCAGCAAAGTGAAAGATAAGCAAGAGACAGGCCAGGGCTCGTCCGAGCAGTTACTAATGATCCCACACAGCCCTAAGGCTAATCAGCCGAGTTTCTTCCTACTACCAGCAAAGCTTAAACCACATGGCTTTAGCTTCGGCTCTCGTAACTTTTCGCACTACAAAATTGGATTCTTTAAAATATTGAAAACGCTAGAGTTCAGTTCAGCGAGGGGTTTGACAAACGCCGGCCATAAAGCCATAAATGTCCAGCCATAAATTATGCTGGCAAGGGCCGTGGGCCTGTTACAAAGTGGGTTGGGGAAGGGGGGTGCCGGGTAGCATCCAGCGATTGGTGACATATGTGAAAATGCATTTTACTGTCACTTGAATGCTTGATGGCCAATAGTCGATGGTCGATGCAGGACATCTAGTGGGGCCAGTCCAGGGCGCCCGAGAGCTGTGACTTCATTAGTTGGCCATTTATTGTAATTTGATGTGTGAAACAGCAGTGTGGAAGTAACTCCAAATAGAGGGCAGACAATCCACACAAATATATGCGTGTTGGATGCCAACCAGAAAGAAACTTTAGCAGCAGCTGTGGAGAGCTATCAAATCGGAGTCATATTTTGGCATTATTTGATTTTGAATAATGCACTTGAATGACAATGGATGTTTGAATGAGTGTCAAATGATTGTAGAATGCATTTGCATTTTCGTGATAATTTTCCAGATTTTTTAAATGCCTCGAAACTATTAAGGGCTTCCCATAATCCTTTCTTCCGATTAGCAGTTGTTTCGGCAGTAGTTATCGCAATATTCTCTAATGCATTTCAGCGACTTTCAACGGGGAAAGCTCGGGTCATAGTTGGTCCAAGAGCTCGAGTTGTGCGAGCTTCTCCTCGACGTGGACCGACCATTCGCTCAGGGAATCGAACAGATCTGGGTAGAACTTGTAGATCCCAATGAGATATAGCTTGATCATCTAATTGTACAATGGAGAATTCATAATGCTGCAAAATAATTTGTCAAATTGCAGAAATTAACGAAAAATCTAGCTCCTTGGTAATTAGTTTCTAATTGCAAGTTACAAGGGTGTTACGAGGGTGTTCACCACCCTCACGAGTCTGTCGGTTGCTGATCCGCGGGAGGAGTATTCGCTGCCCAGCAAGCTATGCGGGAGCTGCTACGAGAAGGTGATGGAGTAACATTTGTTCCGTAAACGCTGCATAGAGGCGGACGCCAATTGGCGCTTGGAGCAACGAAATGCAAAGGAGGTGAGTGGGAGCCAGCTCGGATTTATATGAATAAATTTCCTGATCGTTTAGGTTCCCCCAGCGGAAGACCAGGGTGCGAGCTTTAAGTGCGAGATCTGCTCGGAAGAGTTTGTCGATGAAGGTCGCCTGCAGGCGCAAATGCGAGAGCACGATGGCCACCGATGGCTCCTTCCCTGCCCGGAGCCTGGCTGTGACATGTATATGTACATACGAGTAGATACTTTTGCTAATATATCGCAATATATCGATAGTGCCAACGAATAGGATACAGAGTTGCATTCTGTGGAAATTACTGAACTCAAATAATTTACTGAACCGCAACCGGATGCCTTGGCATCCAGATGAATAATATTTATTTATTAATTTTAATTTTTAAATTTGTTAAATTCAATTTAATTAAAATTTAACAAATACTTACGAATATTTATTTTGTTTATTTATTTAAATTTTTTAATTTATAAAATTAAATTCGAGCAGCTTCAAAAACGTCTGAAGATCGTTGCTAGCCAACTGGAAAATGTGGAAAAAATATATATATAAAAATAAAACAAAATGTTTGTTGCCAACACAAAATGTTTTCCTCTTCCGTTGGACAAGATTACTAGCTCCGCCTTAATCCGATGCTCTCCAGCACACCAAGTGTCAGTCTGCGTTGCCAAAAAATTGATTCACTTAGCATTCCCATCAGGGCCGGCGTTGTCCGGATAGCGACACCTTTCGCAGCAGCCAGACCCCCGGCTCGATCCCAGCTCCTCCGTGATAGAGTGCCGCGACACTGAGTAATCTATTTTGTGTGTGTGTGTGACACATACACATACGCATACATACATACGTATGTAACACTCCTCATGCTCTCCCACTCATTCAGAGAGTTGTGGAGTCCGGGAGTCCGGCACTCCCTGAGTCAGTCACTTTCTAACACACTAATAATGGCATATAAAGTCGCTCGCACACGTTTGCCCGATGCTGGGATGTTCCATTCCATTCCGTTCCGTTCTGTCCCGTTTCTGCTTTGCTCCTCTTCTTTTTCGACTCTTTTTTTTGGCTCTTTTGTTTTTGGTGTTTTTACAACATGGCCAGCATAACAATGTCGCAGCACACGAAAAATTGCAAGTGGACACATGAATTATGTGCAGCACTCGAGTTAAACAACCGCCGGGCAGAAACCCTGCAGCCCGGACAGACCCGACACACCCGATATTCCCGAGCACTCCTATATATGTAGCTCCTGCTCCAGCTTCTGCCTGGTCACCCCATCCCTCCCTCCAGCGACACAGGCAAACAAAAAGCGGTGCCCGCTTCCTACTAAATGCACGAGTAGCTCAGCAGCTCCCCCTTGCTCTCTTGTTGCGTTTTGGTGGGTGGGATGGGATAGGAGGGGTAGGGTGGTTTGTTGGATTTTTTTTTTATATACACATGTGCTCGGTTTTTGTTGGCTGCCCATTGGGGACGCGTTAGTGGTCCGTGGCCGGGTCCCAGTCCCGGATGTGGATGAGCCCAGAGAGAAAAGAGAGATGGCGAAGGAGCCACAGCAGCAGAAGAAGATGGAATGGGAGTGAAGTGAAGTACAATGTTGACTTCGCCTGGCTTTGGTTTGTTTTGGAGGTCACACACAACAACAACAAGAAGAAGGAGCCTGCCATTTGGGAGTTGGCTTTGCGGGTATTAAATTATACATCATTTTGCAACAAATGATGGTCGTTACGTTGCCCCATACACAAAAATAAACCCCCAAACCCGCATCCAAACCCAAACCCATGCCGCAGCCTCACAGTGTCCCCTTCCTCGCTGCCCGAAAATCCCAGGCGACTATTGCCTAGACCTAACAATTGTTATACCCTAAAACAGAACGGACATAAACCACTTGGACACTAGAATGTGCGAACCAAAAAACTGTCCTGTGCGCAGTCATTATTCAGTCAAGAGATGACCGCGAAACAACCCGAAAGAAGTCAGCGGATCTCTCATGGTGGTTCCCATTTCATCTATCCTTCTCTACACACATATTCGTCTCTGTTCTCTCCTGCTTACAATATTGTGTATGCAACCCATTCAAAGGGCATCCAGCCTCAGCAGTGTCCCCAACACGTTTTCCCCCCATCGGTTAATGATCCACACAAAAAAGTATGGCCAAAAACTTTCAAACTGTGCTGGCCACAGAGCCAGAGCCAGTCAATTCCCAGGACCGCATACCAGAACCTACCAGTTAATAAAAAATAAAAAAAAAATTGAAAGAAAAAAAAAACCGAACCGAATCTCTGACGGCGTTGGCTGTGGATGTGTGTGTGTGGGTATGGGGTATATATGGATGTCACTTTATTATTTTTAGAGCGCGGGGTAGAGCGCTCTAAATGATTTAAGCTGCGACTGCAGGAAGGCATATAATCGATCTTAATTACATTTGTATGGCATGGCATGGCATGGCATGCCGGGCATCTGGCACGAGTGTGTGTGTGTGGGTTAAATGTGCGGCGAATGAGCGTGTGACTACACACACACACAAGCAGGCACACGCGGGCGAGCACACACACTTGCACGACTTCCGTTAAGCGATTAAAGCATTATGGCATCATCTCCATTTCCTGTTCCTGCTTCTGCACCCACCACCACCAGCTCCCGCACCGGCACCCGTACCACAGCTTCAGCCTCTGCTCGACTGGCGTCGTCTTGGCAGTCGTTTCGTGATGAGCATTTTATGGCTCCCGGCTCTGGCTCTGGCTCCGACTCTGGCTCTGCGCATTGAATTGAATTGCTTTGAATTGCAATCGCTTAAAATGGTGGCACTCATTTACACATACATATGCGTGTGTGCGCCATTACCAACACTCTCACTCTCTCGCCACACTCATTTTGATTCGCACTTGGCGGCCCCATTTTAATTATGAACATTAAATGGCTGCGCCAAATTAAAAACCAAATTTTTGATTGCCTCCCACCGATGAGTGATTATCGATTAATTGGTTGGCTCTTCTTCGATACCTGGTGACTTTTTTGTTACTTTCATGGGTAATACTTATATAATAATTCCTAAGATGTGAGAATTTTGAACACCTAAAAGCAAAAGCAGCTCCGAGCTTGCTGAACTCTATTGGAATATGCATGGGGGGGGCTGCTGCATTGGATGCCCATCTTTGTCGTGTACATTCCAGGTTGACTTACCCCCAACCATACCCCAGGCGTTCCCTTTTGGATTCCGTCATTCGGTTTGTGCCAGCTTATTGCAATTTGGCGCCCTGAATGTTTCATTTAAAGTCCACACTGCGGTTTTTGCTTCTGCTCATGTGGAGAGATGGTCATGGGCTTTGGTAGCGACATCAATGTCGGCTTCAGCCATGTCCTCGGTGTCCTTTTTGCCGCTGCTGGCTGGCAGCATGTCCCACCCCCCCCCCCCCACTCCCAAACATAGCCGCATGCAATTGATTACAGTAACGAGCAATGAATGTACGGATAAATGAAGGAAAGACCAGCGCTCATCGCAGCCCATTGGCACAGTCCGACTGTCGGATATTTTTGGTGGGTGGGGAGAGGAGGATGGAGGATGCCCCGAAATGAAATTGAAATAATGTGCACAGGAGGATCCTCCTGCTGCTTTAGCGCCTGACTGAAATTCACTAGTCGAGGGAGGATTCCCCCGTGCGTGTCTGAAATGAATGCAAAAGGACATTCTTCTGTCGAGGCAAAACAATACCAGACATTCAATGCGCGAATCATAAAATCATATAGGAAATATTCGGAAAATGAACTTTGATTAGAAATACCATCCATCCATCCATCCATCCATCCACTTCCACTTCCTCCCTTCTCTACTTCCCTTCTCCGCCAAATACAATTGGCTTGGGGGCATTGCTGGTATGCTGCCGCCTCCTCGACTCTGGGGTGCCTCTTAATCGAATTTCAACGGAAAGCATTTAAACGTCTGCAAATTAGGCAGAAATACAAATGTATGTGTGAGCGGGGAGCGGGGTAGGAGTGGGCGGGAATTGAGGTTAAGTGGCGGAGAGCATAGAACTGGGGGAGCAGCGTCTTATCGCCAGCAAAGGGCGCCAGGCGAAACGACAACAAAAAAAAAAGGCAAGCCAGAAGACGTTCCAACGAACTCGGAAATACACTGCGAGAATACTCGCAGGAGCAGTAGAAGAGAGGCTGCAACCGCATCTTTCCCCTCCCTCTTTCATCTGCCAGTTCATTAGCCCCTCGTTGGGGGCTTAGAGAAATTTTCTAAAAATTAACGCCACTGCCAAGCGCCACGAAGAGAAAGTGCAAAAAAAAAAAATGGCTGAATCAGCGCCAAAAAATATTTAGAAAAAAAAAATGTTAAATGGAATACCCGAGAAAAGGCAAACTGAGGGAAGGAAATCTGCCCAGGTGGGTGGGTGGGCAGACTCCAAGGACATGGCAGCAGAGAAGCAGCTTGAGCGTTATAGGCAAATGCTGGAAGGCTCTCACACCTTGAGCTCTCAATTTCAGCATAATTTGCCCCTTCCCGGCTTGGGTTATATGTGTCATGAGCCATTTAAGCTCATTACGGGCATCAATTTGAAGGGGGGAGGAAGAGGGCAGCAAAAAATTATGCTACGAAACTCTAAGTGCCTGCCACTTGCAGCACGAGGATGAGGAAGAACACGGGGGGGCCAGCGAAGAAGTGGTAAATTTTTAATTTTAAACGAATTTGTGCCATGAATTTTTGCTCTCCCATGCAAGTTTTGCAATTGCATGGAGGATCTTCGACTGGTTACCACATCTAACGAGTCACTTTTCAGATGATACGGAATGAATCTTCCTCAAATTCCACTTCCATTCTTTTGTTTTTTTATTCGTCCCTTTACCTATACACGTGTACATAACGAATGTAAGAAAGAATAAGAAATGGAAATCCATAAAGCGCAGCAGCAGCAGTCATAACAGAACAGAACAGAGCAGAAAAAAAAGAAAAAAGAAAATATGACACGAAGAATGAGGAAAAGAAAAACGCGAAATGAATTTCACTTGAAATGTGAAAACATAAAAATTGTTTATGACTTCCGCTACGCTGCCTCCAGCTGTCTGTCTGTCTGTATGTATGTGCCACTGTCAGTGTGTGAATTTCTGCGAAGAAAAATAAGGACGACTGCTTATCAATTGGTGGCACTATCAAGGAAAAACTTTTCGGAGAAATTCTTCAAGTCACATCCGAGGGTAAGCGAATCACTTAAAGTTACATGTGGGAGGTAGGTACACGGAGGGAGTTGGGTATCAGATGATGAGGGGAAGGAGAAGGCTCGCACTGAGTCCGTAACTATCACTCACTCCACTGTCTTATGGTTCCAACTTATAAGCACTACTAGCCCATATTCTGAGTACTCTGAGTATGTACACTCGGCAGCTGTCTCCACCTGATAAGTGGTTCCCGCATTCTCACATTGTTTATGGTAAATTTGAACCAATTTATGAACCTTGATTTAACCCTTCTTGGGAAAGGGTTTTTGGGTTTGATTTGCTGCATTGCCAGATGTTCGCTCTCTGCGAGATGGGGAAAGGGAATTGGATGGGTTGAAGAGTCTGCGGGTGACCGCACACACCCGCGATACGGAACTGTAGCTCATTAAGTCACAGTGTGTGTGTGTGTGTGTCTTGCTACCGCAGCAAGTGCGGCAATTTAAAACATAATGAAAACTAAATGAAAATGCGGCAAAGGCCAGACTGCCTCTCATGCAGCAGCAGCAGCAGCCGTAAAGGAAGCAGGTACAAAAAAAAAAAAACCAGCAGCACAAAGGAATTTTTAAATATTTTGTGCCCCCCAACGAACCGGAGACAACCGGATGGCCAGGAGCCGGCAGCCAGGAACTATGCGGTCAAGGGGCAAAGCTAACTAAGCATGCCACACACACATACACGTACACACATACACGTACACTACTTGCCTCTGTTGTAGCTCTGCTGACTGTCTTCGCTTTTCATTCTTTATTTCCGCTTTTTGCAATGCGAAATGGCAACCGGAAATGAACTCTTTAGTAAAGTGTTTACAGGCAAGTGCAAGAGAGAGAAAAGAGAGAGTGGAGCGGGGATAGGTGTGTAATGCGTTGCTGAGAGAGTGCGACATGGAATGTAGCGTTCACGATATTTAATTAATTAAATGCGCAAAAGGTTACACGCACAAACAAAAGCCGAGAAGGAAGTTTAACAAGAGAACATAGTAGTGACTTATATTAACTGTCTGAGTTCACTGTACTTAGTGACAGGCAAAGAGTTTCTTCCATTTGCTAGAAGGCATATCAAATATTTGGAATACGAAAGTTACTTTAAATTAGTGAAAGAAATATGCTAACTAAAATATTTTAATATTTAACAGAATAATTTTTATGAATATCCAATGTAAATCTCCATTGCTATTCCATTCCGATACAATATATGTATATTCGAATAGAAATTCCGCCAATATTCCGATAAAACTGTTAACAAAAAAAAAACACAAAAACATTTATACGCTTCCCCGATATCCTAAAATTGCTAGATTTTTGCGAATGCTCCGGGCGGCAGTGGTTTTCAATGGTTCAGTTCTTATCTAAAGGGGCCACAGCCACTCCGCCGCCCCACTAGGCCACACCCCCCACTGTAGTTTTTCTTGGCTTCATCAATTTTAATGTTGAAACATTTTTTGGTGCGGTTCTGTTCGGTGGGGGACAGACACTGTTTTTTTTACTACATACATATATGTCTGTGTATTTTTATTGGAAAACAAATCAATTTAGTTAATGGCTGGCCAGGGAGTGGGGAGTCCTGTGAGATTGCAGTTTTGGTGGGTTGCTTGGTAATATTTGGTGAATGGTGAATGGCACTTGCGACGGATAGTAAATCAATGACAGTGGGCGCAGAAAGCCAAACAAAATAGCGGCAGCGGCAGTGAAACCAAAAAATGGGGTCGACACTGGGCTGGCCAATGCATTAGCATTGCTCTCTCGCTCTCTTTCACTCTCTCTCTGCCTCTTTCCTTTATTTTTGCATTCGATTTTCTGTGTGTGTGTTTTTTCTATGGGTTTTTGGCATATTTTTGGTGCATTATATTTATATTGCATTTACTACTATATAGAATTGCAGCACTATTCGCTGGCTGCCTCTGCTACCCGCCACACCCCCCACAGAGATAAAACAAATAGATATAGGAATGGATAAACTTGTTTGTGTCACACACAGGCAGGCAGGAGGCAGGCTTTTGGGTGGGTTGCCTCTATACGTTATTTATGCATGGTAATATTTTGCTTTTGACTGTATAATACTCGAATGTACATAGCCACATCGATATCTACATATATAGTGTATGTACACTATATACTATATGTATGGTTTATGTGAAGCGACGTTGATATTTCTTATTCTGTTTTTTTTTTATATTTTCAGCATAATGAATTGAATTTCAGTAAACTTTATTTATGCCAGAAATAGGTGGAGAATTTCAATTCACAATTTCTTGGCGAAAAGCGCAGACCAAAACATGAAAGCTAAAAAAGTGATGACATAATATTAATCCTAAATACATTTCATATTTGTATACCACGAGTACTCTAGCTTTTAGAATGCGAAAGGATCTAGTGAGAGAGAGAGAATGAGTGAGACATTCCTAGCTTATTTCCGCTTTGACAAACTGTGAGAATCTAAACAGCTTCCCTTGCTGATCCTTTGACGCTGCTTCCTCGTACGCATATTAATACAAAATTTTCCCCTCATTTAACCAATCTTTTTTTTTTTTTTTTTTTTTCAGGATCTGAAGCTAAGCGTTTTTCCCTTGACAGCTTTGCGAGTGCTTAACGTGGCCCGGCAACAGCTTCCTCTTCCTCAATCTCAATCCCCCTCCGCCCCCCTGCTAATGCAGTTCTTGAGTCCACACATGGCGATGTTAGTAAATTCTCCGCCGGGCTTCAAACATTTGCGCATTCCGCCCTGAAGCCCGTTCAAGCCGGGGCTGGGAAGGAGCCCTCCAAGTTCGTGGGGCTTGGGTTCGGGGGGTTGTACAACTTAACCCTCCCGGGCTATAAAACTTAATATGTTTTGTATTTAAATTTATGAAAAAGCAAGCGGAAACAATGGAAGTGCAAGTCCGGGACCCCATACAGACCCTCTATGGAGGGGTGCGCAAAAGCAGAGCCTTTAATCGTAGGGAGTGGCCAATTGAGTGGGATGGGTGGGGAGGGGATGGGGGTGGGATAAGGAAACAGGATTAATGGCTGCTTAAGCCGCCGACATGCGCATAATTGTCGCCAGCGTCAGGCCTTTACCGGCTCGCTCTCACTTGCTCTTTTTTTTAGCAGGATCTCCGCTTCCTGCAGCTTTGGTCAGCCCGTGGGCCAAACAGTGGGCTTAAACCCATTAGAACGAATATTGGAGCAGAACTGAGTGTCATGAGAATTAAGTGAAGAATTAATTGTAGCCTCCAAAGTCAACAAAATATTTAAATTGTCACAAATTTAGTTTTTTGCGACTGTTAAAAAAAAAAAAAAAAAAAAAAGTTGCAGATTAATTTATTTTTAATTGTATGCCAAAGAGAACCGATTTGTAACTTGAACTCAGAATTTCGTTACATACGGGATCATTTTTAATCGTCACAAAATATTTGCAACTGTATTAAAAGGAGAAAAAAAAAAAAAAAAAAAAAAATATTGCCTTGATAGCTGACTCTGCCAGCTGGCTGGCTCCTTAAAAAAAAAAAAATACCCCCTTCCACTTTATGGTATAAAATTTGGTTGCAGTTTTGCTGCCATCGCGGACAACTGTGCACTGGTAATGGGGATAACATTTTGGGCGGGCAATAGGGCGTATGCGTAATAATAATTACACGACGCGTTGCCGCCGCCGCCGCCGTTGAGGCAGTTATATTTATTAAAGGCTTTAAATTGTCCCGTAGGTTGTAATACATATTTTGTATATTACTGCACGAGTATTTGCACATTTCCAGCTGCTGCTTGTTTTTTTTCGACTCTTTTATGGCGTTGTTATAAGAATGTGGTTTATCACCTGTCCAGGAGGAGGACTGCAGGGACTGAGTCACTGGTGGACTGGGTAGGACTGACTACATAAGTAACGACAATGGCTGACAACGATTGCTAATGCAAATTACGCACCACAGAACGAGAGGAGAGAGGAGAGGAGGAGGAGGCAGCACTCTCCGACATAAGCAGCACTCCATGCGAGCCGATGTGGCTGCTGCTGCTCCTGCGGATGCCAATAAAAAATATGGGCTCAACAGGATTAATACATTATTTCCGGTTGGGTCTTGATGCCCATAGAGATGGAGATACACATACATCTACACATATACAAACATATACACACACAAACAGACACACATATGGCAGAGCTGGTCGGAGCTGGTGGCAGTCGGTGTCGTTCCTGTTGTTCTTTTTCGCTTTTATGATTATTGTAGTGGCATCTCGTCCTCGTCCTCCCAGAGCAGAGCAGAGCAGAGCAGGCACTTATGCTTATGTTTTTTGGCTCTTGTGGAGCTCTGTTCTGCTCCTCCCTCTCCCCGCTACCCGCCGCCTTTTCACTGCCCCACCGCATCGCATTGCATTGCATCGCACCACTATCCTCTTTTCTGCTCTCCACATTGCTCCACACCACTCCACTGTACTCCTCTGCTCTCCTCTCCACTCCTCTTCTCTTTCGAGTGCACTTTGCTGTTTCATTTCAACTATATTTGTTCACCATATTTGTATACAAATTTTTTTTTTGCACTCTCTCCGCTGCTCTTCTAGTACGAATATTTTCCCAGAAAAAGAATATGCGCAGGCCATACATACCCCCTGGTCGAGCTCTTCCACTTCACACACACACACACATGCACACATATGCAGATCAAGTGCTGGAAAAGTGCATATTAATTTGATGTTTTTGTCATCTGAAGTATTTTGAAGGAGTTGGCAGTAGCCAACAGTGGCCCTGGCCCTGGCCTGGCTGTCGAGGAGGAGGGTCGTAACAATGCGAAAAATATACAAATTTTGAGATGGCATTTCGGAGGCAATTTGTCAAAATCATTTAGAGGGGGAAACCTCTATGACCCAGTACCACACTTTATTTTCAGATCAGTTAATCCCCCATAACAAGCTTCTGACATTTGAACTTATTTGGCTTGATGTTGGTTATCCTTATGCAAAGTAATAAAAACAATAATAAAAATGCATACGATATGGCATAAAATGTGCAAAAGAGCTGCCTAACAAAAGGAATTGTTTAACTTAAAGGGAACTTATGTAGATTCAGAAATTAAACCAGACATGAATTGATCATTACTGAGATTACTATTGGATGTATCATTTCAGCTAAAGACACCATATAGTGGAGACATTCATTTTGATGATGTGAATAATGCAACTGGTATTCGTTTCAATTAGCAGTATTGCTGGGACCGGGGAAAGGAAGGGAAGGAAGGGGGGCAAGGATGCTTCGTATCCGCATCTCTGCGGCTAATTGTTCGCTTATTTGTTGAAAAAATGAAATTGAAATCGCGCAGCAAAAGTAAAAAAGAGAAACCTAAAACTCGCTAAAACGACAAAATAAATTAAATGAAAATTTCGCGTGAAAAGCTTTTGTCTCAATCTTTTTTCTACCCCACCCACACCCCCACTCTCTGTCTCTCTCTTACACTGCTGGTTGGGGGGTACTGTTACTGGGTGGGTATGAGCGTCTCGTCGCTGTTCTGTTCTGATTTGCTCTTGGCCCAGCTCAGTCTTTGGCTATTCATTCACTTGGCCTTTATAATAAAACAATAAACTGTAACAATAGCAATTAAAAATCGCTGAAAGCGGATGTCCTGATAAGGACCCTGAAACAGGCAGGGATCCGCGCGCATCTCTGGCCACGCTTCATCTGGATGACCCTCGTCCTTGCCGCTGTCCTATCCTGTCCTGTCCTGTCCTGTCCCCCATTGTTGTAATTATGCATTATGCTTTTGATTTGGCCATAGCCATAGCCCTAGCAGCAGAGACCCAGACCCAGTCTCAGTCCTAGCCTCTGTCTCCCTGTCTACCCACTGTCGCTTTGAGAATTCAAGTTTTTGTTTATTTTCATCCTTTTGTCAGTTTCCCCCTAGCTATTTTCTGTTCCCACAGTTTCCGCCAACTGCTTTGCCAGCGCAGAGAGACGTGGAGGAGGAGGAACTGCCTCTCAAATGTTCCTATTCCACTGTTCCTATTTCGGTTCCTGTCCCCCCGTTGCCAGTGCCAGTGGCAGAGCACAATCAACGCCGACATAGCCAAGTAGCGACATTGATGAACGACAGACAGACAGACAGACAGAGGCAGCATTCCGACACTTTGTTGTCCCGTTTCCACTGGGAAAGTTTCGCGCCAAACCAAACTGTACTCTAAGGCTTCCAAACGGTTTCCACCTGTCAGCTGTTTGGTGTTGTTACTGGCCAAAATACTTCGCTTAAAGCTGCTCCTTTCACCCATCCGAAAAGCAACAGCATTCGAGCCAAAGAAGAGACAAAGTTTCTTATTACCAAATATACTCTTTTATATACATTGTAGCAAATACATATGTATGTACGTGTAGCTAATAATTAGCTTAGTGTATTGTTACATTTAATTCTGCTGTGCTAGCGAGTGAATGAATGAGTGAATGAATTTTTGGTTAAGCCAAAATAATTATCGTTGTGTTGAGAGTATTTACGGTCTCTGGTTGCAGCCTTTCAACCTTTCAATTAAATAGCAATTTGAGTTTGTCTGCAAGTAGCTGTATTAAATTAGCTGCAAGCTTCGAATCAGTTATGGATTCATATTACCAAAGCAGCAGCCGGGCAAGCCATGCCAAGCCAAGCCAGTGGCAGTAGCAGCAGCCCAATCAAAAAGGCCAAAACACAATTTGCTTATATAAATCAAAATTGAAGGTCCATTGGGGCTGCAGAGCAGCAGAGAAAATGAGAGCAAGATGCAAATGGGCAGGGGGCAGGGCAAGAGAAAATAAGATACAGAGAGGTAGAAAGACACAAAGACAGAGCACGAAAGAGACCACAAACGCAATGCAGTCAATAAAATCAAGGCAATCCATGTTGCAGTTGGCATCGTCTCCACATACCCGTACATACAGATAGATAGATACTTGTCAATGTCCCCCCCAGTCTCTACTCTGCCTCTACCTCTACCTATCCATCTGTCCATCCATCCATCGAAGTGACTCTCTGGCCATGTCTGTGTTCAGGTATTTTGTTTATACTATAATAATGCCCAGCAGTGTGTTAAACAATTACATTAGGCAACGAACGAAATGCAGAGAGTGGAGACTGTGGAGAGTGTGGAGTGGGGTCTGTGCTGTTCTGTTCTGGTTGGGCATGCCACAGCAATATGGCAATCTAATTGACAGTTATGAAGATTGTCAAACATACAATTATAACACTCCAACTATCAATGGCCAAACATCGATTTGTCCCCCATCCATCTCCCCCAGCCAGTCAGTCAGTCAGTCAGTCAGTCAGCCTCGTCTTCTACTCGTACATACGTATACGTATCCTCCTACGTAAGTGCCCCATTCTGTCTCTGAGTGTGTCGCCCCACCCACACACATCCCACACACACACCCACACACACACCCACACACACTTGCCGCATGCATTTGTTAAATTATTGACTCAGGAGAGTTCAGGTCTGGTCTGGTCTGGTCTGGGATGAGTAGTAGATGCCCGCATATGCTCGAGCCTACGAGTGTGGTATGTATGCCATTCCACTGCCCCTCCCCCGTGCACACACCCTTTCCAACACACACACTTATTCGAGTGGGTGGTGGTGGCCGGTCTGTTGGAATTATTAACATGTTAATCCAAATGTAATGAGCGTAAGGATAACTCATTGTGATGCCTTGTTTATGGACAGTTCTACAAATACACACATACACAAATATATACATACATACATACTTGTACATGTGTATTCATATGCGTACACTAGTACTCTCGTATTGCCTTGTACAGACACGGGGTCATTCGATTGGACAGGAGCACACACACACACACTCACAGACACATGCCCCAAAGTCGTATGAATTGCAAATATATTCGATTGATATTATGCTAATTTAATTGGGAGGCAGTTGAAATAATTAAAAACGGAACATTGAAGACAGTCTTCGGAGACACAATTGCAACTACAAGCCGTACCCTTGGATACTCTATCTATTGTGTGGCGAAATATATATTATTATACCCGTACTCGAAGAGTAAAAGGGTTATTGTATTTGTGGTATTTGCTGTCTGTCCCTCTGTCAATCTTGTTTGTCGCCCATTGCTCGGAGGCTGTAAGAGCTAGAGGGACCAAATCTTGTTTCCAAACTGATGTGATATCTCACTCCTAGAAAAATGTTTCAAAATTTCGCCCAGCCCACTTCCGCCCCCACAAAGGTTGCACATCTGAGGCGTGCACAATTTTTAATATAACAGAAAACGAAAATTGCAGAATCATAGAGAAGCCATATCTATCAGGGGCCCAAATTTTAATTTGGATCGGATCATTTGTATAGCCACAATAGAGAAAACCAATTCTAAAAGCATCATTCCCTCTTTTTAGCACCCACACAAAAACGAGTCGATTTGGTTTTCGTACAAATGGACGCCTGGATCTCAGAGACTATAAGAGCTAGAGCAACCAAACTTTCAGTCAAGACTCCTGTGATACCAAACCAAAACAAGTGCATTTCAAAATTTCTCCCCGCCCCCTTCCGCCCTTTTGAAGATAGAAAAGAACGAAAAATGCAGTATCGTAGAGAATGACCATATCTACCAGATTTGGATCAGATCGGATCATTATTGCAGCCACAATGATCAAATAAATTTTCAGCAGCGTGTAATATGTCAAGACAAACGTCGAGCGGTGTCTCATTCAGCACTTTTAAAAAGTCAACGGTTCATTTTTCATGACCGCCCTAAGACAGACCGTTGAAACAATTGGGCGTCGATCGTAGAGCTTGCAGAGAGCTTTTTGACGAAACATATGTTTTGGTAAAAAGTGGCAACGCCAACCCTTTGTTTTGATTCCGTATACAGCTAGCTACCACGCGCAGTGATTTTGTGTTAGGCAATTATAAATTGGTTCTCACCAACCGTCATAATCTGCCCATATCAGTGAGTATGGTTAATAAAGAAAACGACGGGCAGTGATCTAAATTAAGTGCATTTTCTCGGAATTTTTGTGCTACAGACCGAGGTGTACCTAACCCCCAAGGCCACGGCAGCACCTGCCGTCACTGCTTTTATAACGCCCACCTGGAAAAAGAGAATCAATCTTTCGAAGTTTTATCAATTAAAGTGGTGCAGTTCCCATTGGGGTAAATATCTTGTCCGCAAAGTTCCAATATATAGTTATAAAATGTAATCTTCTATATATAGGAATGGCACCACTAGTACCGACTTAGTGTTACCCTATATGAACGTATATAACCTGATTTAGGGTATACAGCGATGGGATAAGTGGACTCGTTCCGCCAAATTTTTCGACCGGCAGCGTGCTTGGGTCAGTTGAGGATATTTAACCTCACCGTTGGCCCGTGATCAACGTGATCCCAAGGATGGACTTCCTCACGCTGTGAGCCGGTATACCATTACCCTCGCAACCAGCTTCGGCAGATGCGTCGCTAGAAACTAGTACCACCTGGCTTTCGTTTCGTTGGCGTAGTTTTCGTCGATGCATCAAGGTCATTGACCCCAGGCATATGCCGCCGTCACTTGTAGCTGCGCCTTGGAAAACATAAGCTGAAGCCGCCTGCCGCCGTCTCGGCTCGACTCGGTCGATTTAGTTTTATGTGTTTTTGTTTCCATTATATACCGGATAATGGAATGCTTTTTGTTGGTCCGATTTGTGGTCCCATACACTTTTGTTGCGGCTAACTCATGCAAGCCCGTGAAAGTCGAAATGTGGAGATAGCCAAAAAGCTTTCCTATCCCTGATGTAGTTTGAATATTTACACTTTACATGGTTATTAATACAGCTAAACTTTACAGTCATGCGTTTCGTTACCCCGCATTCATCTTATCATTTGATCATCCATTCATTCACCTAATCATCTGTTCATCCAGCCATCTACACAACGAAAGATCTTTCTGCGTGGGAGGAAAAGTTACTGTAAGTTTGTACCAGTCTAATGATTTTGTGAAATATATTGAGTAACGGGATAAACTGACCGGTAACGTAACGTTTGATTTTGATTGCGACATTGGCCGCCTTACGGTTAAATGGTTTCGTACATGTGCTAACGCACTTTGATTTTTTTTTCTTTGTCGTTAAAGTTGAATACTTTTCCAATTATGATTTTTTTTTCTGTAAATTTAACTCTTGGAATACCTATTGCTATACACAACTATATATCGATCTACTTACTTGATTAATTATTACCTAACCTTATCTATATAAACATACATACCCTAATCTACATACCATTTACCCACATATCTTATTTCTATTTTTTATTATATTATTACCTAATTGTATATCATGATTTGTAAAGTTTCGGGAGTTAGGTTATTCCTTAGTATTTAGTGTCCGCCAACTTAATGAATTATATGAATAAATATTGTTCTAGTATGAAGAAAGAGTAGAGTATTTCGGACGGAACCATGTCGCGTTTGTTGATAGATAGGTGATTCCCCGTCGGCCTTGTTGGAGGGATCCTTAAAAATGTGGCCCTTAGGGATCATGGTAGGGTGGGCGTGCTCGCGCTGTTGCGGCAAGCAGCCAACAAGGCCCCGACTATAGGTGGACCTTCTTCCTCTTCTCCCCTTCTACCTATGCTGACCTTCTCCCTTTGGTCACCCGACTCCCTTCTCCTGTTCCCTTTTCCCAACTCGTACGCGAATTTACTAAATTCTTATATCTCATGAGCCCTAAATTGGAGGTACTTTGTCCTTAAACCCACACCCCGCCGACCAGAGACAAAAGCCGAAGCCATCGCGTACCTCTCCTCCAGTCTAGGTTAACATCTGCTCATTATATCTTTACGTTGTATGCTACAAGCGGGAATACTCCGCGCCCTTTCAGCGTTTCCCCGCGCCCGATTCCAGCGTAAGTCATTTATGGGGTTGATTGTCGCTACAGATTCTCCCTCTCGCTCACACACGGCTCATACATTCTTCCTCGTGCAGTGTACGCGTGTTGTTGTGAGAAAAGATGTAGATGATGTAGATGTAGATGAAAATGTAGCAACAAAAATGTAAAAACTGATAAAAAATTTGAAAATTCCACATAAATGTACTGACTGAGTACGGGTATAAAAGTAGAGTCGCGTTCACAGCGACTCCATACGTTCATTCTCGTGTTTTAGTTAGGTGTTAGGTATTTATAAAAATATAAATAAATTATAAATAAAAATGAATACAATACTATTAATTATATTTAATAGAAATTATTCATAAAATTTAATACACAATATAAATTATAATAATAATAAATAGAAACTATTGATAAAAATGTATGTACAAATATTAATAATAATTAATACAAAATATTAATAACAATTAATAAAAAAATATTATTAATATCTAATAGAAATTATTATTAATAATTAATAAAAAATATTAATTATATTTATTAGAAATTATTAATGACAATTAATAATCAAATATTTATAATATTTAATATAAATTATTAATAATAATTAATAGAAATTATTAATGGTAATTAATACAAAAATATTAATAAATATAAATATAAATAAATAAAATAATATTAATATAAATATTAATAAGTTAGTCAAGTGACTAACGCAACAAAAATAAGTTTATACTTGTAGCGATAGAATAAAAGCATGAAATAAAATTAAATTTTATGGAATACATATATTAATAAAAACTAATACACAAATAGTAAAAATATTTAATAAAATTAAAAATAAAAATTTATACAAACTAATACAAAAATTAATAATAGTTAATACAAAATATTAATAAAAATAAGAATAATCTTTAAAATTAAAATGTATACATTTTTTTGCGTATATGGATTGCTGATCTTTAGACTAGTGCATTGGTGTATTTAAAAAGCTGCAGTGCATCCCCCTTTATTTCAACAGTATGGCAACTCTTTTCGATATATTTTCAAACGGATTGGCGATGCGATTTTTAATAAGCGACGCCTGGCGACGCCATCTTGACAGTTCTTTTTGTCGGTTTACAAGCTGCAGCACGTTGTTCGAACCTTGAATAAAAATCTTGAATTTTCCAAGCCAAATCAAACCATCATCGAGTATAGTTTTATAATTCAAATAGGCCAATAGGCAACCCAAAATCCCCGCACAATATTGAGTGAGAAAGTCAAAAACTATTTGCTAATTCAGGCCTTGGCGATTCAAGTCAAGAAAGTCTCCAAAAAGGGTAAGTCTTTTCCATTGTTTTGGTTATTTTTGTATCGCCTGAACATTTCTCCAGAAGGTGCAGCAACAACTGGAATCTCGCAATGAATCACTGGGGCATAATCTGCAATGGCTGTGACAATGGGGAGGATATCCGTCTCTACCGCTACAAGTGCCTGAAGTGCGCCGACTACGACCTGTGTCAGGCCTGCTACGCGGCCAATGTGGTGACTCATCAGCACGTGGCGGGCCATCCGATGCAGTGCCTGCTGGACGACGAAGCCAAGCTGCTGCACTTCGCCGGGGAGCCGCTGCCCGTTCTGGGCGCCGATATATTTGTGTGCCCCATCTGCGGCACCATGGGGCACTCGGACGACGGGCTGGTGAGGCATGTGGAGGAGGAGCACCGCGACGATCGCAGCCTGGTCATCTGCCCTATGTGCGTGGCCGAGCCCGGCACCCATCCCGAGCTCTTGATCTTTTGGCCGCACGTATGCGAACGCCATCCCCCCTTGCACATGATGCGCAATACTTTGAGCTACGTCCTGGAGCCGGCTGAGATCGTGAGCGTGACCGTTACCGTGACCGGCATCTATGATTCGGACTTGGACTTCGCCTGGCCTCCACCCTCGCCACGCATGCCCGAGGATTTTTCGCTGAACTTGTCGATCAACTTGAACGTCTCGACGGAGGAGGGGCTCCACACCTCCTCACCGGAACGCGCGGTGCGCTTTCGGATTGCTCGCGAGAGGCCAGCGTCGAATGTGGTCGGGCCCGAGCACCCCGATGCCACCGAAGAGGATGACTAGGAGGCAAACCTATAGAGAGGGAAAAGCACAGACACAACATACATATTTACACACACATACACATATATATTGAAGCCGCAGCATTTATTCCCACATTTATACAGATGCAATTGCAGTAACACTACAAAAACATATCAACGTCACCGTTCCTACGCCCACGAAATTTGTTTAACATTTCTCGTTAAATTTAATGCATTTATTTGTTCTACAAGAAGACACTCTGAAATGCCTCGCCCCCCTGCACATTCCATATTTGTTGTACACTGCAACACCCTCGACTCACACAAGCACAGACATCAATTGGTTCAAAAGGGAATGCTCTAATAAGTGACTGAAGAAGAAAGAAACATGTCCATAAGCAGAGGATCTTGTTTGTGTCTGGAAATCGCAATCGGAGTGGAGAATGAATGATGTGCCCCAGGCGACCCCCACCCAAATCCATAGACCAATGCAACAACTTATTAACACTTAAACAACTGAAGAGAAAGTGGATGTAAACATTTAATATACATACATACAAAGAAAACATTACCAATGAGGGACTATGGCTCGCTTTTTCATTTTTTTAATGCTGCCAGTCTGTGTTCGTGGGTGGCAAATTATTCAGTCTATCAACGACTAGCAGAATTCACCGATTCATTCAGTATTTGGATATATATATATAACACAGCTAAAGGCAGGCAGAGAGATAATTATGGTGAGAGGGAATGCGACGACGAGTATTGATTTGGACATGCTCGTAAGTTGACTTTCTCAACCCTCAACCAACTGCCCTCCCCCCACACAGATTCTTTTGGCTGCCACAAAATACGCGCATACATGTGTACATACATTACATATACATATGTGCGTAGGTATGTGGAGGGGGAGGGAATGTCTTCAATCTGGCTCTGCTCATCAATGTCAAGATAAATCCCGCCTGCAGCTCCTTCCAATCGCCTCCTAAATAGCCTCATTCCATCGTTCCACAATTCCACCATTCCACCCAATGTTGTTCACACATCAAATTAGTTCAATTTGCGGCTGGCTGGCTGGCTGGCCCAAGTCGCTTGTTGTAATGTGTGTGTGCGGCCAAGCATTTGTTTGTCTGTGTGTGTGTGTGTCTCCATCTCAGTATCATACTCTCTGTGTGTGTGTTTTGTTGGTTATCCATTGATTATTGGTCATATCGGTAGACAAACATTCAACTGGAAATGGTATGACGGGACTCTCGCAAAAGAAGGGAAAAACTAACCGAAAGCAATGCAAACATAATGAACTTATCAACACACACACACACACAGTGAAACAAAAACAACTCTGAACAATTTTCATTTGATTTGATTTTGATTGCGTTTTATATTAATGCCAAAAACACACACACCATATCTCCCCCAGCTCCCTTCTATCCCCTTGTAGCAATTTTTTTTGCACGCGGTCACATTTTGTTTTGTACTGATTGGCAGCTTCCCCTTCCCCCTCTAACCACCCAACAACTGTTTCTCTTTCAGCAACCAGGCCAAAAATAGAAGAGAAGAATTTTCCACTCTCCATGAGCTCCAGCGATGTCAAAGCGGGATATACGCGCATATAGTAGGGGGGTTATACGGGCCACGGGCCAACGGGTTATGGGTTACTTGGTTTGAGGATATTTCGCATCTCGTTTTTGCATGCTATAAGCGACCTTCTCTCTCTCTCTCTCTCTGTTTTTTTGGGGGGCAAAAAGTTATGAAAACCCTGTCATGGCATCCATCAGGCAAAACAATAGCGAGTCCGACCGACCGACCGCCTGCCTGCCACACAGCAACAAAAACCGGCAAGCGGGTCACAAAAAAATTGAGGGATTTACGCTTTCTTTTTTTTTTTTTTTTTTGATATTTTTGCATTTTGAATACCCAAAAGACTTGATTGATTGGACGAGGCGGCAAAAAGATAGATTTATGTGAAATATTAAGAAAAATTCGTTGGCACTCGTTTTTGTTGTTGTTTTTTCCATTGATTGTAATTAAGTGGTATAAGTACTAAAGGATGCTAAAGTTATATTTTATCTAAAATGTGGCTGGAAAGGATTGATAATTGAAAAGTGCATAATTATACATAAATTATGGAATGAAATTAATATTCAATTAAATACAGTTTAAGCGTATTAAATTATACAAATAATAATATTAAAAAAAAATATGATAATATACTGTGAATATATATTCCAAGAATATGAGTTATCTGAAAGTCAGAAATACGATTAAAATTTGATTTTTAGACATTTGTTATAATGCTCTAAAATTATTTAGAAATACAAACATTATTTGCATACAATTCTAATCTATTAAGAACCTTCAATTTATTTTTTATATACAATTCACGAATAGTTCTGTCAGTATTAATCATACAAAAATATATATATATTTATTATAAATATAATTCTTATTTTTTCAACCGTAATAGTAAACGTAAATGTTAATTGTTCATTATGTTAGCGAACCAAAGACTGATTTTTGAATCACATTAATCAATGCCAATACTCTTTCGATTACCTAATGTTCGTATGTACATATGTATGTATTATTTATCAGTAAAAACGCCAAATTTTGGATACAATTCGGAAAGGAGAAATGCGGGCGCCGAAATGTGGTAGCCAGAGCAAAACAACACAGCAGGGAGCCCGCATGTACATTTTGATATTTACTAAAATTGCATATAGCCGGAAAAAACAACAATGCCAGCTACGAATTGGCTCCCCCAGGGGGATGGATGATGGAATTGGATGGATGGGCCAATCGACGACATGACCAGAGACCGAGTTAGAGCCAGAACTACTGGTGTAGAGGTAAAGGCAATGACCAAAATTAAAAATCAAAAGTGAAGTGGACAGACCGAGACAGGGACAGAGATAGAGACAGAGACAGAGACGAAGACGGACATGTGTGTGTGTGTGCGGGTGACAAAAGCTGGAATGAAGCGATGAGATGAAAGTGGACTCGTATGACTGATTTGGAGTGGGGTGGGGGTTGTCGGCTATACTGCAGCAATGTCAGTGACCTGGAAGAAATATAAAATAAATCGAAAGCAGATTGCTAAAATCAAAGTCACCAACAATCAACGCCATCAACAACAGAAGCAGCATCCAAGACTACAAACGAGGGGGAGCTGTGGGGGAATGCCGGATACGGGGCAGCCAGCCCCAACCACGAACAATCGCATAGACAGTGTGCTGCACGTGGGGGGATGATGATGCGGCAGCTAAGCAGATAAAAATAAAGGAGATACAAAAGATAAATAGATACTGTGATAGATAGATGATGGACAGTTGGCTAGACGAGCCCCGACTTGGCTGAGAGGACGGAAGGAAGCTGCGGCAAAGGAGATGTAGCAGCAGCGCTGGCTGGCTGGCACCCGGGGATGGATGCCAAGAAAATCGAAATGTTCCGATTAAAGCTGAGTGAATGAGTGTCAGTAGCGAGCGTTCATCAATCTGAAGACCCGATAGCCCGATAGCCGGCATTTACTTCAAGTGTCTGATGGCCCATTGATGGAGTTTTAATGCAGCAACACAAAGGAGGCTAGGCTAAGGCTAGTTCCATGGCAATTCCTGTACTGGCAATACGATAATGATTCTGGATCTGGTGGCAACATTTACTTTTCCATTTGGTTGCTGCCGCTGCTGCTGCTGCTGCTTAAATCAATGCCAAACCTTTTTCTGGCTTTTCATAATCCTAATTGGTTGTGTTTCTGATTACTTAAGTAGCCAGTGAGAGAGGTGGAGGTGGAGGGGGAACCTTGAAACTGTTACCTCGCAGCTTACTTATGAATTCATTTTCGTTCTCTCACTTCTCGTATGTTTTCCTGATTAACTCGACTGGCATCTCATCATCAACGCTCCACGTTCCACGCTTCACACAAGCCACAGGATTACACACCAACCAGGGGCAGTGGCAGCATGTGCTGCATCGCGCAGCATGCCACCAACAGCAGGAGCAGCAACAGCAACTATACCACAACAACGAGTGAGAAAGAGTAAGGGAGACGGGGGGGAAAGCAGAGCGAAGCTTTGGGCTACTGTTGGCATACTTAAAGTTCATAAAAAAGTCAAATTAATTCAAATTGCACTGCATACACAGATACGTACACACTCACACACACACAGCCATCCTTGCAACCATGGTGCAAGGGATAAAGTGGGTGGGTTGGGGAAGAGAGGAGAGGAGAGGAGAAGGGTACTTAACGCAGTGCTCAGCACTATGCAACGCTCTCTGCAGTTGTTGTTGTTGTTGTTGTCGCTTAACTTATTTCATTAGCTCCTAAATGTATGCAATTTGACATTTTTTAAATTTAACTTTCTCCTTCCCCCACACACACACGCACGCAAATACACTAATGCATAAGCACACACACACACACACACACAGAGAGAGAGAGAGAGAGAGAGCCACGTGCACGGAGGTGAAGATGTGTGTGTGTGTGTGGCAAGGCCATAAGCAAAAACTTTTTTGGCTGCCCTAATGGGTGGGCGAGGATTATTCACATTTTCACAGATTATGCATACGCATACACATACACATACGCATACGCAACACACACACACACATGCACGCGTAATTTTCTTTAACCGGATGCAAAACTTATTCATTAAGGCGCGCAGCAAAAGGATTACAATTTACACAATAACATTTACATACACATTTATCGTAAATAAATGGCAAGCAAATAATTACAAATAATGCCATTTATTAATCAACTTAATAGACAATTAAAAATTAAAGTATAATTCATATAAAAAATATCTATAGTTATTTCAAAAGAAAACACATTTCATTTTTTTTATTTAAAATCAATTATCGCTGATTGGCTTTATAAATATTAATACAAAAAAAGAGTCATTTTATATTTAATTCATTTAAAATACAATAAATAATAAAAAAAAAGAGGTTCTAGTTTTGCATTAACAAATTAGCTTATAATAAATATGATATTATTATATAAATATTACAGGAAATATGATATAAGACTTTTGTACAAAGGAATATTAAAATCTGAAATCGATCTACAAAATATTAGCTTAAAATATGTAAAAAAAAAAAAAAAAATTAATTTAATTCGATATTTAGCTGCTATATAAGACTTAAAAAGAAAAGCAAGAAAGAGCATCCAGAGTGTTCATATTATGCATTTTAGATACATATTCAAAAAAGATTGCTGTACGGAAAATGTAACCATCGGCAAAATTCGCTTGCAAAAAGGGAGAGCTCCTCTCTCTCGAGGTGTGCACGTGCTGCATGGCCCATAAGTATGTCATATAATTTCTTCGCTTTTATAGTATAGTGCATCTGTATGCCTCACACCTCACACTTGTTCCCCCCCGTCACAGGTTTGTTTCTGCTGACAATGCATGTACGGAGATTTATACCAAAGAGACAACAGCCGCGGTCACCACGTAAGTGCCCCCCGGAGTGGAATGAAATGGAATGGAAGATGACATTGATGAAGAAGACCTCCTGGAGGGTGGAGTTGGCTGGGGCTCAAATAAAATCTATTCTTGCTCACTATATTTAGATTCTGCATTCGATTGACAGCTCGACATGGCTCAAATAGTACGAGAGTTATGTAAAATATTAATAAACATTGCAAGAACAAATTGCTATAAGTATGTTTATAATACATCGCAATACCCTAAGTCCAGTAAACCTAAAATTGGACTTCTTGTTCGGCTGCTAATCACAGGCCAGAAATTACAAAGAAGAGCAACGGAAGTTCGCATGCAAGGAGCGTCCCATTAAAAGTCGAGAAATTTCTGAGCATATCCATCAAGGGGACATCGACCAACCGTCCATGGGCCCCCAAGCCCATTCTCATCTGTCTTCCACCTGTGGAGATTGTCAGCACAGAGAGAGAGCGAGAGAACGAAGAGAGCCACAAAAAAGTTAAGTGACAGCCATATACACACACACACGGACAGTGTCCATGTTGGGTCTCGGTTTGCAGGGGACTGCCATAAACTAGTCTGTTAATCTGGTCATCTTACTCCGTCATCCCATCCCGTCCCGTCCCGTCCCGTTCTCTGTGTCTTTTTCTGGCTCTGTTGCTGGGTTCCGGCACTTTCTCGCTCCTCTCAGGCCATTTGATCTCCATGTGTTTGCAACTACTCTATTAGCCGCATTTTAATTCAGTTACTTTAGTTTAGTGTCAACACAACAATTTCATACATGACGACACTGACCGGCCAGCAAACATACTTACAGGGAATAGGAAGGGAGGGGCTAGGGGTTTGCCTCTGAGAATGTGCTTAAGTTCTGTAGTTTAATTTTGGAAAATTTTCATTTCATTGTGCTCTCTCTCTCTCTCTGTGTCTCTTACAACTTCGGCCTGGACTCCATCAGACGTCAGACTTCAGTTTGCCGCATTGACCTCACATTTTCACAGAGTCAACCACCGCCACAGACGGAGAACTCCCCCCCCCCACTCCCATGGTAACCCTTACCATTTCTATTTCCATTTCCAGGCACCATCTCTCTCTGTGTCTCTGTCTCTCTGTGGTCAAAGGTAAAAAGTTTTGTCAAATTAAAAATGTTTACTGCTTTTCCTACTTTGGCCAAGAGTTTTCCTGCGTGGCTTACCCACAGACGGGGGCTGCTGGGCCAGGTACAGTGTTGAGGCAGAGCTGTGGCAAAGGCAGTGGCAGCGCCAGTCCTCCTGGCATGACAGTTTGCCCATGCGGCAAAAACATCTTAAACTAGATACATTTTATCGCTACACATGAGCCCAAAAACGAAGGGGAAACGAATCGAGACAGAGACGAGAGAAACGGAGAAGGAGATGGAGAAGGAGACATACGGAGAGATGGAGACTGGGGCTGCTGGTGAGAGAAGAGATGAAAAGTTTTGAGTGATATTTATTGCATGACACTTGATGCAGCAGCTTACCCCCAGACCTCTCCATATACTCAAAGAACTTGAATCTGTTTTCCGGTCTCTGTCTCTGTCTCCATCTCTGTCTCTGTGTCTCGCTCCCGCACACTTTGAATGTGTGGATGACATTTCAACAAGCATTTAATTTGATTTTAAATCTTCTGCTCCAAGAAAAAGACTTTACTCGGATTTTCTACGCATTTCCGACTGCACACAGAGCACACAAAGAGAGAGAGAGAGTGAGAGAGAGAGAGGGTAAATATGGTAAAGTAAAGAAATGCAGAGACTAGCAGATGGATGGATGAGGGGGGATAACTTTAATCACCAAGTTAAATTTGAGATAATAGAATAGTCGAAAGATTTCGAGTTGAGTTAATAAACGGAGTTCCACAGCTCTCAGCTCTGTCCCCTGTCCCTCTGTATCTGGCAATGAAATTTCATTTCCTGAGGCAAGCTTATGGTATATTTGTGGTATTTATGTACATTTGTGGGTTGGTTGGTTGGTCAGCCAACTTTTGAAATAATTCCACACAATGTAGTCAAATTTAAGGTCCATCAACTAAAGACTACAAACTATCATTTTTGCCCCACCATTTTCACCATTCCAGACACTCCTCTTCGACTGACACTGGGAACACTTGGAACTCGGAACAAAAATGTGCGAAGCCCGGAGCCTGGCTGAATATTAGTTTATATTTAAATATATAAATATAAGATAAAACATTTTATTTTTAGCTTAGAGAATATTTTTCTAAATTTTTATATATGTATTTTTGTTCTCGGGCACACCCAAAGTGCCACTTGAAAACTCTCTGACATTTTTCCCCAACTTTTCATCTGCATTCCACTTGAGAATGTTGCTCGACTTTCTTTTTTTATTGGGATCCCCCTTGCTGGGTACGAAATTTTGTCAAGTTCGATGACAATTTGCCATATGTATGAATTCTTTTTGTTTAAGTTGCATTATTTTGTCGCATTTTGTTGTTGTTGTTATTGTTGTTGTCTTTAACTTTCGGCCGAAAGTGTCGAAAGCGAGACAGAGACAGTGTCTGGGCGCAGAGAGAGAACGAGATGGGAGACAGGAGACAGGAAGGGAAACTTTTTGTCGCCATTGTTGGTAAAAGTTTTGCAATCGCCAGTGCCTCATAAACTTTATGCATATGCACTGATGGCCCAAAGGGGTCCATGAATGGCCCCCCTCCGTCCTATAGGAGGGGACTGGGAATTCGGCGGTGGGGAGGGGAGTTTGTAAGTGAAGGGAATATACCGCATAATATGCGAACTGGGCCTGTCATAAATGAAAGTTATGCCTGCCTTCTTGCGCCATACAAATGAACGCTCTGAGAATTGAGGCAGCATGTAAACGATTCATCCTATCCTCTCCTCTCTCTCTGAATGGGTGGTGGCTTGGCTTGGCTTGGGTGGTTTGGTGGTTACCTCTCGGTGGCAAGGGGCGGGCTGCCTTGGGTGGTTGGGTTGTGTGAGTCGTGCATATGTTAAGTGTCGTCTCTAATTATTAATCCTCTTTTGTAGACCACGCGAGCACACAAGAAAAGCCAAATGAATATTGAAGGACGCAGAAACCGCAACAGAATTTATTTTAAGCTAATTTCCTTATTTTGCACTTAATTTTCATCTTGGCAAAGACCATGCACACACACACACATCCAACTTCCAACAGCAGCCACGCATCTTGGCCTGGCTCAAGGGTTTGCTTAACTTAACCCACTTCCCCGAGGCAACCACACGCTGCCGCTGCCACTGCCACTGCCACTTCCACATCCACATCCACTTCCATTTCCATCCAGTTTGTAACTCCCCGAAAGTCAACGAGGACTTTGCCATTTAGACTAATAATAAAAACTTAATACGGTAATCCACTTATGTCCCGGCAGCAGCAGCAGCAGCAACAGCAGAAGAAACCGCAAGCCGCTCGTCGCACAGTGGGTCGATATGCACATTAAATTGGCAAATCTTTGTATACCAAATAGCGAAGAAATTACATTATTTTATTCAATTTAATCATTATATACTCGAATAATTGTAAACTATTATTGTTTATTTTTAGAGTATAGTGTATCAGAATCAGTGTACTGCCCACCCACTCAAGTGCGTGTATCACTGTGGGAGAGTGTAAGACTGTCAGTATACATAGATATGTATGTGTATAGTATGTGTGTGTGTGTTTTTTTTATTTGGTTTTTTTTCTTTCTTTTTTTTTAAGTCAACCAAAGTTTTGCGGCGCGCTCATTTTTCGTGTAGCCAACTTAACACTTTTGCTTAGCTCCCACATAAATTATGATGTGCGTGTGTGGGTCTGTGTGGGAGTGTCAGTCTGTTTGGCGAGAGTCAACAAGCGGCAAAGCCAAACACTTCGACCAAAAAAAAAAAAAAAAAAAAAGGAGATGAAAAATAAGAGAAAATGAGAAGAGAAACGTTAAAATAAAACTATAAAGTGTTGGCAAGCCGGAGAACGTTGACTTTGCCTCAACAGCAATTCAATTTGGCATGAAACTAACTATGCGTGTGCTTGTCGGAGAGTGGAACGAAAGAAAGCAAGAAAGAAAGAGATATAAAAACAGTGCGTAAAGGCATATTTATGGCCAGGCTGGAGACGACAGCAACAGAATTAAACAGAAAGAGAGAGAGAGACTATACACAAAAAAAACGAGAAGGAAAAATAGGAACCAAAATTATTTTGCTACCAAAGAATGTGAAATCTGGAAGGCGAAGAATGGACGGGGCGGTTAAGCGGAGTGCTCCAGAGTGAGATAGATAGATAGATAGATAGATAGACCGGCTAAGCTGCCTCTTCACTTAGTTGCAATATTCCTACATGGCGTAGTACTCGCATTTAGTCGAGAATTTAGTCTATTTTGTGAATAAATAAAAGTGCTAGAGATTCGAACCCTCAAGTCAGAGTAAACAAAGGAATCCGAAAGGGAAGGGTCCGATATCAATAATCTGCCCAGAGGCGATGCTAGGTAACCACCAGCAAGGTGCTTAACAACAACAAGTACAACCAAACCAACTTGCTAGGTTACTACAGAGTTTAGAACGCACTTGGATACAAAATATTGGCATAAAGCAATAAAGTATGCTAACTCAAAATGCTTTGGAAAATTTACCTTAAAGCTAGCTATAACATATTCAAATTATGAAAACGGACAAAGCTAACCGCGCATCTCTATCAAACACTCTCTGCTTTCTCTTACCTTTCGGCTCATAATTTCGCATTGTTACTTCTACCTTGGTGCGTTGGCCAATCCTTTTCCCCACATAAGGAGCCGACGATTATGTGGTAATGTGGGAAGCAGAAACGGAACTTTGTAATAGCGTGATGATTCCGACTGAACAGACACAAACGAATTACATACATGTACACTGATCCTTTTTATCGATCTGATATTGGTTATTTAAATATAAATAATATTTAAAAAAATTAGACACAAAGGAAAGAGCGCACCAAGCTAAGCGTTTTTGGTTCTTTCCTTTTAATTCTCATCTTCGCATATGCCAAGAAACTTCGCGCCTTTTCCTGCAAGTACATTGTGAGGAAATTTACAACTTATCGATTTTTGCACATGTAAAAAAAAAACAAAAACTTGTTATATTTACTATGTATGTGTATACCACACTGTATACAATTTATATAGCACACTTGTTGCTATTCATTTTCACTATTTTACGCACTTTTCCATTGTTGATCTGCCTTTTTGTTGCCACGCTTTATATGTACATATATGTAAACAGTTTTCTTTACTTCCACTGATCCCCAGGCACACATGTGTACACACATATTACAATTCCTTCAACCTAGTACGAACGTATGGACGGTAATTAATAGGTTAAGTAGCGTGAAGTCACGCACATAATCGTAAAAACAAAACAATTAACTAAACAAAGAAGGCTCAACCCACAAATTATGGCTGCGGTTGCTCGTCACTCATCAATTGTATGATCCGTGCACACAAGCAGGTAAACAGCAGTCCAGCAATATTCCATCCGTCTACCTGTATACCGGAGAGTTTTTAATTTGCATACATATGTAGATCGTATGTATGTTTTAAATTCCAAACTTACCTGAGTACCTGTTGAAAAACAAACCAACGCATGCATATGTAAATAATAAGCAGAGACTCCCGCCTAGTGGGAACTATTATATATTTTACGCATATGTATAACGGCCACGAGTTTGATTTGACTTTTTATGCTTAAAAAAACTAGCGCTGACTTCCAAACTCAAACAAAAACATACAATACTGTACATATGTATGTATGTAAGTAACTAACAGCACTCGCTCCTCAACGATCGGATTGCACACTGCAATCCGTTCCAATCTTGTTCGGCTGTTCCAGCATTTTCTGAATATCCTACGTACAGGAGTACACTCACTCCATTGGCACACAGACATTTATTCGTACATGCTGTTCTTAGACTTTTTTAATGGCTTTAATTCTTTACTGCTGTGACACACATCCACGAATTTACAGTGTTGTAAAATGTAAATAATTATTGAAGTGTACAAAAAATACATAATTATCGATCAAGTACTATGTATGTAATTTACACTAAATTATATTTTAAAATGCCCTTCTCTTCGCTAGATATTTTATAATTACTGAATGGTTATTAATTCTATTAGTTTTATGCAACCAAAAATAATTGACTTTTTATAAGCAGTATAGAAATTTAGTAATTCCCTTTGCACGTCTGTATGAAATAAGGTGTCAGCCGCATACATATGTATGTACATATTTGTACTGTTTTTGAAATCTTATTATTGGAAAACTATTATTTTATCGCTTATTAAATGTACAGTTAAATTGTTTACCTTTTTAATAATATTTATGCTCGTTTCTTTACAAATATGTAAACATACATATGTATATGTATATGTATGTATACATACATATGTACATAGGTATCGGACACTTCAGCCTTTTCAGACACTTCAGTTTCATAAACGAAAAATAATACATAAATATGTAATTATAGTGCACATTTAGGCTTTAGCGTGAGAATAAATATATTTTGTATAAACTAACCATTTATAAACAATTTAATTGTAGGTAAGTTCTTGTAGTAAAAAATTTCGTTGCATTAATCGCCTGTATAAAATAAGCAGTGAACCGCTCATATGTTTTTTGTTTATGTATGGAAAATTTAATTACGGATAAATATTATAGTATATTGAATTTCCAATTAAATTTAATATTATAATATAATATAATTCATATTATTATACTATAATATTATATTATATAATATATAATATAATAATATAATATAATATATTATAATAATATAATATTATTATATTATATATTATATAATATTATATTATAATATAGTTTGTTATTAAATTAAATAGAATTTCCTTTAATTTAATTCTTTTGAATAGTATTGTAAATGCGGCTTACAGAATCTAAGCATAAACCACAAATAAAACAAAAATAAAATAAAATTTTAATATATATGTACATATATGTATGTATACATTATAATAAATATAAATTCTGGTAAATAAATTTAATTGAGTATGAAAATATTGGTCTCATATATGAAATTAATGTATTTTAAATATGATATATATTTACTTGACTATATTTACATACATATGTACATATGTCAAAGTCTGAGTTACTATGTATATGTTAGGTTTGGTTTATAGGGCTGCTCCACCGTAGTCGAGGTCACTCGGAGGCAAGAATTGCCCATTGTGATGCACTCGTCATGGGATTACGTCTAGGTACCTAGGGAGGTTTCGCGAACCATCCCGAGGCCTCAATAAAGAGCATCAGCCTCTCTAGAGGCATGTTTGCCAGGCTATCAAGTCCTCGTGAAAGGCGCTGACGAGTATTCGGAGACGCCTTTCCATCAGTGCAGGACAGCCACAGAGAAGATGCTGGATGCTCTCTATTTCCTCCTCGTCCCTGCAGCTGCGGCAGAAGTCATGATGGGGCAATCTGTACCTAGTGGCCATGTGGCCGATGACACAGTGCCCCGTTACAACTCCCGTCAGTGTTCGCACCTGACTCTTCCTGAAGCCTAGGAGAGTCTCAGTGTGTTTAGGGTCATAGTGGGGCCAGAGCGAGCGTGAGATCTCACAGTTGGGTGTTGTGTTCCACCGTCTGTCTGATCTCGTTCTAGCTCGACCCATCATCTGCGAGATGATGTCGCGCAGCGGCCTCCGTATTTCGCTGACTGCGTCCGCCAGTGGCTTAGCCGATCCATTTCTGGCACACTCGTACGCACTCTCGTTGCCCGCGATGTCGGTGTGTCCCGGGACCCACGTGAGTGTGATTGAGTGCGCCCCGATCCGGTTTAGCGCGTCCACCGTATCACGTACGAGTCTTCTCGTGGTCTTGCAGGAAACCAGGGCTTTGATAGCAGCTTGACTGTTAACGCAGATTGCTATGTTCCTCGGAGGTATTTCCAAGGTGTATACAAAATTTGCTGCTTGCCATTCTTTCCAGTCTGGTAGTCTTAGGGATATGTTGGTTGCCCGTTCTTCAGAGAAGATTCCAGCTCATGCCCTTCGACTGTCTTTGACCCGTCAGTGAAGATGGAGAGCACGTTCTGCCCAAGGGCATTCCTTTCTGTCCGGTATGTGTCCTTTAAAATTTCTTTTCCATGAAAACTCCGAGACACAGTAGACGCTCCATTCACCCGTTCCACTTTCCTCCTTCTGTCTTTTGGGGATTAACCCCCAGACCGTTTTTGTGTGCCCAGCTCGCGGTCGATTCCAGAAGTTCACTGATTGTAGGTAGGAATTTACCCGTTACCAGTATCACTAGATCATCCGCATAGGCCACGACCTTGTATCCGCTCCTCCCAAACTGAAGAAGAAGGTCGTTGAGGACTAAGTTTCACAGGAGAGGGGATATAACCCCCCCTGCGGAGTACCTCGTGTGACCGTTTTCCTTGAAGAGGAGGTGCCCAGACTAGCGCTGATCGTTCTACTCCTGAGAACGCTGTCCAGCCATATGGTTACCGTCGGGTGTGTGCCAATCGTGGTCAGTGCGGCCGTTATTGACTCGATCCTGACGTTTTTGAAGGCTCCCTCTATGTTTAGGAATGCCGCCAAAGCACATTCCTTATGGCTAAGAGTCTTTTCGATATTCCCAACAACTTCGTGTAGTGCGGTCTCAACTGATCTACCTTTGAGGTAGGCGTGCTGAGCTCCGTTAAACACTTGTCTGTCGAGTTTGGTTCTTATGTATAGATCAATCAGCCTCTCCATCGTTTTCAGCAAAAATGAGGATAGACTGATGGGTCTGTAGTCCTTTGGAGAGATGTGGTTTATCTTCCCGGCTTTGGGGATGAAGACCACTCTCACCTCTCTCCATGCTTGGGGGACGTACCCAATTCGAAGACATCCTTTGAAGATTTTCTTCAGCCATGGTAGCAGGGGCAGGCAAGCTGCCTTGAGGCCTCGGTGGTACCATCTATGGCCTCGCAGAAGTCAGCCCATGACTCCCTTTTCGCCTTCCTACAGGTGTTCTTGTAGGTGTTAAAGCTGCGGCGATATTCGTCCCAGCTTTCCTGTGTGTTTGTTACTTTTGCCCTGTTGAAGAGCCTACTTGACTCCCTCCTGACTTCGCTCAGCTCTCGCGTCCACCACGGATTGCGATTGGACTTTGGAGGTCGGCTGATCGGGCAAGATTCAAGGAAGGCCCCTGTAGGGCTTTAGTGACATTCTGAGCCGCTTCCTCTAGTGCTTCCGTTTGAAGGATGTTCCCTTCCGGTGGGGAGGGTAGTGCCTTCTTTACGGTTGCAGAGAAGCGGCTCCAGTCTGTCCGCTTGGGATTGCGGTAGGTCTTGGGCCTTTCTCTTGTCCATTTGATGCTGAACACTATCCTGTAGTGGTCCGAGAAGGAGCACTCACCGGACACATGCCAATCATCAATGGTTAGGGAGTCACTGTCGAGACAAGTGTTATATCAATAACCTCTGCACGGTTCTTGTTGCGGAAGGTGGGGTGGTCTCCTCGGTTGCACACAACAAGATTTGTGGACAGTGACTCATCTCTAGAACTTGTGCCCGTGCTTCCCCAAAGGGAGTGATGGGCATTCGCGTCGCAGCCTAGGACGATGGCGAGACCCTCTTTCCGCGCTTGGTGGATTATGGCCCTGACATCCCCCGAGGGTGGGTCCTCTTCCTCTTACGGCAGGTATGCCGAGGCCAGGTATAGGTTGTTTCCGTCCTTCCTCTCACATAGTGCCACCGTTAGGTCCGGAGTGCTCTTACCACGATACACGTTCTTGGCTTACCCACGGGGTGTGGAGCCCACGGGGCGTATCCGCGACCGTTCAGTCCCCAAACCCCTCCCTTAAATGTCAGGGCTCTTGGATGGGGGCCACGTCTACCGCCTTCTCGTCCATAAACTGCAGCAGGTCCGCCGTACATTTGAGTGATGCAGATTAATCTACACCACCTTCATGCTGTTTAGCGGACCTGGGGTGTCGCGGCACTACTACCGCCAGTGTGCCCATACCAAAGGATATGCGTCAGTCCTTTTCAAGGAGTTTGGCCAGGCTTTCTTGACCAATACTGATCCAGAGTTCCCTGCCGTTCCCCTTGTCTCGCGCTAACGCCCGTGTGATGGTCCAGTCTGACGTTCCCAGGATCCGGCTCTGAGCTTTGATCAGGACAAGTGTGTCTTCATCCGCCTTGATTGGGGGAGGAATCCAAACCTTCACGATCGTCCTCTTGGGAATCTCATCGATGGGGACCACACAGAGAGCCGCTCCTGGCCAAAGTTCACCAAAACCGTGGTTTTGAGAAACTCGAGAGTTTCTGCGTTACCACAGGCCACTGCTTTGGCTCCCTTATACCACTTGATGCCCTTGAACTCGCAGACAAACGGGTTGTCTGCGCGAACAATGGCATCCTTCATGGCGGTCAGGATATTTGATTCTGCCTTCAGCCAGTTAACGTCCGATATCCCTTCCTGGTGGCTTCGGTCGACAATGGCTGTCTGCAGCTCAGGCGGTGCTCCTAGGCTAGCCAGAATGTCCTCTGGTTTCGCCTTCTTCGGCTCGGAAGCTCTTATGGATTCATCCGTCCTCTGCCGCTTGAACCTTGGCTCTCGACCAGTCGGTTCCACCGTTGCCTTCTGTGCAGAGGGCGTTGGTGGTACCTTGGCGTCTGCCGTGTTCTGCGGCTGAGGTACGGTCTTCTCCCTCTGCTTCCCGGATACCTTCTTCCCCTTTCTCCCTCGCGAGCTTGCAGACGATGACGTTGAGTGTTTCTCCACCATCGTCTTCGTGCCAGCTGCTGCTGAAGGTGAAGACGACGGCTTGGGGTCCTCTGCCACCGGGGGTCTAGTCTCCGTTGGCAGGAGCGACTCCGTTCAGCCGCTCGTACCTCCGCACGTTCTGTTCGTGCTTCTTCCTTAGGGTCCTTTCCCTCGCGGTCAGCGTTTCGGGCGGTCTTTGGCTAATACCACGAAGGTATTTTACCGATGCCCTGTATCCCAAAAGCTTTTAATGCCTTCTTTGTATTCTATGTAGTGCCTTCCGCATTCGAACACCCAGGACACTCGGTAACATCCTCGTGTCTGAACTCTTACTTCACCTTTAGTTTCCCGTCAGGAATGGGATAAGGTTGTAAATCATGTTCGAATTGATATCGTTGGTCCAACGTCCACTAGGGCCTGTTTTCCACCTTGTCTGCTATTTTTCCATTGACACCTGTCTGCTACACCGCTAGGATACTCAAGATCAAGAGGATCAATCAGTTGTCTAACATGACACCTAGATACCTGATGGCTTCCTGCGAATTGATAGTCGCGTTACACATCTGAATTGTTACAAATTCATCTTCCGATTTGAAATTGTTTCGTTTCCTGCATTCCATTAAGCAAGAAAATAGTCTCATTTCTTCGACGGTACCAATCAGAACGTCATCGTTCATCATTTTCCTCCGGCTGTCACCCTGTAGAACTTCGGTTCTTGCTCTGTCTGAAACTCAACACCCTACCCGATAGATAACTTTCTATTATTCAGGACAGATGGATGGATATTCCAATTCTTGCGAGAGCCTCTTTGATCTGGGTGCAGTTCGCATTGCGGTCCTGGGGCATTCTTGTCTCTAATTCTCACAGGTGGCTGCTGTCACCTCTTGATGACGTCCCTGAAGGCACTCCACCAAGGACTAAGGTGTGCGAGGTGCCAGGTGTCTAAATCTAGGCGGCAGATCCAACCCAGCGGTGGTAAGGTCTGATAGGACCAATCAACTTTGTAGCTCTCTCGTCGTGCACTTGAATTCACTTCCAGCTCGCACCCTCCTCGATGGAGGTCCTCATATATAGACCTCCACATTCCGATTTTGCTTTGAGATAACCCAATCATCTAGTCGTATTTGCTGGGTACTTCTCAGATGGGCTAGACCTATCCAGTGGTATTCAAGATATTTTCTGTGCAACCTTCACAAACCTCTCCCTTTCTTTTTGCGATTCTTACCAACCGTACCCAAGGCCAAAACAATGGCTTTTATCGCTCACAAAAATCAAAAAGGGAGAGTGGTGGATCGAAAGCAGCTTTCGGGCAGTCGTACTCGCGGACTCTCCAATCAATGGAGCTGATTGAGTGACCTAAGCGACTCGGAGGAGTCGGATGCTGGATTCACCGATCGCACTCTTGCTGCAGCTAAAGATACAGATACAGATACGGATACAGACTCATCCACATGCACCCTGGTGGCCAGTTGGGACGAAATTGGTGAATTTCTATGCAGTGATACGGATACCGTCACGAACATATCCCATGTGTTGGAGAAAGTGACAGGCGAAGACACACTGGCATCTCTAAGCATCCATGACAAGTTAGGCTTTAAGGAAGATGAACAGAGCGAGACCCGCACCCTAGTACCGGCCGAGTCCATTGGCGATTGCAGTGACATTAGCGACATCTCGGAGTCCACGCTTATCCAGGGAAGAGCTTCACCGACTGACAGTCAATGGTCCTACAGCAGCTGGAGCAGTGCCAAAACTTACATTGAAACACCTGAGGAGATGGCACTTTTTGAGGCTAGCGAAGATCGCGAGCTGATGACCAGTACCAACAACACCCTGGGCATGAAGTCTGTGAGATGTGAGCTTCGCTTAGCCAGAATAAGTCCTGCAAATCCGTGTCTACCAATGCAAGCCTCAGCACCACAGTGTCTCGTCAAAAGGAAACCGCGGAGGATCGTAAGGAACGCGTAAGGAGTGGGAGCGCCGCAAGGTGGCCCTGCAGCAGCTGGAAAGGGATCGCCCTCGTCGCCAGCAAAAAGAGATGGACCAGGAGAGGAAGGAGCGGATGCAGAGATTCCAGGGGGCGTGGTCAAAGTGGATGGAGAACATCCAGAACCGTCCCAAGCCGGTACTCCTTAACCAGGGGTTCGACTCACTGCGTGGCAGAGCATTAATTGTTTGGTTGAAAACATTTATATTATTAATTAAAATTTGATGGTGCAGCAGCAACGACAGGCCGCAGACCGTACGTCCGCAGTATTCCAATCAAAGAGAAGAACCCGTATGGTAATTATTCTCTAAGTGAATGTCGGATGTAGCTCTTACCACCTTCCGCTCATAGTCTTTCTGCCCCATTGGAACTTCAGACTCGCAGTCAGAGACTATTGGCTTAGTCCTGGTGAGTTTTGTGGGACCATTTTTAAATGCCTTCCTAACGACTGACCTCCCGTTCCCTTTCCACATAGAACACAGACGAACAATCATAACTTGTAAAAGAATTTATGGACAGAATGGGAGATGGGAGAGGACATTCTGTCGCTTGGACGGAATGAACGGTTATGCAGATGTTATGTCTTACCCCGCAGCGATATAATATCTTAACATTAATAAGCAATACTTCAACCAGCTAAAACGCGAGATAATAAACTGCCTAAACGCTTTAAGACAATCTGATTCTTATGAATCGACATGGAGGGTCCGGAAATCGCGTCGGGGTCACCAAAATCTTTCAAGGCGGAAATCTATGTAATAAGATAGGTATGATTTGATAGGTTAATAAAACGTTGTGATATACCTTTCCAATTTATCATTCTGTCTTCAGTTTCCTCCGTCTTCTGCTTTTGTTTCGTGCTTCCTTTTTTGCTATTACTTTCCTGTGCGCTTCGAACTTCCGCCAGAAACCCGAGAGTGGCGGAACAGTTAAAAGTTGTGTGCGACGAGAAAAGTTGTGCACAACTGACCTGATCAGATACCTTTGTACCTAAATCAATACCTTACATTGGGTAAACGAATAAAAGTAACTGTCAACAACATTCAATGTCAATGGAACATGATCAGGCATCAACAAATGCAAGTCGTCCTGGTTTTCTTTAATCCCAATTGGGCAGTTTGGCCAGCAACCTTCCATACGTTATACATATTTGTTTTTTTTTTTTCTAAGGTCAGCCAGTTTTATCTACGCCGTCTCTCAGTAGATTTTAATAAGCACTAGTTTAAACGACGCCTTATTAATGCACCTGTACAGTTATAGTTTAAGTTTTTCATTTGAAAAATCATTTGTTGCTTGGGTGCACGGGATCAATTTGTAGCTTTTCAATGTGATACTGCCAGCTGGTTCCAACTATGGTTTTACATAGTTATTTTTGTATAAAACTAAGAGCAACCATAATAAATCCAGCGATTGCCGATTATGGTTCAGATCAGATCATTATTAAGGCCACAATGATGAAATTAACGTTTAGCTGTTAACCCCCTCCCTGTAGCGCAGCAGCCGCTTCGCATTCTTTCTCTCGCTCACACTCTGCTTGCCATGTTCAGCGTTATACCTGTTACGGAGAACGAGTTGGAACAGCGTGTTGTTAGTTGGGTTTGGTTAGTTGGGTTATAGTGGCTGTCGGGCTCGTCATGAGCCCGACACACATGGGCCGGCTTCGGCCCGTTGTGCTAATTTATAATGTAAAAACTGATCAAATACTTTTTATATTCCACAAAAACCATAAGCTCACATACATATAGACGGACTGAGTACGGGTATAAAAGTGGAGTCGCGGCAACTGCGACTCAACGTTCCCTCTCGTTTATGCAAGAATGTGTACTCCGGAAAACAGTTTCCATTTAAAAATATGGTATATTTCATGACAAATGTAGAAATGTATACATAGGTGTATGTACATGCATACATACATATGTATATGAATAATAAATAAAAAGTAAAAATAATAATAACAAATATAAAGCATAGTTCAAGCATCTACATATCGCTTGACTCTCCAAAAAACCAAATTAAAACTAAATTGAACTGCAAACATTTAATTTTCCCCACTCCACTTTCCCAACACTCCAGTTCGACTGCGTTGGAGCAGTGGAAATGAAACAAAAGTTTTCTTTCGATATTTTATTCTTCCATTACTTGGGGATTGTCATCGATAGAGAGAAACCCGTGCACATATGTGGTAGACTTTTACTATATAATCTGCTAAAAAATTAATCTTTTTTTTTTAAAATGGCTAAGGCAAATAAAAGGCAAATCGTTCAATATTGGGGATTTGGTGTTTGCCAAAGTTCGGGCTACAGCCCATGGCCGGCACAGATTACCCATGGTGTGAATAAGAGAAAGGACTACACTGTGTACTTCTATGGCACGGGACAGATCGGGCATGTGAAGTTGAGGAACCTCTGGATGTACAGCCAGCACAAGGAAAAGTTTTTAGCTCCGAAGAAACAGAGGCGAGAAGAGTTCTTGAAGTCTTTGATAGAGATAAACGGTGCCGTGAAGGGGAAGGACTGGCAGACAACCAGTAACTATAATTATATGGATTATGATTTTGATAAACAAGCACCAAAGTCAGACTCAGTGGCAGATCCAGATCAAGAGACAGAGACAGCCGACGACTTGAGTTCCATTCATTCGAACGTAAGTTGCGCCCTTACTATTGTTATATGGTAAACGAAATCTAATTGGTTTTTCACACAGGATAAAGAAAATCAAAATGAAGTGTTGGAAAATATGCCAACAGCCATCGACATGAGCTACATCGAGCCGCAGGAGTGCGAAAATGCCCCACGGAGCAGTCCTCTGAAATCTATCCCATTTCGGAGCCCGCACCCAAAGAGACGGTGGCCCAGGAGCAGAAGAAGCCTTATTTTACAGCGCAGGACTGGATTGATGTGTGCGAAGAAGTGTGCCAGTACGTGCCGCCTCGTCATCGTTTTTAGTCCCGATATCTTCCGATTTAACCTGCTTCTTTTACAGGATAAAGAAAACAGAAATATCCGAAGTTCCTCACTTGACTAAATAACACAAGAAACGGTGTAGAGTTAATTGAATTTTGCGATTGCGAATATGAGAATATAAATATATGTACATATATGATTTATGTTTACCAGTGAAATATTTCTCATGAACCTTTACCTTCTAGACAATCAAATTTCGGTTTATTTTTATACGGAATGTATTGCTTAAAGCGATCATTGGTTACCATGGGTCGATGGCCCTTTGATGATTCAATCAATAAGTAGATTGGCACATTGTCATATGTAGGTGCCATCTAATGTAAAGTCAGCTCTTCCTGTGACCAACACACCCCCAGATAGTATCCTACTATCCTGATGTACACCCGTCAAGACCTTCTGCATACCGGTCCCTAAGTAGCACCCTATGCTTTCCAAGTCTGCCACAGTCCAAATAATTAATTCCCAGCTCAGGGTACTATAAAAAATACCTTTTGCCGATCAAATGTGGGCAGATTGAATGTTTTACATTGCAGATTAGGTGACAGTGCAGGACGAATGGTCAGACAGATATATCCATATTTTACACATATGTATCTACATATGTAGAGCATGCTGTGACAATTTTAAATCATTGACCTTAAGACCGTGATTGAGTCGTCGCTAAGGAACCTCCCCTTAACCGGCATTCTAAAAGAGACGATCAATGCCAGCGATGAAAAGGAGTACGGGCTGCAATTGAACCCTCAAAATATTTCTCAAGATATCTAACGCCGCTCTCCCTGGATTCCCAGACTCTTATAGATCGTTCGGATAATTGGCAAGTTATATTCAGGAACTGGAAGGCAAATAGGATGGGATATTGGAGATCCAATCATCAATACAAAATGCACTTGTCAAAATATGTATTATAGAGTAGCCCAAGCCAATAGAACCACAGAACTCGTAAGCAAAACATATCTCATAAACATAAAATCATATCTGATTATATACCTTATCTACTTATAGCGTGGTATGATCAGTAAATCACATATTTACGGGTACTATTGGACGAAGTGAAATAAATACTATGGTACCTGATGCCACAATAGCAATATTTAGGTAGATAATCTCATGTACCCATAAACGACCACCGTTACTCCTTAGGAGTCGCATTTGAACACCGTTAAACCTCATCTGCGGTGGATTAGTACTTATTATTGTTACAAATATAACGTTCGAGAGGCTATAAATACAATCGTGCTCAGTTTTATGGTACAATGGCTTGACGTACCCTAACATTTACCATGGATAATAATAACTACTTTTATACTTTTTTATACTACTTTATGCTAGTAGTATACTTTATACTACTTTTATACCCGTACTCAGTCGGAATTTCCATCGGAATTTTCAATGTTTTGTACATTTACATGTACATTTTACATTTACATTTTTGCTGCATCTGTCATCTACATCTACATCAGTTCTCACCACAACACACGTACACTGCGTAGAGAGAATCAGTAGCGGCTATCAACCCTAAATGTCGTTTTTTTGTTGCGAGGGGTGGGGAATATCGCTGCTGTAAATTCATTTCATAATTTTAGCTATAATAATGATCCGATCTGAGCTATATTCAGCAATCGGCTTGATATGATCATTCCCTACGATACTGCATTTTTCTTCCTATCTTTAAAATTGTGGATTTTCATCTTTTGATGGGGCGGAAGGGGGCGTGGCAAAATTGTGTAATAAACTTGCACTGAAGTGATATTACAGGAGTCTGGACGAGAAGTTTGGTTGCTCCAGCTCTTATAGTGTCTGAGATCCAGGCGACACAAAACACGAAAACCAAATCGACTCGTTTTTGTGTGAGTGCGAGCGAGAGGGAATCCGATTCAGATTTGGGCCCCTGATAGATATGGTATTTCTATATGATTCTGCATTTTTCGTTTTCTGATATCTTCAAAATTGTGGACGCTTTGCTAGGAGTGAGACTGACGGACAGGGCTATATCGACTTGGCTATTGATGCTGATCAAGAATATATATATGTACGTTATAGGGTCGGAAATTATTCCTTCTCTATGTTACACACATCCACTTTTACCACAAATACAATATACCCTAAAAATAAATGTCAAAGCAGGCGTTGACTTCTCTCACAATATTTTTAGCTTACTTTTTCAGCTCTCCTCAAATGCTCAGTTAGTCGTTCTCGTTTAAAGTGTAAACATCTCCCGCTTCAATAGAAGCAATATTCAATTTTGTAAATTTTGTTACTCGTGAAAAATAACTTGTGTTTTGTTTCGTTTTTCTGTTTATAAATCGGAATAGTGATTATTTATTCAAAATGGGGACTCCGAGAAATACAACTCCAATCAAAAACAGCTGAGGGATCCCTCAGCAAAAGAAGAACGAGGAGTATCGCGTAAAGTCCCTTTCTCGAAACAATTCGCGCGCATAGACTAATCATCGCTTCCAAATTTATTTTGCAGGATTCTGATCAGCCTACAAAAAGTCACGTACTTCTCGCGCAGCTAAACGCAGCGAGGATCGCTCGCGCTCGCCTTCCCGTACTGTTAGGCGCCGTCGGGTGTCGATGGCCAGTGACAGCTGCCCCCGCCACCGTCCCAGTCAACGATCCAGATCACAACGCAGTGAAAAGTCGATGACACGCGAATCCCACGAGGCATCTCGTTCGCACTCCCGTGCCGTCAAACTGAATCAGAACGGGCAGCTAATTGCCCAAGCGATTCGCGATCTAAAACAAGGTTGCCACTTTTGAGGAGATAATGTCCCAGCTAATGCTGCGTCTTGGAGTGAGTACTCGGATGAGAGATCATCTATTGGGAGATCCGACTAATCGTATGATTGTCTTCGCAGTGCACGGCGCTTCCAGCTGGTGCCTACGACACTGTAGCCTACACCCTCAAGGAGGGTTCGGTTCGGCTTCTTCCAGAAGGAGCAAGGGAGGCTACTGTATCCTGCCCACTCCGATCGCATTGGCCGAGGAGGATCAGGCACTCAAGAAGCGTAAGTTGGTGGAGGCGATGTATCAGTCGGAGTCCTTACGCTTCAAGCCATCGGCTCTGTCTATTTTTGAGCTTTTCCGCACCTACTACCCCACGAACTCGTCGTAATTAAGGGTGGAATCAAAATTACGAGTATATTTCCAATCAAAATTGTTTAATAGTGAATGACAAGTATATAAGTAGATAACCAATAAAAAGTGTACCGGTATATTTTGAAAACTTTTCATTAATTTTTTGTAGTTAAATCTAGATGGTCATGCTTTGTCGATTGGACGATGTAATTTTAATTATGTTCGCTATCCTTTGTCTTTTTTTGTTATTTTTTCTTACATATCTTCAAGTACTGGTATATAAGTTAACACTCCCCACCAGCTGCAGGGTATCAGCGGAATTCCAGAAGTGGAAGACCTCTGATGCTGACTCAAGTGGACGGGGGTCCTCAAGTTACATTGTTGCATAAACATCCGCTGGAGAGCGGACCGTCGGCTCGAGGCGCTGACGTTGCAGAACGTCGGCCCGCTGCATGGGCAGCGCTGCCGTCTGGGGCAACTTTAAGAATATCATTTTATATTTCATTTCTTGTACTTTAGAATTAATCTCATACTTGACCGAGCCAGTCGTGCCGGTAATAAACTTTTAAAACGTAATCTCGTCTTTCCTTGCCGGTGGCCGAGCCCCGGTACATATAAACAGGATAAATAATATTTAATTGGCGCCCAACGGGTCAAAAGAACCCAAGTTAACGCGAGTATAAAAAGTGCTGAAGAATTCAACAATCAAAAGAAAATTCGAAATAAATAATAAAAGTGGAAAACATACCAACGAGTGCATCTCATGTTTTTACTTGTGTCAGTGAAATAAGAAAAGATACCCCTAGTGGCCCAAAAAAAAAAAAATCTCCCGGTGGGAACAAACAAATCAACAGAAAAAGAATGAAAAATTAAAAAAGAAAATAAGTGAGAAGTTTTTTTTTGTTGTCAAACCCTAGTGGCCCTTAAAAGAAAAAAGCTCCCTGTGGGCACAAACAAATCAACAGAAAAGGAATGAAAAATTAAAGAAAAAATAAGTGAGAAGTTTTTGGTTGTCAAACCCCCCCGCCCAAAAAATACATCAGTGTGTGCAAATTTTTTTTTTGTTCTTCAAAACCAAAAGGGCTACTGAAAAATACTTCTGTTTCATGTGCGCTACAACCAAGCATTAAGAATCAAAAAAAATTACAAAAAAACCCAACTACGCGGGAGCTGACACCAGAGGAACAAACACAAGGAGCTGTAGGGAAATCCCTCGCTCCCACCCAATATCTACGAAGGAAAAAATAGGCTGAAGGGGCCTCCCCTCGCCTCACCTTACCAAAAATCAACAAAAAGTCTACGCGGGCTGCAGGGAATTCCCTCGCCCAGCCCAACCATCTCAGCGTGAAAGGCTCCCGACGCTCAACCGAAGACCAATAGGCAGGGGGGCTAGATCAGACTCCCTTCACCCTACAATCAGAGAACATGTAAGTGAATTTTTCATGTGTTAACATTTCCTATGTCAGTGATAACGCAATAAGT